>CM040436.1:49163697-49791042 GCA_022702705.1 Papilionanthe hookeriana x Papilionanthe teres
CAAAATTCCTCAAAATTGATCTTAAACATTTCCACATAACTCAAATTGATCATCCATACCCAAAAATACCAAAAATTCCAAGAAAACCTCCCAATACCCTCCAAATACCCAAAATACCCCTCTTGACCCAAAAATCCAAAAATTCAGAAAATTCCCAGAAAATTCCAGAAAATCTCAAATATTCCCAATTTCATTTTGTCCAACTACACCATGGGCCAATTTTGTCAATTTACCCCACTTTTGTCAAAACCCCCAATTTGACCCATTTTAACCCAAAGTGAACCCAATGTCAAACCAACCCTACCTAATTGACCCAAATTCTGGTCAAATTCAGTTCTAAAATTCAATTCAACATTCCCAACACCAATTTAGACTAAATCTAAGTTCAATTTGATTGACATTTGGATCCAATTTCACTTTTGGCCTTAAAGCCCAATTTGGACCCATGACCCAAACCTAACCCAAACTCACCCAATTTAACTCCAATTAACCCCAAACCTTTTCTAAATATTCCTTAACATTCCCAAAAATAAAACACTAACATGATTTGCCCAAAATTTAGACCCAAACCCCACTCAAATTCAACCCAAAGCTAAAAGGCCCAATTTTGACCTAAACCCAAACCTAACCCAAATGAGCCCAAACCCCAAAATCAAAGCCCAACCAAAGGTAAAACCTCTTTGAAACACTCCCATAAACATTTCTCAACATTGATTTTACAACAATTTCAACCCTAGCCCAACATTGGACCAACTTGGCCCACTTGGACCTATATTGGCCCATTCACCAAAAGAGCCCAAATTCAACCCAATTCAAACCCAAATCACTCCCAATTTGCTTCAAGTCACTCATGATACATCCATGAGCTAAACCCAACAATTATTTAGCCCAACCTCTTTACAAAATTTCATCCCAAAATCCATTTTAAAATCCAAAAGCCCACTTTCCTAAACCATCTTAAAAGCCCATCTAAAACCATTTCAAAATGCCCAAAATCTACCCTAAAGCCCACATGACATCTCCATTTGCCATCCACTTAATTAAAGCCATTACCTAAGTCCTAAATTCATCATCAAATAATTCCAAATCAAGTTTCATAAAAATTTCCATCAAATTACCAAAAATTCCTAAAATCCATTTTCATGAAATTGACCAAACCTTTTGCCAAGCCAAAGGTGAGCCATGAAGCCATGCATGAGCCACATGTGAGCCATGAGAGCTTTGGACACTCCACCATGCCATATTGGGTAAGAAGAGGGAGGGCTTTCCTTAATCCCTAAAGCTCATTAGCCTTAATCATGTTTCACCTAAACTTAAATTTAATCCAAATATATTTGGATGGAGACTTCTCCATGCCAAACCAGCTGATCCCTTTGATCCCCCACAGCATCCAAAGCCACCTTGAAGGGTACACCAAGCCCAAATGGGTGGGTTGACCCATTTAGACTCAAAATTAGCTCCTTCCACATTCCATCTAAATCAAACCCTTTACACATGTCAAACCTCAATTGAATGCACCAAACCCCAACCCTGACCCACCTGAACAAGATGGTGACCAATGCCTGGCCGGCCAGCCACCAGGCCGCCGGAAAACACCATGGCCGAGAGCTCACATGTGAGCCCAACTTGGAATTCTCACCTGCTGAGCTGCCCCATCCCCAGTGGCCATTGGAGCTGTTCTTCTCTTGCCAAGAGCAGTTGATCCCAAGCCCTAACTCTCCCAGGAGGCCCTCCACCCTCTCCTATTTAAACTCCACCCCTCACGGCCAAGAGAAGAGAGTTGCACAAACCTTGCCAAAACTCTGCCAAAATTGTTCCAAACCCATCTCCACCCTCAGAGCAGTTGATCCCCAGTGTCAATTTGCCCTAATCCCCACTGATAAAATCCAATTTCTCGACTGAAATTCCACCCAAAACCAGGACACTTCTCCACAGGTGAGCCAATCCCCAAATTGATTGGTTCTACACCTTCACCAGACCAAGGGAAGGTGTCCACCAGCAAAAGCCCCATCTGCAAGCCACCCAATTGCTCCAGCCTCCAAGCTTTGTGATCGGGCTTGGTCGAAATCACACCTAGACAATTCACCAGACCAGGAGACTTCATCTGGAGCTTGCTGGGATCCAATCGAAGGTGCAACAACTCTCAGATCGAAGCCACACTTCTCTGAGCAAAGGTATGAGCTAATTCTTCATCCCGAGCTTCTGGAGATTCTCCATTTCAAATGCTTTAATTTCAATGCATGATAGCCGTATAGATGTGTTCGTCTCTTCAAGACGAATCCATAGAGCATAAGAACATGAAAATCCATTGAGTATCGAGTGAGATATTAGGGATTTAGTGTGGACGGCTCTCGGGTGAGGACACTTGGGGACGATGAACGGATGTCGTTCATTTAATACACGCGCGGACGGACGGCCAGGATCGCGTCGGATCAGAAGACGGAACGATACAGCGGGCCCCGGGAGCGCTGAGTCAGGTGGCGGCGTCGAATGGGAGCGCGCCACGCGGCGTTTCGGAGCTGTCGAGGTTGACGCGGCGCCGCGTGGATAAATAGAAAATTAGGGTATTTTTTTATTTATTTAATTCCCTAAACTTCAAAAATTCATAACTTTGTGTAGAAAAATCAGAAAAATAAAATAAAGATACCCTCTTGCTCAGTGAACAGAGGAGAATAATGTGGAAAAGAAATCATTTAATTTCATCAAGTAATTTATTTTTTATGATTTATTTACTCTCTGCATACTTTTAATTCTCCATGCATGTATACAATTCACCATGACATGAGACCATAGGGCTTTTGAAGCCTCCGAATTTGGGAACATTCCCTGAATTTTCCAAAGTCAGAGGCCATCCCTATGAAAAGTTATTAATTTTTCAAATTCATGTTACTGTTTTGAGTATTTTAATTCCAATAAATAGCATGTTGTGAAGTAAATTCTAGGAAAATTTGGTGATGTTCCTTATGACCAGAGGACCCTAGGAAAAATAGGTTTTGAGTTAGTTCATTTAAAACGACCCTAATTGGCTTAAACACTCAAAATAGGTCTCTAATTAATTAGAGCTAACCATACATCAAATTGACTTGAAATCAATTCTCCACTGACCTTTAGGATCAGAGGAACCTACCATAAAAATTTGAGGTCAATTGGACTTGGTTAGCCCCACTAATATGGTTGATTAAGCCACTTAGTCATTTTAAACTTTAAAAATTCATAACTTTTAAAATACTTTTTAAAAATTCACTAAATTGGTTTTAGAGCCTCTCTGATATTAGGGGAATCTAAGAAAATTAACATTTCAATTTTCTAAAAAAGTTGATTTTTAATATTATTTTAATATTTTTAATAATTAAAAAATAATAAAAATCACAAAAATAATAAAATTCACCAAAATGTCACATTTTAAATTTTAAACACTTAGGAGCAAACCCCATATTTTTCTTAGGTATATTTTATGAGATATTAAATTTTAAAGCTCTAGGGTAATTTTAAAATTAAAAAAAATGTATTTTCTAGCATTTTCACTAAAATAATTATAATAAATCATAGAAAAATCAGAAAATTACAAAATTTGATTCTCTGATTTCTTTGATATCAGAGAGATTTTTGAAAAATATAAAATTCATTTTTCAACATTTATTTTATTTTTAATTTAATTAATATTCCAAAATTTAAAATAATTATAATAAAAATAATATAATTCAAAAAATCACCAAAATTAGTCCAAGTGGTCCTCTAGTCATTAGGAATGTCCCCTAATTTTCTTAAGGACAGAAACTTTCCCTTGGTCATGTTATTAAATTTTCCTTGGAAATCTCTATTTTCTACCAAAAATAATTATACAAATAAATTAAATACAGAAAAATCACATTTTCTCCTCTCATGTCTCTATTGGCATATGAGTGAAGTCACATAAAAATTTCAAGTTCATTTGAGTTCAATTTAGTGAGTTATGAAATTATTAAGCTTAAAGGGTAAAATGGTAATTAAAAAATCTTAATCCTTAATTAAAACTTTAGGTTTAATAAAAATTAATAAGTAAAACATTTGATCCTAATCTGATTTGGATGATTGAAATTTAAATAATTAAAGAGTAGAAACCCATTAAGCAATTTAAAATGATTAAACTTTAATTAAATAATTGATTAAATTTGGAAGAATAATAAAATTGGAATTATTAAAATAGGGGTATTATTAGGAAGAGATTTATTCTTTAATTTAAAAATCCCTAAATTAATTATCTCATTAATATTCAATTCTTAATTAAAATGATAACTCAAATTCAAAATATTAAAAGACTTAATCATTAAATTAAAATTAAATTATTAAACTCTTTTAAAAATTTCAATTAAATTAAAGATAAAATTAAATTAAAAATTAAATTAAATTAAGTAAATTAAATTAAATTAAATTAAATTAAATTAAATTGAAATTAAAAGTTGAATTAAATTAAAAATTAAATTAAATAAATAAACAAATTAAATTAAATTAAATAACTTAAATTAAATTAAATTAAATTAAATAAATAAAATCAAATTAAATTAAACTAAATTAAATCAAATTAAATGAATTAAATTAAATTAAGTAAATCAAATTAAATTAAATTAAATTAAATTAAATAAAATTAAATAAAATAAAATAAAATTAAATTAAATTAAATCAAATTAAATTAAAATTAAATCAAATCAAATTAATTTAATGTAACATCAAACCAAACTAAATTGAATTAAATTAAATTAAATTAAAATTAAAACTCAATTAAATTAAATTAAATTAAATTGAATTAAATAACATCACCTAAAACAGAAAGAAATTAAATATAAAGTAACTTGAACACTATTCCAAATTTAAACCCATTAACTAAATTACAAACCATTTGAATACCAATTTACCCTCGAAAGCTTTGGTTATTATAACTCCTAAACAGAACATTAAATGAAATGTTACTTCACTTATAGGATATTCAAATGTCCTAGTTCACTCGAGTAAGATAACAACAAAACTTGAATTCTCGGACGATTAATTCATTTGTATAATTAAACCCATTTGGACTCAAAACAATCCTAGAAATATTGAAAAGATGTTTAAGATTATTCTTAAGCACTTCCTCAATATGATAGGACATTTATAAGAACAATTGGACTTAATTGTTCTTTGATGAAGAAAATCGTCCTTAAACCAAAACACAAAAAAACCTAGACGTCATAGGAGATGACTAGCTATAGGATTAGAAATTTGGTAGAAAACCATAACCCTTCCCTTAGCTTTACCTAGGAACTTGCTTAAATATTCTAATTGTGTTTTAAGTGCAGCTTGGGATGACGGGAAGACCCTCCAGGTACGCTTTTATTTTATTGCAATCTACTTTCTTGCAATTTACATTATTACAATTTACTTAACTGCATTGCACTTACTTTTATTGCATGATAAACAACTGTTGCATGAAAACTCACACCTTCAGGATAGCCCCTAAAACTGAAACCAAAACTAAGTTAAAAGTCATTGCAAAATAAAATTCACCGCCACAACATTTCAAAATATAAAACAACTCAAAATTTAATCACAAACAGAACACAAAACTAGAATTACAACTAAATTAAAACGTCCCGTTGGATGATCGGGAATACCTCGGATGATGTAACCTACGTGTTGCTTAACTGGATTTCCCACGGTCTAAATGAAAGTGTGGAACTCATTCAGTTGAGTTTAGCAAATTCATCTGGACTAAGTGAATCCGATAAAAATAATGATGCCGGAAGGATGGAACCGTAGGATCTTAACCGGTGTCGTTATAATCAACTTTAAGATTTGTTTTAATCAAAACGTAAAAAACACTTGGAAATTAAGATTTTCTCTAAACCAAAACACTTTTCTCATCCCCCGATTTATGATTTCTAAAACTAAACCTCTCGCAACAATAAGGAGCTCGGAGCATGGTGGGCGACATGGCCATCGTCATCGACAAAACCCGAGTCTACTTCAAAAAACTTTCCTAGAATTAAACAACAAAGCCATAGGACTTCGAGGTAGTTTGCCTAGTGCAACATAAATCCTCAACTCTTCGTTAGGCATTTGCATTGCAAATTAAGCCCTAACCGGTCTTAGGATTCCGAGGTAGTCGTCCGATACGACATAAACCCTCACATCTTCGAGGCTATTTGTTTGATTTTATCATACAAATATAAGCCCTAATTAATTAAAATTGGCAAGATCAAAACATCTAAATAAACATTAGGACTTTCCTAAATCCCAGCCAAACAATAGGATAGTCGGGAAATTACCGAAGTTCGCTTCGAATCTGTGATTTCTCCTACCTTTCTCCCTTTGGATTCCCAAAACAAAATGTTCCAAATTTGATCCATTCCCTATTGAAATTCCAAACTTCAATCCTTTCGAGAACTTAAACTTTGAAATTCTTGAGAGCAGAATTATTGATTATTATCGAGAGTTTTCTTAGGTGATTCCCGTCACTTAAGATGTAATTAACTATAGGGGCTTGCCCTTATAGGGAATTTTAAAGAATCCGAGTAATATAAACCCCGTTTAATGCTTTCATATTAAGCGAGGGAATTTGTCGGCTTATAAAATTGGTTCGCGGACCAAACGGATGTCACAAATCTTCTAGTTTATTTAATCGAGCCCCACCGTCAAGCGATGTGTCTATTCTCGGGGATAGATACACGGTTTGTGGTGCGGTGCTCGTTTATATAAACTATTTGGGATGTGAGATCGGTTTGATTTCATATCTTAAAATCTTCAAATCTAAAAATTATTTTTAAAATCAAATACTATTTTTCAAATTATTTATTTAAATTAAATTAAAAATTCGCCGCACAATTTCTGTTAGGCGACCCCTTTTCAAAATAAAACACACGACCTAAAAATATGCCGACAATGCTCTATGGATTCGTCTCGAGAAGACGAACACATCCATACGGTTTATGTGGCATGAAATTGACTCAATAAAAATGGAGAATGTTCAGAAGCTCGGGAAGAAGAGTGAGGTCATACCTTTGCTCAGAGAAGTGTGGCTTCGATCCGACGGTTGTGTCACCTTCGATTGGATCCTAGCAAGCTCCGGATGAAGTCTCCCGGTCCAGTGAATTGCCTAGCTATGAAAGTGACCACAGCTCGATCACAAAGCTTGGAGGCCGGAGCAACCTGGGTGGCCCTGGAGATGGGGCTTTCGGTGGGAAACTTCTCCTCTTGGTCTAGTGAAGGTGTAGGACCGGTCAATTTGAGGATTGGCTCACTGTGGCAAAGTGTCCTGGTTTTGGGTGAAATTTCGGTTGAGAAATTGGATTCGTTGGTGGGGATTAGGGCAAATCGACACTCGGGTATCAACTGCTCTAAGTATGGAGAAGGGTTTGGAACAATTTTGGCAGAGTTTCGGCAAGGTTTGTGCAACTCTCCTCTCATGGCCGTGAGGGGGTCGGGTTTAAATAGAGGTGGCTGGAGAGCCTCACAGGGATGGCCAAGGGTTGGGATCAGCTGCTGCGGTCATGGGAAGAACAGCCATGGTGGCCATTGGGCATGGGGCAGCTCAGCAAGGTGGAATTCCAAAGTTTGGCTCCTCCCGAGGTCTCGACCATAGTGTTTTCCGGCGACTCGGTGCCCGGCCGGCCGAGCACCGGTCACCATCGTAGTCGATGAGGTCGAGCTTGATTCTCGTGAGTTCGATTGATGGTTTCCATGTATAAAGGTGGTGAATTGAAATGGAATGGGAAAGGGGTGATTTTGGCTTGGTTTAGGTCAACCCAAGTATTTGTGCTTGGTTCATCATCCAAGGCTTGACCTTGGGCTGAGGGGAATAATTTGGGTCGACTGAATTGTGGTAGTGAAGTCCCCATCCATGGTGAGGTGGCTAAACATGGTTTAGAGTGTATCATGCTTAAGGTAAAAAGGGCATAAAAAGGGTTTAGGAAAGAGACCCTCTCTCTTACCATTAATGGTTTGGTGAGGTGGAAAGTGGATTCCATGGCTCTCATGGCTCCTATGGGGCTCATGTATGGCTTCCTGGCTTGTCTTTGGCTTGGGGAAAAGCTTGGTCAATTTCATGAAAATGGATCTTAGAAATTTTGGTAATTTGATGGGAATTTGTATGGGGCTTAACTTGGAATGGCTTCATGATGAGTTTTCAAACTTAGGGATTGATTTTAATTAAGGGTATGATGAGAAGAATTTGTCATATGGGCTTTAGCATGAAATTTGGGCTTTTAGGAAGGTTTCATGTAAGTGGGCTTTTGGTTTAAAAATAGATTTATGGATGGGAATTTTGTAGAAGTTTGGGCCAAATAATTGTTGGGTTTAGCTCATAGATGTGTCATGAGTGACTTGAAGCAAATTGGGAGTGATTTGGGTTTGAATTGGGTTGAATTTGGGCTCCTTTGGTGAATGGGCCAATATAGGTCAAATTGGGCTAACTTGGGTAAATGTTGGGCTAGGGTTGAAATTGATGTAAAATAAATGTTGGGAAATGTTTATGGGAGTGTTTCAAAGAGGTTTTGGCTTTGTTTGGGTTTTGATTTTGGGGTTTGGGCTTATTTGGGTTAGGTTTGGGTTTAGGTCAAAATTGGGCCTTTTAGCTTTGGGTCGGATTTGAGTGGGGTTTGGGTCCAAATTTTGGGCAAATCATGTTAAGGTTTTGTTTGTAGGGATGTTAAGGAAGGTTTAGAAAAGATTTGGGGTTAATTGGAGTTGAATTGGGTGAGTTTGGGTTAGGTTTGGGTCATGGGTCCAAATTGGGCCTTAAGGCCAAAAGTGGAATTGGATCCAAATGTCAATCAAATTGAACTTGGATTTGGTCTAGATTGGTGTTGGGAATGTTGAATTGAAGTTTAGAATTGAATTGGACCAGAATTTGGGTCAATTGGGTAGGTTTGGTTTGACATTGGGTTCACTTTGGGTTAAAATGGGTCAAATTGGGGGTTTTGACAAAAGTAGGGTAAATTGACAAAATTGTCCGATGGGGTAGTTGAACAAAATGCAATTGGAAATATTTGGGATTTTTTGGAATTTTTTGGGAATTTTCTGAATTTTTGAATTTTTGGGTCAAGAGGGGTATTTTGGGTATTTAGAGGGTATTGGGAGGTATTTTTGGAATTTTTGGTATTTTTAGGTATGGATGATCAATTTGAGTAATGTGGGAATGTTTGGGATTGATTTTGGGGAATTTTGGGTGATTTGGAAATTTTGGAGGATTTCGAAGTGTTTTGGGTAAGTTAGCGGGTGTAGGGTCCCGGGGGTCAAAAATTGAAAATTTGGAAAATTGAAAATTTGGAAAATTGAAAATTTGGAAAATTGAAAATTTGGAAAATTAAAAATTTGGAAAATTGAAGATTTGGAAAATTGAAGATTGGGTGAATGTAAGTGGAATAAAATCATTTTGGTTGAGCCATGAAGCCATATCAAGCCCACATGAGCCATGAAGGGACTCATTTGAGGCATCCACTATGTTGTTCCTAACCCTCTTAGCCAAGGGCTTAGGGGTTAAGGACCATCCATGTGGATCACCTTTATGAGTCAGGAGGTCAAGTTAGGTATGGGTGTGTTTTTAGGATGTGTGTGAAAGTGTAGTGTATAGGTGTAGTGTGTGTGTAAGTCAGCCCTCTTCACTGCGACCGAGCCACCTGAGGCAGTCCTAAGGCTAAAGAATCCTATAGGAACTCATCCTTTAAACTTCCACATTTGATTTCAACCCTCTAGGTGATTAGGGGTCTACGATCAAGTTTGTGGAGTTTGCAGGAGTTAAGAAGTGGTTTGAATTTCTAAGTGGTGGGTCCCAATTCTAATCCTCTAAGATAGTCAAAGGAAAAGCCTAAGGCTAGATTCTAAGTACTAAAAAGAAGAAGAGAAGACCTCATCAAAAATGAGGTCAACACCACCCTGAGGCTATTAGTAGCAAGAGTATTAATAAAAGGAGGGGGGATCAGTGCCTGTTCTTTACTAATAGGATTAGTCTCAACAACTGAATGGGGGGGGATGCAGCTTAGGAGTGCTGGTAACAACTGTAGTGTCAGAACTTTAGGGTATCAGAACTTGTTCATAATTGACTGGATTAGGTACATCACCATCAGTAGGTGTAGTGGTTAGTTTCTTTGGAGGGGGTGGAGCCAATAACATTTCTCAATGGTGTGACCAAACATTTTGCAATTTGTACAGTAATAGGGCTTCTGCTGCATAATGACCTCCTGCCAACAGCCATCAGAGGCAGATCCCACCCAGATTTTCTTAATTTCAGGTAGAGATATGTCCCTTTCAATTTGTAATCTGGCTGCCTCAGTCTGGGCTCTATTGAATGTGGCAGCATCCATCCTTAAAGGAGTCCTAATTGCTCTACCAATTTGAAATAGAGCATTTTAATTAAAGAATCTGTATAGGAGATTAGGGAATTTAAACCAGATTGGTACAATGGGGGGTTCTTTGCTAGGATCAAAATCTGGTGTCCATTTGAGGATTTTCATTTCCATTCCAGCAATAGTGACCAGTTGCTTAGCAAACAGTCGGGCATAGTCTTCCTTAGTGTTGAGATGAATGAGGAGGTGCCTCCCATCCAATAATCCAATTTTCCAATTACCAATAAATGCCAGTGAATCAAAGAATTCTCTAACAAGCTCCATCTTGGGGTGGCCCAGTGTAAATTTATCAATCAGGGTAAGTTTAACTTCTTCATTGAGGGCTTCCAACTCAGAATCTGAGAAGAAGACTACAGGGCAGCCATCTTTAACACCAATTGGATTAATAAAAGGGCAGGAGCCCTTCCCTGCAGCTGCATCATGAAGATCCAGTGGGAAAACCAGCTGAGTAGTGTCTTTAAGAGGGGAGGGTCCTTTACCCACCACTCCAGGATAAGTGGCTTTGGCCCATTTATCTCTTGTGGAGAGCTCCACAGGATCCATGGAGCAAAAGAGAGCCTCAGTACAACAGACAAAAAGCTAGTACATAAAAAAGAGGATACCAAGACCCAATCCAAGGAGGCTTGCACAGAAGTGCAGGAGGACCAGCCCTTGGACCAGGAAGATAAACCACAGAAGCAAAAAACAGATCAATGAGGCACTAGGAAGTCAAAACTAGCTCCAGCAACAACAGAAGAAATTCACACAGCCAACCAAGGAACAGTAGAGGAGGAGTTCACACAGCCAACTAATGGACCAGTAAAATTCAAAAATGGGGAGCCCGAGAAAGGGGAAAAATAGCAGAACCAAGGCCACACAAGGGAACCAGGCCTCAACAGGCGACAGCCACCAGGGGGAAAGCTTACCAGACAGGGAAGTGGTCGGCGCCGCCAGGGGGTCATCCCTGACCACCAAAACCTAGCAGAGCTCTCCTCGCCATCATTGTATATATATGGGGTTCCTATTAGTTAGAAAAATCACTTATATCGACATTCTAAACTAAGATATGATAGTAGTAAACTAGAATTTGACTAAGGAACTCTTACCTCACTTCCCTGTGGGATCGATAAACGGGACTCCACTAGAGCCCTGTATTACTTGAACGATACGTATACTTGTATAGAACATCTAATGTGTGTACGTACATAAAAACATAAAAATAAGTAGAAAAATAGCACACGTAGGGGCGCATCAAGTTTTTGGTACCGTTGCCGGGGAAGCTTCGGTAAGAATTTTAGGAAAATTTTAGTTGAAGTAATTAGGCTTAGAACTGGAAAACTTTAGTGTCGTAAAATTATTTTTGTGTGAAAAGTGTTTTTTTGTATGAAATAGTGTTGTGAAAAAAAAAATTTATTTGTGTGAAAAACAAGGTGTTTGTGAAAATATTTGTTGTATTGAATATATTTTTTATTTTAATTATTTTATTGTTAATGTATTGTTTGTTGTGTTACGCATGCAAAATAAAGGATTTGTAGGACTTATGCAATATGGTCCCGTGTTAGAAAAATGGAAATAAATCAAAAAACATAAAGGACTTGAAAAACTAGAAATGGAAATGGAAAACATTCAAAATAATAACTTGGAAAATCATCATAAATCATTGACGGATTATGTAAATCCTACAACAAATAGAATTCACTCAAGTATACAAAACCTTGTCATAGAAGCTGACTTGTTTGAACTAAATCCAGCGATTATCCAACTGCTGCATAACAACCAGTTTGGGGGACTCCTTCAGAGGATCCCTATTTACACTTATCTAGTTTTCTAGAACTTTGTGTTGTATTTTGTTATAACGGCATGTCAGACAATGTTATTAGGCTAATGCTTTTTCTTTTCTCACTAAGGGATAAAGCTAAAATGTGGTTATACTCATTAGTACTTAGCTCTATTAAAAATTTGGAGGAGTTAACTCGGAAATTCCTAGCTAAGTAATTTCTATCTTCAAGGACTACTAAACTTAGAAACGATATTATCTCATTTTGTCAGTATAAAGGGGAATCATTATACCAAGCCTGGGAAAGATTTAAGGAACTCCTAAGAAAGTGTCCACATCATACTCTGTCGGATTGGTTAATCATTTAAACTTTTTATAATAGGTTACTAGGATCCCTTATGTACATTATTTATGCTGTTGTTGGTGGTTCATTAATGTTAAAATCATTTGATGAAGCGTTGATCCACTAAAAATTTGATAGCTTTTTACTATCCATTTCATACCTATTTTTGATGATATTGAACTTTAAAGGAAGGTATTTTTCATTATTTCATGCAGGTACAATGATTTTAGGCCTTTGGAGCAAAAGGAAGTGAAAATGAGTAAATTTGGAGCAAAAAGGGATAAAAGTGCATTTTATTGAACTAGTGTCGGACAGCACCATTTTACAGTGAGTTACGACTGATTTAGCGGAATAATGTGCCGAACGGTGCCCTATCCAGCGCCGAACCGTGCCTTATCCTGATTTTGAACTAAATTCAAAGTATTTAGCTAGATTTTGAAGGGTTGCTTTAGGAAACTCTTGGGAATTTAGTTTTGGCCGAATTTAAACACTTTTGGAGCCAAGTTTAGAGAGGGGTGAAGAAGAGAAGAGAACAGCTTAGAGTTTAGAGAGTGTTGCTTTCCATTTTGTGTAGAAAATTAGGTTATGTGTTTTCTCTTCTAAGGACTATGAGAGGAGAGGGAAAATGAGAGATTTCCTCTTCCTTACAGTTCTAAAGAGAGAATTGTGTGTTATTGTGAAGAAAGAAGAGGAATCATAGGAATTCCTTGACATTCGCTTGGGGAAGAGCTTGAGATTAGTTGTCTTTACTTTACTTTGTTTATATGATGTTGTTTTTATATATAAAATCCATGTTTTTTTATCTTTTCCTCATGAGTCTTGAGTAGATTTCTTTATCTTTATCCTTTCATGTGATGTGTTGACGTTGTGATATGGAAATGATGTGTTGATTTATTATGGAGAATTTGTGATGACCTTTTCACTTCGAACTTCATTTAATTTTTGATCTAGCTAATTAAATTGTTAAAACTTGTTGGGAAACATATTTCTCGAAAGGATTATGAGTTCCACAACAAAAATGAAGGTCACATTTAATGTCCATGACTGAGAGACATAGTTCATGGGGATTGAGTGCAAACAAATAGGGAAATATACTTTGATGGGCGTAGAATTAGAAATTTCAGAGTGACAGGATAAAATCCTCAATTTGGTCCTAATCTTTGGAAACTAAAGTGAGAGTTGGCCTTCAGGTGAAGGGAAGTGGGAGCTCTGGAGTGAGAGCCAGTATCCACCTAGCCTAACCACAGATTCGTGGACTAAATTTAGAATTAGCCAATGTTCTTTGTATGCTGAAATATGGGTAAAGAATAGGAATGCTCCTATTTGGCACAATACATTAGCATCACTGATCTATGTCACAATAATCATCACATTATGAATGGAAAGGAGGAAGAATCTTTCTTGCAACTGAACTTTGTTATAAATTTACTATTACATTAGTTTAAATTGCTAGAATTTAGAACTTATTTTGGTAGAAATAGAAATTGCAATTATTGTCTTTATTTTAAGAATTAAACTTACTTGCAATTGTGTTGTGATTTGATAAGTGATTTCTGGGCTACGCCAAAAAATTAAAACCTCCTGTGGGATCGATATTCCAGGACTTCAGTAGAGCCCTGTATTACTTGAGCGATACGTATATTTGCATTTAATTGTGTGACTCATTATAAAACTAAATCAATATAAATATAAATCTGAGTTCATGAATTTTGGCAAATTAAAAAGTAGCACCAATTTTTTGGCACCGTTGCCAGGGAGGTACGGTGAAAAAAGGTAATTGTTAAAATTTACTTTTGTAGTATTTGAAATCTTATATTTGAATTGCAAGTGATAATTGTGTGTGTCTATTTATTGTTAGTGTGCTTATTGTGTTTGTATGTGTAGTATCGGATCTATAGGTATAGTGCCTTACGATTCTGAATTAGAGCATACTATTAGAAAAATTTGAAAACAATAAATACAATATGCAAATTCTCACAAGATAGCAAACAATTTAAACAATCAAAATGAAAATATACCAAGACCTTTAAGAGATTATGTTAATCCAACAGCAGATGAAATTCACTTAACTATCCAAAATCCTGATGTTGCTGCTAATTCATTTGAGCTTAAACTTGTTATTATCCAAATGGTATATAATAATCAATTTGGAGGAACACCTAATGAAGATCCGAATTTACATCTCGCTAGTTTTCTAGAACTGTGTGCTACTTTTAAATATGCTGGTGTGTTGAACGATGTTGTTAGGCTTAGACTTTTTCCTTTTTCATTAAGGGATAAAGCTAAGGCATGGTTAAATTTGTTAGCACCTGGATCTATCAGAACTTGGGGAGAGCTTTCACAAAAGTTTCTATTAAAATATTTTTCTCCTTCTAAAACTGCTAAGCTGAGGAATGATATCACATCTTTTAGTTAGTTTGATGGAGAATCCATATATGAAGCTTGGGAAAGATTTAAAGATCTTCTGAGGAAGTGTCCACACCATGCTTTACCAAGCTGGTTAATAATTCAAACCTTTTATAATAGATTAGTGGGATCTTTGAGATTGATTATCGATGCTCCTGCTGGTGGATCATTAATGTGAAAACCTTTTGATGAAGCATATTTATTAATTGAAGAGATGGCTACTAATAATTTTCAATGGCCCTCTAAGCAGGTAAATTTTAAGAAAGTAGCCAGTATTCATGATTCTGATGTGATAACTATGATAGTCTCTCAAATTGCTGCATTTTCCAAGAAAATAGATCAGTATGGATTGAATTATTCTCCAACACCCCCAGTGTTAGAAGAAAATTCATCAGGACAGATGACATACTCTCAAATGTCTTATGAAACATTGAATGCCATAAATAATAAATTCAATAATCCTTATTTGAATTATTTTAATCCTAGTTAGAGGAATCACCCGAACTTCATTTGGAATAACACCAATGTTGTTGTTAACCCGAAATGGGGAAATAATCTTATGAATCTGCATAACCAAGGAAATACCAATTATAGACCTTCTTATCCTCCTGGTTTTAGTAGTAATCAACAATTTAAGGAAAAGAAGTTGTCTACTGAAGAAATGATTCTGAATATGGGTAATCAAATTCAAGTTCAAAATGTTGCAATGAAGAACATTGAGAATCAATTGGGACATATCTTTACTGCGCTTAACAATAGACCTTCTAGAAATCTTCCTAACAATGTTGAGATCAATCTAAAAGATCAAAACAAAGAGCAAATTAAGGTTATTAAATTAAGGAGTGGAAAAGAATTGGAACCAAGAGTTCAAAAAGAAGTCGAAGTTGAAAGAGAGGAAGTGAACATTGAGAAAATTTATAATAAGATATATCCAGATGAGTATTTGCTAGAACCAATGAAGATACTAGTTGAAAAACCACCTCTTCCTTTTCCTCAAAGACTAAAGAAACAGAATAGGGATAACAGATTTGCAAAGTTTTTTGAATTTCTTAAGAAATTAAAGATTAATATTCCCTTTGTTGAAGCATTAGAACAGATGCCTGATTATGCAAAGTTTATGAAGGATATTCTTAAAAAGAAAAGAAAGTTTAAAGACCACGAGACTGTTGCAGTTAGTGGTGAGTGTAGTGCAATTATTCAAAAGAAGAATCCTGAAAAATTTAAAGACCCAAATAGTTTTACTATCCCATGTGCTATAGGTGAGAAATTTTTCGGAAGAGCTTTATGTGATCTTTGGGCTAGTATTAATCTTATGCCTTTATCAACTTTCAAAAGAATGGGAATAGAAGAAATTTCACCCACATCTATGACTCTTCAACTGGCTGATCGTTCTATCACTTATCCTAAAGGAGTTGTGGATGATGTATTAGTAAAGGTAGATAAATTTATCTTTCTTGTGGACTTTATAATATTAGATATGGAGGAAGATAAAGAAATTCTAATTATTTTAGGAAGACCATTCCTTGCTACTGGGAGAGCTATGATTGATGTTCAAAAAGGAGAATTAACTATGAGAGTTAATGACCAAGAGGTAACTTTCAATATTCTGAAAACTATGAAATACCCTTCAAATAAAAAAGATGATGAGTGCTTTCAAATGGAAATCTATGATTATTTGAGAGAAGATCATTTTAGAGAAGTATTTGAAGAAAATGTGGAATGTGAGGATGAAAATGAAAGTGAAAATGAAGATGATTTTGATGATTTGAAGAATGAAAAGTTAGAATTTGTTCAGGAAAAATTAGAAAGATTGGCTACTATGGAAAATGGAGATAAAATTTTAATTTCATTTATCATTAAACCCTGTGAACTTGAGCTAAAAATTCTCCCTAATCATCTAAAGTATATTTTTTTAGGAGAATCATCTACTTTACCAGTCATTGTATCTTCGGATTTAAATGAATATCAAGAGCAAAAATTATTGGACACCTTCAAAAGAAACAAAAAGGCTTTTGGTTGGTCCATAGCTGATATTAAAGGAATTGGTCCATCGATTTGTATGCACAGAATTTTGTTGGATGAACAACGCAAACTTAGAGTTGATCCACAAGGGAGACTGAACCTAATAACGAAAGAAGTGGTTAAAAAAGTGATTTTAAAGTGGTTAGATGCTGGAATTATATATCCTAATTCTGATAGTGTTTGGGTAAGCCCAATTCATTGTGTTCCTATGAAAGGAGTGACTGTTGACATAAATGATCGAAATGAAATTATACCGACAAGATAAGTCACTGGTTGGTGAATATGTATTGATTATAGAAAATTAAACGCTGCCACCAGAAAAGATCACTTTCCTTTACCATTTTTAGACCAAATGCTAGACAGACTTGCTGGACACAAGTACTATTATTTTCTAGATGGATATACCGGTTATCACCAAATACATATTGCTCCTGAGGATCAAGAGAAGACTACATTTACTAGCCCTTATGGAAATTTTACTTTTAGTAGAATGCTTTTTGGATTATGTAATGCACCTACAACATTTCAAAGATGTATGACGTCTATATTTAGTAAATTATTTGATGATGGAATAGAAGTGTTTATAGACGATTTCTCAGTATTTGGAGATTCATTTGATGCGTGCCTATGCAACATAGAAAAAGTTTTAGAGGTATGTGAAAGAGCAAATTTAGTCCTAAATCGGGAAAAGTGTCAATTTATGATTGCAGGAGGAATTGTGCTTGGGTATAAAATATCTAAATATGGCATGGAAGTACATCCTGCGAAGATTCAAATTATAGAAAAATTACCACCTCCAACAACTGTGAGAGGGGTAAGAAGCTTTCTGTAACATGTAGGATTCTACAGGCGATATATTAAAGACTTTTAAAAATTACTAAGCCTTTATGCCAACTTTTGGAAAAAGATAGGAAGTTTGATTTTAACGATGAATGCTTAAAAGCATTCGATCTATTAAAGAAAAAAAATAATCACTGCACCTATAATAATTTCATCTGACTGGGAGAAACCATTTAAATTAATGTGTGATGCTAGTGATTATGCCATTGGAGTTCTTTTAGGACAAAGACATGACAAAATATTTAAAGTTATATACTATGCTAGTAAGACTTTTACTGAAGCTCAATTAATTACACTACTACTGAAAGAGAGTTATTAGTGATTGTTTATTAACCCACTTTTTGTATGTATGTAATTTATGTTTATAGCCACGGAAACAAAAACTTGATCCCGCTTTAAATATAGGAATATGTTTTAATGTATAATGTGGATTCTACGCAAGTATATGTATCGTATCAAGTAATACAGGGCTCTAGTGGAGTCCTGGTTATCGATCCCACGGGAAGTTTTTAACGTAATTGCGATCGACTAAATTTAAAGGAATTACTTAATAAAGTGAACGGAAATTCTAAGTAACTATAATAAACTAAAGTAAACTAATGCTTGAAATAAGTTGATTTAATTAATTCAGAAAAAGTATCCTTCTGCTTGTTTTTAGAAAATTAAGTGAAATGATAAATTTAATTAGAATTTTTTAAATTTTATTGTGACAAATAGAAGCATTCCTATTCTTTACCCTTTGGTCTAGGTGCAAAGAACATTGACCAATCCTATGTTTGATTACTGAATCCGTGGCTAAGGTCGGGAGGATACCTGTCGCCACTTCGTAGCTCCCACGTTCCCCTCACTCGAGGGCTAACATCTACACTTCAGCTCTCAAACAGTAGGATCGAATTGAGTATTTTAGTCTGTCACACTAAAATATCTAATTCTACACCCGATAATTAATATTTCCCTATTTATTTGCACCCTCTTTCTAAGGCTTTTGATTTCCCTAAATATTGGATGTAATTTTTACTATAGTTGAAAATTCAACATATTTTAACTACTCAATTGGCCAGATTGAAAGTAAATTAAGTTTTAAGTAAAAATTATCACAATTTATTTATATTATATTAAGTGCCTTTATTTAATTTCATCAAACCAAATAATTTTCATAAACAAGGAGAAAGACTAAGAAAACTACTCAGAATGCATGAGAATAAAACAAATCATGGATTTCATTTAAAGTTAAAAACAATAAACAAAGATACTTATCTTAATTTCCTTCCCAAGCGTACTCCTGAAGTTCCTTTGACTTTTCCTTCTAGTACAGACAACTAAATGGTACTCAATTAAACTAATAAACTCACTAAACTCACTCAAACTACACTTAAGACACTAGAAATAGACTCACAGAAGACTCAAAAGACACACTTAAGACTCTAGAATTCAGCCTCAATTTATAGAGGTAAGCAAAGGTCCAAGGGGTGCTTAAACAACTTTTCAAAAAGTGTCCAGGTTCAATGTATATGCATTTTGAACTAGCTCGCCGTCGGCGGGAAATGACCTCGCCGTCAGCGGGGCTTCTAGAAGGTCTTCAAACCGCGCGATCTCGCTGTCAGCGAGGTAGTTATAATTCCTTCAGAAATTTCTCCTCACGATCTCGCCGTCGGCGGCCTCGATCTCGCCATCGGCGAAGTAGTTATATTTGCATGAATTTCTTCCTTTTTGATCCAAATTTGCTTCATTTCATGCATTTTGCTTCTATCACCAATAAATCTTCATTCCTGCAATAAAATAAAGAAAATACCTTTCTTTAAAGTGCAATTTCATCAAAAATAGGTATGAATTTCTTAACATATTTTTTACGTGATCAAAATCCCCCAAACTTAATTATTACTTGTCCTCAAGTAATTTTAATACTAAATAAAAATAATGATTTCTATAATAGAATTTTTCAACTCAAATAATATATGAATTAATTTTAAATAACATTATAATAAAGTTAAAAAGAAATATTTCTAGGTAATTTCAATTAATTTTATAGAGATAAGATTATTTAGTTATTAGGTCTAAGATTTCTAGCTTTCTATTTATTTCAGGAAAGACAATATTAAAAATTAATAAATTACTTAAGATATTTAGATGATAGGAAATTCAAGAAAACTCTATTTAGTAAAATACTAATCCATAAATATAAGTTTAGAAATATAGTTAAGTTTTACCCTTTAGGTTGAATCCATTGAAGCCAATTTTTGATAAGGCATCTCCTCAAGCTTCTCCTCACTTATATTTTTCTTTTTTTTTCTTTTCTTTTCTTTTCTTTTCTTTTTCTTTTCTTTTTCTTTTCTTTTTCAAGTGAGGATTACTGTATCTGGAAAGCCTGTTAATAATTTTGAACTTCAATTTCTCTTCCTAAATTTGAAACTTAAAATACTTCTTTGCTTATATATATTTCATAATTTTTACTTCATTAAGTTTCTATCCTTTCTTTTTCATCTATATACTTAAGAATTTCCAATTTTTAGAATATAGTTTCCCTTACTTTAAATAGTCTACTATATTCTTATTCCTTTTAACCAAATATCTTCTTCTATTAATTTAATTGAATTACTAGAAGTATTTTCTTTAACTTAATATAATAATTAAATAAAGCAACTCATATTTATTGAATTAAAAATTACTATAGAAAATCATTTAATAATTTTTTAAAAATAGAATTTGAGAACAATTTAATAATTAAATTTGTATTTTTACCTTCCCCCAAACTTAAATTTTTCTATCTATACTATATAGTGAAAAAGGGAAAGTATATAAATAAAATTCATCATACCTTTGAGCTTTAGGTATTTCTTTTCTTTGAAATTTTTGCGAGCTTTTTCATTACTTACGGAACTCGTACTCGTTAGTATTCTTCCATATATAATATTGAAAAAGAAAGTGCAGGGATGGAAATTTTTAAAATAAGTATCAAACATAACATAGAAAACTTAATTTGTTACTACACATACATTTACAATAATACATTAAAGAAAAACTAACATCCTATATATATAAAAATTTGCAACTAATTTAACACACATAAGAAATATAACATCATAGCTCAATCAAACAAACAAAACATACTAAGTTCATAGTCTACAGAAAGTACAAAATAATCACATCCAAAATAATAAAGTTTCTCAACATAACAACAAATCTAAAACAAACCAAATAAACTAAACAAAAGCTCTAATCCTCTGCATCAAAATCCCAAGCTATATCATCACCTTGATCTCCAGGCTGAGAAGGCTGAGCAGGCTGGTACTGTGAATATCGGGGACACTCAGAAAAGACAACATCTAAATCACCACTCCTATAACGACGCTCAGCTTCATAGTATGCAATCTCGTATTCCGAATGTCGCTGGAGATATTCGCTATCATAATCGTGTCTTCTCTCCAAGCCTCCAATTCTTTGATCTATATGCTCAAATCTTCTTTCCATATTTTCTCCAAATAACTCAAAACTCTTTCTATTCAGGGTTAATTCATTCATCAGATCTTGAAGGGTAGGAGTAGTGTACTGAGGGGGTGGTTCATAACTAGTAGAGGGTATACCTCTACTTGAAGAAGGTACATAATCCCTTGTCCCAGATCTCCATCCTTCGTGGGATTCATATTTCTTTATATTAGCTCGAGTTAGGGGTTTCATAGGCTCTATCCATTCCTCATCATCTCTTGCCTCTACCCCGAGATAATTGGCAAAGTGCATAGATAAGACCAGGATGTCCTAATCCTCCTCCACTTTCATTTCTAGCGAGTGGCTAATATGTTTTTATATATAACATTTCCCACATTAATACTCTTCAGTTCCGAATACGTAAATTCGTAAGCTGAGTCTATCTCTTGTTACCTCACTATGGTGGTAGGTAGGTAACAAAGTAGAACAAATAAAATAATGTCGAGCTTTAGATGTTGCATTTAGCATAGAAAGAGGGAAGTTTACCCGTTCTCGCTGCTTTATCTTCTAGACTCCTTTCCCATCAGTGAGAAAGTCAATCACCTCTTCTAATGGTCCTTCCATAGTTCCAACAGTTTCATATTCGCTCCAGGTGTCTTGAACTTCATAATATGTGTTTATTCTAGCAGCGCTGAAATCTACGAAAAATCCTCTAACCTTTACTGGTGCAAATTCAGCCTGTGTTAAATTTGCATAAAATTCTTTTACTACTTCCACAGTTGCTTTGTTGGTAACGAAACAGAAGTTTTCCCATCCTCGCTCCTTTATAACTCGCTCTACTTTTCCTCTTGGATTCTTGAAAACTCGATCTTGTATGCACTTTCTTGCTTGAATATTTTGAAAATATCGTGTTTGTGCTCTCGCATTAATGAATCGAGTTTCGTCAAAATCTAATCGTCGCTTTTGTCGTGGAGCCATTTCTCGATTTGTGAAATTTACAAAATTTTTAACTAAACCCCAAAGTATTACTAAAAAGGCTTCCCACAACAACTAAAATCCATTTAAATCGATTTCTATGAAATTTCTTCCAAGTATTTTCTTCACATTTCAAAATTTTTCAAAATATCCCAATGTAGAAGAAATCAATGGTGAAAATCAAAATTTTTTGCATAGGAGTGAAGCTCTTACCAAGGGAAGATGAAATCCGGTGTCAAAAAGTGTTGAAATAGCTTCAAATCCAAGATCTCTCAAGCTCTAGGTCGGTTTTTTCAAAAATTTTAGGAAGGGGATGATGAATAGTGTCGGTTGACCGGTCAAATATAGGTCTTTTCGCGTTCTCGCTGTCAACAAGATTTTTCTCGCCGTCGGCAAGCTAATTAATTCCATAAGGCAAAAGTTTCGGGGAAAATCTGCCGTCAGCGAGCTCGGTCTCGCTGTCAGCGGGTTTTCTCGCTGTCGGCGAGATAATTCTCGCCGTCGGTGAGGTCCCAAAAATTTTCAGTTTTTGAAATTCGTCAATCATTTTCAACCTCGAATTGCCCTTAATCAATCTTCCGATCACTTAATTTAATAATAATACGAAGATTAGATACTTATACTCAAAAATTCACACAAAACAAACAAAATAACTTTATAAATGAAATCCATCAAACTTACAAACTTCACACATACTTAAATTAATTGTTCAAATCCATACCACTCAGCATCGCAATCCAAACCACAACACTCTAAATGCTGAGACATAACAATTTACATAAAATTTTATCAAATCTAAAGTTCGACTCATAATAAAACTTAAACTCCAAAATAAACACTCACACATACAAATATAACATAAACATATAAATCCTTCCTACTCTTCCGTGTCTGAACTAATATCTTCTCTGATATTCCCAATGCGACTGTTGACCTCATTTTTTATGAGGTCTTCTCTTCTCCCTTTAGTACTTAGGATCTAGCCTTAGGCTTTTCATTTGACTATCTTAGAGGACTAGAATTGGGACCCACCTTTTAGAAATTCAAACCACTTCTTAACTCCCTGCAAACTCCACAAAACTTGATCGTAGACCCCTAATCACCTAGAGGGTTGAAATCAAATGTGGAAGGTTAAAGGATGAGTTCCTATAGGACTCTTTGGCCTTAGAGCGCCCACAGGTGACACAGTCCGGTGAAGGGCCGACTTACACACACACTACACCTACACACTACACCTACACACTACACTTCCACACACCTCCTAAAACCACACCCATACCCAACTTGACCTCCCGACTCATGTAGGTGATTCACATGGATGGTCCTTAACCCCTAAGCCCTCGGCTAAGAGGGTTAGGAACAACATAGTGGATGCCTCAAATGAGTCCCTTCATGGCTCATGTGGGCTTGATGTGGCTTCATGGCTCAACCAAAATGACTTCATTCCACTCAAATTCACCCAATCTTCAATTTTCCAAATTTTCAATTTTTGACCCCTGGGACCCTACACCTACTAAACCAACCAAAAACCCTTAAAATTACCCAACTTTTTCAAAATCACCTAAATTACCCAAAATTCCTCAAAATCAATCCCAAACATTTCTCTCCACTCAAATTGATCATCCATACCCAAAAATACCAAAAATTCCAAAAAAACCTCCCAATACCCTCTAAATACCCAAAATACCCCCCTTGACCCAAAAATCCAAAAATTCAGAAAATTCCCAGAAAATTCTAGAAAATCCCAAATATTCCCAATTTAATTTTGTCCAACTACACCATGGGCCAATTTTGTCAATTTACCCCACTTTTATCAAAACCCCCAATTTGACCCATTTTAACCCAAAGTGAACCCAATGTCAAACCAAACCTACCCAATTGACCCAAATTCTGGTCCAATTCAATTCTAAACTTCAATTCAACATTCTCAATACCAATCTAGACCAAATCCAAGTTCAATTTGATTGACATTTGGATCCAATTTCACTTTTGGCCTTAAAGCCCAATTTGGACCCATGACCCAAACTTAACCCAAACTCACCCAATTCAACTCCAATTAACCCCAAATCTTTTCCAAATCTTCCTTAACATTCCCACAAACAAAACACTAACATGATTTGCCCAACATTTAGACCCAAACCCCACTCAACTTCAACTCAAAGCTAAAAGGCCCTATTTTCGACCTAAAACCAAACCTAACCCAGAATGAGCCCAAACCCCAAAATCAAAGCCCAACCAAAGTCAAAACCTCTTTGAAACACTCTCATAAACATTTCCCAACATTTATTTTACATCAATTTCAACCCTAGCCCAACATTGGCCCAACTTGGCCCACTTGGGCCTATGTTGGCCCATTCACCAAAAGAACCCAAATTTAACCCAATTCAAACTCAAATCACTCCCAATTTGCTTCAAGTCACTCATGACTCATCCATGAGCTAAAAACAACATTTGTTTGGCCCAATCCTTCACAAATTCCCCATCCATAAATTTATTTCCAAACCAAAAGCCCACTTTCTTAAACCTTCCTAAAGCCCATCTCCACCAAAATCCAAAGGGGCAAAATCAATCTAAGGCACATATGACAAATTCTCTTCATCATGCATTCAATTAAAATCATCCCTAAGTCCTAATCCAATCATCAAATAATTCTAAATAATGCTTCATCCAACTTTCCACCAAAATGTCCAAAATCCTTAAAATCCATTTTTATGAAGTTGACTAAACTTTTCCCAAGCCAAATGGAGCCATGAATGAGCCATGAATGAGCCATTCATAAGCCATATGAAGCCATGAAAGTTTGGCATGTGACCATGCCATTAATGGTAAAAGGAGGGGCTCCTTTCCTAATCTTTCATTAAGCCTTTTGAACCTTATTCATGACACATACTAAACCATGTTTAGCCACCTCATCATGGATAGAGACCATACCATTCTCTCTTGGTCGACCCAATCGATCCTCTCGGCCCAAAATCAGAGCCATGGGGAGGTGCACCCAACTCAAATCAATGGTTGACCAAATTGAAGCCAAAATGACCCCTTCCCCATTCAATTTTAATTCAAAGCCTTTACACATGGCAATTGCCGATTGATCGCACAAACCTCCAGCCCCGACCCACTGGACTCGAGGGTGACCCATGCTCGCAGGCCGGCCGCTCGGGTCGCCGGAAAACACCATGGCCGAGACCTCGGGAGGAGCCAAACTTTGGAATTCCACCTTGCTCGAGCTGCCCCATGCCCAATGGCCACCATGGCTGTTCTTCCCATGACCGAGCAGCTGATCCAAACCCTCGGCCATCCCCGCGAGGCTCTCCGACCACCTCTATTTAAACCCGACCCCCTCACGGCCATGAGAAGAGAGTTGCACAAACCTTGCTTGAAACTGCGCCAAAATTGTTCCAAACCCTTCTCCACCCTTAGAGCAATTGATCCCAGGTGTTAATTTGCCCTAATCCCCATCGACAAAATCCGATTTCTCAATCGAAATTCCACCCAAAACCAGGACACTTCTCCACGAGTGAGCCAATCCCCAAATTGATTAGTTCTACACCTTTACCGGACCGAGGGAAGGTGTCCACCAGCAAAAGCCCCATCTCCAGGCCACCCGGTTGCTCCGACCTCCAAGCTTTGTGATCGGGCGTGGTCGAAATCCCACTAGACAATTCACTGGACCGGGAGACTTCATCTAGAGCTTGCCGGGATCCAATCGAAGGTGCAACAACCCTCGGATAGAAGCCACACTTCTCTGAGCAAAGGTATGAGCTAATTCTTCATCCCGAGCTTCTGGAGATTCTCCATTTCAAATGCTTTAATTTCAATGCATGATAACCATATAGATGTGTTCGCCTCTTCAAGACGAATCCATAGAGCATAAGAACATGAAAATCCATTGAGTATTGAGTGAGATATTAGGGATTTAGTGTGGACGGCTCTCGGGTGAGGACACTTGGGGACGATGAACGGATGTCGTCCATCCAATACACGCGCGGACGGACGGCCAGGATCGCGTCGGATCAGAAGACGGAACGATACAGCGGGCCCCGGGAGCGCTGAGTCAGATGGCGTCGACGAATGGGAGCACTCCACGCGGAGTTTCGGAGCTGCCGAGGTTGACGCGGCGCCGCGTGGATAAATAGAAAATTAGGGATTTTTTCTGATTTATTTAATTCCCTAAAATTCAAAATTTCATAACTTTGTGTAGAAAAATCAGAAAAATAAAATAAAAATACCCTCTTGCTCGAGTGAACGAGAGGAGAATAATGTGGAAAAGAAATCATTTAATTTCATCAAGTATTTTATTTTTAATAATTTATTTACTCTCTGCATATTTTTAATTCTCCATGCATTTATACAATTCACCATGGCATGAGACCATAGTGGCTTTTGAAGCCTCCGAATTTGGGAACATTCCCGAATTTTCCAAAGTCGAGAGGCCATCCCTATGAAAAGTTATTGATTTTTCAAATTCATGTTACTCGTTTTGAGTATTTTAATTCCAATAAATAGCATGTTGTGAAATAAATTCTAGGAAAATTTGGTGATGTTCCTTATGACCAGAGGACCCTAGGAAAAATAGGTTTTGAGTTAGTTCATTTAAAACAACCCTAATTGGCTTAAACACCCAAAATAGATCCCTAATTAATTAGAGCTAACCATACATCAAATTGACTTGAAATCAATTCTCCACTCGACCTTTAGGATCAGAGGAACCCACCATAAAAATTTGAGGTCAATTGGACTTGGTTAGCCCTACTAATTGGGTTGATTAAGCCATTTAGTCATTTTAAACTTCAAAAATTCATAACTTTCAAAATACTTTTTAAAAATTCACCAAATTGGTTTTGGAGCCTCTCTGATATCAGGGGTATTTAAGTTAATTAAAATTTCAATTTTCTAAAAAAGTTGATTTTTTAATATTATTTTAATATTTTAATAATTAAAAAATAATAAAAATCACAAAAATAATAAAATTCACCAAAATGTCACATTTTGAATTTTAATCACTTAGGAACAAACCCCATATTTTTCTTAGGTCTATTTAGTGAGATATTAAATTTTAAAGCTCTAGGGTAATTTTAAAATTAAAAAAAAATGTATTTTCTAGCATTTCCACTAAAATAATTATAATAAATCATAGAAAAATCAGAAAATTACAAAATTTACTTCTTTGATTTCCCTGATATCAGAGAGATTTTTGAAAAATATAAAATTCATTTTTCAACATTTATTTTATTTTTAAATTAATTAACACTCCAAAACTTAAAATAATTATAATAAAAATAATATAATTCAAAAAATCACCAAAATTGGTCCAAGTGGTCCTCTGGTCATTAGGAATGTCCCCTAATTTTCTTAAGAACAGAAACTTTCCCTTGGTCATGTTATTAAATTTTCCTTGGAAATCTCTATTTTCTACCAAAAATAATTATATAAATAAATTAAATACAGAAAAATCACATTTTCTCCTCTCATGTCTTTGTTGACATATGAGTGAAGTCACATAAAAATTTCAAGTTCATTTGAGTTCAATTTAGTGAGTTATGAAATTATTAAGCTTAAAGGGTAAAGTGGTAATTAAAATTTTAACCCTTAATTAAAACTTTAGGTTTAATAAAAAAATTAACAAGTAAAATATTTGATCCTAATCTGATTTGGATGATTGAAATTTAAATAATTAAAGGGTAGAAACCCATTAAACAATTTAAAATGATTAAACCTTAATTAAATAATTGATTAAATTTGGAAGAATAATAAAGTTGGAATTATTAAATAGGGATATTATTAGGAAGAGATTTATTCTTTAATTTAAAAATCCCTAAATTAATTACCTCATTAATATTCAATTCTTAATTAAAATGATAACTCAAATTCAAAATATTAAAAGACTTAATCATTAAACTAAAATCAAATTATTAAATTTTTAAAAAAATTTCAATTAAAATTAAAAAATAAAATTAAATTAAAAATTAAATTAAATTAAGTAAATTAAATTGGATTAAATTAAATTAAATTAAATTAAAATTAAAAGTTGAATTAAATTAAATTAAATTAAATTAAATTAAATAAAAAAATTAAATTAAATTAAATGAAATAAATTAAATTAAATTAAATAAATAAAACCAAATTAAATTAAGTTAAACCAAATTAAAATTAAATTAAATTAAATTAAATTAAATTAAATTAAATTAAATTAAATTAAATTAAATCAAATTAAATTAAAATTAAATCAAATCAAATTAATTTAATGTAACATCAAATCAAACTAAATTGAATTGAATTGAATTAAAATTAAATTAAAACTCAATTAAATTAAATTAAGTTGAATTAAATATAACATCACCAAAGACATAAAGAATTCAAAATAAATCTAAAATAACTTGAACACTATTCCAAATTAATTGAAATTAAACTAAATCACAAATCATTTGAACACCAATTTACCCTCGAAAGCTTTGGTTATCATATCTCCTAAACAAGATATTAAATGAAATGTTACTTCACCTATAGGATATTCAAATGTCCTAGTTCACTGAGCAAGACAACAAAATTTGAATACCCGGACGATTAATTCATTTATATAATTAAATTCATTTGGACTTAAAACAATCCTAGAAATATTGAAAAGATGTTTAAGATTTGTCTTAAGCACTTCCTTGATATGATAGGATGTTTATAAGAACAACTAAATTTAATTGTTTCTTTGATGAAGAAAATTGTCTTCAAACCAAAACACAAGGAACCTAGACGTCGTAGGAAATGACTAGCTATAGGATTAGGAATTTGGTAGAAAACCATAACCCATCCCTTAGCTTAACCTAGGAACTTGCTTAAATATTCTAATTGTGTTTTAAGTGCAGCTTGGGATGACGGGAAGACCCTCCAGGTACGCTTTTATTTTATTGCGATTTACTTTCTTGCAATTTACATTATTGCGATTTCATTAATCGCATCGCACTTACTTTTTCTTGCATGATAAACAATCATTGCATGAAAACCCACACCTTTAGGATAGTCCCTAAAGCTGAAACCAAAACTAAGTTAAAAGTCATTGCAAGATAAAATTCACCGCCACAACATTTCAAAATATAAAACAACTCGAAATTTAATCACAAACGAACACGAAACTACAATTACAACTAAATTAAAACGTCTCGTTGGATGATCGGGAATACCTCGGATGATGTAACCTACGTGTTGCTAACGGGATTTCCCACGGTCTAAATGAAAGTGTGGAACTCATTCGAGTTGAGTTTAGCAAATTCATCCGGACTAAGTGAATCCGATAAAAATAATAATGCGGAAGGATGGAACCGTGAGATCTTAACCGGTGTCGTTATAATCAACTTTAAGATTTGTTTTAATTAAAATATTGAAAACACTTGGAAATTAAGATTTTCTCTAAACCAAAACACTTTTCTCATCCCCTGATTTATGACTTCTAAAAAACTAAACCTCTGCAACAATAAGGAGCTTGGAGCATGGTGGGCAGCACGGCCATCGTCATCAGCAAAACTTGAATCTACATCAGCAAAACTTTCTTAGAATTAAACAACCAAGCCATAGGATTTCGAGGTAGTTTGCCTAGTGCAACATAAATCCTCAACCTTTTGTTAGGCATTTGCACTGCAAATTAAGCCCTAACCGGTTTTAGGATTCAGAGGTAGTCGTCCGATACGACATAAACCCTCACATCTTCGAGGTTTATTTGTATGATTGTGTTATACGAATATAAGTCCTAATTAATTAAAATTGGCAAGATCAAAACATTTAAATAAATATTAGGGCTTTCCTAAACTCAAACCAAACAATAGGATAGTCGGGAAATTATCGAAGTTCACTTCGAATTTGTGATTTCTCCTACTTTTCTTCCTTTGAATTCCCAAAACAAAATGTTCCAAATTTGATCCATTCCCTATTGAAATTCCAAAATTCAATCCTTTGAAGACTTAAACTTTGAAATTCTTGAGAGCGAATTATTGATTATTATCGAGAGTTTTCTTAGGTGATTCCCATCACTTAAGATGTAATTAACTATAGGGGCTTGCCCTTATAGGGAATTTTAAAGAACCCAGGTAATATAAACCCTGTTTAATGCTTTCATATTAAGCAGAGGAATTTGTTGGCTTATAAAATTGGTTCGCAGACCAAACGGATGTCACAAATCTTCTAGTTTATTTAATCGAGCCCCACCATCAAGCGGTGTGTCTATCCTTAGGGATAGATACACGGTTGTGGTGCGGTGCTCGTTTATATAAACTATTTGGGATGTGAGATCGGTTTGATTTCATATCTTAAAATTTTCAAATTTAAAATTATTTTCAAAATCAAATACTACTTTCTAAATTATATATATTTTTAAATTAAATTTAAAATTAAAAATTCGCCGACAACTTCTATTAGGCGACCCCTTTTCAAAATAAAACACACAACCTAAAAAAATAAGCCGTACAGCGACACAGGTGCACAAATAAATTGTAGAAAGGCCTGAAAGGGAATTCTACAGTATATTCTTCATTAATCCATCCTTTCTGTCTTAGTAGATGAATAAAACTAGCCTTCAGATGTCCAGTATGATCAAAGTGCTCCTTCATTCTCCAATCAATATGATCAAACATATCATAGATAGTGTCAATGGAATTCATCACATTTTGCAATTCTTTCTCCAATCCTTTAATCTTCTTCAGAATAAAATTAGTCTTATCGGTAATGGGTCTTGCTAAAGGATTGTTCTGTGATGCTCTGTCAGAAATAACGGTGATCTCATCATTGTTATCTAAAGTGGGAAACATATCAGTAGGATCCAGGGGTTTCCATGGTAAAAGTACTTTTTCCCAAGCCTCATAAGAAACTTGGTACTAACTGCATAAAGCAAATATAGTAGATGGGTGTCCAAGTCCATGCACTGACCCATGCACAATTAATCCCGATGCGGACTTTACTATTATTAATCCAACATCGATAGGTAATCCGATTTGAATACAATAGTTTAAAATATCGCATTCCTTTGAAACTTTATTTACTCTCATGGTAGGTAATAATTTTGATGATATAAAGAAATGCCGAGTGCTTCGAGATAGGGTTTAGAAGTGATGCGAGAAAAACTAACATACCCGTCTTCTCGTAACTCCCAATCATCCGGTTCATCGATCGGATATCTATAGATCTCGTTCATATTATATCTTGAAGGCACAAAGTTGGAATAGTGACAAACGAGAGGTATTTTCTATAGAAAACAATTCATTTACCCTTGCGGGAGTAAATGTTACCCATCTTCCTCCGACGTACACATTTCCATGGTTGATCGCATGTAAATTCGAGTAAAACTCTTTGACTATCGGTATAACTACGGCGGAAGTTGTATAACAAAATACCTCCCAATGCCGCTGTGCGATCATTTCTTCGATTTTTGTAGTAGCATTCCCTACTCCTCTATTGACGAATCCTCTTTCTTTGATAAGTCTTTTCTTCATCAAGCCTTTGTTGAAGATTCATTGTGCTTCCGAACTAACAAATTTTCGCCGGTTGAAAACTTCAATTTTTGTGGTTTCTAGGAATTTTGAGGCCATTTTGGATCGAATGGATTGGTCTCTAGTCGTTCCTAAGGAAGAAAATGGTGTAAAATCGGATTTGGAATAGTTTCTTACGAAGGAATAGCTTAGATTCGTCCAAAACCGCACAAAAAATCTTTAAGAAACCAAATTTTAAACTACCTCGCCGTCGGTGGGATGTTCCTCGCCGTCGGCGACTTAGTTATAAAACTGAATGAGTAAAGGTCCACGATCTCGTCGTCGGCGGGATCGGGCTCGCTGTCGGCGAGATTCGTAAAAATCCCCCATTTTCGCTCTGATCTGAATATTTTCTGATCTCATATAATAAGTTTAATTTTTGTGATGATCCTAAATAAGAATTTGAGTAGTAAGATTTATTTTAATAATATAGATTCACTAATATGTAGATATATAAAAAATAAAAGACTACTATGGGTTGCCTCCCATAAAGCGCTTGGTTTAACGTCGTCAGCCCGACCTAGTTCAGTTAGTGTTCAGGTTGACTAAGCATTAAAACCTCATTAAAATTTGGTCGTCTATTTTTGAAATATGGTTTTAATCTATGTTCGTTTACTTTAAATCTATGTCCTATTTTTGGATCTTCAATTTCTATAGTTCCATATGAAAATATTTGAGTTACAGAGAAAGGTCCTAACCATCGAGATTTCAATTTCCCAGGAAATAATTTCAATCTAGTATTATAAAGCAAAACCTCTTGACCTAGTTCAAAATTTCTCTGATTAATCTTCCGATCATGCCATAATTTTATTCTTTCTTTATAAATCTTATCATTATCATATGATTCATTCCTTAATTCTTCCAATTCATTTAATTGCAACAATCTCTTCTCACCAGCTTCTTTCATATTATAATTAAATTCTTTAATCGCCCAATATGCTTTATGTTCTAATTCGACTGGTAAGTGGCAAGTTTTTCAATATATAAGCTCTGTAAGGAGTCATTCCAATCGAGTTTTATAAGCGATCTCGTATGCCCATAATGCGATTGTCTAATCTTATAGACCGACTCGACTCGTTAGGGTTTACGGACTTTTCTAATATACGTTTAATCTCTCGATTAGAAACTTCATTAATCCACTAGTTTGTGGATGATAAGCGATCGATATCTTATGCATAATATTATACTTTTCCACTAGTTTGTGAATGTATTTGTTTCTAAAGTGAGTTCCTCCTTCAGTTATAATCACTCTCGGCATTCCAAATCTAGTAAAAATATTTTTCATTAAAAATTTTGAAACACTTTTAGCATCACACCTAGATAAAGCTTGTGCTTCAATCCATTTGGAAACATAATCAACAACTTACTAATATATATGAGTTTCCAAATGACGGAATAAAAGGTCCCATAAAATCTAATCCCCAAACATCAAAAATTTCAACTTCTAATATAAAATTCAGAGGCATTTCATTTTTCCTTGAAATGTTTCCTACTCTGTAGCATTTATCGCAAGTTTTGATATATCTATATACATCTTTAAATAGAGTAGGCCAGTAGAATTCAGATTGTAGAATTTTATATGCAGTTTTATCTGTCCCAAAATGTCCTCCAAAATCAGAATCATGACATTTTTGAATAATTGGTTCAATTTCTTCATAAGGTACACATCTTCTAATAATTAGATCCTTACATTGTTTATATAAGTATGGTTCATCCCAAAAGTATGATTTAGTATCGTGAATGAATTTTTTCGTTGTTGCAAAGTTAACATAGGTGGTAAAATGTCACTTACAATATAATTTACTATATCAGCATACCAAGGTATTTTCAACTCATTAATATTATAAAGTTGTTCATCGGAAAAGCGTCTAAAATTTCATTATCGGTATCGGATAATTCAGGATTTTCTAATCTTGATAAATGATGAGCAATTTGATTATCAGTTCCCTTTTTGTTAATGATCTCAAAATCAAATTCTTGCATTAATAATATCCATCTGATTAATCTTGGTTTAGTCTCTTTCTTTTGCATTAAATATTTTATAGCAGAGTGATCGATATGTACAATGCATTTAGTTCCTATTAGATAATGCCTAAATTTATTAAAAGCATATACAATTGCTAATAATTCTCTTTCGATGAATCGTATAATTTATTTCGAGCATTATTTAGAGTTTTACTTAGCATAATATATAACTTTGAAAATCTTATCATATCTTTGCCCAAGAACTGCTCCTATAGCATAATCACTAGCATCACACATAAGTTCAAATGGTTTTTCCCAGTTAGGTGAAACTATTATAGGTGTTGTAATTAATTTATCTTTTAATAATTCAAAAGCATTCGAGCATTCGATTGTAAATTCAAATTTCTTGTCCTTTTCAAGAAGTTGGCATAGAGGTTTAGTAATTTTTGAAAAACCTTTAATATAGCGCCTGTAGAATCCAGCGTGTCCAAGAAAACTTCTTATCCCTTTTACCGTAGTTGGAGGTGGTAATTTAGCTATTACTTGAATTTTTTCAGGGTCTGCATCCATGCCTTTTTCTGAAATTTTATGCCCTAATACAATGCCGCCTGTAACCATAAATTGACATTTCTCCCAATTTAGAACTAAATTAGTTTTCTCACATACTTCAAATATTTTTTCAAGATGATTTAAGCATGTGTCAAATGTTGTTCCGAATACAGAGAAATCATCCATAAATACTTCTATTCCATTATCAATTAATTTACTAAATATAGACATCATACATCTCTGGAATGTTGCAGGTGCATTACATAATGTTGACCTCATTTTTGATGATGTCTTCTCTTCTTCCCTTTAGTACTTAGGATCTAGCCTTAGGCTTTTCCTTTGACTATCTTAGAGGACTAGAATTAGGACCCACCTTTTAGAAATTCAAACCACTTCTTAACTCCTTGCAAACTCCACAAACTTGACCGTAGACCCCTAATCACCTAGAGGGTTGAAATCGAATGTGGAAGTTTAAAGGATGAGTTCCTACGGGACTCTTTGGCCTTAGGAGCGCCTACAGGTGGCTCGGTGCGGTGAAGGAGCCGACTTACACACACACTACACCTATACACTACACTTTCACACACCTATACCTAACTCGACCTCCTGACTCATGTAGGTGATTCACATGGATGGTCCTTAACCCCTAAGCCCTGGCTAAGAGGGTTAGGAACAACATAGTGGATGCCTCAAATGAGTCCCTTCATGGCTCATGTGGGCTTGATGTGGCTTCATGGCTCAACCAAAATGATTTCATTCCACTCAAATTTACCTAATCTTCGATTTTCCAAATTTTCGATTTTCCAAATTTTCGATTTTCCAAATTTTCAATTTTTGACCCCAGGACCCTACACCGCTTAACTTTACCCAAAACCCTTAAAATTACCCAAATTTCTCAAAAATTTCCAAATAACCCAAAATTCCCCAAAATCAATCCCAAACATTTCCACATCACTCAAATTGATCATCTATACCCAAAAATATCAAAAATTCCAAGAAAACCTCCCAATACCCTCCAAATACCCAAAATACCCCTCTTGACCCAAAAATCCAAAAATTCAGAAAATTCCAGAAAATCTCAAATATTCCCAATTTCATTTTGTCCAACTACACCATGGGCCAATTTTGTCAATTTACCCTACTTTTGTCAAAACCCCCAATTTGACCCATTTTAACCCAAAGTGAACCCGATGTCGAACCAAACCTACCCGATTGACCCAAATTCCGGTCCAATTCGGTTCTAAACTTCAATTCAACATTCCCAACACCAATCTAGACCAAATCCAAGTCCAATTTGATTGACATTTGGATCCAATTTCACTTTTGGCCTTAAAGCCCAATTTGGACCCATGACCCAAACCTAACCCAAACTCACCCAATTCAACTGCAATTAACCCCAAACCTTTTCTAAATCTTCCTTAACATTCCCACAAACAAAACACTAACATGATTTGCCCAAAATTTAGACCCAAACCCCACTCAAATTCAACCCAAAGCTAAAAAGCCCAATTTTGACCTAAACCCAAACCTAACCCAAAAGAGCCCAAATTCAACCCAATTCAAACCCAAATCACTCCCAATTTGCTTCAAGTCACTCATGATACATCCATGAGCTAAACCCAACAATTATTTAGCCCAACCTCTTTACAAAATTTCATCCCAAAATCCATTCTAAAATCCAAAAACCCACTTTCCTAAACCATCTTAAAAGCCCATCTAAAACCATTTCAAAAGGCCCAAAATCTACCCTAAAGCCCACATGACATCTCCATTTTCCATCCACTCAATTAAAATCATCCCTAAGTCCTAAATTCATCATCAAATAATTCCAAATCAAGTTTCATACAAATTTCCATCAAATTACCAAAAATTCCTAAAATCCATTTTCATGAAATTGACGAAACTTTTTGCCGAAGCCAAAGGTGAGCCATGAAGCCATGCATGAGCCACATGTGAGCCATGAGAGCTTTGGACACTCCACCATGCCATATTGGGTAAGAAGAGGGAGGGCTTTCCTTAATCCCTAAAGCTCATTAGCCTTAATCATGTTTCACACTAAACTTAAATTTAATCCGAATATATTTGGATGGAGACTTCTCCATGCCAAACCAGTCGATCCCTTTGATCCCCCACGACATCCAAAGCCACCTTGAGGGGTGCACCAAGCCCAAATGGGTGGGTTGACCCATTTAGACTCAAAATTAGCTCCTCCCCCATTCCATCTAAATCAAACCCTTTACACATGTCAAACCTCGATTGAATGCACCAAACCCCAGCCATCGACCCACTCGAACAAGATGGTGACCAATGCACAGCCGGCCAGCCACCGAGCCGCCGGAAAACACCATGGCCGAGAGCTCACATGTGAGCCCAACTTGGAATTCTCACCTGCTGAGCTGCCCCATCCCCAGGTGGCCATTGGAGCCGTTCTTCTCTTGCCAAGAGCGGTCGATCCCAAGCCCTAACTCTCCCCGGGAGGCCCTCCACCCTCTCCTATTTAAACTCTACCCCTCACGGCCAAGAGAGGAGAGTTGCACAAACCTTGCCGAAACTGCGCCAAAATTGTTCCAAACCTTCTCCACCCTTAGAGCGAGTTGATCCCAGGTGTCGATTTGCCCTAATCCCCACTGACAAAACCCGATTTCTCAGCCGAAATTCCACCCAAAACCGGGACACTTCTCCACGGTGAGCCAATCCCCAAATTGATTGGTTCTACACCTTCACTGGACCGGGGAAGGTGTCCACCAGCAAATGCCCCATCTCCGAGGCCTCCCGGTTGCTCCAGGCCTCCGAGCTTTGTGATCGGTCGTGGTTGAAATCCAACCTAGACAATTCACCAGACCAGGAGACTTCATCTGGAGCTTGCTAGGATCCGATCGAAGGTGCAACAACTCTCAGATTGAAGCCACACTTCTCTGAGCAAAGGTATGAGCTAATTCTTCATCCCGAGCTTCTGGAGATTCTCCATTTCAAATGCTTTAATTTCGATGCATGATAGCCGTATAGATGTGTTCGTCTCTTCAAGACGAATCCATAGAGCATAAGAACATGAAAATCCATTGAGTATCGAGTGAGATATTAGGGATTTAGTGTGGACGGCTCTCGGGAGAGAACACTTGGGGACGATGAACGGATGCCGTTCATTTAATACACGCGCGGACGGACGGCCAGGATCGCGTCGGATCAGAAGACGGAACGATATAGCGGACCCCGGGAGCGCTGAGTCAGATGGCGGCGTCGAATGGGAGCATGCCACGCGGCGTTTCGGAGCTGCCGAGGTTGACGCGGCGCCGCGTGGATAAATAGAAAATTAGGGTATTTTTTGATTTATTTAATTCCCTAAACTTCAAAAATTCATAACTTTGTGTAGAAAAATCAGAAAAATAAAATAAAAATACCCTCTTGCTCGGTGAACGAGAGGAGAATAATGTGGAAAAGAAATCATTTAATTTCATCAAGTATTTTATTTTTTATAATTTATTTACTCTCTGCATACTTTTAATTCTCCATGCATGTATACAATTCACCATGGCATGAGACCATAGGGCTTTTGAAGCCTCCGAATTTGGGAACATTCCTCGAATTTTCCAAAGTTAGAGGCCATCCCTATGAAAAGTTATTGATTTTTCAAATTCATGTTACTGTTTTGAGTATTTTAATTCCAATAAATAGCATGTTGTGAAATAAATTCTAGGAAAATTTGGTGATTTTCCTTATGACCAAAGGACCCTAGGAAAAATAGGTTTTGAGTTAGTTCATTTAAAACAACCCTAATTGGCTTAAACACCCAAAATGGATCTCTAATTAATTAGAGCTAACCATACATCAAATTGACTTCAAATCAATTCTCCACTGACCTTTAGGATCAGAGGAACTCACCATAAAAATTTAAGGCCAATTGGACTTGGTTAGCCCTACTAATTGGGTTGATTAAGCCATTTAGTCATTTTAAACTTTAAAAATTCATAACTTTCAAAATACTTTTTAAAAATTCACCAAATTAGTTTTGGAGCCTCTCTTATATTAGGGGAATCTAAGAAAATTAAAATTTCAATTTTCTAAAAAAGTTGATTTTTAATATTATTTTAATATTTTTAATAATTAAAAAATAATAAAAATCACAAAAATAATAAAATTCGCCAAAATGTCACATTTTAAATTTTAATTACTTAGGAACAAACCCCATATTTTTCTTAGGTATATTTTATGAGATATTAAATTTTAAAGCTCTAGGGTAATTTTAAAATTAAAAAAATGTATTTTCTAGCATTTGCACTAAAATAATTATAATAAATCATAGAAAGATCAGAAAATTGTAAAATTTGATTCTTTGATTTCCTTGATATCAGAGAGATTTTTAAAAAATATAAAATTCATTTTTCAACATTTATTTTATTTTTAAATTAATTAACACTCCAAAACTTAAAATAATTATAATAAAAATAATATAATTCAAAAAATCACCAAAATTGGTCCAAGTGGTCCTCTAGTCATTAGGAATGTCCCCTAATTTTCTTAAGGATAGAAAATTTTCCTTGGTCATGTTATTAAATTTTTTTTGGAAATCTCTATTTTCTACCAAAAATAATTATATAAATAAATTAAATACAGAAAAATCACATTTTCTCCTCTCATGTCTTTATTGACATATGAGTGAAGTCACATAAAAATTTCAAGTTCATTTGAGTTCAATTTAGTGAGTTATGAAATTATTAAGCTTAAAGGGTAAAGTGGTAATTAAAATTTTAATCCTGAATTAAAACTTTAGGTTTAAAAAAAATTAATAAGTAAAACATTTGATCCTAATCTGATTTGGATGATTGAAATTTAAATAATTAAAGGGTAGAAACCCATTAAAAAATTTTAAAATGATTAAACCTTAATTAAATAATTGATTAAATTTGGAAGAATAATAAAATTGAAATTATTAAAATAGGGATATTATTAGGAAGAGATTTATTCTTTAATTTAAAAATCCCTAAATTAATTATCTCATTAATATTCAATTCTTAATTAAAATGATAACTCAAATTTAAAATATATTAAAAGACTTAATCATTAAACTAAAATTAAATTATTAAACTCTTTTAAAAATTTCAATTAAATTAAAAATAAAATTAAATTAAAAATTAAATTAAATTAAGTAAATTAAATTAAATTAAATTAAATTAAATTAAATTGAAATTAAAAGTTGAATTAAATTAAAAATTAAATTAAGGATTAAATTAAATAAATTAAATTAAATAAACAAATTAAATTAAATTAAATTAAATTAAATTAAATTAAATTAAATCAAATTAAATTAAATTAAAATTAAATCAAATCAAATTAATTTAATGTAACATCAAACCAAACTAAATTGAATTAAATTAAATTAAATTAAAATTTAAACTCAATTAAATTAAATTAAATTAAATTAAATTGAATTAAATAACATCACCTAAAACGAAAAGAAATTAAATATAAAGCGAACTTGAACACTATTCCAAATTTAAACCCATTAACTTAAATCAAATCATTTGAATACCAATTTACCCTCGAAAGCTTTGGTTATTATAACTCCTAAACGGAACATTAAATGAAATGTTACTTCACTTATAGGATATTCAAATGTCCTAGTTCATCTGAGTAAGATAACAACAAAACTTGAATTCCGGACGATTAATTCATTTGTATAATTAAACCCATTTGGACTTAAAACAATCCTAGAAATATTGAAAAGATGTTTAAGATTATTCTTAAGCACTTCCTCGATATGATAGGACATTTATAAGAATAATTGGACTTAATTGTTCTTTGATGAAGAAAATCGTCCTTAAACCAAAACACAAAGAACACTAGACGTCATAGGAGATGACTAGTTATAGGATTAGGAATTTAGTAGAAAACCATAACCCTTCCCTTAGCTTTACCTAGGAACTTGCTTAAATATTCTAATTGTGTTTTAAGTGCGGCTCGGGAAGACAGGAAGACCCTCCAGGTACGCTTTTATTTTATTGCGATCTACTTTCTTGCAATTTACATTATTGCGATTTACTTAACCGCATTGCACTTACTTTTCTTGCATGATAAACAACTGTTGCATGAAAACCCACACCTTTAGGATAGTCCCTAAAGCCGAAACCAAAACTAAGTTAAAAGTCATTGCAAGATAAAATTCACGCGTCACAACATTTCAAAATATAAAACAACTCGAAATTTAATCACGAAACAGAACACAAAACTACAATTACAACTAAATTAAAACGTCTCGTTGGATGATCGGGAATACCTCGGATGATGTAACCTACGTGTTGCTAACGGGATTTCCCACGGTCTAAATGAAAGTGTGGAACTCATTCGGTTGAGTTTAGCAAATTCATACGGACTAAGTGAATACGATAAAAATAATGATGCGGAAGGATGGAGCCAGTGGGATCTTAACCGGTGTCGTTATAATCAACTTTAAGATTTGTTTTAATTAAAACATAAAAAACACTTGGAAATTAAGATTTTCTCTAAACCAAAACACTTTTCTCATCCCACGATTTATGATTTCTAAAACTAAACCTCTGCAACAACAAGGAGCTCGGAGCATGGTGGGCAGCACGGCCATCGTCATCAGCAAAACCTGAGTCTACTTCAACAAAACTTTCCTAGAATTAAATAACAAACCCGTAGGACTTCGAGGTAGTTTGCCTAGTGCAACATAAACCCTCAACTCTTCGTTAGGCATTTGCATAGCAAATTAAGCCCTAACCGGTCTTAGGATTCCGAGGTAGTCGTCCGGTACGACAATAAACCCTCACATCTTCGAAGGCTATTTGTTTGATTTTATCATACAAATATAAGCCCTAATTAATTAAAATTGACAAGATCAAAACATTTAAACAAACATTAGGACTTTCCTAAATCCAAGCCAAACAATAGGATAGTCGGGAAATTACCGAAGTTCGCTTCGAATCTGTGATTTCTCCTACCTTTCTCCCTTTAGATTCCCAAAACAAAATGTTCCAAATTTGATCCATTCCCTATTGAAATTCCAAACTTCAATCCTTTGAGAACTTAAACTTTGAAATTCTTGAGAGCAGAATTATTGATTATTATCGAGAGTTTTCTTAGGTGATTCCCGTCACTTAAGATGTAATTAACTATAGGGGCTTGCCCTTATAGAGAATTTTAAAGAACCCGAGTAATATAAACCCTGTTTAATGCTTTCATATTAAGCGGGGGAATTTGTCGGCTTATAAAATTGGTTCGCGGACCAAACGGATGTCACAAATCTTCTAGTTTATTTAATCGAGCCCCACCGTCAAGCAGTGTGTCTATCCTTAGGGATAGATACACGGTTTGTGGTGCGGTGCTCGTTTATATAAACTATTTGGGATGTGAGACCGGTTTAATCTCATATCTTAAAACCTTCAAATTTAAAATTATTCTCAAAATCAAATACTACTTTTCAAAATTATTTATTTAAATTAAATTAAAAATTCGCCGCACAATTTCTGTTAGGCGACCCCCTTTTCAAAATAAAACACACAAACCTAAAAATATGCCGACACATAATCCAAAAGGCATTCTTCGAAAAGCGAAAGTTCCATAAGGACTAGTAAATGTAGTTTTATCTTGATCCTTGGGAGCAATTTGTATTTTATGATAACCGGTATATCCATCTAAGAAACAAAAATATTTGTGTCCGAATTAATCTATCTAACATTTGGTCTAGAAATGGTAAAGGGAAGTGATCTTTTCTGGTGGCTGTGTTTAATTTTCTATAATCAATACATATTCACCATCCATTGACTTGTCTTATAGGGATAAGATCTTTATTTTCATTAGCTTTGACAGTCACTCCTCTTTTTTTAGGTACACAGTGAATTGGGCTTACCTAAGCACATCGTCGAAATAGGATATATAATACCATTATCTAACCATTTTAAAATTTCTTTCTTAACTTCTTCTTTCATTATCGGATTTAATCTCCTTTGTGGATCCGCTTTAGGTTTATGTTCATTATCTAAAATAATTCGTGCATACGGATTGAAGGACTAATTCCTTTGATATCTGCTAAGGTCCAACCAAAAATTTTCTTATATTTTTTTAATGTATCTAAAAGTTTTTGTTCTTGAGATTCATTTAATTCGGATGAAATAATAACTGGTAGAGTTGAAGAATTTCCTAAGTAAGCATATTTTAAATGATTAGGTAACATTTTTAACTCAAGTTCTGGAGGTTTAATAATTGATGGAACTATATTCTTTTCAGAGTTTTCTGTGTTATCCAAAAATTTATATTTCTCTTGAATATAATCTAATTTTTCATTTATATCGGATTTTTCAATTAATTCAATATTTTCCTTTTCTAATTTTTCTTCATAATATTCCTTAAAATGTTCTTTTTGTAATTGATCGAGTACTTCCATTCGAAAACACTCATCATCTTTTTCTAGCGCAGGATATTTCATTGATTTAGCAATATTAAAAGTTACTTTTTGATCATTTACTCTCATAGTTAATTCTCCTTTCAGAACATCAATCATAGCTTTTCCGAGTGGCTAAAAATGGTCTTCCTAAAATGATAGGAATTTCTTTATCTTCTTCCATATCTAGAACGATAAAATCTACTTGGGAAGATAAATTTATCCACTTTTACTAATACATCTTCAATAACTCCTTTAGGATATGTAACGAACGATCGACTAATCGAAGAGTTACTGAAGTAGGTGAAATTTCTCCCAATCCTAATCTCTTGAAAATTGATAGAGGCATTAGATTGATGCTTGCTCCTAAGTCACACAAAGCTTTTCCATAAAATTTTTCTCCAATAGCGCAGGTATAGTGAAACTACCGGGATCTTTTAATTTTTCAGGAAGTTTTTTCTGAATAATAGCACTACACTCTTCACTAAGTGCAACCATTTCATTATCGGTAAATTTTCTTTTTTATTTAAAATATCTTTCATGAATTTTACATAGTTTGGCATCTGTTCTAAAGCTTCTACGAAAGGAATATTTATCGTTAATTTCTTTTGAATTTCAAGGAATTTAGCAAATTGTTTGTCTTTTTTATGTTGAATTAGTCGTTGAGGAAATGGTGGTGGAGGTTTTTCAAAAGAAATTTTCATAGGTATTAAAGGATTTTCTAAATTTAGATCTCGTTAATTCTTTTCCTTTTCAATTTCCACTTCCTCTTTTTGACTTTCAAGTTCTTTCTGAATTTGAGGTTCTAATTCTTTTCCACTTTGTAATTGTATCGCTTTAATTTGTTCATTTCCCTTGTCTTTAGGATTTATTTCCACATTACTAGGAAATGTTCCAGGTATTTTATTATTAAGTGTAGTAGCGATATGTCCAAGTTGAGTTTCAATATTTTTGATAAGCTGTTCCTTGATTTTGTAATTGATTTCCTTGTATTTGTAATTATTTCCTTGATTTTGTAGATGTTGACCCATATTTAATATTAATTCTTCTATAGATAATTTCTTATCTTTAAATTGAGGGTTATTATTATTAAATCCAGGTGGATAATTGGTTTTATAATTATGATTTCCTTGATTAGATGGATTTCTGATTGTTGTGTCATATTATTCATCCATGGTTGATTAGTTGTATTATTATTCCAATTAAAATTAGGATGATTTTTCCATCCAGGATTATAATAATTTGCAAAAGGATTATTGGGTCTGTTGTTAATTGCATTAATTATTTCATATTGAGATTGGGATTCTATAAGTTATCCAGATGAATTTTCTTCTAATATAGCTGGAGAGTAATTCATTCCAAATTGATCTAATTTTTTAGATATAGCAGCAATTTGTTAAGGTTACATAGATATTGCATCATTTTCATGAATACTAGCTATTTTCTTCGGATTTAATCTATCAGCAGGCCATTGAAAATTATTAGTTGTCATTTCTTCAATTAGTACATAGGCTTCATCAAATGGTTTTGACATTAATGATCCTCCATAGACGACATCGATGATTGATCTTAAAGATCCTACTAATCCATTATAGAAAGTTTGAATAATTAACCAATCCGGTAAAGCATGATGTGGGCATTTCCTAAGAAGTTCTTTAAATCTCTCCCAAGATTCATATATTGACTCTCATCAAACTGACTAAAAGAAGTTATATCGTTTCTAAGCTTAGCAGTTTTAGATGGTGGAAAATATTTGGATAGAAATTTTTGTGATAATTCTCCCCAAGTTTTAATAGCATCCGAGTGCTTAACGAATTTAACAACATTTTAGCCTTATCCCTTAAAGAAAAAGGAAAAAGTCTAAGTCTAATAGCATCGTTAGATACTCCTTCATATTTAAAAGTAGCACATAGTTCTAAAAAACTAGCAAGATGTAAGTTAGGATCTTCAGTAGGTGAACCACTAAATTGATTGTTTTGTACCATTTGGATAATTGCGAGGTTTAAGTTCGAATGAATTAGCGGCTACATCGGGGTTTTGAATAGTTAAATGAATTTCATCTAATGTAGGGTTAGCATAATCTCGTAATGGTCTTGGTTGATTGTTATTTTGATTTTCAGGAATATTTGCCATTTGCGTTAAATTTATAATTTCTCTTTTTTGTTTTCTAATTCTTTTAATTGTACGCTCTAATTCTGAATTGTAAGGTATTAAATTTTCGTTTCCAAATTTTCACATACAATTTTTAAAATAAATTTTTAGCTAAGTCCGTTACTTTAGTAAATAATTTCTTTACTTCCCCGGCAACGACGCCAAAAACTTAACCCATTTTTTGTATGTATGTAATTTATGTTTATAGCCATGGAATATTTGCCATGCTTGTTTTAGAAAATTAAGTGAAATGATGAATTTAATTAGAATTTTTTAAATTGTATTGTGACAAATAGAAGCAATCCTATTCTTTACCCTTTGGTCTAGGTGCAAAGAACATTGACTAATCCTATGTTTGATTACTGAATCTGCGGCTAGGTTGGGAGGATACTGGCTGCCACTTCAGATCTCCCACGTTCCCCTCACCTGAGGGCTAACATCTACACTTCGGCTCTCGAAACAAGTAGGATTGAATTGAGTATTTTAGTCTGTCACACTAAAATATCCAATTCTACCCCCGATAATTAATATTTCCCTATTTATTTGCACCCTCCTTCTAAGGCTTTTGATTTCCCTAAATATTGGATGTAATTTTTACTATAGTTGATAATTTAACATATTTTAACTACTCAATTGGCCAGGTTGAAAGTAAATTAAGTTTTAAGTAAAAATTATCACAATTTATTTATATTATATTAAGTGCCTTTATTTAATTTCATCAAACCAAATAATTTTCATAAACAATGAGAAAGACTAAGAAAACTACTCAGAATGCATGAGAATAAAATAAAGCATGGATTTTATTTAAAGTTAAAAACAATAAACAAAGATACTTATCTTAATTTCCTTCCCAAGCAGACTCCTTGAAGTTCCTTTGACTTTTCCTTCTAGTACAATAACTAAATAGTACTCAATTAAACTAATAAACTCACTAAACTCACTCAAACTACACTTAAGACACTAGAAATAGACTCACAGAAGACTCAAAAGACACACTTAAGACTCTAGAATTTGGCCTCTATTTATAGAGGTAAGCAAAGGTCCAAGGGGTGCTTAAACACCTTTTCAAAAAGTTTCCAGGTTCAATGTATATGCATTTTGAACTAGCTCGCCGTCGGCAGGAAACGACCTCGCCGTCAGCGGGGCTTCTAGAAGGTCTTCAAACCTCGCGATCTCGCTGTCGGCGGGCTCGGGCTCGTTGTCAGCGAGGTAGTTATAATTCCTTCAGAAATTTCTCCTCACGATCTCACCGTCGGCGGCCTCGATCTCGCCATCGGTGAAGTAGTTATATTTGCATGAATTTCTTCCTTTTTTATCCAAATCTGCTTCATTTCATGCATTTTGCTTCTATCACCAATAAATCTTCATTCCTGCAATAAAATAAAGAAAATACCTTTCTTTAAAGTGCAATTTCATCAATAATAGGTATGAATTTCTTAACATATTTTTCTGTGATCATTTATGCCTTTAAAAAATTTAGATCTTACTTAATTGGAGTTAAATGTGTAGTGTATACTGATCATTCTACTATTAAATATTTAATGCAAAAGAAGGACGCAAAACCAAGACTGATTCGATGGATGCTTTTAATGCAAGAATTTAATTTTGAGATCGTTAATAGAAAAGAGGTCGATAATCAAATAGCTGATCATTTATCTAGACTTGAACAACCTAATTTGGATGACATGAAAAAGGAAATTACTGAAACTTTTCCTGATGAGCAATTATATAATATTATTGAAGGAAATTTATCGTGGTATGCTGATATTGTGAACTACATCGTTAGTAATATTTTACCACCTTATTTAACAATATAACTGCAGAAAAAATTTAAGCATGAGGCTAAATTTTATTTATGGGATGATCCTTATCTATACAAGCAATTTAAAGATCTTATTATTAGAAGATGTGTGCCTTATGAAGAAACTGAAAGAATAATTCGAGAATGTCATGATTCTGAATTTGGAGGACATTTTGGAATTGATAGAACTGCACATAAGTTTTTGCAATCTGGATTTTATTGGCCTATACCTTTCAGAGATGTTTATAGATTTATCAAAACTTGTGATCGATGTTAGAGAATAGGATATATATCTAGAATAAATGAAATGCCTTTTAATTTTACTCTAGAAGTTGAAATTTTTGATGCATGGGGATTAGATTTTATGGGACATTTATACCTTCATTTGAAAATTTATATGTACTAATTGTTGTTGATTATGTTTCAAAATGGATTGAGGCAATAGCTTTACCTAGGTGTGATGTCAGAAGTGTTTCGAGGTTTTGGATGAAAAATATTTTCACAGGATATGGAATGCCTAGAGTAATTATCACTGATGGCGGATCCCATTTTAAGAATAATCTGATTCAGAGATTAGTGGAAAAATATAATATTATGCATAGAATCTTTACAACATATCATCTCCAAACTAATGGTTTAGCAGAGGTATCTAATCGTGAAATTAAACAAATTCTAGAGAAATTCAATAATCCTGAAAAATTGGATTGGTCTGCTAGATTAGATACTGCTTTATGGGCATACAAAACTGGTTATAAAACTCCTATAGGAATGTCCCCTTACAGATTAATCTTTAGAAAAATCTGTCACTTTCCAGTTGAATTAGAATATAAAGCATATTGGGCGATAAAGAAATTGAACTTTAATATGAAAGATGTTGGTGAGAAGAGACTGTTGCAATTGAATGAATTGGAAGAAATCAGGAATGAATCATATAATAATGATAGAATATATAAGGAAAGAAGAAAAATATTGCATGATCAGAAGATTGTCAAAAAGAAATTTGAACAAGGACAAAAAGTTTTATTATACAATACAAGATTGAAATTATTTTGTGGGAAACTGAAATCTTGATGGACAGGACCTTTCATTATCATAAAAATATATCAGTTTGGAGCTGTAATTATCGAAGACCCTAAATCTAGAAGAATATTCAAAGTTAATGGCCAAAGATTAAAACCATATTTTCAAGGAAATATACCTAATTTTAAAGAGGTTTTAATGTTGGATCAACCAGAATAACTAAAAGTTATGTCGGGCTGACAACATTAAACCAAATGCTTTGTGGGAGGCAGCCCACAGTTATGGAGTGTTTGTTTTGTTTGATTTGTGTTTGTTTGTTACTTAATTAAGTCTTATTCTTCCTTAAATATCTTTAACAACATTTAAGAATTGAATCAAATTGAAATTTGGAAAGAATTTGAACGAAGTGAAGTTTGGCGAAATTTGAACTAGCGTCGAACGGCGCTGTTATCAGCGACGGACAGCGCAGTTGTTCAGAAAACCATTTCTAATCTTTAAGCTCGAGTTTTGGTGGTTCTAGGCGGTAAATCCTCTATTATAACTCCAAAAAACCGCCCTTACACGTAGAAATTTTCAAAGGAACGAAGAGGAAGATCCAAATTCTTAAGATTTCAAATTTTCAACCATAGAAAGTTCGTCAGTTTCGAGGCGCAGCGTCTATTCAACAAAAATATCTTGAAAATGAGATTGATTAAGGAGCGAGGCTTTGTAAATCAAGGTACGAATTCTCATACGACTAGAATTGATGAAATTATTGTTTAGAGACGTTGGGAAGTATTGTGTTATACTACTACCGCTGTAGTTGTCCCGGTTATGAAAGAGTTTTATGCAAATCTTCATGGAATGAACCAAGGATCAGTCTATGTGCGAGGTAGGTTTGTCACATTTACTCTTGCAAAGATTAATGATTTATACATGATTGAGAATGTTCCAATATGGCATTATTCAAATGTTGCCCCGATGAAGGATAATATGAATGATATATACAAATATCTGACGAATGAAAGTGATGAATGACAGATAAAAGATAGCAGGTATGTAAGTTTCTTGACCACACTGTTAAATCCCACTTCGAAACACTTACATTATTTCATATGTGCAAAATTGCTTCCGACTATGAAAATTAGTAAAGTAGCCAAGGAGTGTGTTATTCTATACTATTGTATTCAAATGGAGATGCCTATTGATGTTGGCTTGATAATTGTTAAATCTGATTTGGGATTGATCGTTCACGGATCTAATAATGGGCTTGGACATCCTTCCACCATATTTCTCCTCTATAGTCAATCACAAGTGCCATATGAGAACTGGGAAAGAGTACTTCTACCTTAGAAGCCTATAGACCCAACAGATGCATATAGTAACCAGGCAATTGGTGATATGAATGACATGAGCATCATTGAAGATCAACCATCTCAGAGGTCAGCACCTATTCCACCTTACTTTTCTGAAAGTTCACAAATTATCTTGAAGAAAATTAAGAAGTTGGAGAAGGAAGTACAACACCTGATGAATGCAATCAACAATCTATCTAATTTCTTTGATCATCTGGATTAGAGAATGATGGAGCACTTTAATCATTCTAGATATCTTGAAGGAAGTTTAACGCGATTGATGAGAAGGAAAGGTTGGATTAAAGAGGATTCTACAGAAGAATTTCCATTTCATCTATTCTATAATTTGTTTGTTCATGCTCAATCAATTGGAATTCTTTGAAATGATGATAGTTATGAAGAGGAATGAAGACTTATTTATTGTATTTCTGTATTTGAGTATTTGAACTTATCGTGTTGCTTTGTTTGTATGTTATATTTGGACATGCTTTCTTGTTTAGTTTTCAGTGGTATTGTGTTGTGGTTGAGCGACGCTGAATTTAACATTATATGGCTTGAAAATGTGTAATGTTTAGTGTTCATTGTATGTGTTTGACACTTGGATTTCATATATGAAAGTGATTTTTTGTGTTTTTTGTGTTAAGAAATATCATTTTCCATGGCTTTAGGATGATATTCAATGCTTAATTAGACTAATTAGACGTCGAAGCCGGCTTGAAAAGATCGATATTGCAAAAACATTCGGAAGCCCAGTTTTTGAACTAGCACCGAACGGCGCTGTCACTAGTGTCGGACCACGCCAAAAGACAGAGAGTTTGGCCATCAAAGCAGAATAATGCATCAAACGGCGCTGCCGCTAGCGCCGAACTGCGTTTGACTGAAAAAAAGGCCTGAAACTCCAAATTTTCACGATTTAACCCTGGGACCCGCCATTTTTGCCCAAACCAACTTCTTCTACCTCCAGCCAAGACCTATTTTCGCACCTAGGGCTCACTAGCATTTAGATTTGAAGCGATTTCGTGGCCATAAAAGTTTGGATTTCATCTTCTCTTAGAAAGTGCTACACTTTAACCTAAAATTTTTCGATTTTGACTATGGAAATCTCCTACATTAGGAAGATTTAAAATTTTGAAGTTTTGGAGAAACTTTAGAGATTTTTCATGGATCATGAGTTTTTATCTTTTTAAATTTACCTTGGAGTCCATTACATTGCAATTTTAAAATTGATTTGGATAAATTTGGTATTTTAGACAAATGGCTCTAAGAATTTCAAAGAGGAAAAGGAAATTTGAGTATGATGAAAACAAATTTGTGAATTTTAAGGCTTATTTCCACTTTAGTACATTTCTTAGCAATAAGAAATGTATTCAAGAGAGATCCTTTGAAAATCCTGGAGGTATGCTGGAAGAACTTATTACAAGTAGAAACAAATGGGAGATTTTTTGCTATTTCACTGTTGAAGCAATGTTTGGTATTGTTAGAGAGTTTTATGCAAACTTATACTATTCTGAGAGTGAATGCATTCTAGTTAGAGGCCAAATGGTTGAATTCACCCCTGCCAGCATAAATGTATTTTATCAGTTAAGAGCACCTTTTTCTTTTGAATACGAAAATTTTCCTATTACGAATGAAGCACTGGATATGATTATAAACTTTTTGACTGATGGAAAATGGGAGTGGAAGGTTAAACAAAGTCTAAAATTTAACTTTCCCCTTTCTACTTTAAATCCTGTGTCGAAAGCCTGACACTATTTCATTTCTGCAAGACTTTTTCCTACCAACCATCAAAATGAGGTTAATGTTGATAGAGTTGTTCTGAATTACATATTCAGAACATGAAGAATATAAATATTAGTGCTATTATTCATAAAATTATTTTGATAAGATCAAAATGAGAGAGTGCTGGTGGACTAGGATACCCCAGCCTAATTCATGCCTTGTGCATTCAATCAGGTGTAGCAGTTGTTGATAATGATGAGGTAGTCTATCCCCTGAAGCCCATTACTAAACTAAATTTGAAAACCTATGAAGCCCATGTAGGATGGAAGTGGAGTGACAAAGCTGATGAGCCTTCTTCTAGTCATGAGAGACCATCTACATCTAGGGAGCCTACTCTGCATGATGTCATGGATCAGTTGGAAAGGTTGAACACCAGAGTAGAGGGACTAGAAGTAAGGAACAAGATAAATGATGATTATCAAGTGCGGTGGAGAGAATATGAGATTGCTTATCATGACGCACAGATGATATTTTTTAAGGGAGACAATAGTGTTGTATTTCTTACTTACCCTGAGTATACTCCATACCAGCCTGAAGAACCTGATGATGGTGGAGCGCCTACAGATGAAGATTGGAAATTTTATAGTTTTATTTTAATTTTATTTTGTATTTGTGTTTTGTACTTGTAATGTACCTGAGACACTTTCTGATTAGCATTGTATGAGATTATAAACATTTTGACTGATGGAAAAGGGGAATGGAAAATTAAGCAGAGAATGAAAGTTAATTTTCCCTTCTCTACTTTGAATCTTGTATCAAAAGCCTAGCATTATTTCATTTCTGGAAGACAGTTACCTACCAACCATCACAGTGATGTTATTGTTGATAGAGCTGTTTTAAATTACTCTATTCAGAACATGAAGAATATAAATATTTGGGCTATTATTCATAAAAGTATTTTGACAAGTTCATATGGAGAGACAATAGGTGGACTAGGACACCCCAGCCTGATTCATGCTTTATGTATTCAGTCAGGTGTAGTGATTGAAGATAATGATGAGGTGATCCAACCCCTGAAGCCCATTACTAAGTTGAATCTGAAAACATATGAAGCCCATGTAAGTTGGAAGTGGAGTAAGAAAACTGATGAGCCTTCTTCTTGTCATAATAGACCATCTACATCTTGGGAGCCTACTCTGCATGATGTTATGGATCAGTTGGAAAGGTTGAACACCAGAGTACAGGGACTATAAGCTAGGAACAAGATAAATGATGATTATCAAGTGCAGTGGAGAGAATATGAGATACTTTATCATGACACACATATGAGATTTTTTAGGGGAGACACTAGCACTGTATTTCCTACTTACCCTGAGTATACTCCATAACAGCCTGTAGAACCTGATGATGGTGGAGCTCCTACAGGGGATGAAGATTGGTATTTTGTGTTTTTTTTTATTTTTCAGTGTACTTTGTATTGGAATATGTGATGTTTGTGATGTACCTGAGACTCTCTTTGATGTTTGTTTTGTATTAGTTGATGTATTTGTAATGTACCTGAGACTCTTTCTGATTAGTATCTATGATGTAATGTGTATTTGGCTACATTTGTAGCAAACCTTTTGTTGATTTGTGATGTATGTGATGTTATAGTAGAATTTTCATGTGTTTGGTTTGCTAGTTTAAGTTATGATAATAACAATTGGATGTTAATGTTGTGTGTTAGTCTTAGTTTCAAGTTTTAAACTTCTTCTTTTATAAATTTCTAACCCATCTTTGTGTAGAAATGCTTCTAATTATTTCAACCCTACTGTTCTACTTTATGGAGAAAAACTTACTTAAACTCAAAGGTATGAAAAGCCCAACATATTGAGGTATGAGTTATATGTTTATTTTTTTTCTTTCTTCCCATGTGAAATTGTATTAATCTTCAAACATCTAAGTTTGGGGGAGGGAAAGAATTAACTATTAATTCTTCTCATTTAAAAATATTTTCAAAACTATTAACAAGATTTCCTGTAATATAACTCAATTCCAGATAACTGTATTTTGATTTTATTTAAGTATTATGTAAAGTTGAATGAAAGTATTTGGTGATGAAAAGTAATTTTGTAGGATAAGATATTTGGTATAAGAGAATAGGACTATAGTCAACTATTCAAAGTAATAAAACATGTATATTTGAAATATTAAGAATCTTAAAACTTTATATGATAGGAAAGGATTGAGACTCTATGATGAATCATTAGTAAGTTAAAGAAATGTCTATAAGGTAAAGGAATGTGGTAAGTTTCAAATTTAGGGTGAGAAGGGTGAAGTTCAAAATCATTAAAGGTTATCCGGATACAGTAATCCTCACTTAAAAGAAAAGAAATGAAAAGAGAAGAAAAAAAGAGAAGTGAGGAGAAGCTTGAGGAGATGCCTAATCAAAAATTGGCTTCACGTAGACTTACCTAAAGGGAAAAACTTAAGTACTTTCCTAAACTTATATGTGTGGATTAACATCCTTACTAATAGTGTTCTCAGAAACTTCTTTTCATGGAATCCTTTTAAGTGTCTTAATAGGACAATCTACAGTCATTTTTGAAATGAATAGAAGGCTAGAACTCTTAGACTTGACTACTAGATAGCCTTACACTTGCAGAATTTACTTGAATTATTTAAAGATCTTTCTGAAAAATTTTACTATTGTACTTATCTAAATCAAAATTATGGTATTCTAGAAATAAAGTTCATTGCAGTGGATCATTATTTTATATATTAACTAAAATTACTTGAGAATAAATAATAGTTAAGTTTGAGGGATCTTGATCCATTGAAAATTTGATAGCTTTTTACTATCCATTTCATACATGTTTTTTATGATATTGCACTTTAAAGGAAAGTATTTTTCATGATTTCATGCAGGTATAATGATTTTAGGCATTTGGAGTAAAAGGAAGCGAAAAAGAGAAAATTTAGAGCAAAATGGGACGAAAGTGCATTTTATTGATCTAGCACCGAATGACGCTCTCACCAGCGCAGGACAGCGCCATTTTATAGAGAGTTGCGACTATTTTGGTAGAATAATGTGCTGAATGACGCCCTATCCAGCGCCGAACCGCACTCTATCCCAATTTTGAACTAGATTTAATGTATTTGGCAAGATTTTGAAGGGTTGCTTTAGGAAACTCTTGGGAATTCAGTTTTGGCCAAATTTAAACACTTTTGAAGCCAAGTTTAGAGAGGGGAAGAAGAGAAGAGAAGAGTTTAGAGTTTAGAGAGAGTTTCTTTCCTTTTTGTATAGGAAATTAGGTTATGTGTTTTCTCTTCTAAGGAGTGTGAGAGGAGAGGAAAAGTGAGAGATTTCTTTTTCATTACTATTCTAAAGAGAGAATTGTGTGTTGTTGTGAAGAAAGAAGAGGAGTCAAAGGAATTCCTTGAGATTCGCTTGGGGAAGAGTTTGAGATAATTTGTCTTTACTTTACTTTGTTTGTATGACATTATTTATATATATATAATCCATGTTTTGTTATCTTTTCCTCATGAGTCTTGAGTAGATTTCTCTGTCTTTCTCCTATTCATGTAAAGTGTTGATGTTGTGATATGGAAATGATGTGCCAATTTATTATGGAGAATTTGTGATGACCTTTTCACTTCGAACTTCATTTACTTTTTTATCTAGCCAATTAAATTGTTAAAACTTATTTGGAAACATATTTTAGAAAGGATTATGAGTTCCACAATAAAAGTGAAGGTCACATTCAATGTCCATGAATGAGAGACATAGTTCATGGGGATTAAGTGTAAATAAATAAGGAAATATACTTTGATCGGTGTAGAATTGGAGATTTCAGAGTAACAAGCTGAAATCCTCAATTTGGTCCTAATGTTTAGAAACTGAAACAAGAGTTAGCCTTCAGGTTAAGGGAAGTGGGAGCTCTGTAGTGAGAGCCAGTATCCTCCCAGTCTAACCACGGATTCGGGGACTAAACTTAGGATTAGCTAATGTTCTTTATACGCTGAAATATGGGTAAAGAATATGAATGCTCCTATTTGGCACAGTACATTAGCATCACTAATCTATGTCACAATAATCATCATATTATGAATGGAAAGGAGGAAGACACTTTCTTGTAACTAAACTTTGTTATCAATTTAGTATTGCGTTAGTTTAACTTGCTAGAGTTTAGAACATATTTTGGTAGAAATAGTAACTACAACTGTTGTCTTTATTTTAAGAATTAAACACACTTGCAATTGTATTATGATTTGATAAGTGATTTCTGTGCTACGCCATAAAATTGAAACTCCCTGTAGGATTGATATTCCAGGACTCCACTAGAGCTCTGTATTACTTGAGCGATACGTATACATGTGTTTAATTATGCGACTCATTATAAAACTAAATTAATATATATCTAAATCTGAGTTCATAAATTTTGGCAAATTAAGTCGCACCAAACGTATGCAATAATTGAAGAGATGGCTACAAATGAATTTTAATGGACCTCTGCAAGGGTAAATCCTAAAAAGGTTGCTAGTGTTTATGATACAGATGCGATTACAATTCTTGCATCACAGGTTGTTGGAATATGAAGGAAGTTGGACCAATTTGGAATGAACCAGATTCAATTTACTCCAATAAGTGAGGAAATTTCATTAAGGAATATGATTGATTCTAACTTATCATATGAGACTTTAAATACCATAAGCAACTTCTATTCTAATTTTTACAACCCAGTTTGGAGTAACCATCCTAATTTGAACTAGAATCATATTATTAGGGGTGTAAACCAATAATGGGAAAATAATCATGCAAATTCTAATGGAAGTTGGAATAATCAGAGGAACACAAACTATAGACCTTCATATCCACTAAACTCTAACAATGATCAACTATTTGAGCATAAGAAGAAGTCTATAGAAGAAGTGGTATTGCAAATGGGAAACCAGTTGCAAAGTCAAAATGCTGCAATTAGAAAGATAAAGAATCAATTGGGACAAATTGCTAAATCAGTTAGCAATAGACCGCAAGGAACACTTCCTAGCAACACTAAGATCAACTCTAAAGAGAACAATAACAAACAAGTAGAAGGTGTCCAATTAAGAAGTGGAAGAGAAATCTAGGATGTTGTTAGAAAAGAAAAAGAAGTTGTGAGATAAATAAATGAAATAAAAAGACATGAAGAACATGTTTCTGAGGATCTAGAAAAATTAATATCTCCAACTAAAATCAATTTGGAAATATCACTACCTCCATTTTCTCAAAGACTTAGACATCATAAGTTGGATAAACAATTTTTAAAGTTCATGGAATTACTTAAGAAGTTAATGATAAATATTCCTTTCGTAGAAGCTTTAGAACAGATGCCAAGTTATGAAAAGTTTATGAAGGAGATATTAAATAAGAAAAGGAAATTTGGGGATTATGAAACAGTTGCACTAAGTGAGAAGTGCAGCGCTATACTTCAAAAAAAGTTTCCTCACAAAGTTAAAGATCCTTGTAGCTTTACAATTCCTTGTGCAATTGAAGAAAGATTATGTGGAAAAGCTATATGTGATTTAGGAGCCAACATTAATGTGATGGCTCTATCTTTATTTAGAAGGTTAGGTTTAGCCGATATTTCTCCCACTACTGTAACCCTTTAGTTAGTTGATCAATCTATCATTTATCCAAAAGGGGTTATAGAAGATGTGCTTGTTTAAGTGGATAAATTTATCTTTCTTATGGACTTTATTGTATTAGATATGGAGGAAGATAAAGAAATTCCAATTATTTTAGGGAGACCATTCCTTGTTACTGGACAAGCTATGATAGATGTGCAAAAAGGAGAGTTGATTATGAATATTAATGATCAGAAAGTCACTTTTGATGTGTTAAAGACTATGAAATATCCAACTGAGAGAAAAGATGATCATTGTTTTTGCTGGATGAAATTGATTATCTAAGTAAAGACCATTTCCAAGAATGTTTTGAGAGTAAGTTAATAGATGAGATTGAAATAGACTTACATGATGAGTTGAAAATGTTGTTTGAGGAAGACTGTATGTATGTTCAGAAGAGGTGTGAAATGATGGACGCTATCAAAAATAGTGAACTTTTAATTCCATCTGTTGAAAAATCTCATGAACATAAGATGGATGTACACCATACATTTTTAAAGCCTACCTATTTCGAGAATTCATCTACACTACCAGTCTTTATATCTTCAGATTCGTCTCAATCACAAGAAAAAACTAAATTGAATGATGAACAAGATAAAGTTATTGAGCTAAGACTTGAAAGATAATTTGAGGATATATTTCTAAGGAATTATGGGTTGAGAAAAGAGGTTAAGGATATTAAAAGACCAATAGAAGAAATTCATAAGGAAATAGAAAAAACTATTTCCTCAACTAAGATAGATATAGAAAGACCACCTCTATCATTTAGTCAGTACCATGAGGAAAACTGGAAGATAACTTGAAACAGAAGAGTAACATAGAAGATTTTGATCTAAAATCTAAATTATGTAGAGAGAATCTGATCCAAAATTTGGGAGATCTTGAAGTATCTTATAGAGATACATTTCCTATAAATTTCAAGGATGATATTAATATGCAAATTCAAAAAATCAATAGAAGAATATTAGATCTATAATGAAATATGAGGAACAATAATATGAATCAATCTGAAAAGTAAGGGCTGAATGAAAAATAAAATTAAAGGGTTTTTAGGAATCCCTGGATCTAAAAAGGATTTGGTGGTTGATCAAGGATTACTTAATGGGAATTTTGATCCAAGAGGAATCATTTGTCGGGCTGGCGATGTTAAACCTTGCACTTTATAAGAGGCAACCCATAATTATCAATGTGCTTTGATTTAGTATGCTTGAGAATCATTTTTGTTAGTGTTGTATTGTGTTTACTTTAGAGTGGATTAACTTGATCTTTATGTGTCATTATGGATTGATCAGTTTGATTGTTGATTGACAGATGTTTGGATCGTTAGTAGTTTGATTTGATCTTTATGTGTCATGAGGGAGGTGATTCCTTAACTTCTTATTTTGTTTAAACTTGTATGTTCTTTTGTATTAGTTGGATTGACGAGTCCACTATGACTTGGGTCTCACCCGGACTTAAGTTTTGCAAGAGACATCACGAATTTGAACAGTGATAGTTCCATCTCAATTTTGTTACTTCATTTCTCTAACTTTTTTTTTTCATTTGGTAGAATTCGTGAACCTATTTGATGAATAACTTATGGATGATCTTACACTACGATTTATAACTGTTAGAGGTCCTTAACTAAAGGGATTAGACAATGTCTGAGGTTGGTGCACATGAACCAATACATCAGGGATAATCTTATCTTTGGGATTATAATCTATAAAATCATTTAAAATGTACATAATTTATTAGTGTGGTGATTCTGTTATTGGAGGTAAGTAAGTTAGATTGGATGAGTTAATGGAAGAATGGACCTCATTTATCATATGTGTTTATTTGTTTGTTACAATTTTATATAAAAATTGAAGAACATTTTCATATTCTCTGCTGATAACTGTTATGCTAGTTAGACTTTTATGTAGTGAATTTCATTACGACATGCTTAGTTTAGATTTACTTTCTGCTACATTATTACTATCTTGATTAATAAGTATAGATGTTTCTGATATGCATATGTGGTAGATAGAATTTATAAACTATTTCTCTTCCTGCATTTTTTCTCTGTACTAAATGTTATATATGTTAAAAATTAAGTTTAGATGTAGGAAAAAAAATTTTAAGTGAGTATACTTCCTTTTAGTTTAATATTATTGTAAGCATATTTTAGGCTAGATTTATTTTCTTCTACAGTCATCCTATCCTGATTATGCATATAAATGAATATGATAGGATGTTGTAGTAGTAAGTAATTCAAATTTTAATTTTTCTTCCTGCTACATTTTATGGAATTATATGCAAAATATTTAAAAATTTAAGTTTGGGGGAAGAAAGAAAAATAACTTTCAAAGTTAAAACTTTATTTTTCCTCAGTATCCCATATTTAATTTAATATCACTTTTAAAATGACTTGTGATTTGTGGTGTTATCTTTTAGTTACTATAATTTTGATTTTAGGAATGTTAGAAAAATAACTTAGTTGAAATTCTACGTGAAGAAACTGTTCTATAGGGGAAAATGATTTTACTATTTATGGTAGAAAAGAGTTGAATATTTGAAAAGTTAAGATTCTTCGATTTACACTTATTTATAATTGAGCCTTTATTAAAATATTTTTATACTAATATTTAAACTTTTAAAAAGTGAGGAAAGTTTTGAGTTGTGAAATTTAAAATTATTAAAGGCCTATCTAGATATAATAGTCCTCACATAAAATAAAGAGAAAAAAAGAGATTCAAAATGATACCGAAAGAAAGAAAAGAAAAAAAAAGGAAAAGAAAAAGAAAAGTCAAAAGAAATATGTGAGGAGAAGCTTGAGGAAAAGCCTAATCAAAAACTGGTTTCACTTGAATTTTTTTAAAAGAAAAGACTTAAAAACAATACTAAGCTTATTCTTATTTCAAAAGGTATTGGTCAAATTGGTATAGATAATGTGCTTAAATTTTGTTTTTATACTTTCAATGAATCTTTAGTTTAACAACTTTCAATAACTTTTGAAGTAAATAGAAAATCAGGATTCCTAAGTTGAATATGAGATATTCTTACGCTCTAGTCCTAGGTTGATTTGCTAGAATTTCTCTTAAGATACACTATAATATTTCTAAGATGAAATTATAAGAAACACTACTGAAACCCACAACCACAAGTCAACATATTTTGTTTTTAAAGTTATAGTGTTACTTGAGGACAAGTAACAGTTAAGTTTGAGGAAGTTGACACGCCTAAGAACTTCTTAATTTTTCATATATAATTTATGCTTAATCTTAATGATGTTGCACTTTAAAGGAATATATTTTGTATGTTTTTTTGGTTTTAGGTACAATAAATGGACTCTTAGAGAAAAAGAAGCAAAAACATAGCAATTTGGAGCAAAAACGAGCAATAAAGTAAATTTTGGTCTGACACATTTCGATAAGTCTTTCTATGATTGATATATTTTACACTTCTTGCATATTTTTGAAGGAAATTACACTTTAAAGAAAGTTTGTTTTCATGCTTATTTTGTAGGGCTATCTGTTAGGAACGCAACGCAACTGAAACGGGGCAAAACGGACCTAAAACAGAGCCAAACGGAGCAAAATGGTGGAGCTGCGCATAGTAAGTGCTGACGGTGCCTGATAGGGCGCCGACGTCGCGTGATAGGGCGCCGACGTCGCGTGATAGGGCACCGACGTCGCCTAAAACATGAGAGCACCGATTTTGGGCGCCCATAGTGCCCAAAAACGGCGCCGACAGTGTCAGGGACGATTATTGGCCATATACATTGAGTCTAGACGCTTTTTGGAAGGTTTCTTGAAGCAACTCTTAGGAAATTCATCCCTAACTTATAAAATAGTGTTTTTAAGTCAAAAAAATGGAGAAATGTTAGGGAAACCGTGAAGAATGTTTGAAGATCTTAAAATAGAAGTAGAAATATAGATTTCTATATTTTTTGGAGAGATTGGAGAGGGGATTTTGAGAGAATCTATATGGGAATCTACTAACATTGCATGGATCAGCAGGAGACTTTGGACAGATTTTCATCTTTCTTTCAAATGGAAAAGGCTAAGTATTGTGCTTTTCATTATTTTATAATTTTTTAAACACTTATCTAGTGGATTTTCTTTGATGGAATGAGATTTTCCATTGTGTTTTCTTTGTGCTTTGTGATGTGTTTTTCTTCCTCTTTATTCTTGTATGGATATAGTGGCATAAAAAGATTGTCATTGTTTTCATTCTACTTTTCTTTTACAATTGTTAGGATTCATGTTTAGGATATTGGGATGCATGCTAAAAATTTTTTTAATTATAAATGTGATGGTTTTTACTTGTACTTCATTTACATCAGAAAAAGAGCTTATTTTAGTGTTAAATTTGTTGTAATTGCACTATGATCCAAGTGGCCATGTAATTCTCAACAAAGTGGAACCACATCCAAATTCCATGGATAATTAAATTAATGGGGATTTAGTGCAAATAAATAATAAAACTTTCTTTGATGGGCGTAGATTTCGAGATTTTAGGGTGACAGACTAAAATCTTCAATTCGATCCGAGTGTTTGGAAACTAAAGCTAGAAGTAGCCTTTAGGCGAAGGGAAGTGGAAGCTCTAGAGTGGCAGCCAGTATTCTCTCAGCCTAACTACGACTTTAGGGACCAAAAATAGGATTAGTCGATGTTCTTTATAGCACTTGGAAGAGGGTAAAGAATATGATTGCTCCTATTTGGCAAATACAATATTTAATGTATCCCATTCGTAAACTTTATCCAATTCACTACATAAGAATTGTAGATTTTATTATCTCAAATTCACCAAACCAATTCATCCAGAAAGGGTTATCTTTAAAATTAATATTTTCGTTTAGGAGTAGTTATTAGTTGTTTTAAACTTAAGACTTACCTTTAGAAGTATTTGTCAGAAAAAACACTTATATCAACATTCCGAACTAAGGTCTGAGAGTAGTATAGTAGAATTTGACTAAGGACCTCATACCTCACTTTCTTGTGGGATCGATAAATGAGACTTCACTAGAGCCCTGCATTACTTGAACAATACGTATACTTGCGTAGAACCTCTAGTGTGTGCATGTACATACAAACATAAAAAACACACAAAAAATAGCATACGTCGGGGCGCATCAATTAGCAGTAAAAAGAATTAATAGAATTAAGTAATAAGTTAACTGCCAACATGGGACATATTTTTACCTACCCTCTTTTGAGCATATAATTATTTTTAGTTTTTTGTTAGTTTTATGCAACTATCTGTCACCTAGAAGCATCTAATAGAAACATATCATTAAATTATGTCTTTAAGAGTTGCATTGTCACCTAACTATTTTACTAGCTAGCCGGACAATGTGAGTGCACTCAAGTTGCAAGATCACCGCTCTCCCAAGTCTTAATTTCACTTATAATAGATTTTAACATAACATATTGTCACCTAAGTTATGTCAATGAAGAGAGAGAGATATTACTCATCACATGAAAATAAAAATAATTTTCCTACCATACAACTACTTCATATTAAAAGAAAAGAGTAAAGAAAACTAATTACGAAACATGGATAAAACACAACAGAAAACTTCGTTTAAATCAAAGAAAATTCACTAGAAAGTGTTTACAAAAATTACAAGAAAACGAAATACACAATATTTATATTTTTCCCTCGGAAAGAAAGAAGAAAATCTCTCTACCAAAGTCTCTTGTCGATCCATGCACCGCTCAAGCTTCCTTACTCATATCTCTTAAAATTTTGCACCAATCTCTCCAAAAAATGGAGAAATCTACATCTCCATACTCACGTCAAAATCAAACTAAATATCTCCGAAAAATTATTCCTAAACATACACTAACTACTCCTTTATATACTTCCCTAGACTATGTAATTACTTCCCATGAGAGGTGTCAAGCCCCTCTATTTAAAGAGGAGTCAAACATCACGTTTTTTTCCAGAAGACACACCCCTTCATCCAAGAGACACACCCTTTCACTCCAAGAGATACATATCTTCATAAAAAAAATCTTTTCCATGTGTTTAGATTCATTGAATCAATACATGGGGCGTGCAAGTTGTCCAGAAGCTTCCAGAACATCCCAGAATGGCTCAGAATCGACCAAAAGCCATCTAATAACTGTCTCAGGCGCCATAGTGCCTACGTATGGAACTATGGCACCATTTTGGATGCTATAGTGCCACTCTGTGCGCAGTTCCACTATTTCGCATATTTTCCCTCCGTTTCAACTCTATTTCGCCCCGTATCAGCTCCATTACACTTTAGATAGGTATACCTACAAGATAGACATGAAAAGAACATTTATTTAAAGTGTAATTTCATTCAAAAATATGGAATAAATATGAAGGAGATAAAACAAAGAAAGTCAAATGAAAATGCGCCAGATCAGAATTTTCTTCTTTGCTCAACTTAGCTCTAAGTTGCACCCTTTTTTGCTTCATTTTCACCAAAAGTCTATTTCTTATACCAGAAGTCAAAGATATGCAAAATAAATTCTTTAAAGAGTAATATCATTAAAAATGTGCATAAAATGAGCATGAAATGCACACTAAAAATAGGTAATTTTTAGGTGGATCAGTAATTGGTCATTTTGTCAAGTCATATGGGAAGACTTCTCCAGTGTCCTCCACTAGATGTTTAAATTGGAAATAACTATGTTAATTTCAATCTGTGATAGGACAAACAATGAAAGAATTGCTTAAAAATATAAGATTTAACAGTTTTCTTACAACATCACGATTGACATAAACATGAATTTTATTTGGCAATGAATCAAAGAATCTCCATTTATGGGTCTTCAAATTCCCTATAAGTAGAGACTAGTGTCTGTTATGAATTATTGGAATTAAAATAAATTTTGCACTCTCCATGATAACAATTGTGAGATGACCAACAAACCCCATCATTGGGTGGCCACTGTACTCTTGCATAACATAAGAAAAGCACAATGACTTTGTAAGTTGTATCATGGTTTATATGAAGCAATGGGAAGTTAGATGTGTACTCAATGTATTAGTGATACATAAAGATAGGGCCTATAGGACTTAAGTGACTGGGAAGTTTTTATTTCTATCATCATTGCAAACATATATACTTGTTCAAGACCCAATTTTTCATTATTCCAGAGTGCTTCTACTTCCTTTCGACCTATATGAATTAAATCCTATTCGATTAACATATCATCACTGCATTTGAATGAAAGAGGCTTCATTAGATATAATTAGAGGACTCTGATGAGAGAGAAAAAAACAACAAATTGAAGCATGTTCGTGGCACAATTATGCATGCAGTTTCTGAAGCAGAGTTAAATACCTCGTTGATACACCTAAAATATATAGTATTTTTTATGCACATTTTTATATCTATTTTTGATGATATTGCACTTTAATGGAAGGTATTTTGTGTTTTTCTTTTAGGTATGATGAAAATGAGTGATTATGATAAAAAGAGCAAAATTGGATCAAATTTGGAAAAAAAATAAAAAATGAAAATTTGGGCACTGGCGGCGCTTAGCCGCCACAGTTAAAAATCGAGATTAATTTAAATTTGGCACCATTTTCAAAGAGGATGGGATGTAAATCTTGGTGGTAACTTCCATAACTTCCCTTGGGCGGCAAGTTTGAATGAAGGGTTGCATTCTTTGGTGGATACATCGAATCTGGACACTTTTTGAAGAGACACCAAGGCACCTTTTGGTTTAATTTCTAAAGAGAGTCTTAGGAAATATTAGGGGCTCTTCTTTGCATTTTGAAAAGAATTTTTATAGAGTTTTTGTTGTATTTTATAAGAGTTTTGATTAGGAGTAGGAGTAGAGAGTAGAAAAGAGAAAAGGGTATGATTGAAGCCTTCTTCTTCGCACTTCTTTTCTTTCCTTTAGTTTAGTTTTTAATGAAGTCTGAAGTCTATTTCTGAGTCATCAGAGTTGGGAGACCTGCTCTGAAGAGTAGTTTAGTGAAGAGTCAAAGTTTTAGAGGAACTTCCTGAGTCTTGTGGAGAGGATTTTCAGATAAGTGTTTACTTTTGTTCTTACATTTACTTTTTAATTAATACTTGTTGTGTTTGTTATTTTTCTTATGGTTTTTAATTTCAAATCAATGTGTTTTTGTATTTTCTCAATGCATTCTGAGTAGTTTACTTTATCTTTTTCTTTCTTAAATGAAGAAGTAAGTAATTCATGAAGAATTTTTGTAGAATGTATATGTGTTTAAAGTTGGAAGAAGTTGTGAAGATTGATTCTATAAAATTTATTTACTTCTTAATTTAGCCTGTTAAGATGTAAAATTTGTGGTATTATGTAAGATCCAATGAGGTATTGTCTCGTAAAAGTTAGTAAGAATCACATGCAATTATATGGGTGAAAATTGTAATTCATATAATTGAATGTAATATATTAGAAGATATTTTAAAGGGGAGTAAAATTAGAGGATTTTTAGTGTGACAGGCTAAAAGCCCTTAATTTAGTTTGAAGTTTTGAATTTTGTTTTGAGAAGTTAGTCCCCAGGTGGAGATAATTGAGGGAACTCTAGAGTGAGAGTTAGTATCTTCCCTGCCTAACCATGTTCAAAATGATAAAATTTCAAATTAACCAATGTTCTTTATAGAACCAAGTAAGGGTAAATAATACATTTGCTTCTATTTATCACAACAAATTTAAATACTTAAGCAACAATACTTTCATAAATATTACTACTTTATAAAGGAAAGAAAAAAATATTCTAGTTAATAGTATTTTTTCATACTGTGTTTACAGTTATTATCATTTTAATTTCTTGTTTAACTTTTATAAGAAGATTTAAAGAGTGAAATCAACTATCAAACTTTTCAAAATCAAAACATACTTTTAAAAGATAATTAAAAAAGTAAAAAGATAATTTTCTTATTTCTTTAAAGATTTTTCACTTCGATATCTTGGGGCTTAATCAGAAAGTTCTATATTACATGATAAATGATATGTATACTTACGTAGTATCCACAGTATAACTCATAATTTTCATATCAAAATCATAAGCATATATATCCGGTGGAGAAAAGTTTTTGTCGCCGTTGCCAATTTTCATATCATAATTGTAAGTATAAATATCAGGAGGATCAAGTTTTTGGCACCGTTGTTGGGGATCAAAATTAATTAAAATTACATTTTAAAGAAAATTAAGAAATTTTAAATTTTTACTTTTCTTTGTTTTTGTTAGTGTGTTGTGTCTTGTTTTGTTCTATTGTTGTATGTGTAGTTTAGGTTCTGAGGGACTTGTACCTTACGATTCTGAGTTAGAAAGAACTATCAGAAAAATTAAAAAAATTAAAAAAACAGAAAAAGATAAAAATATTCAAGAAATGGTAAATCATCAAGATCAAAATGTTGGAATCCATCAAGAATTAAGTCCTTTAAGAGATTATGTTAACCCTACAATGGATGAACTTCGTGGTAGTATTCAAAACCATGCTGTAGCTGCTAATTCTTTTGAGCTTAAACCTGTTATTATCCAAATGGTGTCTAATAATCAGTTTGGGGGAGCAACAACTGAAGATCCTAATTTGCATCTTGCTAATTTTCTAGAGTTGTGTGCTACCTTTAAACATGATGGTGTTTCAGATGATGCTATTAGACTTAGGCTTTTTCCTTTCTCACTAAGGGATAAAGCTAAAATATGGTTATATTCGTTAGCACCTGGATCCATTAGAACTTGGGGTGAACTGTCACAAAAATTTTGTGCCAAATATTTTCACCATCGAAGACTACTAAGTTGAGAAATGATATTACATCTTTTTGTCAGTTTGAAGGGGAATCAATATATGAAGCATGGGAAAGATTTAAAGATCTCCTCAGAAAATGTCCACATCATTCAATACCAGATTGGTTAATAATTCAAACTTTTTGTAATGGATTAGTTGGATCTCTTAGATCGATCATCGATGTTGCTGTTGGTGGATCATTAATGTCCAAACCATTTTCTAATGCTTATGCTTTAATTGAAGAAATGGCTACTAATAAATTTCAATGGCCTTCTGAAAGGTTAAATCCTAAAAAGGTAGCCAGTGTTTTTGAAAATGATGCTTTTACAATGTTAGTAAATCAAGTTGATGTTGTTTCAATGAAGTTAGACCAATTTAGGATGAATTTTTCCCAGCCACATTCCATGATTGAAGAAAATTCATTAGACCAAATAGTTGATTCTTATTCTTCACCAGAAACTGTGAATGTTATAATTAAGCCTAACAACCCATATTCCAATTATTATAACCCATGTTAGAAGAATCATCAAAATTTTAACTGGAATACCAATAATCATGGTGGTGTTAATCAACAATGGGGGAACCACCAAGTAAACCCATTGGGGAATTGGAACAACCAAGTAAATAATAATAATAATCTATTAACTTATCCTTCAGGTTATAACAATGCTTTACAATTAAAGGAGAAGAAGTTGTCTATTGAAGAAGTAGTGTCACATATGGGAGATCAATTACAAATTCAAGGAGCAACCATCAGAAATATTGAAAATCAATTGGGAAAAATTGTTAATGCCTTAAGTAATAGATCCCAAGGAATGCTTCCAAGTAATACCGAAGTAAATCCAAGAGAAAAGAATAAAGAACAAGTAAAAGTAATTCAACTGAGAAGTGGAAGAGAATTGGAAGATAGAGTTCAAAAAGAAACTGAAGTAGAGAAAAAAGAGATTGAAGAACCAAAAGAGGACGCTCCGAAAGGTTTGGAAAGACCTGTTTTTCCACTTAAGGTTGATTTAGAAAAACCACTACCTCCATTTCCTCAAAGACTTAGTCAACAAAAGTTGGATAAGCAATTTTCAAAATTATTGGAGATATTTAAGAAGCTTACTATTAATATTCCATTTGCTGAAGCCTTAGAACAAATGCTAAGCTATTCGAAATTTATGAAGAATATTCTTAACAAGAAAAGGAAGTTTGAAGATAACGAGACTGTTGCACTTAGTGAGAAGTGCAGTGCAATAATTCAGAAAAAACTTCCTGAAAGGCTTAAAGATCCTGGTAGTTTCACAATTCCATTTGCAATCGGAGATAGATTCTATGGCAAAGCTTTATGTGATTTGGGTGCAAGCATTAACCTTATGCTCTATCAATATTCAAAAGATTGGGACTAGGAGAAACAACCCCAATTACTGTAACTCTGCAATTAGCAGATTGTTCGATCACATATCCTAAAGGAGTTATATAAGATGTTTTGGTTAAAGTGGATCAATTTATTTTTCCTGTTGATTTCATTGTGTTAGATATGGAGGAAGATAAAGAGATACCTATAATTTTGGGAAAACCTTTCCTAGCTACAGGCTGACCCATGACAGATGTGCAAAAAGGGGAATTAACAATGAGGGTTAATGATCAGACTGTTACATTTAATATTTCAAAATCGATGAAATATCCTGTTAGAGGTAAAGAAGATGAATGTTAAAGGATGGATGTTATCAAATATTTAAGTGAATGTCATTTCAAATCAACTTATGATGAGAAATTTGAATGAAAAGAATTGAAACATAAGCAAGAAGAGGAGTTACTTGATTGTGAAGATTTTTAAGAAGAAGATTTAAAGTATGTTCGTGAAAGTTTTAAATTGTTGGATTTGACAGAAAAAGATGAATCTTATGGTCCATCAATTGAAAAACCTCCTGAACTTGAGTTAAAAATGCTTCCTGATAATTTGAAGTATGTTTTTCTAGGTGAATCCTCAACCTCGCCAATTATAATTTCTTCTCAATTAACTGAAAAAGAAGAGTTATTCAATAGATTTCTCGCTGACAGTCACTAATGAACTTACTCTTGTCAGAATCTTGCTTCTTCTTAATCTCATTCTCCCAGGAAGACATGATGTACTTAAAATACTCTTCTTAAGATTTAGAAATGAAAATAGGACTTGGGGCAAGTGTTTCTCTTAAATCAGGTTCTTTTGATAGACTTGGGAAGTACTAAAACTACCCCAAGACGTTTTAAAACTCCAAAATAACTTCTAAAACCTCTTCCCCATGATCTAGGCTTCTAGAATCTCATTTTTCACATTTTTTGTAACTCCGGTGCCTAAGCGCCAACTAGGCGGCGCTTAGCCGCCAGTGCTCTATTTAGCACAGATATGTCAAATGTCCAAATTTTCATTCTGACTCCTCTAAGTCATCAAATAAGGTCAAATAAACTCTATTTAGTTTAAAAACTCCAAATTACTACCACTAAAAATATAAAAACAAACCAAACAAATCAATCAAAGCACACGAAACAAACATAAAGCAAAGCGCACCGTTAAATATGGGTTGCCTCCCACAAAGCGCTTGGTTTAACGTCTTCAGCCTAACAAAACCAGAACTCATTCTGAGTGACCCAACATCAGATTCTCATCAGACTTAGATTGCTCGACCGAAAATTATGGTTTAAGTCTATTTCCATTAACTTTAAATATTTTTCCAGTCTTAGGATCTTGAATATCCACAGCTCCATAGGAATAAATTTTCATCACAATAAAAGGACCCATCCACCTAAACTTAAGTTTTCCAAAAAAAAATTCTTAATCTAGCATTATACAGCAAAACATTCTGTCCTTGCACAAGATTTTTAGTAATAATCTTCCGATCATGCCATAACTTCATCCTTTCCTTATAAATCTTAGTACTTTCATAAGATTCATTCATTATCTATTCAAGCTCATTTAATTGCAATAATCTCTTCTCAGCAGCATCTTTCAAATTATAATTGAACTCTTTAATAGCCCAAAATACTTTATGCTCAATTTCAATAGGTAAATGACAAGTTTTTCCAAAAATCACCTATATGGGGACATTCCTATAGTGTTCGTAGACAAGATCGATAAAGCCTACAAAGCATAATCCAGTTTGATTGACCAATCCTTTCTATTTGGATTAATAATATTTTCCAAAATTCTTTTAATTTCAAGATTGGATAATTCAACCAAACACTTGTCTGCGGATGATAAGTAGCAGCAATGCGATGATTAATATGATATTTCTTTGCTAACTTTCCAATAATCGCATTTCTAAAATGACTTCCCCCATCAGTTATGATTACTCTTGGTATTTCAAATCTGTAAAATATATTCTTCATCAAAAAATTTGCAACACTTTGAGCATCACATAGAGGTAAAGAAATAGCTTCAATTCATTTGGAAACATAGTCTACTGCCATCAAAATATAAACATTTCTGAAAGATGGTGTAAATGGTCCCATAAAATATAATCCCCAAACATCAAATATTTTAACTTCCAACATATAATTGAGGGGCATCTCATTTCTGCTAGAAATATTGCCTACACGCTGAAATCTATCACAATTTTTAATATAAGCATTCACATCCATAAAAATTGTAGGCCAATAAAATCCAGATTGTAAGATTTTATATGCAGTTTTATCACTTTAAAAATGTCCCCCATAATCGAATCATGACATTTTTGAACACGCCACTCATTAGCAGTGCACAATTTTTCATCAGGAAAATGTTCATTAATTTCTTAAACATCACAGAGAGATTTTTCAATTTCAAGCCTGGACAATTGATCAGCAATTTGATTTTCAGAACCCTTTTTGTCTACTATCTCACAGTCAAATTCTTGCAAAAGAAGAATCCATCCTATCAGTCTCGGTTTTGTATCTTTTTTCTTTATTAAGTATTTGATAGCAGAATGATCAGTATGCACAACACATTTAGTTCCAATTAAATATGATCAAAATTTGTCAAAGGCAAATACTATAGTTAATAACTCTTTCTCATAAGTGGTATAATTAATTTGAGCGTCATTAAGAGTTTTACTAGCATAATAAATAACTTTGAAAATTTTATCATATTTCTAACCCAAAATAGCACCAATAGCATAATCACTAGCCTCGCACATTAATTCAAAAGGTTTTTCTCAATTTGGTGAAATTATTACAGGTGCAGTGATTAATTTTTCTTTTAAGGTTTCAAAGGCTTTGAGACAATCATCATCAAAATTAAAAATTACATCCTTTTCTAGTAAACGACATAAAAGTTTTGTAATCTTTGAAAAGTCTTTGATGTAACGCCTGTAGAATCCAACATGTCCTAAAAACTTCTAATTCCCCTTACATTGGTGTGGCAAGGTAAATTAGATATAACTTGAATTTTTGCAGGATCTACCTCCAAACCTTTTTTTGAAATTTGATGTCCCAAAACAATTCCTCCTGCTACCATAAATTGGCATTTTTCCTAGTTAAGGACCAAATTAGCTTCTTCACAGCGTTTTAGAATCTTAGACAAATATTCTAAACATGATTCAAACGAAATTCCAAACACTGAAAAGTTATCCATAAAAACTTTAATCCCTTTTTCAATTAAATCACAAAAAATAACTATCTTACATCTCTGAAATGTAGCAGAGGCATTACATAAACCAAAGGGCATTCTTCTAAAAGTAAATGTACCATAAGGACTGGTAAACGTAGTTTTCTCTTGATCCTTAGGAGCAATTTGAATTTAGTGGTAACCAGTATATCCATCCAGAAAACAAAAGTATTTATGCCTGTTGACCTCATTTTTAATGAGGTCTTTTTCTCCTCTCTCTCTCTCTCTCTCTCTTTAGCACTTAGGATCTAGTCTTAGGCTTTCCCTTTGACTATCTTAGAGGACTAGAAATGGAACCCACCATTTAGAAATTTAAACACCTCTTAACTCCCTGCAAACCCCATAAGTTTGATTGTAAACCCATAAGTCACTTGGAGGGTTAAGATCAAATGTGGAGGTTTAAAAGATGAGTTCCCTATAGGACTCTTTGGCCTTAGGACTACCCTTGGTGGCCTGGTCTGGTGAGGGTTGACCTGCACACATTACACTTTCACACACATTCTAAATCCTAAAACCATTCATACCTAGCTTGACTTCCTAACTCATGTAGGTAATCCATATGGATGGTCCTCAACCTCTAAGCCCTTGGCTAAGAGGGTTAGGAACAACATAGTGAATGCCTCAATGAGTCCTCTCATGGCTCTTATGGGCTTGATATGGCTTCATGGCTCATTCAAATTGATTCCATTCTACTCAAACTTGATCTATCTTCATTTTTCCAAAATTTCAATTTTTGACCTCTGGGGCCCTACACCCACCAAACCAACCAAATGCCCTTGAAACTACCCAAAATTTGCAAAATTGCCTAAATTATCCAAAATTCCTCAAAACCAATCCTAAACATTTCCAAAAATACCTCCCCAATACCCTTCAAATACCAAAAATGCCCTTTTTAACCAAAAATCCATAAATTTCAAAAATTCCCAGAAAATCCCAAATATTCCTAATTTCATTTTTTTCAACTACACCATAAGACATTTTTTGTCAATTTAACCCACTTTTACCAAAACCCCCAATTTGACCCATTTTTAACCCAAGTGAACCCAATGTCAAACCAAATCAACCCAATTGACCTCAATTTTGATCCAATTCAATTCTAAACTTCAATTCAATATCCCCAATATCAATTTAGACCAAATCCAAGCCCAATTTGATTAAAATTTGGATCCAATTCCAATTTGAAGCTTAAAGCCCAATTTTGGCCCATGACCTAAACCTAGCACAAATCTAACCCAATTCAACTCCAATTGACCCTAAATCTTTTCCTAAACCTTCCCAATATCCCCACAAACAAAACACTAACAAGATTTTCTCCAAATTTGAACCTAAACTCCACCCAAACCTAACTCAAACCAAAATCCCCAATTTTGGCCTAAACCCACCATAAACCCAAATGGACCCAAATCTCAAAATCAAAGCCCAACCAAAGTTGAAAACTCTTTGTGACACTCCCATAAAAATTTCTCAACATTAATTTTACATCAAATCCAACTTTAGCCCAACCTTAGCCCAAGTTAGCCCAATTTGACCCACTTTGGCCCCTTTACCAAAAAGTCCCAAATTAAATCCAATTACACTCTAAATGATACCAAATCTTTTCTAAAATGTTCATGACACATCCCTAAACTAAACCTAACATTTGTTTGGCCCAATCCTTCACAAAATTTCCATCCACCAATTTGTTTTCAATCCTAAAAGCCCACCTCCTAAAACCTTTTTAAAAGCCCACTTCCGACAAATTCAAAAGCCTAAATTTCATTCTAAAGCCCACATGATTTTTCCCTCATCATTCACTATGATTTAAATCACCCCTAAGTCCAAAACCCATCATTTTGATTAAACCAAAATAGCATCATGACAAAACCAATCAAAAAATCCAAAGTTTTCAAAAAATTCCAAATAACCTTTTTTCATGAAAATTGACCAAGCCATGGACAAGCCATAGGCTAGCCATGAAGCCATCCTTAAGCCTCATGCAAGCCATGTGAGTGGTGTTCATGTGACCATACCATATTGGGTAAGAGGAGGAGCCTCTTTCTTGATTCCCTTAAAGTAATTAAGCACTCCCATGTCTCCCCTAACCCATGCTTAAGCCTAATTGTTCTTGGATTGTGACTTCTCCCCACTAATCAAGCTGAATCAAGGGAGCTTTTCTCCGCCCAAATCAGACCATGGAAAGGTGAACCAAGCCCAACCTCATGCTTTGACCAATTTGAACTTAAACTCCTCTATTTAAGCTCCATTCATGGCCAAAGAGAAGAGATGCAAAAAGATTACCTTGGGGAAACTCTGCTAAATTGTTCCCAAAGCTTCTCCAAGCACTCCTAAGCTCAATCCAACCATTTCCAATTGAGGCCTCGCCTCTTGGACAAAGGTATCAAACTTTTTCTCCTCCAAACAAGCTTATTTTAAATTTCTATAAATATTCACATGCTTTAAGTATATCATCACCATATATATGTGTGCTACTCGATTAGACAATCATTTAAAAAAAATTCACTCAATTTTGTTGAGAAACGAGTGACATATCAAGGTTTGAAGGTAGACGGTTTTGGGAGAATAGAACTAGGAGAGAGGAGCAGTAGCCGTCCGATCACATGTGTATCGCATGGACGGCCGAGATGCAGTCGGACGGGAGCTTCATCCATAAGCAGAAATGCGCCAGCCAATCACGGAGCGACACGTGGTCCTCCTTGATAGCGATAGTTTGAGAAGGAATTTGGATTTTTGATTTATTTTTGAACATAAGCTTCAAAAAATCATAACTTTTCATAGAAAAATCACAAAAATAAAATAAAAATATCCTCTTCTCAGTGACCAGACGAGAACAATGTGGAAAAAGAATTGGGTTAATTTGATGAGTATTTTATTTTTAATTAATTATTTACTATTTTGAGTATTTTGATTCTACATTTGCATAGACAATTCACCATGGTATGAGACCATAGGGCTTTTGAAGCCTCTGATCTTGGGAACATTCCCTGAATTTTTCAAGGTCAGAAGCTATCTCTATGGCAAGTTATGTATTTTTGAAGTTTATGTCACTGTTTTGGTATTTTAATTCCAATAATTAGCATATTGCTCAATAAATTCTAGAAAAATTTAGGAAAGTTTCTTAGGACTAGAGGACCCTAGGATAATTATGGTTAGACTTAATTTATTAAGAATAACTATAATTAGCCTAAATACTTAAATTTTAATTTTTATTAATTAGGTTTAACCACACATCAAAATAACTTGAAATCTATTCTCCATTGATTTTTAGGATATAGAGAACCTTACATAAAAATTTGAAGTCAATTGGAAATGATTAGCCCCACTAAATGAATTAATTAAGCCACATGATCAAAATTAAACTTTAAAAATTCATAACTGCAAAAATACATTTCAAAAATTCACCAACTTGGTTTTATAGGCTCTGTGATATCAGAGAAGTCTATAAAAATTAAAATTGGAATTTTCTAAATTTTTTTCATTTTTAATGATATTTTTGATATTTAAATAATTAAAAAAATAAAAAATCATAAAAATAATAAAAATCATGAAAACGTCACATTTTGACTCCTAATCACTTAGAAACCAACCAAATATTTTCCCTAAGTCTCTAAGTTAAGATATTAAATTTTAAAGCCTCAAAATAATTTTTAATATTAAAAATTGTATTTTCCAACCTTTTCAATAAATTAATTCCAATAAATCAACGAAAAATTATAAAATTGTAAACTTTGTTTCTCTGAACTCCTTGAGGTAAGAGAGATTTATGAAAAATATAAAATCCATTTTTCAACTTTAATTTTATTTTATAATTAATTAATACTCCAAAAATCAAAATAATTATAATAAATAAAATATAATTTAAAAAATCACCAAAATTGGTTGAAGTGGTCTTCTTGTTATTAGGAACATCCCATAATTTTCTTAAGGACAGAAACCTTACTTTGGTCATGTTGTTGAATTTTCCTTGAAATCCCTTATTTTTCACTAAAAAAATTATATAAATAAATTAAATTCAGAAAAATCACATTTTCTCCTCTAATGTGTTAATTGACATGTGAGTGAGGTGACATAAAAATTTCAAGTTCATTTGAACTCAATTTAGTGAGTTATGAAATAAATAAGCCTAAAAGTGCATAATGGTAATTAAAGAATTTAAACCCCTTTATTAAAATTTTAGGTTTAATTAAAATGGAGGGTAAAATATTTGATTTTATCTTTCTTGGATGATTGAAACTTTGGGAAATTAAAAGGGTAGGAACCCCTTAAACACTTTTAATAAACCAAAAATGAAAATTTAATTATTTAAACAATTTAAATTTTGGAAGATTAATGAAAATTTTAATTATTAAAAATAGGGATATAACTGTTGGCATATTTTTAGGTTGTGTGTTTTATTCTGAAAAGGGGGTCGCCTAACAGAAATTTTCGGCGAATTTTTAATTTAATTTAAATAAATAATTTGAAAATTAGTATTTGATTTTTGAAAATAATTTTAAATTTGAAAATTTTAAGATATAAAATCAAACTGATCTCACATCCCGAATAGTTTATATAAACGAGCACCGCACCACAAACTATATATATATCCTGGAGAGTAGACACACTGCTTAATGATGGGGCTCGGTTAAATAAACTAGAAAATTTGTGACATCCGTTTGGTCTGCGAACCGATTTTATAAGCTGACAAATTCCCCTCCTTAACATAAATGAATTAAACAGAATTTATATTACCTGGGTTCTTAAAGTTCCCTATAAGGGCAAGCCCCTATAGTTAATTACATCTTAAATGAAGTGAATCATTTAAGAAAACTCTCGATAATGATCAGTGGTTTTGCTCTCAAGAATTTCAAAGTTTAAGGTTTTCGAAAGGATTGAATTTTGGAGTTTCAATAGGGAATGGATCAAATTTGGAACGAGTTAATTTCGGGAGTTCAAAGGAAGAGGAGTAGGGAAGTTGAGGATCCAAGAAGAATCTTGGCAACTTCTCAAACTATCCTATTGTTTGGCTCGGATTTAAGAAAATCCTAATATTATCCGATATTTCAATCTTGCCAATTTTAATTAATTTGGACTTATATTTGTACGATAAAATCATACAAAAAAAGCCTCCAAGATGTGAGGGTTTATGTCGTACTAAACGACTACCTCGGAGTCCTAAGACCGGTTAGGGCTTAGTTTACATGATATGATCATTCAAAAGCCTAACAAAAGGTTGAGGATTTATGTTGCACTAGACAAACTACCTCGAAGTCCTATGGCTTGGTTATTTAATTCTAAGAAAGTTTTACTGAAGTAGACTCAGGTTTTGCTGATGACGATGGCCGTGCTGCCCACCATGCTCCGAGCTCCTTATTGTTACAGAGGTTTAGTTTTAGAAGATTGTAATCAAAAAAGAAGAGAAGAGTTTGGTTTTAGGAATCTTAAAGTCTAAGTGTTTTTAGTGTTTTAGTTAAAACAAATCTTAAAGTTATTAGAACAGAATCGATTAAGATCCCACGGTTCCGTCATCTCGGCACCGTTATTTTCATTGAATTCAATTAGTCCAGATGAATTTGCTAAACTCAACTGAATGAGTTCCACACTTTCATTTAGACCGTGGGAAATCCCGTTAGCAACACGTGGGTTACATCATCCGAGGTATTTCGATCATTCAACGAGACGTTTTAATTTAGTTGCAATTGTAGTTTTGTGTTCTGTTTGTGATTAAATTTTGAGTTGTTTTTATATTTTGAAATGTTGTGGCGGTGATTTTTTATCTTGCAGTGACTTTTAATTTAGTTTTGGTTTTAATTCAGGGACTATCCTAAAGGTTTTGGTTTTCATGCAACAGTTGTTTATCATGCAAGAAAAGTAAAGTGCATTTGCAATAAAGTAAATTGCACTAAAATAAAAGCGTACCTGGAGGGTCTTCCCGTCGTCCCAAGCTGCACTTAAAACACATGTTAAGGCATTTAAATATTTCAACAAGTACCTAGGTAAAGCTAAGGGAAAGGTTTAGGTTATCTATCAAAGTCCTAATCCTATAGCTAGTCATCTCCTATGATGTATAGGTTCTTGTGGTTTGGTTTAAGGACGATTTTCTTCATCAAAGGACAATTAAGTTCAATTATTCTTATAAACATCCTATGATATTGAGGAAGTGCTTAAGACGAGTCTTAAACATCTTTCTAATATTTCTAGGATCGTTTTAAGTCCAAGAGAATTTAATTATACAAGTGAATTAATCATCCGGGAGTTTAAATGTTATTCTTTTGCTCAGTGAACTTAGGACATTTGAATATCCTATAAGTGAGGTAATACTTCACTTGATATTTCATTTAAGAGTTATAATAATAAGAGCTTTTAAAAGAGCAAATCAAGTTATTAAGTATTTTTATGATTTAGACTTAATGATTTAATTCTAATTTTGATTTAATTATAAAAAAATTAGTTTAAGTTTGGAATAGTGTTCAAGTTATTTTAGGTTTAATTCTTAATAATTTCATTTAGGTTTGTTATTAAATGATTTTAATTTAATTCAATTCAATTTAACTTTAATTTAATTCACCTTAATTTAAATTTAATTGCAATTTAATTTAACTTCAATTTAATTTTATTTTAATTTAATTTCAATTTAATTTAATTTCAATTTTATTTTATTTTAATTTAATTTAATTTAATTTTAATTTAATTTTAATTTTAATTTAATTTAATTTATAATTTAGTTTAATTTAATTTAATTTGATTTTAATTTAATTTAATTTTAATTTAATTTAATTTAATTTTAATTTGGATTATTATTTTAATCTTTTAATTAAGGATTAAGTATTATTGAAGTGATTTATTTAGGGATTTTTAAATTAAAGAATAAATATTCTCTTAAATAATATCCCTACTTTAATAATTCCAATTTTTCATTAATCTTCCAAATTTAATTAATTAATTAATTAAGGTTTATTTTAATTATTCTCAAAATGATTGGTGGGTTTCTACCCTTAACCATTTAAGTTTCAATCATCCAAAATCAGTTTAAAATCAAATATTTTACCCTTCCCTTTTGATTAATCCTAAAATTTTAATTAAAGGTTGAAAATTTTAATTACCATTTTGCCCTTCAAGCTTAATAATTCTATAACTCACTAAATTAAGCTCAAATGAACTTGAAATTTTTATGTGACCTCACTTACATGTCAATTAAGACATTAGAGCAGAAAATGTGATTTTTCTGTATTTAATTTATTTATGTAATTATTTTTAATGGAAAATAGGGGTTTTAAAGGAAAATTCAATAACATGACCAAGGAAATGTTTCTATCCTTAATAAAATTATAAGATGTTCCTAATGACCAAAGGACCACTTGGACCAATTTTGGTGATTTTTTGAATTTTATCTTATTTATTATAATTATTTCTAGTTTTGGAGTATTAATTAATTTAAAAATAAAATAAAGGTTGAAAAATGAATTTTATATTTTTCAAAAATCTTTCTGATATCAGAGAAATTAGAAACCAATTTTTATAATTTTCTGATTATTCTTTGATTTATTAGAATTATTTTAGTGAAAAGGTTGGAAAAATACATTTTTTTTAATATTAAAAATTACATTAAGCCTTTAAAATTCAATATCTTACCCTAGGGACTTAGGAAAAATATTTAGTTTGTTCCTAAGTGATTAGAATTCAAAATATGACATTTTGGTGATTTTTAATATTTTTGTGATTTTTATTATTTTTTAATTATTGAAATTATTAAAATATTGAAAAAAAATCAACTTTTTTAGAAAACTATAATTTTAATTTTCTTAAATTCCTCTAATATAAGAGAGGCTCCAAAACCAATTTTGTGAATTTTTGAAAAATATTTTGTGAGTTATAAATTTTTAAAGTTTAATTTTACCCATTTTTACTTAAGAGGCTTAATCAACCCATTTGGTGGGGTTAATCAAGTCCAATTGTTTTCAAATTTTTATGTGGTGTTCTCCTATCCCTAAAGGACAGTGGAGAATTATTTTTAAGTTAATTTGATGAATGGTTAACCCTAATTAATTAAAGTTTACTTTTGGGTATTTAGGCCAATTAGGGTTGTTCAAAGTGAATTAACTCAAAAATTATTTTTCCTAGGGTCCTCTGGTCATAAGAATCATCACCAAAATTTCATAGAATTTATTTCTCAACATGCTAATTATTGGAATTAAAATAATCAAAACAGTGACATGAATTTGAAAAATCAATAACTTCTCATAGGGATGGCCTCTGACCTTGGAAAATTCAGGGAATGTTCCCAAGTTCAGAGGCTTCAAAAGCTCTATGGTCTCATGCCATGGTGAATTTCCTATATGTATGGAGAATTGAAATAGTGCAGAGAGTAAATAAATAATTAAAAATAAAATACTTGATGAAATTACATGATTTCTTTTCCACATTATTCTTCTATGTTCACTGAGCATGTGGATATTTTTATTTTATTTTTAGGATTTTTCTATACAAAGTTATGAATTTTCAAATTTTTGGGTATTTAATAAATAAGAAAATCCCTATTTTTCTATTTATCCGAATCGGCGCCGCGTCAACCTTAGCATCTCCGAACAGCCACGCGGCGCTTTCTGGTTCGACGCCGCCATCCGACTCAGCACTCCAGGGGCCCGCGGTTCATGTACCATCGCGCTGTCCGGCTCGATCCCGACCGTCCACTCTATACACGCTCGATCCGACGGCTCCCAGTCATCATCTACGACTGGTGTGAACCCTTGACCGTCAACCTTCTAACCCTAATTTCTCACTCGATTCTCAACGGATTTTTGTGTTCTTATGCTCTATGGACTCGTCTTGAAGAGAATAACACATCCATATGGTAAACATGCATTGAAATTGATTCAAACTAAATTGAGAATCTCTGGAAGCTCGGGAAGAAGAGTGAGTTCATACCTTTGCTCAGAGAAGTGAAACTTCGATCTGAGAGTTGTGTCACGTTCGATTGGGTCCGAGCGAGCTCCGGATGAAGTCCCTTGGCACGGTGAATTGTCCAGGTATGATTTCGACCAAGCCCGATCACAAAGCTTGGAGGTCGGAAGCAATGGCTGGCCTTGGAGAGGGGCTTTTGTCGGTAAACTTCTTCTCTTGGTCCGGTGAAGGTGTAGGACCAATCAATTTGAGGATTGGCTCACTTGTGGAGAAGTGTCCTGGTTTTAGGCTTGGATTTCGACTCCGAAATTGAGCTCGTAGAAAGGAAATGGCGGGGGATTTCAGTGGGGATCAAGTTCTCTATGTGTGGGGAGTAATCTGGAACAATTTTGGCAGAGTTTCCTTAAGGTTTGTTTCAGCACCCCATTTGGCCGAGAGGTGGTGGTGTTTAAATAGGCATGGCTGGAGGCTCTCCCAGGGGGAGTTAGGGCTTGAGATCAACTGCTTAGGTCAAGGGAAGAACAGCCATGCCAGCCACTGGACTTGGGGCAGCTCGACGAGGAGGAATTTCAATGTTGACTCACATGCGAGCTCTCGGGTGTGGTGTTTTCCGGCGATCCGGGCGGTCGGCCGGCAGGCATGGGTCACCCTCGGGTTCGGGTGGGTCGGGGCTTGATGTTTGTGAAGTCGATTGGTGGGCTGCCATGTGTAAAGGGTTTGAATCAAAGTGGAATGGGGTGAGGGTGTCTTTTGGCTAAGTTTGGTCAAATGCATGGATTGGGCTAGGTGCACCTCCCCATGGCTAATTTGGGCTGAAGAGAAAGTGGTTTAGGTCAGCTTGATTAGTGGGGAAAGGTCACCATCCAAGTACAATTAAGTTTAAGCAAGGTTTAGGGGAGACATGGGAGTGGTTAATCACTCTTAAGGGGATCATTAAAGGGTCCCCTCTTCTTGCCATTTTGGGTATAGTGAGGTGTCCAGGGCTCTCATGGCTTCCAAGTGGCTCATGCATGGCTTCATGGCTCATCTTTGGCTTGGGAAAAGTTAAGTCAACTTCAAGAAAAAGGGTTTTGTGAATTTTGGCATCTTGATGGGAATTGTTATGAGGCTTGATTTGGAATTTTTTAATTGATAAATTAGGACTTTATGCATGATTTTAAATTGAATGTGTGATGAGGGAAAGTGTCCTGTGGGCTTTAGATTGATTTGGGCTTTTGAATTTGGTGGAAGTGGGCTTTTAGGAGGGCTTAAGGGGATGACCCCATTAGGTTTCAGAATGAAACCATGGATGGAAAATTTGTAGAATTTTGGGCCAAATAATTTTTGGGTTTGGTTTAAGGATATGTCATGAGTGATTTGAAATGTGTTTGGAGTGATTTGGGTTTGAATTGGGTTGGATTTGAGTTGATTTGGTAAATGGGCCAATGTAGGTCAAATTAGGCTAACTTGGGCCAATGTTGGGCTAGGGTTAAAATTGATGTAAAATTAATGTTGGGAAATATTTATGGGAGTGTTTCAAAGAGGTTTGACTTTGGTTGGGTTTTGATTTTGGGGTTTGGGCTTATTTGGATTAGGTTTGGGTTTAGGTCAAAATTGGGCCTTTTGGTTTTGGGTTGAATTTGAGTGGGGTTTGGGTCCAAATTTTGGGAAAATCATGTTAGTGTTTTGTTTGTGGGGATGTTATGAAGGTTTGGGAAAGATTTGTGATCAATTGGAGTTGAATTGGGTCAAATTGGATCAAGTTTAGGTCATGGGTCAAAATTGGGCTTTAGGCTCCAAATTGGAATTGAATCCAAATGTCAATCAAATTGGACTTGTATTTGGTCTAAATTAATATTGGGGATATTTAATTGAAGTTTAGAATTGAATTGGACCAAAATTGGGGTCAATTGGGTCGGTTTGGTTTGACATTGGGTTCACTTGGGTTAAGAATGGGCTAAATTGGGGGTTTTGGTAAACGTGGGGTAAATTGACAAAATTGGCCTATGGTGTAGTTGGACAAAATGAAATTGGGAATATTTGGGATTTTTTGGAATTTTCTGGGAATTTTCTGAATTTTTGTATTTTTGGCTAAGAGGGGCATTTTGGGTATTTGAAGGGTATTGGGGGTATTTTTGGAATCTTTGGTATTTTTGGCTATGGATGATCAATTTGAGTGGTGAGGAAATGTTCAAGGTTAATTTTGGGGAATTTTGGGTGATTTGGAAATTTTGGAGGATTTGGGCAATTTTAAGGGCTTTTGGTAGGTTTGATAGGTGTAGGGTCCCCGAGGTCCAAAATTGAAATTTTGAAAAAAAGAAGATTGATCAAATATGAGTGAAATGGAATCACTTTGATTGAGCCATGAAGCCATATTAAGCCTATATGAGCCATGAGAGGACTCATTTGAGGCATTCACCATGTTGTTCCTAACCCTCTTAACTAGGGGCTTAGGGGTTAAGGTTCATCCATATGAATTGCCTACATGAGTCAGGGAATCAAGTTGAGTATGGGTGTGGTTTTAGGATTTGGATTGTGTGTGTGAGAGTGCAGAGTATGAGTGTAGTGAGTGTGTAAGTCAACCTTCACCAGACCAAGCTACCCAAGGTGGTCCTAAGGCCAAAGAGTCCTATGGGGAACTCACCCTTTAAACCTCCACTTTTGATTTCAACCCTCTAGGTGATTAGGGGTCTACAATCAAGCTTGTGGGGTTTGCAGGGAGACAAGAAGTGATTTAAATTTCTAAATGATGGGTCCCAATTCTAGTCCTCTAAGATAGTCAAAGGAAAAGCCTAAGGCTAGATCCTAAGCACTAAAGAGGGAAGAGAAGACCTCATCAAAAATGAGGTCAAAAAATGGACCCCCAATAGGTGTGGTGTGCTAACCAAGCATACCACGCGTATTGGCGTTGACCGAAGAGATCAACAGAACCAAAACGGATGTCCAAGTAACAGACTTAGGACGAAGTATAAGAAATTTTCACCGGGGAGTATCGGGTAAATCTCAGGAGCGAAGATTCCGGAACTCTCGCTGGGGAAGAAGGAGGTAAATTTCAGATCACAAAATTTCAAAAGATTGGATCTTAGATTCGTTTCATTTTCTATCTCAAGTTTTAATTTTGAGTTTGAATTTCGATTTGAGTTTCAATTTTGATTTTACGCGGAGAAAAGAGTAGGGCTAAGGCCCACCCGAATGCATTTGTATGCTGAGAAGGAAGCAGGACTAAACCTACTCCAAATGCTGAGGAAGAATAGGACAAAGTCTATCCGAAATACAAAGTTCTTTGATTTCAATTTCTTGCTAAGAGGATCAAATTTTGAGATTGCTGAGAAAGGAGTAGGACTGTGCCTATCCCGAGTGCTGAGAATTGCTGAGAAGGGAGTAGGGCGGAAGCCTATCCCGAATGCTAAGATTTGCTGAGATGGGAGTAGGGCGGAAGCCTATCCCAAATGCTGAGATTGCTGAGATGGGAGTACGGCGGAAGCCTATCCCGATTGCTGAGACTTGCTGAGATGGGAGTAGGGCGGAAGCCTATCCCGATTGCTGAGATTTGTTGAGATGGGAGTAGGGCGGAAGCCTATCCCGAATGCTGAGATTGCTGAGATGGGAGTAGGGCGGAAGCCTATCCCGATTGCTGAGATTTGCTGAGATGGGAGTAGGGCGGAAGCCTATCCCGAATGCTGAGATTGCTGAGATGGGAGTAAGGCGGAACCCTATCCCGAATGCTGAGATTTGCTGAGATGGGAGTAGGGCGGAAGCCTATCCCAAATTCTAAGATTGCTGAGATGGGAGTAGGGCAGAAGCCTATCCCGATTGCTGAGATTTGTGAATGCAGAGATTATGAAAACATATTGCTGAGATTTATGAATGCAGAGATTGAACATATGCTAAGATTTATGAATGTCGAGATTATGAAAACATATTGTAAAGTGCAGAGATTGAACATATTGTTGAGATTTATGAATGTTGAGATTATGAAAACATATTGTAAAGTGCAGAGAATGTTTGTAAAAGTTCATGTGGATTTGAAAAATTCTTTTTAATGTTTGGATTTTTATGAAAGAGAGTTCTTATCTATTTTCCTTTTTTTTTGTTCTTGGTTCGAAGTTCATTTAACTTTAATGGCGTTTCCCAGTCAATTTGCACAAAAGAGGTGAAGGCAAAATGTGACATGGTCACTTTCATTTCAATCTTGTTGAAGATACATCATACAACTCGATCTGAAATATTCTTCATACAATCCATGACTCAAAACGGACTATGTATGATTCTCGTTGATCCATCAAAAAGTATCTGTTAAATCCATGTCTGAATAGTAAGGTACATGGTCAATAACATCACCTTCCAAGCCACCCTTGGCAGGAATGCCGCATGGATGTGCTTTGGAGGTGTGATATCTCTCATGTAACTCACAGCTCGTATGGCCGGAGACTCTCTAATTCTGGATCTGGTTGAAAATGGTATGGTGCCTTTCTGGCGTCCATTCTTCTAAAGGTGACAGAGATCCGCTCCACTGGTACTCCTGGTATGCAATGTTTTGCGATATCCGCTCCATTTCCTTGTAGTATCATGACGGAACCTACGGAAGTGGTATCTCCACCGGCCTTCGGAACTTACCCGGGCTCGCTATCCGGAGGTCGGATCCGAACATGATATTGCACTCGGTTGACGAACGAAGCCGTGCAGAAGGTCCGACAAAGTCGTGGTGGTCTATGTGTGGAGGTATGCGGTCGCCCTTCGATAGATGTTGATGATGCAAGCTGTTGGGTATACGATCTGCTGGCAGTACCCTCCACGTTATCATTCTTTCCACCATTCTTTTAATTATTCTTGGCATGGGATCCACCTCACCGTAACGGAGTATCCCTGGTGGATTCCCTTTTCTGTCTTTTGCGAAGTTATAGCAACATCCGCATTGTATTGTGACTCTTCCTTTCCCTGACATCCACTTCCGGGGTTCTGAATAAGTATTTTCTCGCGGACGGCCTGCTCGACCCATCTTCTGAAGTTCTAGAACGCAATCCACAATCTGTTGTTGTTCGTATTCTAAGAATACACATGTATGTAGCTCAAGGCCTTCCAGGATGTTGATTCTTCTGCCTCCAATCCTTTCAAAGTATTCAAAGGTCTTCTTTTCAACTAGGCGCATTTTCTCCAGCTCATATTCCGGAATTATCCGAAGTCCTCGGTGTCTGGTAACGTACTGTGGGATGTATGGCTCAACCCCAGCACGCTCTCCTGCATGTCTCGGCTCCTCGGGGATAGTCTCCGTAGGGACATCCTCCGGGGTTGCTTTCGCAACAAGACTCTTTGGGTCTGGTACATCTGCTCGACGTTGAGGCACCGACTCCATTTCTGCTCTCTCTGGTATTTCTTTTATTTGTCCCAACCTTTTTTTAGTTGGCTTTCTTCTTTCTGGTTCCTGACGAACCGGTCTCCTTGGAGCATTTGCACTAAAAGTACCCACTGTCTGTCCATGTTGATCTTCTGCTAACTTGGTCAACATTTTACGAATACGACGATTCTTATTTCGTCGCTGAGTAGCAATGAGAGTAGCTCTTCTCACTCCTTGAATTTCTACGGGCGCGGCAGCGACAAGCTCACCTTCTCAGTAGCAACCACGGACATAATTTTCTTATCTTCTGCGGCGTTTGTTTTTCTTTTCTTGTTATTGGATTGGTGGCTCGGGCCACCCACTTTCATCACTATTTGGCTGTGAAGTTCTTCTCGATCAACTGGGATCCAATCGTTGTCTTCGTATTGTAAGCCAGCTGGTGTGAAGTCCGAGTCAATCTCTATCACTGCTCCATCTTTCACCCTCTTTTCATCGAGTGCGAGACTCACGCCATTTCTAAAGTTTAAGACCAACCGCCCGTTCGACATTTCCCTGCACAAAAGACAAGGAAAGAATCAGTGGCTATACTAAGAACAAGAACATTAAGGAAATATTTATCACCAAGGATTTTTATTCACTTATTTTAATTTTTAAGGAAAGCAGGAAAAGATGAAGAAAGATTAGGAACAAGATTTGATTTGAACGGAAGGGTAAAACTTTATTATTATGATTTCACACATTTTATTTTTAGTACATTTTTTTTATTTATTTTTATGTTTTTGGGTTCGGACCCAGTCACAAAGTGATTGTCTCAACCGTGTTTCTAGGGATAAGACTCTATTTTAGAGGCCACCCTTCGAAACATCAGGTTGCGTAATACTTTTTAAAATATCGTTCATTGATTGGAAGCATTTGTCGTTCTCCTAGGAAATTCACAAGTTGGTAGGAGCCTCCTAAGTAGACTGCCTCAACTACAAACGGCCCTTCCCAAATTGGTTCAAATTTGCCCCCTATCTTGCGATGTGCAAGAATAGGTCTTCTGAGAACAAGAACTAAGTCACCAACTTTCAAAGTTCTTGGGCTGACCAGTTTTATCATGGGCACTGGATCATCTTAGCTTGGTACGGTTCCAAATTTTGTTGCGGCTGCAAGTCTTTTTCCTTCCAAGTTTTCCAGTTCTTCCGGTCGTAATCCGGCATTTTCTTCTGTGGTAATTTTATTTGCAAGCTGCGATCTCGAGTGATGGAAGTTGGACTTCCAATGGTAACACTTGCCTCGGACCCGTACACTAAAGTGTAAGGTGTAGACTGAGTAGGAGTCCTGAAGGTTGTCCTGTAGGCCCATAAGGCTTCTAACAACTTCTCGTGCCAATTTCTCTTGTTGTCGTCCAATGTCGTCCAAAGTTTTCTTTAAAATTTGAACGAGAGTTTTATTAAAATCCTCGGCCAAGCCGTTTGCTCTTGGGTAGTAGATTGTTGAGTATCGCCAGTTGATTCCATGTCTCCTGACAAAATTGTTGATTTTTGTACTTCTAAATGCAGACCCATTATCTGAAATGATTTTGCGCGGTACTCCGAAACGGTAGACGACTTGGTTTTTGAAAAACTGTAGCACATGGTGTCCCTTTACTTCTCTGAGTGGAACTGCTTCTGCCCATTTAGAAAAGTAGTCTGTAGCTGCAAGGATGAAGCGATGTCCTCTTGAAGAAGGTGGTTCTATCGGACCCACTATATCTGTGCCCCAACACTCAAATGGCCGCGATGCAATTGTCGGATGTAGCACATTTGGAGGTTGGTGTAGAACCACTCCGTGCACTTGGCACTGGTGACAACTTTGGCAATCTTCATGCAATCGGTCATCATTGAGGGTCAGTAATACCCTAGTCTTTTAATTTTCATTTTCATTTCCAGGCCCGACTGATGAGCGCCACAAAGTCCTGAATGCACTTCTTTGACAATTTCACGAGCCTCGGACTCGCTCAGGCATCTTAACCACATCTGATCAAAAGACCTTCTGTATAATGTATTGTTGATTAATGCGTAAGACAAAGTTCTTTTCTTGATTTGATGTGCCAATGACTTCTCGTCTGGTAATTTCCCTGTTTGCAGGTATTCTATTAGCGGCTGACGCCAATCTTCTATGTTTTCCATCACTGATACAACTGATTCCTCTGCTTTTTCTGATTTCTGTATCATATCCATGTCGAGCTGTGATAGGACTTGTCGTCCTTGAACTGACACTTCAACTGACTCATCTTGTAAGCAGGCAAATTCTTTTGCAAGGTGAGCTAGCGCATCTGCGAGAGCATTTTCTTTTCTGGGGATCTTGTAGATAGTTACATTCGGAATTTGTTCCAACAGCTTCATGGCATACTGAAAGTATTGCTCGAATCTTGGCTTTAAGATTATGTATTATCCTGCGCGACCTGTTGAATGATCAACTGAGAATCTCCATAGATATTGATGTCTGTTATTCCCATCTGAATGGTCAGTTCTAGTCCTGTTATGAGGGCCTCGTATTCTGCCTCGTTGTTTGTGCATGGCTTTGTTAAGTGGTAGGAGTATCTTAACATCCCCCGCTCCGGTGTTATAAAAATTAGTCTGATTCCTGCCTTACCGGACACTATCGTTTGCAATTCTTTGTCTTTCTGTGCTAAGGATGCTCCGTCGAAGTATAGTTCCTAACGTCGATCATCAGTGTCTTCTAGGTTCATTATCTGCTCATCTAGCAAGTCGTCATTGAGAGGCGATTTTGCGGCAAAGGGTGTCTTTGCAAGGAAATCTGCTAGGATTTGTCCCTTTACGGCACGAAGAGGCACGAAAGTTATATCGAATTGCGATAGTATCATTGACCACCTGGCAAGCCTGCCAGAAAGTGTTGGACGGGTCATCAAATATTTCAATGGATTAACTTTCGAAATAAGGTTGACCTTGTGAGAGAGCATGTAATGCCTGAGTTTTGTGCGGCAAAGATCAGGGCCAAACAATGCTTCTCAATTGGAGGATACTTTACTTCCATCGGAATCAAACGGCGGCTTAAATAGTAGAGGGCATTTTCTTTCCCCTCATCATTGACCTAGGCTAGCAGGGCTCAAAGGGAGTCGTCTAGAACCGTGGTGTAAAGTATCAACGGTCTACCTGAGACTGGGGCTGCTAAGACAGGAGGTGTCATTAAGTATTGCTTGATGTCCTCGAAGGCCCGTTGGCATTTCTCTTCCCAAACGAATTTGGCATCCTTTTTAACTAATGCCGAGAAGGGTCGACACCTACCTGACAAGTTCGAGATAAAGCGTCGAAGATATGCCAGCTTCCCTTGAAAGGATCGTAATTATTTTAAGGTTTTGGGAGGCAGCATTTCTAAGATAGCTTTAATCTTTTCCGGATCAATTTCAATCCCGCGATGTCGGACAACAAATCCTAAGAATATCCCGGAGGTGATGCCGAAGGCGCATTTTAAGGGATTCATCTTAAGGTTGTATCGCCTTAGTCGCTCGAAAACAATTCTCAAATCATACAGGTGATCTTCCTTCAGTTTGTTTTTGATGACCACATCATCCACGTAGCACTCAACTTGGCTGTGAATGAGATCATCAAAAATCTTTGTCATTCTTCTTTGGTATGTTGCTCCTGCGTTCTTTAGTCCGAATGGAATTACTGTGTAGCAATATACTCCGATCGGCGTTCTGAATGCTATGAGCTTTTCGTCTTCCGGTGCCATCTTTATCTGGTTGTATCCCGAAGATCCATCCATGAAAGAGAATATTTCATGTGTCGAAGCGATGTCGATCATCAATTCGGGATTGGTAATGGAAATTCATCCTTCAGACATGCTTTGTTCAAGTCTGCGAAATCTACACAGATTCTGATCTGACCATTCTTCTTTCTGACTGGTACCACGTTGGCTAGCCAAGTAGGGTATTGTTCTTCACAGACAAATTTAGTGTCTATTAGCTTCTTAACTTCAGTTATTACCTGTTGTTCAATTTCTAGACGCATTCTTCCGGAAGCTTGTCTGATTGGCACGGAAGTAGGATCTACTCCTAGCCTGTGAACTGCGACTTCTGGAGCTAATCCTAGCATTTCATCATAACTCCAAGCAAAACAGTCCTTGAATTCCATTAATAGCTTGATCATTTCCTCGGAATCCTCTTTATTGAGTAAGGAGCTAACAAAGGTTGGTCTAGGCTTTTCGCTAGTACCTATGTTAACTTCCATTAACTCATCTATTGTGGATTTGATTTCTTCTTCAAATTCTGGTGGAGCATCTCCAATTTGTAGATCTTCAAGCTCTTCTGTAGTTTCTAAACAGTCTTCATTGGGTTTGCAAGCGACAACTAAGCAAAATTCCGTATCGTCAACTGAACTTACTGTGCCGAATCCGAGACCATGTTTTGAATTGGGAGGCCGACCGGCATTATTCCATAATTTATCGAAGTGTTGTGCTCGGCCTTTTGTCCATTGGCGAGGTAAGACGCCTTGTTGAATTAAATTTTGAACACAGGGAGAGTACCACTCAAAAGGCAATTCCATTAATTCGAAAGAAGTGACATCTTCAAATTGGAAGAAGAAGTGCCACGGTAAAATTTGATTGGCTTTGCACCGCTGTTATGTACTTCTTTGACCACCATACCCTCAATCTTATTAGACTGGATTGGGGTCAGGGTCATAGTGTGTACATAGTGGTTAATCTTCTCGTACATCGATTTGTATTCTTCGTTCTTTTCATCTTCGAGAAAGATCTTGAATTGTGGTTTCTTCTGATTTATTGTAGCTGCTTCTTTCTTGATTTCTTCTTCTTCCTCAGAGCTGTTTTCCTAACCAACGTTGATCATCGGCTTTTTCTGTCCAACTGTCCCAGTGTCTCTTCCACGATCTCGTCCCCGGCCTCGACCTCGGATGCGAGCTCTGGAGAAACCTTCACCATCTCACCGTAAGGGAGTGGTAAGTGACTGTTGGACTAGAACTTCAGGTTCTTTATTGTCTCGAATTTCTTTTGCTTCATTTGGCACGGTGTTTCTGGAGAAGATTGTTTTCTTCGGAGGTGCGTAGTAAGCTGCATCTTCATGGATTCCAATCTCATGTACGGAGAAAGGTTGCAAATCACCTTTAATGCACTGTTCCCCTCCTTCGTAGTATTTTATGCACTGATGCAGAGACGACGGTACCATCCGGTTCTCATGTATCCATGGTCGGCCCAGTAGCGCGTTGAACGATGTTTCAGAATCAATTATATGGAATTTTGTGGTTGTCTTTGCAAAGTCACTGGTCTTCATTAACAGTGTTATTGATCCAAGTGCTCTTTCTCCTTTCTGGTTGAATCCTCTTAGTAACATCTTGTCCGCTTCAAGCTGCGAGCATCAATTTCCAAGTATGCTAGCGTCCGAAGATTCATTATGTTGATCGATGCTCCTGGATCCACCAATACTCTGAGAGAGTAAATTTTTCGATTGTAACTAAAATGTACAATGGTCGGTTGTGATCAGCTGTCCCAAGCAGTAGATCACTGTCCGTGAAGGTAACACCTCGATGTTCCTTTAACGAGCAAACCTCGTCTAAGGAATCTCCGGCATCCGAGATAAACAAATCTCTAGATCAAGTAAGGCCTTGATCAGAGCTTCCCTCATCTCTTTTGATAAGATGAGAGCATCGTAAATGCTCAGTTTGGCTGGTAGTTTCCTAAGATGGGCTAGCACGTTATAGTCCACTTTGTTATCATGTGTCTCAGTTTCTTCCCGAATGGGCAATTCTTCTGCTGGGGTTGATTATTCCTGAAAAACCACCTGCTTTCCTTTGTCTTTTGGACCCATTCTTGGGGGTAGAACCCTTCCGCTCCTTAAATTAACTTCTGTGATTTCTTCTAAATCTGGTACTGAGTTTACAGGTGTCTCCTTTTGAATCGGCATGATAGGTTCTTCTGGAGTTGCTTCGGAATCTGAAAGCTCTAACACTATCGTGATTGGAGTTCCTTGAAATTCACAAATAGACTCATTGCTTGTTGAACTTTCGTAACCTTCTTGGTGAATGTCTTCTTTGTTATCGTGATTGTCGAGGTTGTGTATGATTTGAGAATTGTTATTTGTATAGGGATCGAGATCCGGATTAGATTGGTTGTCGTTAGTTACGTAATCGTTAGAAACAGTCAAAACGTAGCCAACGCCATAATTCTTATCATTATAAGATCCCGCCGGAGCGAGCAAATAATCATACAGAGTCAGAGGTTCGAGGAATCTTTCCCCCGAATCGGAAACAACCGTCCTAGGATAAGCAGCCCCTAGTCTAGCCTTGGGAGCCTCGGTCTTTTCTTCTTCTTCGATCTCCTCCTTTTCTATGATCTTTTCTTCCTGGGGTCGTTCTTCAATTGCAAGCGATAGCACCGGCTTGACAGGTTTCAAACTCTGAGTTGAATCATGCGCCGAAGCGGTTTGGATGCGATCCAAAATTTCTTCGATGACTTCATCCAAGCGGTACTCCATCCATCATCAGTTTTGTAAGGGTCTATCGGAACAATGGGATCCGTTGAAATAACATTAACAGAACCTCCTTTTTGGGGTTCTTTCATGTATTCCTTTAGGATCGTTATGTTCCCTTTTCAGAGATTGTTGTCAAGCCAACTTTTAAAGGTGATGCAGTCCTCTATCTTATGTCCAAGCATCTGGTGGTAAGGGCAGTAGTTGGGATGGTCTTTCTTGTTGACTTCTTCCGGCTTCTTGGGTTACGGCGATCGAAAATCCAAAGTCTTCATCAAACTACGGAACATCTTTGGCACTACCTCGTTCTTTAATGGATATTCTCTATTTATGAGCTCCTTTAACGTGCGGCGTGGGCGGCGGTTGCTCGTATTGTTGGGTTGGTCGATAACCGGGTTGAGGTTGTGGTTGATGAGCTGGAAGTTGCTGCGGTTGCTCCGTTTGTATTTGCATTGGTTGTTTGCCTTTGTCGACTTCCGCGACGATCCCGGACTTCTTTTCGAATGTCTTCGTAGGTTTCTGCTTATCTGTTTTATCAACGAAACTTAGTTGTTTCGCTTCCTCTTGCAAGATCTCGGCCTTGCTTAACAACTTCTCGAAGGTCTTAATTGTGAATCCCTTAAGGAGAAGTGCTATCGGGCCGTGAATGCTTTTAACAGGATACCGACTGCATGCTGCTCTTGTAGCTGTGGCTCACACTTCACACTTAGATTTCTCCATCGAAGTATGTAATCCACTAAAGTCTCGTTTGGTTTCTGTTTCTCCACCACTAAGTCACTGATGGTGATATGGTGTTGAGCTCCGGCAAACCGTTTCACGAAGAGATTTTCCAATTCTATAAATGTCTTTACCGAACGGTTGGTAACTCCGCATACCAATCGAAGGCGATCCACGACGAGTCAGCGACGAATTGTCGGAAGAGTAAGCGTCACTTCCACGGCGTTGCGACAATCGGCATGAAAATGTGCAACATCGTCGTCGAGGATTTCCGGTACCATCAAAAGTCTTGAACGGAGGTGGTACGAAGCCTTTTGGGTATTATCTTGCATCGAATTTTTCGGGGTAAGGTCTACCCATCCGAATAGATGCTCCGCTCTTAGAGTGTGCTAAGGCTTCTCGCACCTGTCGTTCTACCATGTTCTTGATGTCCTTTTACGGAATCATGTTCTCGAGTAGAATCCTTCTTTGGTCGATCGTCTCGGTTAACGGATGTAATCTCTTTTCCTCCATCTGTAATATGAATAACTTCTGGAGGCGTTTCTCTCTGGGGTTGAACCTGACTCTGAAGAGTGGCTAGGGCTGCAGCCATCTCTTCCATCCTCTTTGCCATTTGAGAGATTTATCATCTTTTTCTCGAATTTGTGCTCTTAATGCCTCTGGTTCATCTCTTTCCGCAACTGCTGGGGCACCTTGCGAAGCTGACGATGCTCGTGTTTCGACCATGTTGATCTCCACATATTCGTCATCCATGAACTCTGACGAGTCAACTTCATCTACAAACTTTTCTTCTCTTTCTCTTGCTAATCGTTGAATGTCGGTTCTTAGCTTTTCCATAGCGTCCTCCAATGGTCTTTTTCGTGCGGTTTCGCAGTTATCATGCGATGGCTGTTGGATTTCCTTCTTGGAATTCCCCTTCATTGCGGTGGCGCTCTCTTTGGACTCGAGTCTCCTGACGAGACTTTCCTTCTCAGGTCATTGTTTCGGTCTTAATTGGCCAGTAGTAGGACGTCATATCATCCTTCTAGCAGCAGAAGGCCTAGGACCGGATGGTCTGTCGTCTGAATGCTGGAAGGTGGTATCCTTCCTGATCTATAAAGCTGAAACAACAACAGGTGGACTAGCTTTCATCTTCTTATTCGGCTTTTCTGTGGCGATAACGGGTTCTATTCGCGGCCTAAGACGGGACTTGGCTGGCACCCGCCCTATTCTTCTTAAAATTTCTGATACAGGACATCTCTCTTTCTTTGCTAATTTTTCTATCACAGTCTGCAGTAGGGCAAATGGTGTAGTCCTAGCCCTTTTCTTTCGGTTGTCACTATAGTATGTGGGTCGAGGTAATGCAGAAACAATATTGCGGACATTTTCCTCGTCAGCTGCGACGGAGAGAGGATGCAATCTACTTCCTTCCAAAAGCGGTGTGTACTCAGGCAATGGTATATACTCAGGTGGTGGTGTATATTCAGGGATTTCTTCCAAGAAAGCAACTTCGGTAGCTCTGGCCTTTCTGGCAATCTTCCTACCTTTGTTCCTTCTCTGAGTCCGTGTTAGGGGTGGAACCCTTGAGCTGGACCCAATTTCGAAAACAGAAGGTCTTGCATGGAAGTCTGTACCCTCCACGGTAACATGTTCGTTACAAATTTAAACTTCCTTCCCCTTTAGTTTGGCGGAAGCCGGGGTAGGTGCAGAGACGACTAGACCAGTGGGGGTAGAGACAACAGTCCTCCTATGGACAGTAGTATTCTTCTCAGCTGGAACCCTTAGCAGGGGAGGGAACTCTTGGGCTGACTTCAGGCTAAATTCAATCAAAGGTCTTTCAGTTTCAGATACTTTATCTGTAAGTGTGAAAAGAGTAACATCAGTGATCTTGACATTTATGTTCTCGAATCCTTGCCCGAAACGGATGATCCCATTGTTGGGCAGCTCATCCTTGTAAACAGCGAAGTCCAGTCCATTGGTGAAGGAGAAAATCAGCTTTGGGGCAGACATTTTTCTGCAAGGTAGATTCTGATTGTCAGTCCCAAGTCATGCTTCTTCTCATCAGGACAAAAAGAAAGGAATCGAAAAGAGTTCGAACACATTTTTGTTCATGTATTTATAAAAAAAGGAATTATTTGTTAAAAGAGTCATTCATTAGAGAGTTTGTTTATTAGGAATGGAATGTTCAAAGGTGTAGAGAAGGTAAGGGATCTGATTTAGAATTGGAAAGGAAAAGAAAATCTCATGCAAGACTTCTCGACTCGAAGGATCACTCCTAAACTAACACCTATTGGGGGTCCACCCCACCTCAGAAAAGAGGTAAAAGGATCTCGGAACCTCTCCGTTTAGGGGTGTCTAAACAGTGGCTCCTAAATCCGAGGGGAGTTGGTTATATTCGTTCAAGACAGAAATGAACGGGGTATTCCAAAGGAAGAATGGTAGTTTGGTCCACTAGGGGCATGGGCTCACTACCGATTTATGAAAGCAAAGCCATCCTATCAAAATGGAGAGAGGAACTATTCCCCAGCGGAGTCGCCAGAAGTTGTCGGCATATTTTTAGGTTGTGTTTTTTATTCTGAAAAGGGGGTCGCCTAACAGAAATTGCCAGCGAATTTTTAATTTAATTTAAACAAATAATTTGAAAAGTAGTATTTGATTTTTGAAAATAATTTTAAATTTGAAAATTTTAAGATATGAAATCAAACTGATCTCACATCCCGAATAGTTTATATAAACGAGCACCGCACCACAAACTGTATATCTATCCCGGAGAGTAAACACAATGCTTGATGATGGGGCTCGGTTAAATAAACTAGAAGATTTGTGACATCCGTTTGGTCTGCGAACCGATTTTATAAGCCGACAAATTCTCCTGCTTAATATAAATGAATTAAACGGGGTTTATATTACTCGGGTTCTTAAAGTTCCTATAAGGGCAAGCCCCTATAGTTAATTACATCTTAAATGAAGTGAATCATTTAAGAAAACTCTCGATAATGATCGAGTGGTTTTGCTCTCGAGAATTTGAAAGTTTAAGGTTTTGAAAGGATTGAATTTTGGAGTTTCAATAGGGAATGGATCAAATTTGGAACGAGTTAATTTCGGGAGTTCAAAGGAAGAGGAGTAGGGGAAGTTGAGGATCCAAGAAGAATCTTGGCAACTTCTCGAACTATCTTATTGTTTGGCTCGGATTTAAGAAAATCCTAATATTATCCGATATTTCAATCTTGCCAATTTTAATTAATTTGGACTTATATTTGTACGATAAAATCATACAAAAAAGCCTCCAAGATGTGAGGGTTTATGTCGTACTAAACGACTACCTAGGAGTCCTAAGACCGGTTAGGGCTTAGTTTACATGATATGATCATGTAAAAGCCTAACAAAAGGTTGAGGATTTATGTTGCACTAGACAAACTACATCGAAGTCCTATGGCTTGGTTATTTAATTCTAAGAAAGTCTTGCTTGAAGTAGACTCGAGTTTCTGCGATGATGATGGCCGTCGTTGCCCACCATGCTCAGACCTCCTTGTTGTTGCAGAGGTTTAGTTTTAGAAGATTGTAATCAAAAGAGAAGAGAAGAGTTTGGTTTTAGGAATCTTAAAGTCCAGTGTTTTTAGTGTTTTAGTTAAAACAAATCTTAAAGTTATTAGAACGAACCGATTAAGATCTCGCGGTTCCGTCATCCCGACACCGATTATTTTCATTGAATTCACTTAGTCCGGATGAATTTGCTAAACTCAAGCTGAATGAGTTCCACACTTTCATTTAGACCGTGGGAAATCCCGTTAGCAACACGTGGGTTACATCATCCGAGGTATTCCCGATCATTCAATGAGACGTTTTAATTTAGTTGCAATTGTAGTTTTGTGTTCTGTTTGTGATTAAATTTTGAGTTGTTTTTATATTTTGAAATGTTGTGGAGGTGATTTTTTATCTTGCAGTGACTTTTAATTTAGTTTTGGCTTCAATTCAGGGACTATCCTAAAGGTTTTGGTTTTCATGCAACAGTTGTTTATCATGCAAGAAAAGTAAAGAGCATTTGCAATAAAGTAAATTGCACTAAAAAAAAGCGTACCTGGAGGGTCTTCCCGTCATCCCAAGCTGCACTTAAAACACAGGTTAAGGCATTTAAATATTTCAACAAGCACCTAGGTAAATCTAAGGGAAAGGTTTAGGTTATCTATCAAAGTCCTAATCCTATAGTTAGTCATCTCCTATGACGTCTAGGTTCTTGTGTTTTGGTTTAAGGACGATTTTCTTCATCAAAGGACAATTAAGTTCAATTGTTCTTATAAACATCCTATCATATTGAGGAAGTGCTTAAGACGAGTCTTAAACATCTTTTCAATATTTCTAGGATCGTTTTAAGTCCAAGAGAATTTAATTATACAAGTGAATTAATCATCCGGGAGTTTAAATGTTATTCTTTTGCTCAGTGAATTTAGGACATTTAAATATCATATAAGTGAGGTAATACTTCACTTGATATTTCATTTAAGAGTTATAATAATAAGAGCTTTTAAAAGGGCAAATCAAGTTATTAAGTATTTCTATGATTTAGACTTAATGATTTAATTCTAATTTTGATTTAATTATAAAAAAAAATTAGTTTAAGTTTGGAATAGTGTTCAAGTTATTTTAGGTTTAATTCTTAATAATTTCATTTAGGTTTGTTATTAAACGATTTTAATTTAATTTAATTCAATTTAACTTTAATTTAATTTACCTTAATTTAAATTTAATTGCAATTTAATTTAACTTCAATTTAATTTAATTTTATTTTAATTTCAATTTAATTTAATTTCAATTTTATTTAATTTTAATTTAATTTAATTTAATTTAATTTTAATTTAATTTAATTTTAATTTAATTTATAATTTAGTTTAATTTAATTTAATTTAATTTTAATTTGGATTATTATTTTAATCTTTTAATTAAGGATTAAGTATTATTGAAGTGATTTATTTAGGGATTTTTAAATTAAAGAATAAATATCCTCTTAAATAATATCCCTACTTTAATAATTCCAATTTTTCATTAATCTTCCAAATTTAAATAATTAATTAATTAAGGTTTATTTTAATTATTCTTAAAATGATTGGTGGGTTTCTACCCTTAACCATTTAAGTTTCAATCATCCAAAATCAGTTTAAAATCAAATATTTTACCCTTCCCTTTTGATTAATCCTAAAATTTTAATTAAAGGTTGAAAATTTTAATTACCATTTTGCCCTTCAAGCTTAATAATTCTATAACTCACTAAATTAAGCTCAAATGAACTTGAAATTTTTATGTGACCTCACTTACATGTCAATTAAGACATTAGAGCAGAAAATGTGATTTTTTTGTATTTAATTTATTTATGTAATTATTTTTAATGGAAAATAGGGGTTTTCAAGGAAAATTCAATAACATGACCAAGGAAATGTTTCTGTCCTTAATAAAATTATTTGATGTTCCTAATCACCAGAGGACCAATTGGACCAATTTTGGTAATTTTGCGAATTTTATTTTATTTATTATAATTATTTTTAGTTTTGAAGTATTAATTAATTTAAAAATAAAATAAAGGTTGAAAAATGAATTTTATATTTTTCAAAAATCTTTCTGATATCAGAGAAATCAGAAACCAATTTTTATAATTTTTTTATTTTTCTTTGATTTATTAGAATTATTTTAGTGAAAAGGTTGGAAAAATACATTTTTTTAATATTAAAAATTACATTAAGCCTTTAAAATTCAATATCTTACCCTAGGGACTTAGGAAAAATATTTAGTTTGTTCCTAAGTGATTAGAATTCAAAATATGACATTTTGGTGATTTTTAATATTTTTGTGATTTTTATTATTTTTTAATTATTGAAATTATTAAAATATTGATAAAAATCAACTTTTTTAGAAAATTATAATTTTAATTTTCTTGAATTCCTCTGATATCAGAGAGGCTCCAAAACCAATTTTGTGAATTTTTGAAAAAATATTTTGTGAGTTATAAATTTTTAAAGTTTAATTTTACCCATTTTTACTTAAGAGGCTTAATCAACCCATTTGGTGTTGTTAATCAAGTCCAATTGTTTTCAAATTTGTATGTGGTATTCTCCTATCCCTAAAGGACAGTGGAGAATTGTTTTTAAGTTAATTTGATGAATGGTTAACCCTAATTAATTAAAGTTCACTTTTGGGTATTTAGGTCAATTAGGGTTGTTCAAAGTGAATTAACTCAAAAATTATTTTTCCTAGGGTCCTCTGGTCATAAGAATCATCACCAAAATTTCCTAGAATTTATTTCTCAACATGCTAATTATTGGAATTAAAATAGTCAAAACAGTGACATGAATTTGAAAAATCAATAACTTCTCATAGGGATGGCCTCTGACCTTGGAAAATTCAGGGAATGTTCCCAAGCTCAGAGGCTTCAAAAGCCCTATGGTCTCATGCCATGGTGAATTTCCTATATGTATGGAGAATTGAAATAGTGCAGAGAGTAAATAAATAATTGAAAATAAAATACTTGATGAAATTACATGATTTCTTTTCCACATTATTCTCCTCTGTTCACTGAGCAAGAGGGCATTTTTATTTTATTTTTAGGATTTTTCTACACAAAGTTATGAATTTTCAAACTTCTGGGTATTTAATAAATAAGAAAATCCCTATTTTTCTATTTATCCTAAACGGCGCCACGTCAACCTTAGCATCTCCGAACAGCCACGCGGTGCTTTCTGGTTCGACACCGCCATCCGACTCAGCGCTCCAGGGGCCCGCGGTTCATGTACCATCACGCTGTCCGGCTCGATCCCGACCGTCCGCTCGATACACGCTCGATCCGACGGCTCCCAGTCATCATCTACGACTGGTGTGAACCTGTGACCGTCAACCTTCTAACCCTAATTTCTCACTCGATTCTCAACGGATTTTTGTGTTCTTATGCTCTATGGACTCGTCTTGAAGAGACGAACACATCCATAAGGTAAACTTGCATTGAAATTGATTCAAACTAAATTGAGAATCTCTGGAAGCTCCGGAAGAAGAGTGAGTCCATACCTTTGCTCAGAGAAGTGAAGCTTCGATCTGAGAGTTGTGTCGCGTTCGATTGGGTCCAAGCGAGGCTCCGGATGAAGTCCCTTGGCACGGTGAATTGTCCTAGGTATGATTTCGACCAAGCCCGATCACAAAGCTTGGAGGCTGGAAGCAATGGCTGGCCTGGAGAGGGGGCTTTTGCTGGTAAACTTCTTCTCTTGGTCTGGTGAAGGTGTAGGACCAATCAATTTGAGGATTGGCCCACTGTGGAGAAGTGTCCTGGTTTTAGGCTTGGATTTCAACTCTGAAATTGAGCTCGCGAGAGAGGAAATGGCGGGGGTATTTCGGTGGGGATCAAGTTCTCTATGTGTGGGGAGTAATCCGGAACAATTTTGGCGAGTTTCCTTAAGGTTTGTTTCGAGCACCCCATTTGGCCGAGAGGTGGTGGTGTTTAAATAGGCATGGTCGGAGGCTCTCCCGGGGGGAGTTAGGGCTTGAGATCAGTCTGCTAGGTCAGGGAAGAACGGCCATGGCGGCCAACTGGACTTGGGGCGGCTCGACGAAGGAGGAATTTCAATGTTGGCTCACATGTGAGCTCTCGGGTGTGGTGTTTTCCGGCGATCCGGACGGTCGGCTGGCAGGCATGGGTCACCCTCAGGTTCAGGTGGGTCAGGGCTTGATGTTTGTGAAGTCAATTGGTGGCTGCCATGTGTAAAGGGTTTGAATCAAAGTGGAATGGGGTGAGGGTGTATTTTGGCTAAGTTTGGTCAAATGCATGGATTGGGCTAGGTGCACCTCCCCATGGCTAATTTGGGCCGAAGACAAAGTGGTTTAGGTTAGCTTAATTAGTGGGGAAAGGTCACCATCCAAGTACAATTAAGTTTAAGCAAGGTTTAGGGGAGACATGGGAGTGGTTAATCACTCTTAAGGGGATCATTAAAGGGTCCCCTCTTCTTGCCATTTTTGGTATGGTGAGGTGTTCAAGGCTCTCATGGCTTCCATGTGGCTCATGCATGGCTTCAAGGCTCATCTTTGGCTTGGGAAAAGTTAAGTCAACTTCATGAAAAAGGGTTTTGTGAATTTTGGCATTTTGATGGGAATTGTTATGAGGCTTGATTTGGAATTGTTTAATTGATAAATTAGGACTTTAGGAATGATTTTAAATTGAATGTGTGATGAGGGAAAGTGCCATGTGGGCTTTAGATTGATTTGGGCTTTTGAATTTGGTGGAAGTGGGCTTTTTGGAGGGCTTAAGGGGATGACCCCTTTAGGTTTAAGAATGAATCCATGGATGGGAATTTTGTAGAAGTTTGTGCCAAATAATTGTTGGGTTTGGTTTAAGGATATGTCATGAGTGATTTGAAATGAGTTTGGAGTGATTTGGGTTTGAATTGGGTTGGATTTGAGTTGATTTGTTAAATGGGCTAATGTAGGTAAAATTAGGCTAACTTGGGCCAATGTTGGGCTAGGGTTGAAATTGATGTAAAATTAATGTTGGTAAATATTTATGGGAGTGTTTCAAAGAGGTTTTTACTTTTGTTGGGTTTTGATTTTGGGGTTTGGGCTTATTTGGGTTAGGTTTGGGTTTAGGTCAAAATTGGGTCTTTTGGTTTTGGGTTGAATTTGAGTGGCGTTTGGGTCCAAATTTTGGGCAAATCATGTTAGTGTTTTGTTTGTGGGGATGTTATGAAGGTTTGGGAAAGATTTGGGATCAATTGGAGTTGAATTGAGTCGAATTGGGTCGAAGTTTGAGGTCATGGGTCAAAATTGGGCTTTAGGCTCCAAATTGGAATTGAATCCAAATGTCAATCAAATTGGACTTGTATTTGGTCTAAATTGATATTGGGGATATTGAATTGAATTTTAGAATTGAATTGGACCAAAATTGGGGTCAATTGGGTAGGTTTGGTTTGACATTGGGTTCACTTGGGTTAAGAATGAGCTAAATTGGGGGTTTTGGTAAAAGTGGGGTAAATTGACAAAATTGGCCCGTGGTGTAGTTGGAAAAAATAAAATTGGGAATATTTGGGATTTTTTGGAATTTTTTGGTAATTTTCTGAATTTTTGGATTTTTGGCTAAGAGGGGCATTTTGGGTATTTGAAGGGTATTGGGGGGTATTTTTGGAATCTTTGGTATTTTTGGCTATGGATGATCAATTTGAGTGGTGAGGAAATGTTCAAGGTTAATTTTGGGGAATTTTGGGTGATTTGGAAATTTTGGAGGATTTGGGCAATTTTAAGGGCTTTTGGTAGGTTTGATAGGTGTAGGGTCCCCGGGGTCAAGAATTGAAATTTTGAAAAAAAGAAGATTGATCAAATATGAGTGAAATGGAATCACTTTGATTGAGCCATGAAGCCATATTAAGCCTATATGAGCCATGAGAGGACTCATTTGAGGCATTCACCATGTTGTTCCTAACCCTCTTAACCAGGGGCTTAGGGGTTAAGGTCCATCCATATGAAGTGCCTACATGAGTCAGGGAATCAAGTTGAGTATGGGTGTGGTTTTAGGATTTGGATTGTGTGTGTGAGAGTGCAGAGTATGAGTGTAGTGAGTGTGTAAGTCAACCTTCACCAGACCAAGCTACCCAAGGTGGTCCTAAGGCCAAAGAGTCCTATGGGGAACTCACCCTTTAAACCTCCACTTTTGATTTCAACCCTCTAGGTGATTAGGGGTCTACAATCAAGCTTGTGAGGTTTGTAGGGAGAGAAGAAGTGGTTTAAATTTCTAAAGGATGGGTCCCAATTCTAGTCCTCTAAGATAGTCAAAGGAAAAGCCTAAGGCTAGATCCTAAGCACTAAAGAGGGAAGAGAAGACCTCAACAAAAATGAGGTCAACAATAACTTGAGAGGATATTAATTCTTTAATAAAAAAAATCCCTAAATAAATCACTTCAATAATTATTAACTCTTAATTAAGATTAAAATGATAATCCAAACTCAGTAAAGTAAAAATTAAAAAAAATAACTCTTAAATTAAAGGAAAGCTCAAAATATTAAGTGGTTTAACAATTAAATTTTAAATTAAGTAAAAATTAAATTAAATTAAATTAACATTTTAACAATTAAAGTTAAAATATTGAAATTAAATTAAATTAAATTAAGTTAAATTCAATAAAATTAAATTTAAATTATATTAAATTAACATCACTCAATAATAAAAGTAAAACAAATTTGAAATATTAAGACAATTCATAATTAAGATTATCAAAAATCAAACTAATCAAGATTAACCTAAAATATCATAATTAACCTAAACCAAATCATTAAGATATATGAATAATCTAAGTGAATTTGAAACACCAAAGATTAATTTAAAATATTAAAATCACTTAAAGTATAAAGATTTAAACAATAAATAATTTGAACACTATTCCAAACTTAAAACTATTAATTAAAACCTCATAATTAAACTAAAACACTTTAAACCATTAAGTCAAACTTTAAGAATGATTAAAATTCTCAACAAACCAACTTGCCCCTAAAGGCTTTAATTATTATAACTCTTAAATGGAGTATTAAGTGAGATGTCACTTCATTCATCAGGTAATCAAATACCCAAGTTCACTAAGCAAGAGACAAAGCTTAACTAAACTCCTGGATGATTAATTCACCTGTGCAACTAAATTTACTTGGACTCAAAATAATCCAGGAAGTATTGAAAAGATGTTTATGACTCGTCCTAAGCACTTTCTCAATATGATGAGATGTTTTAGAAGAACAATTGAACTTAATTGTTCTTTGGTGAAGAAAATCATCCATAAACAAAACACAAGAACCTAGACGTCATAGGAAATGACTAGTTATAGGATTATGATCTTGGTAGACAACTGGAACCTTCCCTTAGCTTTACCTAGGTACTTGTTGAAATATTTAAATGCCTTAACATGTGTTTTAAGTGCATCTTGGGATGACGGGATGACCCTCCAGGTACGCTTTTATTTTATTGCAATTTACTTTATTGCAATTTACTAACATGCACTGCACTTTACTTTTTCTTGCATGTTAAACAAGATTCTTGCATGAAAATTGAAACCTTTAGGGTAGCCACAAAACTGAAACCCAAAACTAAATTAAAAGTTATAACATGATAAAATCCACCGCCACAACATTTCAAAATATAAAAAAACTCAAAATTTAATCACAAACAGAACACAAAACTACAATTGCAATTAAATTAAAACATCTTGTTGGATGATCGGGAATACCTCGGATGATGTAACATACGTGTTGCTAACAGGATTTCCCATGATTTAAATGAAAGTGTGGAACTCATTCAGTTGAGTTTAGCAAATTCAACTGGACTAAGTGAATCTGATAAAAATAACGGTGTCGGAATGATGGAACTGTGGGATCTTAACCAGTGTTGTTATAATCAACTTTAAGATTCGCCTAATAAAACACTAAAGACATTTGGACTTTAAAACTCTTCTAAACCAAAACACTTCTCTCATCTCATGATTGCCACCTTCTAAAACTAAACCTCTGCAACAATAAGGAGCTCGGAGCACGGTGGGCAGCACGGCCATCTTCTTCAGCAAAACTCGGATCTACACCAGCTAAACCTTTCTTAGAATTAAATAACCAAGCCATAGGAATTCGAGGTAGTTTGCCTAGTGCAACATAAATCCTCACTCTTCGTTAGGCAATTGCATGATCATGTCATGTAAATTAAGCCCTAATCGGTCTTAGGACTCTGAGGTAGTCGTTTGGTATGACATAAACCCTCACATATTCAAGGCTATTTGTGTGATTATATCATATAAATATAAGTCCTAATTAATTAAAATTGGTAGGATTGCAATATAAAATAAATTCTCAAATTGATACCAAACCATAGGATAGTTTGGGAAGTTGCCAAGATTCTTCTTGGATTCTCAGCTTCTCCTACTTCTCTTCCTTTGGACTCCTGAAATAAACTGTTCCAAATTTGAGCTAATCCCTATTGAAATTCCAAAAATCCAATTTATTTGAAACTTTAAACTTTAGAATTCTTGAGAGCAAAACCACTGATCATTATCGAGAGTTTTCTTAAATGATTCCCGTCATTTAAGATGTAATTAACTATAGGGGCTTGCCCTTATAGGGAACTTTAAGAACCCCGGTAATATAAACCCTGCTTAATTCATTTATATTAAGCAGAGGAATTTGTCGGCTTATAAAATTAGTTCGCAGACCAAATGGATGTCACAAATCTTCTAGTTTATTTAGTCGAGCCCCATCATCAAGCAGTGTGTCTATTCTTTGGAATAGATACACGGTTTGTGGTGTGGTGCTCGTTTATATAAACTATTTGGGATGTGAGATCGGTTTGATTTCATATCTTAAAATTTTCAAAGCTTAAAATTATTTTTAAAATCAAATGTTATTTTCTAAATTATATGTATATTTAAAAACTTGCCAACAACTTCTGTAGGCGACCTCCTTTTCAAAACACACAACCTAAAAATATGCCGATAACTTCTGGCGACTCCGCTGGGGAGTAGTTCCTCTCTCCATTTTGATTAGATGGTTTAGCTTTCATAAATCGATAGTGAGTCCATATCCCTAGTGGACCAAAACTACTATTCTTTCCGTTGGCATACCTCGTTTATTTCTATCTTAAACGGGTATAGCCAACTTCACTCGGATTTAGGAACCACTGTTTAGACACCCCTAAACAGAGAGGTTCTGAAATCCTTTTACCTCTTTTCTGAGGTGGGGTGAACCCCCAATAGGTGTTAGCTTAGGAGCGGTCTGACCCACAAATTTATATTATGATATTTTTATTTGATTGCAACGAAGCCAAAAACTTGACCCCGCTATATTATATGTATAGAATTGTAATTGTTTATGTTGTGGATGCTACGCAAGTATATGTATCGTATCAAGTAATACAGGGCTCTAGTGGAGTCTTGGTTATCGATCCCACGAGGAAAGAGAAAATTAAATAACAGCTAATTTTAAAATAATAATAATAATAATTTTAAAATAGTATACGAAAATTTGGAATTCTAAATTTAAGCGCAATAAAGTAAACTAAGTATTTTAATTAGGTAACTTAACTAAGTAGAAAATTAATACGTATTGAAAGTGCAGGAAATTAAACTAATTGTTAAATAAGTCTTAACTGTTCATAAAAAGTATCTTTCCCCTTGTTTAGAAATTTAAGTGATTGATGAATTTAAATAGATAATTTCAAGGTATTGTGACAAATAGGAGCATTCCTATTCTTTACCCTTTGGTCCAGGTGTAAAGAATATTGACTAATCCTATGTTTGATTACTGAATCTGCTGGCTAGGTCGGGAGGATACCGATCGCCACTCGTAGCTCCCACGTTCCCTCGCCCGAGGGCTAACATCTACACTTCGACTCTCGAACAATGGGACCGAATTGAATATTTTAGTCCGTCACACTAAAATGCTCGATTCTACGCCCGAAGATATTATTTCCCTATTTATTTGCACCCTCCTTCCAAGGCTTTTGAATTCCCCGAATATCAGATGTAATTTTTACTATAGTTGATAATCAACATATTTTAACAAATCAAATGGCCAGTTTGAAAAGTAAATTAAGTTTTAAGTAAAAATTATCATAATTTATTAATATATAAAAGTATCACTATTTTAACTTCATCAAGTCACTTAATTTCATAAATAGGGAGAAAGACTAAATAAACTACTCATAATGCATGGAAACTAAACTAAGCATGGATTTCATTTAAAGTTAAAAAAAACAATAAATACAAATACTTATCTTAATTTTTCTCCAAGCAGACTCCTCGCGATTCCTTTCGACTCTTCCTTCCAAGACAGATGAAAACTCACTAAAAACTCACTAACTCACTCAAGGACTCACTAAGACACAAAACTCAACTTAACACACTTAGAACACACAAAAAATAATACACTAAAGACTTAATTTCGGCTTCTATATATAGAGGTGAGCAAAGGACCAAGAGGTGTGTAAGCATCCCTTCGAAAAGTGTCCGAGTTCAATGTATCCGCACCATTTGAACTAGCTCGCCGTCGGCGACGAACTACCTTGTTGTCGGCGAGGCTTCTAGAAGATCTTCAAACCGCTCAGCTCGGCGTCGGCGGGCTCGAGCTCGTCGTCGATGAGACAGCTTATAAATTCTTCAGAATTTTCTTCTCGTAACCTCGCCGTCGGCGAGCTCGATCTCGCCGTCAGCGACTCAGCACAAATTGCATGATTTTGCTCCAAATTTACTCCTTTTTATGATTTTTGCTTTTATCACCTAAATTCTTCATTCCTACAATAAAATAAAGAAAATACCCTTCTTTAAAGTGCAATTTCATCAAAAATAGGTATGAATTTCTTAATAAATTTTTCAACGATCAAAATCCCCCAAACTTACTTATTACTTGTCCTCAAGTAATTTTAGTACTACATAGAAATAATGAGTTTTATAATAAGATTTTTCAATTTAAATAACTATGAATTAGATTAATTAATATTATAATAAAGTTAAACAAAAATAATTCATGTAATTTAATTAATCTTATAGAAATAAATTATTTAGTCATCGAGTCTAAGATTTCTAGCTTACTATTCATTTCGGGAATGACTATATTTAAAAGAATAACTACTTAAGATATTCATATGATAAGAAATTCAAAAAAATACTATTAGGTAAAATTCTAATCCATAAACATAAGTTTGGAAATATTTAAGTTTTTCCCTTTAGGTTAAATCAAATGAAGCCAATTTTTGATAAGGCATCTCCTCAAGCTTCTCCTCATTTTTCTTTTTTTCTTTTTCTTTTTCTTTTTCTTTTTCTTTTTCTTTTTCTTTTTTCTAATGAGGATTACCGTATCCGGAGAGCTCGTTAATAATTTTGAACTTCATTTTCATCTTCCTAAATTTGAAACTTAGGAATATTTCTTAGCTTATATATACTTCATAGTTTTTACTTCATTGATTTTCAATCTTTTCTTTTTCACTTGAATACTTAAGAATTTTAATTTTAGAATATAGTTTTCCTTACTAAAAATAGTTTACTATATTCTTATTCCCTTTAACCAAATATTTTATTCTATTTAATTAATTAAAGTACTAGAAATATTTCATTTAACCTTTTATAATAATTAAATAAAATAATTCATATTAAATCAAATTGAAAAATTTGCTATAAAAATCATTTTTATAATAATTTGAAAATAGAAATTGAGAACAAGTTAATAACTAAATTTGTATTTTACTCTCCCCCAAACTTAAATTTTTATATCTATTCTAAATAATGAAAAAGGGAAAGTAAATAAATCATACCTTTGAAGTTTAGGTATTTCTTTTTTTCTTTGAAATTTTTGCAGGCTTTTTCATTTTTCATTGAACCTGTACTGTTAGTATTCTCCATATATATATAACTATTTAAAGAAAATGCAGTGGATAAAATCTAAGATAAGTATTAAACACAACAATTAAAATAACTCTACACTACACATATGAATTACTAACATATTAAAAACAATTGAACTAACAGATTAACAATTTTGAAAACTTAAAACAATACAAAATAAAATAAAAACATATTAAAGAAAAACTAACATCCTATTTAACATAAAAACAAATGTAATTAACTAACACAAAAACAAAAACTAACTACTATAACAATCCAAGCAGATTAATCTAACTAACATCCAATGTTTCAAAATATAAAGTACTGAATATTACAAGCATATAAAGTCCTCAAAAATAACTTACATCAAACAAATAAAATACATAAAGTCCTAATCTTCAGCATCAAAGTCCCAAACTATATCATCCCCTCCTTGATCTGTAGGCTACTGAGAAGACTGAGCAGGGTGATACTGAGTGTACCTGGGGCATTCTGGAAAGACAACATCTAAATCTCCATTCCTATAACGACGTTCAGCTTCATAATATGCAATCTCGTATTCCGAATGTCGCTAGAGGTATTCACTATCATAATCATGTCTCCTCTCCAGATTATCAATCCTTTGATCAAAATGATCAAACCTTCTCCCCATGGTCTCTCCAAACTGCTCAAAACTCCTCCTATGCAGAGTCAATTCATTCATCAGATCTTGTAGGGTAGGGGTGGTAGGCTCAGAAGGTCCATAACTAGTAGAGGGTATATCTCTACATGATTGAGTAAAATAACTTCTTACTCCTGATCTCCACCCTTCATGGGACTCATACTTCTTAATGTTAGCAGCTGTAAGTGGTTTCATAGGTTCCACCCATTCTTCATCATCTCTAGCCTCAACTTCAGAGAGTTGGCAGAGTGCAAAAATCAATCCAGGGTGGCCCAATCCAGCTCCACTTTCATTTTGAGGAGTGGCCAGGATATTTTGATAAATAACTCTCCCGATGTTGATGCTTCTGTTATTCTGAATGCAGAAATTCAGAATTGCTCTATCTCGTGTTACCTCACTGTGGTGATATGTGGGTAACGAGTAGAACAAATAAAGTAATGCCGAGGCTTTGGAGATCGCATTTAATTTGGAAAGAGGAAAATTCACTCTTTCCCTGTCGCTTAATTTTCCATACTACGGTCCCATCAGTGAGAAAGTTAATGACTTCCTCCAGTGGTCCTTCCATCGTTCCAAAAGTTTCATACTCACTAAAGTGCGAGTCATGAACTTCATAGAATGCGTTAATTCTTGCAGCATTGAAATCTACAAAAAAACCCTCGTACCTTTATCGGTGCATCTTCGGCGGCGATCAAATTGGCATAAAATTCTTTCACCACTTCTACAGTACTGCTCTATACCGAACATAACGAAATTTTCCCGGCCTCGTTCCTTTATAATCCGCTCTACTTCTCCTCCCGGATTTTTGAATACCCGATCCGCAATGCACTCTCTTCCTTGTATATTCTCAAAATATTTTGCCTGTGCTCGTGCATTGATGAATCGGTTTTCGTCGAACTCTACTCGACGTTTTTGTCGTGGAGCCATTCGATCGATCTGTGAAAATCGTGAAAATTTTCACTAAACTTCAAAATAATCCTAAGAAGGCTTCCTACAACATTTTTAAGCAATTTAAATCAAATTCCATGGATTTCCACCGAATATTTCTTCCACATTTTGATTTTTCCCAAAATTTGCAATGTGGTGAAAATACATGGTGAAAATCAAAAATTTTTGCATAGGAGTGAAGCTCTTACTAAGAGAAGATGAAATCCGGTGTTTTTGAGTGATGAAATCGCTTCAAATCCAAGATCTCTCAAGCCCTAGGTCGGTTTTTGCGAAAATTGGAGGTTGGGGATGATGAATAGTGTTTTTGACCGGTCAATTAAAGTGTTTTTCGTGACCTCACTGTCAGCGAGATTTATCTCACCGTCGGCGAGCTAATATTTTTCAAAACCAAAAACTTTCGGGAAAAATCCGCTGTCGGCGAGAAATTCTTCGCTGTCAGCGAGATCGATCTCGCTGTCGGCGGGATTTTTCTAGCCGTCGGCGAGATTCCAAAATTTTAAAATTTTTGAAATTTCGTCACTCATTTTCGTCCTTGATTTTTCTTATATTATATTTCCGATCATATCATTTATTACTTTAATATGAAGATTAGCTACCTAAACACAAACAAATTCACACAACACAACAAATTAACTTTAATATTGAAATCCATGAGACATACAAACTAACATAATTTAAAACTCTATAATCAAACTTCAAACTTCGATCCTTACTATTAATCAGCATCGCAAACCAATCCACGACACACTAAATGCTGATACAAAACTATGACGCATATCTCAATTAAGTTTGAGATATTCAAATCATCACTCCACACATAATAAAATCTAAATCAAATCAAATAACATAAACACAAACATACTATGGAAATCTTTACTACTACTCTTCAAGGTCAGAATCTTCATCTTCTCTGATATTTCCTATATGACGATGATGCACAAATAAGTTATAGAAAGGCTCGAAGGGAAATTCGAAGCGCATTCTTCAGTGATCCAACCCTTACGTCTTAGTAAATGAAGAAAGCTAGCTTCCAAGTGTCCGGAATGATCAAAGTGTTCCTTCATCCTCCAGATCAATGTGATAAAATAAATCGGATATATTGTCGATTAAATCTCTCACATTCGTAGTTCTTTCTCCATTCCATTAATTTTCTTCATAAGTAACTCGTTTTATCTAAAATAGGCCTTGATATAGGATTATTCCGTGAAGCTCTATCGGAGATAAATGTAATGTCTTCATTATTGTCCAAAGTAGGGAACATATCCGTAGGATCGAGCGGCTTCCAAGGTAACGAGAACCTTTTCCCAAGCTTCATAAGAAACACAGTACCGATCGCATAATACAAAAATAGTAGATGGGTGTCCTAGTCCGTGAACCGATCCATGCACAATTAAACCCAATGCAGACTTAATAATTATTGATCCCACATCAATAGGCAATCCAATTTGAATACAATAATTCAATATAGCGCATTCTTTCGAGACCTTGTTTACCCTCATAGTAGGTAACAATTTAGATGAGATGAAGAAGTGCCAGTGCTTCGAGACAGGATTCAAAAGTGATGCAGAGAAACTAACATACCCGTCTTCACGCATTTCTCAATCTTCCGTTTCATCAGTCAGATATCGAAATATCTCATTCATATTATATCGAGAAGGCACAAAATTTGAATAGTGACATACCGGGGTGTTTTCTATAGAGAATAACTCATTTACTCTTGATGGAGTAAACGTCACCCATCTTCCTCGGACGTAGATATTCCCATTGTTGATCGCATGTAAGTTAGAGTAGAACTCTTTCACAATCGGAATAACAACGACGGCCGTCGTGTAACAAAATACCTCCCGATGCCTGCTGTGCGATCATTTCTTCTATCTTCGTAGTGGAATTCTCTAATCCTCGATTGACAAATCCCCGTTCCTTGATAACTCTTTTCTTTACCAAAACCTTGTTGAAGATCCGCTGCGCTTCCGCACTCACAAATTTCCTCCGGTTAAACACTCCAGATTTAGAAGAATCTAAGAATTTGGAGGCCATTATGGTGAATGGAATGAATTCTAGTGAAGAAGGCAGACTTAGAATGGTTTAAGAATGGGTTTTCACAAAGGAATTGGTGTTGAAACCGTCCAGATCAGCATTTAAAGTATATATAACTCATTTTTATAACTTCCTCGCTGTCGGCGGGAGGTATCTCGCTGTCGGCGACTTAGTTATAAAAACTGCCTTTCAGGTTCTCGCTGTCGGCGGGCTCGTTTCTCGCTGTCAGCGAGCTTATAAATAAACTGAATTAAATTAGGCGCGAACCTCGCTGTCGGTGAGTATCGACCTCGCCGTTGGTGAGATTTCAAAATAATGTCCAATTTCGCTCTTAAATCGAATAATTTCTTTTCTCATCATAATGGTTCGAATATGTGATGATTCTTAATAATAATTGAGTAGTAAAGTTTTAATAATATAAACTAACTATTAAGATACAATAAAAATAGATAACTAATATGGGTTGCCTCCCATAAAGCGCTTGGTTTAACGTCGTCGACTCGACCTAATTTCAATTATTAATCGAATGTCGACTAAGCATTAAAACCTCTTTATAGTTAGGTCTTATACCTTAGAAATATGGTTTTAATCTATGTCCATTAACTTTAAATTTATGTCCAGTTTTTGGATCTTCGATTTCTATAGTTCCGTATGAAAATATTTGAGTTATCGTGAAAGGTTCTAACCATCGAGACTTCAATTTCCCAGGAAATAATTTCAATCTAGTATTATATAGCAAAACTTCCCGTCCCGGTTCAAAATTTCTCCGATTAATCTTCCGATCATGCCATAATTTCATATTTTCTTTATAAATCCGATCATTATCATATGATTCATTTCTTAATTCTTCCAATTCATTTAATTGTAGCAATCTTTTCTCACCAACCTTCCTTCATATTATAATTAAATTCTTTAATCGCCCAATATGCTTTATGTTCTAATTCAATCGGTAAGTGGCATGTTTTTCCATATATAAGCTCGTAAGGAGTCATTCCAATCGGAGTTTTATATGCGATCCTATAAGCCCATAATGCGATTGTCTAATCTAATAGACCAATCTAACCTATTTGGGTTTACGCATTTTTCTAAAATACGTTTAATCTCACGATTGGATACTTCAGCTAATCCACTAGTCACGTGGATGATAAGCGATGGATATCTTATGAGTAATATTGTATTTTTCTACTAGTTTGTGAATGTATTTATTTCTAAAATGAGTTCCTCCGTCGGTGATAATCACTCTCGGCATTCCAAATCTAGTAAAAATATTTTTCATCGAAATTTTGAAACACTCTTCGCATCACACCTAGGTAAAGCTTGTGCCTCAATCCATTTGGAAACATAATCAACAGCTTACTAATATATATGAGTTTCCAAACGAAGGAATAAAAGGTCCCATAAAATCTAATCCCCAAACATCAAAAATTTCAACTTCTAATATAAAGTTTAGAGGCATTTCGTTTCTTCTAGATATATTTCCTACTCTTTGGCATTTATCGCAAGTTTTAATATATTTGTATACATCTCTAAATAGAGTAGGCCAGTAAAATCTAGATTGTAGAATCTTATAAGCAGCTTTATCGATCCCAAAATGTCCTCCAAAATCGAATCATGACATTTTTGAATAATTGGTTCGATTTCTTCATAAGGTACACATCTTCTAATAATTAAATCCTTACATTGCTTATATAAATATGGTTCATCCCAAAAATAGGTTTTCGTATCATGGATGAATTTTTTCCGTTGTTGCGAGTTAGCATAGGTGGTAAAATATTACTAACTATATAGTTTACTATATCAGCATACCATGGTATTTTCCACTCATTGATATTATATAGTTGTTCATTAGGAAAACTGTCTATAATTTCATTTTCAATATCAGTTAATTCATGATTTTCTAAACTTGATAAATGATCCGCAATTTGATTATCAGTTCCTTTCTTATTAACGATCTTAAAATCGAATTCTTGCATTAATAGCATCCATCTAATTAATCTTGGTTTGGAATCTTTCTTTTGCATTAAATATTTGATAACGAGAATGATCGGTATGCACGATACATTTTGTTCCAATTAGGTAAGGTCTTAATTTATTAAAACCATATACTACCGCTAATAATTCTCTTTTCAGTAATCGTATAATTTATTTCAGCATCATTTAGAGTTTTACTAAGCATAGTATATAACTTTAAAAATCTTTTCATATCTTTGCCCAAGAACTGCTCCTACAAGATAATCACTAGTATCACACATAAGCTCAAATGGTTTCTCCAGGTTAGGTGAAACTATTATAGGTGCCGTAATTAATTTTTCTTTTAAGAGTTCAAAAGCATTCAGGCATTCGATTGTAAATTCAAATTTCTTGTCCTTTTCGAGAAGTTGGCATAGAGGTTTAGTAATTTTTGAAAAATCTTTTATATAGCGTCTGTAGAATCCAGCATGTCCAAGAAAACTTCTTACCCCTTTTACCGTAGTTAGAGGTGGTAATTTAGCTATAACTTGAATTTTTGCAGGGTCCACCGAAATTTTATGCCCTAATACAATGCCGCCCGCAACCATAAATTGACATTTCTCCCAATTTAGAACTAAATTTGTTTTCTCACATACTTCTAATACTTTTTCAAGATGAGTTAAGCATGTGTCAAATGATGTTCCAAATACGGAAAAATCATCCATAAATACTTCTATTCCATTGTCAATTAACTTACTAAATATAGACATCATACATCTCTGGAATGTCGCTGGTGCATTACATAATCCAAAAGGCATTCTTCGAAAAGCGAAAGTTCCATAAGGACTAGTAAATATAGTTTTCTCTTGATCCTCAAGAGCAATTTGTATTTGATGATAACCGGTGTATCCATCTAGAAAACAAAAATACTTATGTCCGGCTAATCTATCTAACATCTGGTCTAGAAATGGTAAAGGGAAATGATCTTTCCTGGTGGCGGTATTTAATTTTCTATAATCAATACATATACGCCAACCAGTAACTTGTCTTATAGGAATAAGATCGTTATTTTCATTGGCAGTGACGAGTCACTCCTCCTTTCTTAGGAACACAGTGAATTGGGCTTACCCAAGCACTGTCAGAAATAGGATATATAATACCATTATCTAACCATTTTAAAATTTCTTTCTTAACAACTTCTTTCATTATCGGGTTTAATCTCCTTTGGGGATCTGCTTTAGGTTTATGTTCATCATCTAAAATAATTCTATGCATACAGATTGAAGGACTAATTCCTTTAATATCTGCTAAAGTCCAACCAAAAGTTTTCTTATATTTTTTTAAAGTTTCTAAAAGTTTTTGTTCTTGAGATTCGTTTAATGTAGATGAAATAATAACTGGTAAAGTTGAAGAATTACCTAAATAAGTATATTTCAAATGATCAGGTAATATTTTTAGCTCAAGTTCAGAAGGTTTAATAATTGATGGAACTATATTCTTGTCAGTGTTTTTCAATATTATACAAAAATTCAAATCTTTCCTGAATATAATCTAGTTCTTCATTATTAACTTCAATTAATTCAGTGTTTTCTTTTTCTAATTTATCTTCTTAATATTCCTTAAAATGTTCTTGTTATAAATGTTCAAGTATTTCCATCCGAAAACATTCATCATCTTTTTCTAGCGCAGGATATTTCATTGATTTTGCAATATTAAAGGTAACTTTTTGGTCATTTACTCTCATAGTTAATTCTCCTTTCGAACATCAATCATAGCTTTTCCAGGTAGCTAAAAATGGTCTTCCTAAAATGATAGAAATTTCTTTATCTTCCTCCATATCTAAAACAATAAAATCTACTTAGGAAGATAAATTTATCCACTTTTACTAACACATCTTCAATAACTCCCTTAGGATAGGTAATCGAACGATCGGCTAATTGCGAGGTTACTGAAGTAGGTGTAATTTTTCCTAATCTTAATCTCTTAAAAATCGATAGAGGCATTAGATTGATGCTTGCTCCTAAGTCACACAAAGCTTTTCCATAAAATTTTTCTCCTATAGCGCAGGGTATAGTGAAACTACCAGGATCTTTCAATTTTTCGGAAGCTTCTTCCGAATAATAGCACTACACTCTTCACTAAGTGCGATCTGTTTCATTATCGGTGAATTTTCTTTTCTTATTTAGAATATCTTTCATAAATTTTACATAATTTGGCATCTGATCTAAAGCTTCGACAAAAGGTATATTGATTGTTAATTTCTTTAGTATTTCAAGGAATTTAGCAAATTGTTTATCTTTTTTATGTTGAGCTGGTCGTTGAGGAAATGGTGGTGGAGGTGTTTTAACAGAAATTTTCATAGGTATTAAAGGATGTTCCAAGTTTGAATCTTGTTGAATTGTTTCCTTTTCAATTTCCACTTCATCATTTTGGCTTTTAAGTTCTTTTTAAATTTGAGGTTCTAATTCTTTTCCACTCCTTAGTTGTATTGCTTTAATTTGTTATTTTCCTTGATCTTTAGGATTTATTTCTACATTACTAGGAAAAGTTCCAGGTATTCTATTATTTAGCGCAGTAGAAATCTGTCTAAGTTGAGTTTCGATATTTTTAATAGATATTCCTTGAATTTGTAATTGATTTCCTTGAATTTGTAGTTGATTTCCTTGATTTTGTAGTTGGTGACCCATATTCAAAATTAATTCATCCATAGATAATTTCTTATCTTTGAATTGAAGGTTATTGTTATTAAATCCAGGTGGGTAATTAGGTTTATAGTTTACATTTGCTTGATTAGGTTGATTCATCCATTGTTGATTAGATGTGTTATTCCAATTAAAATTTGGATGAGTTTTCCAACCAGGATTATAATAGTTTAAATAAGGGTTATTAGTTCTATTATTAATAGCATTTAAAGTTTCATAATTACATTGAGATTCTATGATTTGTCCATATGAGTTTTCTTGTAAAGTAGGAGAGTAGTTCATTCCAAAATGATCTAATTTCTTAGATATAGCAGCAATTTGAGAAGCTAACATAGATATTGCATCATTTTCATGAATGCTGGCTATCTTTTTCGGATTTACTCTATCAGCGAGCCATTGGAAATTATTTGTTGCCATTTCTTTGATTAGTGCGTAAGCTTCATCAAATGGTTTAGACATTAATGAACCTCCAGCAGCAGCATCGATGATTGATCTTAAAGATCCTACTAATCCATTATAAAAGGTTTGAATAATCAGCCAATCTGGTAGCACATGATGTGGGCATTTCCTAAGAAGTTCCTTAAATCTTTCCCAAGATTCATATATCGATTCTCCATCTATCTGACAAAAAGAAGTTATATCATTTCTAAACTTAGCAGTTTTAGATGGTGGAAAATATATGGATAGAAATTTTGTGATAATTCTCCCCAAGTTTTAATAAATCTAGGTGCTAACGAATTCAACCACATTTTAGCCTTATCCCTTAATGAAAAAGGAAAAAGTCTAAGTCTTATAGCATCGTCAGATACTCCTTGATATTTGAAAGTAGCACAAAGTTCTAGAAAATTAGCAAGATGTAAGTTAGGATCTTCAGTAGGTAAACCACTAAATTGATTGTTTTGTACCATTTGGATAATTGCGAGGTTTAAGTTCAAATGAATTAGCAGCTACATCAGGGTTTTGAATAGTTAAATGAATTTCATCTGATGTAGGGTTGGCATAATCTCTTAATGGTCTTTGTTAGTTCATATTTTGAATTTCAGGAATATTCGCCATTTGTGTTAAATTTATAATTTATTGCTTTTGTTTTCTAATTCTTTTAATTGTACGCTCTAATTCAGAATCATAAGGTATTAATTTTTCGTTTCCAAATTTGCGCATACAATTTTTGAATAGATATTAATTTATTTTATTATGATTATTTTAAAATAGTCTGTTACTTTAGTAAATTTTTCTTACTTTCCCCGGCAACGGTGCCAAAAACTTGACCCACAAATTTATATTATGATATTTTAATTTGATTGCAACGAAGCCAAAAACTTGACCCCGCTATATTATATGTATAGAATTGTAATTGTTTATGTTGTGGATGCTACGTAAGTATACGTATCATATCAAGTAATACGGGGCTCTAGTGGAGTCCTGGTTATCGATCCCACGGGGAAAGAGAAAATTAAATAACAGCTAATTTTAAAATAATAATAATAATAATTTTAAAATAGTATACAAAAATTTGGAATTCTAAATATAAGCGCAATAAAGTAAACTAAGTATTTTAATTAGGTAACTTAACTAAGTAGAAAATTAATACGTATTGAAAGTGCAGGAAATTAAACTAATTGCTAAATAAGTCTTAACTATTCGAAAAAGTATCTTTCCCCTTGTTTAGAAATTTAAGTGATCGATGAATTTAAATAGATAATTTCAAGGTATTGTGACAAATAGGAGCATTCCTATTCTTTACCCTTTGGTCCAGTGTAAAGAATATTGACTAATCCTATGTTTGATTACCGAATCTGCGGCTAGGCTGGGAGGATACCGACCGCCACTTCGTAGCTCCCACGTTCCCCTCGCCCGAGGGCTAACATCTACACTTCGGCTCTCAAACAATAGGACCGAATTGAATATTTTAGTCCGTCACACTAAAATGCTCAATTCTACGCCCAATGGATATTATTTCCCTATTTATTTGCACCCTCCTTCCAAGGCTTTTGAATTCCCCGAATATCAGATGTAATTTTACTACAGTTGATAATTAACATATTTTAACAAATCAAATGGCCAGTTTGAAAAGTAAATTAAGTTTTAAGTAAAAATTATCACAATTTATTAATATATAAAAGTATCTCTATTTTAATTTCATCAAGTCACTTAATTTCATAAACAGGGAGAAAGACTAAATAAACTACTCATAATGCATGGAAACTAAACTAAGCATGGATTTCATTTAAAGTTAAAAAAAACAATAAATACAAATACTTATCTTAATTTTTCTCCTAGCAGACTCCTCGCAGTTCCTTTGACTCTTCCTTCCAGTACAGCAAAACTCACTAAAAACTCACTAACTCACTCAAGGACTCACTAAGACACAAAACTCGACTTAACACACTTAGAACACACAAAAAATAATACACTAAAGACTTAATTTCGGCTTCTATATATAGAGTTGAGCAAAGGACCAAGAGCTGTGTAAGCATCCCTTCAAAAAGTGTCCAGGTTCAATGTATCTGCACCATTTGAACTAGCTCGCCGTCGGCGACGAACTACCTCGCTGTCGGCGAGGCTTCTAGAAGATCTTCAAACCGCTCTAGCTCGCCGTCGGCGGGCTCGAGCCTCGCCGTCGCCGAGACAGCTTATAAATTCTTCGAATTTTCTTCTGTAACCTCGCCGTCGGCGGGCTCGATCTCGCCGTCGGCGACTCAGCACAAATTGCATGATTTTGCTCCAAATTCGCTCCTTTTTATGATTTTTGCTTTTATCACCTAAATTCTTCATTCCTGCTATAAAATAAAGAAAATACCCTTCTTTAAAGTGCAATTTCATCAAAAATAAGTATGAATTTCTTAATAAATTTTTCAGCGATCACGGTCCTTCGGGTTGAGAAGTCTTACGAGACTTTCTCTTTCTTTCCATTTCTAAATCAGGTCCTTTACCTTTTCTATACCTTTAATCATTTTGTTCCTAACAAACAAATCCTCTAACAAATAACCCTCTAATAAACGAATTCTCTTAAAAATCACAAATACATTAAGATAAATAGGAATGTGTTCGGACTCTTTCTTTTTCGTTCTAATTGTATGACGAAAGGAAGCATAATTCGGGACTGACATTCAGAATCTACCCTGCAGAAAATGACCGGGCCAAAGTTAATTTTCTCCTTCACCAATGGAATGGACTTCGCCGTCTATAACGATGAACTGCCCGACAACGGAATCATCCGTTTTTGACAAGGATTCAACAATACAGAAATCAAGTTCGCTGACGTCACTCTCTTCGCACTAATGGACAAAGTACCAAAAATTGAGAAACCCCTGATTAAGTTCAACCTGAAGTCGGCTCAAGAATTCCCTCCCCTGCAAAAGGTTCCAGCTGAAAGAAGTAATATTATTCGTAGGAGTTCCCATCAATGTTATTTCAACGGATCTTATTGTTCTGATAGACCCTTATACGACCAATGATGGATGGAGTACCGTCTGGACAAAGTCTTCAAAGAAAATTTTGGATCACATCCAGAATGCTTCGGTGCACGCTTCAACTCAAAGTTTGAAACCTGCCGAGCCGGCACTATCACTTGCAATTGAAGAACAGCCTCAGAAGGAGGAGAAGATCGTAGAAGAGAAGAAGATCAAGGCTCTGAAGGGTAGACTAGGGGCTGCTTATCCTAGGATGGTTGTTTCTGATTCAAGGGAGAAATCCCTCGAACCTCTGACTCTGTATGATTATTTTCTTGCCCCGGCGGGATCTTATAATGATAAGAGTTTTGGTGTTGGCTACGTTTTGACTGTTTCTAACGATTACGTAACTAACGACAACCCAGCTAATCCGGATGTCGATTCCAATACAAATAACGATTCTCAAATCATACTAAACCTCAATGACCACGACGAAGGAGAAGAGATTCACAAAGATGGCTACGAAAGCTCAACAAGCGGTGAGTCTATTTATGAATTTTGAGGAGCTCCGAATGCGATAGAATTAGAGTCATCAGATTCCAAAGCAACTCCAGAAGAGCCAGTCGTTCTGATTCAAGAGGAGACACCGGCAGATTCAACACCAGATTCAGAAGAAATCATTGAAGTCAATTTAAGAAGTGGAAGAGTTCTACCTCCGAGAATAGGTCCAAAAGAGAAAGGAAAATAGGTGGTTGCTCAGGAGGAGCCAACCCCAGCAGAGGAATTGCCCATTCGGGAGGAAACCGAGGAACATGGTAAAAAAGTGGACTATAACGTGCTAGCCCATCTTAGGAAGCTACCAGCCAAACTAAGCATATACGACGCTCTGATCCTGTCAAAGGAGATGAGGGAAACTCTAATCAAGGCCCTACTTGATCCAGAGATTTGTTTAGCTCAAATGGCCGATAATTCCTTCGATGAGGTTTGCTCTTTAAAAGAATAGCGAGGTGTTACCTTCACGGACAATGATATACTACTGGGAACGGCTGATCATAAGAGATCGTTGTACATTTTAGTCACTATTAGAAAGTTTACGCTCTCCAGGGTGTTGGTTGATCCGGGAGCATTAATCAACATAATGAGCCTTCGAATGTTAGCATATTTGGAAATTGATGCTCGCGACCTCAAAGCAGATAAGTTGTTATTAAGAGGGTTCAATCAGAAAGGAGAAAGAGCTCTTGGATCGATAACATTACTGATGAAGACCGGTGATCTAGCAAAGACAACCGCAAAATTTCACATAATTGATTCTGAAACATCATTCAACGCTCTACTGGGTCGGCCATGGATCCATGAAAACCGGATGGTACCGTCGTCTCTGCACTAGTTCATAAAATATTACGAAGAAGGAGAACAATGTATCAAAGGTGATTTGCAACCATTCTCCGTGCATGAAATCGGAATTCACGAAGATGTAGCCTACTACGCGCCTCCGAAGAAAACAATCTTCTCCAAAAATGTCATACCAAATGAAGCAAAAGAAGTGCATGATGATAAAGAGCCGGAGATTCTAGTGCAACAGTTACTCACCACTCCCTTACGGCGAGATGGTGAAGGTTTCTCCAGAACTCGCACCCGAGGTTGAGGCTGGGGACGAGGTCGTGGAAGAGATGTTAGAACAATTGGACAGAAGAAACCAGTCATTGACGTTGATTAGGAGACCAGTTCTGAAGAAGAAGAAATCAAGAAAGAAGCAGCAGCAGTAAATCAAAAGAAACCTCAGTTCAAGATCTCTCTCGATGATGAAAAGAATGAAGAATACAAATTAATGTACGAGAAGATTAACCATTATGTACATACTATGACCCTGACCCCGATATATTCTAATAAGATCGAGGGTATGGTGGTCAAGGAAGTGCATGGTGCTGGTACTAAACCAATCAAGCTTTACCGTGGTGCTTCTTCTTCCAATACTGAAAAATATATACAATTTGAAGATGTTACTTCTTCTGAATTAATGGAATTGCCTTTCGAGTGGTATTCTCCCTGTGTTCAAAATTTAATTCAACGTGGTGTCTTACCTAAACAATGGACAAAAGGTTGATCACAACACTTTAAAAAATTATGGAACAATGCCAATCGGCATCCCAATTCAAAACATGATCTCGGATCCGGCACAGTAGGATCAGTTGACAATACGGGATTTTGCTTGGTTGTCACTTGCGAGCCTAATGAAGACTGCTTGGAAGCTTTAGAAGATCTCGAAGATCTAGAAATCGGAAATGCTCTGCGAGAATTCGAAGAAGAAATTAAATCTACAATAGACGAGTTAATGGAACTTAACTTAGGTACTAGCGAAGAGCCTAGGCCGACCTTTGTTAGCTCCTTACTCAACAAAGAAGACTCTGAAAACATAATCAAGCTATTCATGGAATTCAAGGACTCTATTGCTTGGAGTTATGATGAAATGCCAGGATTAGCTCCAGAAGTCGCAGTTCACAAGTTAGGAGTAGATCCCACTGCAGTTCCAGTTAGACAAGCTCCGAGAAGAATGCGTTTGGAGATTGAACAACAAGTAATAGCAGAAGTTAAGAAGCTAATAGACGCTAAATTTATCTGTGAGGAACAATATCCAACTGTGTTAGCCAATGTGGTACCAGTCAGAAAGAAGAATGGTCAGATCAGAATCTGCATAGACTTCAGAGATTTAAACAAAGCATGTCCAAAGGACGAATTCCCGCTACCCATTCCAGAATTGATGATCGACATTGCTTCAACACATGAAGTCTTCTCATTCATGGATGGATCTTCAGGATACAACCAGATAAAGATGGCACCAGAAGATGAAAAGCTTACAGCCTTCAGAACACCGATCGGGGTATACTGCTACACAGTGATGTCGTTTGGATTAAAGAACGTAGGAGCAACTTATCAAAAAGCAATGACAAGAATTTTTGATGATCTCATTCACAACCAAGTCGAGTGCTACGTGGATGATGTGGTCATCAAGAGTAAACTAAAAGAAGATCACTTGTATGATTTGAGAATTGTTTTTGAGCGATTAAGACAATATAACCTTAAGATGAATCCCTTGAAATGCGCCTTTGGCGTCACCTCTGGGAAATTCTTAGGATTTATTATTCGACATCGTGGAATTGAAATCGATTCGGAGAAGATTAAAGCTATCTTAGAAATGCCGCCACCCAAAACCTTAAAATAACTACGGTCCTTTCAAGGAAAGTTGGCATATCTTCGACGCTTTATCTCGAATTTAAGGAAGGTGTCAGCCATTTTCTGCTTTAGTTAAGAAGGATGCCAAGTTTACTTGGGACTCCAAATGTCAACGTGCCTTCGATGACATTAAACAGTATTTAATGACACCTCCTATTTTAGCAGCCCCAGTCTCGGGTAGACCATTGATACTTTATACCGCGGCTTTAGATGACTCTCTCAGAGCCCTGTTAGCCCAAGTCAACGATGAGGGAAAAGAAAATGCACTCTACTATTTAAGCCGTTGTCTAATTCCGATGGAAGTAAAGTATCCTCCTATTGAGAAGCACTGTTTGGCCCTGATCTTTGCTACACAGAAGCTCAGGCACTACATGATTTCTCATAAGGTCAACCTTATTTCGAAGTTTAATCCGTTGCAATATTTGATGACCCGTCTGTTGACCTCATTTTTGATGAGGTCTTCCCTTCTTCTCTTTAGTACTTAGGATCTAGCCTTAGGCTTTTCCTTTGACTATCTTAGAGGACTAGAATTGGGACCCACCTTTTAGAAATTCAAACCACTTCTTAACTCCCCGCAAACTCCACAAACTTGACTCGTAGACCCCTAATCACCTAGAGGGTCGAAATCGAATGTGGAAGTTTAAAGGATGAATTCCTATAGGACTCTTTGGCCTTAGGATTACCCTGGGTGGCCTGGTCTGGAGAAGGGGCTGACTTACACACACACTACACTTATACACTAAACTTTCACACACCTCCTAAAAACACACCCATACCTAACTTGACCTCCTGACTCATGTAGGTGATTCACATGGATGGTCCTTAACCCCTAAGCCCTTGGCTTAGAGGGTTAGGAACAACAATGTGGATGCCTCAAATGAGTCCCTTCATGGCTCATGTGGGCTTGATGTGGCTTCATGGCTCAACCAAAATGATTTCATTTCACTTATATTCACCCAATCTTCAATTTTCCCAAATTTTCAATTTTTGACCCCCGGGACCCTACACCCGCCTAACCTACCCAAAACCCTTGAAATCCTCCAAAATCACCTAAATTACCCAAAATTCCTCAAAATCATTCCTAAACATTTCTCTCCACTCAAATTGATCATCCATAGCCAAAAATATCAAAAATTCCAAGAAAACCTCCCAATACCCTCCAAATACCCAAAATACCCCCCTTGACCCAAAAATCCAGAAATTCAGAAAATTCCCAGAAAATTCCAGAAAATCCCAAATATTCCCAATTTTATTTTGTTCAACTACACCATGGGCCAATTTTGTTAATTTACCCCACTTTTATCAAAACCCCCAATTTGACCCATTTTAACCCAAAGTGAACCCAATGTCAAACCAAACCTATCCAATTGACCCAAATTCTGGTCCAATTCAATTCGAAACTTCAATTCAACATTCCCAACACCAATCTAGATCAAATCCAAGTCAAATTTGATTGACATTTGGATCCAATTTCACTTTTGGCCTTAAAGCCCAATTTGGACCCATGACCCAAACTTAGCTCAAACTCACCCAATTCAACTCCAATTAACCCCAAATCTTTTCTAAATCTTCCTTAGCATCCCCACAAGCAAAAAACTAACATTATTTGCCTAAAATTTAGACCCAAACCCCACTCAAATTCAACCCAAAGCTAAAAGGCCCAATTTTGACCTAAACGGAAACCTAACCCAAATGAGCCCAAACCCCAAAATCAAAGCCCAAACAAAGTCAAAACCTCTTTGAAACACTCCCATAAACATTTCTCAACATTAATTTTACATAAATTTCAACGCTAGCCCAACATTGGCCCAAGTTAGCCCACTTTGACCTATATTGGCCCATTCACCTAAAGAGCCCAAATTCAACCCAATTCAAACCCAAATCACCCCCAATTTGCTTCAAGTCACTCATGACACATCTATGAGCCAAACCCAACAATTATTTGGCCCAAGCCTTTACTAAAATTTTATCCCAAAATCCATTTTAAAATTCAAAAGCCCACTTCCCTAAACCATTTTAAAAGCCCATTTCTACCAAATACAAAAGCCCAAAATTGGCCCTAAAGCCCACATGACATTTCCATTTGCCATCCATTTAATCAAAGCCATTATCTAAGTCCTAAATTCATCATCAAATAATTCCAAATCAAGCCTCATGCCAAATCACCCCTAAATACCAAAATTTTTCTTAAATCCATTTCCATGAAATTGACTCCACTTTTCCCAAGCCAAAGGTGAGCCATGCAAGCCATGGACAAGCCACATGAAGCCATGGAAGGCTTGACATGTGATCAAGCCACTAATGGCAAAAGGAGGAGCCTCTTTTAAGCCCCCTTAAAAAGGTTTTAACCCTTTTAATGCTTCACCTTAATCCATGTTTAATCAAAATATTCATGGATGGTGACTTCTCCACCCTTTCCTTGCTGATCCATCTGATCTTCCCTCAGCCCAAATCAGCCATGGGGAGGTGAACCAAGCCCAAAAGGTGGGTTGACCCATTTGGACCCAAAATGAGCTCATCCCCCATTCCATTTCAATTCAACTCCTTTACACATGTCCATGGCCAATTGACCGCACAAACCTCCACCTCCGACCTCCCGACCTTAAGGGTGACTCGACCTCGGCCGGCCGACCACCACAGCCGCCGGAAACCACCGAGCCGAGAGCTCACATGTGAGCCCAACTTGGAATTCTCACCGCCGAGCCGCCCCATCCCCAGCTGGCCATTGGAGCCGTTCTTCTCTTGCCAAGAGCAGCTGATCCCAAGCCCTAACTCTCCCGGAGGCCCTCCACCCTCTCCTATTTAAACACCACCCCTCTCGGCCATGAGAGGTGCCGAAACAAACCTTAAGGAAACTCTAACAAAATTGTTCCGGACTACTCCCCATACACGAGCACTTGATCCCCACCGAAATCCCCCGCCATTTCTTCTCTGTGAACTCAATTTTAGAGTCGAAATCCAAGCCCAAAACCAGGACACTTCTCCACAGTGAGCCAATCCCCAAATTGATTGGTTCTACACCTTCACCGGACCGAGGGAAGGTGTCCACCAAACAAAAGCCCCATCTCCAGAGCCACCCAGCTTGCTCCAGCCTCCAAGCTTTGTGATCGGGCTTGGTCGAAATCACACCTGAGACAATTCACTGCACCGTGAGACTTCATCCGGAGCTTGCCGGGATCCAATCGAAGGTGCAACAACCCTCAGATCGAAGCCACACTTCTCTGAGCAAAGGTATGAGCTAATTCTTCATCCCGAGCTTCTGGAGATTCTCCATTTCAAATGCTTTAATTTCAATGCATGATCACCGTATAGATGTGTTCGCCTTTTCAAGACGAATCCATAGAGCATAAGAACATGAAAATCCATTGAGTATCGAGTGAGATATTAGGGATTTAGTGTGGACGGCTCTTGGGTGAGGACACTTGGGGACGATGAACGGATGTCGTTCATTTAATACACGCGCGGACGGACGGCTCAGATGGCGTCGGACCAGGAGACGGTATGAGAACCTTGGGGCCCTGAGCGCTGAGTCAGATGACGGCGTCGAATGGGAGCGCGCCACGCGGCGTTTCGGAGCTGCCGAGGTTGACGCGGTGCCGCGTGGATAAATAGAAAATTAGGGATTTTTCTGATTTATTTAATTCCCTAAACTTGGAAAATTCATAACTTTGTGTAGAAAAATCATAAAAATAAAATAAAAATACCCTCTTGCTCGGTGAACGGAGGAGAATAATGTGGAAAAGAAATCATTTAATTTCATCAAGTATTTTATTTTTAATAATTTATTTACTCTCTGCATATTTTTAATTCTCCATGCATGTATACAATTCACCATGGCATGAGACCACAGTGGCTTTTGAAGCCTCTGAATTTGGGAACATTCCCTGAATTTTCCAAAGTCGAGGCCATCCCTATGAAAGTTATTGATTTTTCAAATTCATGTTACCGTTTTGAGTATTTTAATTCCAATAAATAGCATGTTGTGAAATAAATTCTAGGAAAATTTGGTGATGTTCCTTACGACTGGAGGACCCTAGGAAAAATAGGTTTTGAGTTAGTTCATTTAAAACAACCCTAATTGGCTTAAACACCCAAAATGGATCTCTAATTAATTAGAGCTAACCATACATCAAATTGACTTGAAATCAATTCTCCACCGACCTTTAGGATCGGAGGAACCCACCATAAAAATTTGAGGTCAATCGGACTCTGGTTAGCCCTACTAATTGGGTTGATTAAGCCATTTAGCCATTTTAAACTTTAAAAATTCATAACTTTCAAAATACCTTTCAACAATTCACCAAATTGGTTTTTGAGCCTCTCTGATATCAGGGGAATTTAAAAAAATTAAAATTTCAATTTTCTAAAAAAGTTGATTTTTAATATTATTTTAATATTTTAATAATAAAAAAAATAATAAAATCATAAAAATAATAAAATTCACCAAAATGTCACATTTTTAATTTTAATCACTTAGGAACAAACCCCATATTTTTCTTAGGTCTATTTTATGAGATATTAAATTTTAAAGCTCTAGTGTAATTTTAAAATTAAAAAAAATATATTTTCTAGCATTTTCACTGAAATAATTATGATAAATCATAGAAAAATCAGAAAATTGCAAAATTTGATTCTCTGATTTCCTTGATATCAGAGAGATTTTTTAGAAATATAAAATTCATTTTTCAACATTTATTTTATTTTTAAATTAATTAACACTCCAAAACTTAAAATAATTATAATAAAAATAATATAATTCAAAAAATCACCAAAATTGGTCCTCTGGTCATTAGGAATGTCCCCTAGTTTTCTTAAGGACGAAACTTTCCCTTGGTCATATTGTTAAATTTTCCTCGAAATCTCTATTTTCCACCAAAAATAATTATGTAAATAAATTAAATACAGTAAAAATCACATTTTCTCCTCTCATGTCTTTATTGACATATGAGTGAAGTCACATAAAAATTTCAAGTTCATTTGAGTTCAATTTAGTGAGTTATGAAATTATTAAGCTTAAAGGGCAAAATGGTAATTAAAATTTTAACCTTTAATTAAAACTTTAGGTTTAATAAGAATTAACAAGCAAAATATTTGATCCTAATCTGATTTGGATGATTGAAATTTAAATAATTAAAGGGTAGAAACCCATTAAGCAATTTAAAATAATTAAACCTTAATTAAATAATTGATTAAATTTGGAAGAATAATAAAATTGGAATTATTAAAATAGGGATATTGTTAGGAAGAGATTTATTCCTTAATTTAAAAATCCCTAAATTAATCATCTCATTCAATTTTTAATTAAAATGATAACTCAAATTCAAAATATTAAAAGACATAATCATTAAACTCTTTTAAAATTTCAATTAAAATTAAAAAATAAAATTAAATTAAAAATTAAATTAAATTAAATTAAGTAAATTAAATTGAATTAAATTAAATTAAATTAAATTAAAATTAAAAGTTGAATTAAATTAAAGATTAAATTAAATTAAATTAAATAAACAAATTAAATTAAATTAAATGAATAAATTAAATTAAATTAAATTAAATAAATTAAATAAAATTAAATTAAGTTAAATTAAATTAAATTAAATTAAATTAAATTAAAACAAATTAAATCAAATCAAATTAATTTAATTTAACATCAAATCAAACTAAATTGAATTAAATTGAATTAAATTAAATTAAATTAAAGATTAAATTAAATTAAGTTAAATTAAATTGAATTAAATAACATCACCAAAGACATAAAGAATTCAAAATAAATCTAAAAACAACTTGAACACTATTCCAAATTTAAACCCTTTAACTGAAATTAAACTAAATCACAAACCATTTGAACACCAATTTACCCTCGAAAGCTTTAGTTATCATAATTCCTAAACAGAATATTAAATGAAGTGTTACTTCACTTATAAGATATTCAAATGTCCTAGTTCACTGAGTAAGATAATAACAAAACTTAACTAAACCTCGGACGATTAATTCATTTGTGTAATTGAATTCATTTGGACTTAAAACAATTCTAGTAATATTGAAAAGATGTTTAAGATTCTTCTTAAACACTTTCTCAATATGATAGGATGTTTATAAGAACAATCGAACTTAGTTGTTCTTTGATGAAGAAAATCGTCCTCAAACCAAAACACAAGGAACCTAGACGTCATAGGAAATGACTAGCTATAGGATTAAGAACTTGGTAGAAAACCATAACCCTTACCTTAGCTTTACCTAGGAACTTTCTTAAATATTCTAATTGTGTTTAAGTGCAGCTTGGAATGACGGGAAGACCCTCCAGGTACGCTTTTATTTTATTGCAATTTACTTTCTTGCAATTTACATTATTGCAATTTATTTAACCGCATTGCACTTACTTTTCTTGCATGATAAGCAATTGTTGCATGAAAACCCACACCTTTAGGATAGTCCCTAAAACTGAAACCAAAACTAAGTTAAAAGCCATTGCAAGATAAAATTCACCGCCACAACATTTCAAAATATAAAATAACTCAAAATTTAATCACCAACTGAACACAAAACTACAATTACAATTAAATTAAAACGTCCCGTTGGATGATCGGGAATACCTCGGATGATGTAACCTACGTGTTGCTAACGGGATTTCCCACGGTCTAAATGAAAGTGTGGAACTCATTCGGTTGAGTTTAGCAAATTCATCCGGACTAAGTGAATCCGATAAAAATAATGATGCCGGAAGGATGGAACCGTGGGATCTTAACCGGTGTCGTTATAATCAACTTTAAGATTTGTTTTAATTAAAACGTAAAAAACACTTGGAAATTAAGATTTTCTCTAAACCAAAACACTTTTCTCATCCCCCGATTTATGACTTCTAAAACTAAACCTCTGCAACAACAAGGAGCTCGGAGCATGGTGGGCGAGCACGGCCATCGTCATCAGCAAAACTCGAGTCTACTTCAATGAAACTTTCCTAGAATTAAATAACAAAGCCATAGGACTTCGAGGTAGTTTGCCTAGTGCAACATAAATCCTCAACTCTTCGTTAGGCATTTACCTTGTAAATTAAGCCCTAACCGGTCTTAGGATTCCGAGGTAGTCGTCTGATACGATATAAACCCTCACATCTTCAAGGCTATTTGTATGATTCTGTCATATAAATATAAGCCCTAATTAATTAAAATTGGCAAGATTGAAATACTAAATAAACATTAGGATTTTCCTAAATCCAAGCCAAACAATAGGATAGTCGGGAAATTACCTAAGTTCACTTTGAATCTGTGATTTCTCCTACTTTTCTTCCTTTGAATTCCCAAAACAAAATGTTCTAAACTTGATCCATTCCCTATTGAAATTCCAAAATTTAATCCTTTGAAAACTTAAACTTTGAAATTCTTGAGAGCAGAATTATTGATTATTATCGAGAGTTTTCTTAGGTGATTCCCGTCACCTAAGATGTAATTAACTATAGTGGCTTGCCCTTATAGGGAATTTTAAAGAACCCGATGTAATATAAACCCCGTTTCATCGCTTTCATATTAAGCGGGGAATTTGTCGGCTTATAAAATTGGTTCGCGGACCAAACGGATGTCACAAATCTTCTAGTTTATTTAATCGAGCCCCACCATCAGCAATGGTGTCTATCCTTAGGGATAGATACACGGTTCGTGGTGCGGTGCTCGTTTATATAAACTATTTGGGATGTGAGATCGGTTTAATCTCATATCTTAAAACCTTCAAATTTAAAATTATTTTCAAAATCAAATACTACTTTTCAAAATTATTTATTTAACTAAATTAAGAATTCGCCGACATACTTCTGTTAGGCGACCCCCTTTTTAAAATAAAACACACAACCTAAAAATATGCCGACAATTTCTGGTGACTCCGCTGGGGACGAATTCCTCTCTCCATTATAATCAGATAATTCTGCTTTCAAAATAGGTAGTGCATCCATGTCCTTAATGGATCAAACTACCCTTCTTTCCGTTGGGATGCTATGTTCATTTCTACCTTGAACAAGTATAACCAACATTCTCTCGGATTTAGGAGCCACTGTTTAGACACCCCTAAACAGAGAGGTTTCGAGATCCTTTTACCTCATTTTTGAGGTGGGGTGGACCCCCAATAGGTGTTAGTTAGGAGTGATATTTCGAGTCGAGAAGTCTTGCATAAGACTTTCTTCTCCTTTCCAACTCCGAATCGGATTCCTTGCCTTCTCTACACCTTTGAACATTCAGTTCTAAATAAACAAACCCTTTTATAAATGATTCTTTTAACAAATAACCCCTTCTTATAAATACATGAACAAGAATGAGTTCGGACTCTTTTCAATTCTTTTCTTTTCGTCCTAAAGAAAAGAAGCATAACTTGGGACTGACAATCAGGATCTACCCTGCAGAAATGGAGGCCCCAAAGCTGATTTTCTCCTTCACCAACGGACTGGACTTTGCTGTCTATAAGGATGAGCTGCCCGACAATGGGATCATCTGGTTTGGACAAGGGTTCGAGAACACGAATGTCAAGATCACCGACGTTTCCCTCTTTACACTGACAAACAAAGTATCTGAAGTTGAGAAGCCGCTGCTCGAGTTCAACCTTAGGTCAACTCAAGAGTTTCCTCCCCTACAAAAGATCCCGACTGAGAGGAGTACTGTTGTCCGCAGGAGGACTATTCTTACTACCCCCACTGGTCTAGTTGTTTCTGCACCTACCCCGACTTCTGCCAAATTAAAGGGGAAAGAAATCCAGAATTATGGTAAACCTGTCACCGTGGAGGGTACAGATCTTCCTGTGAGACCTTCGTTTTGAAATGCGGTCCGACCAAGAATTCCATCACCGACAAGGACCCAAAGAAGAAACGAAGTAGAAGGATCGCTAGAGAAGCCGGAGCCGCTGAAATCGCTTTCCTAGAGGAAATCCCGTAACCGCCCGAATATAGACCGCTGCCTGAATACATACTACTTTTGGGAGGAAGCAGATTCCATCCCCTCTCTGCCGCAGAGGATGAAGAAAATGTTCACAAGATTGCTGCCGCATTGCCTCAGCCCGCATATTACAACGATAACCGCAAGAAAAGGACTAGAACCGCGCTGTTTGCTCGACTGCAAACTTTGATAGAGAAGTTAGCAAAGAAGGAAAAGTGCCCCGTATCGGAGATTCTACGAAGGATAGGGCGGGTGCCAGTCAAATCCCGTCTTGGGCCCCGAGTAGAACCCGCCATCATGAAAGAAAAGCCAAGTAAAAGAATGAAGGCTAGTCCGCCTGTCGTCGTCTCAGGATTACAGATTAGGGAGGATACCACCTTCCAGCATTTGGGTCGACGGACCATCCGGTCCTGGACCTTCCGCTGCTAGAAGGATGGTATGGCGTCCCACCATCTGGGCGACTAAGATTGAAACAACGGCCCGAGAAGGAAAGTCTCGTCAGGAGACTTGAATCCGAAGAAAGTGCTACTGCGATAAAGGGGACTCGTGAGAAGGGGACCCGGCAGCTATCTCACGACAACCACGAGGACGCACAGAAAGGCCCGCTAGAAGATGCCATGGAAAAGTTGAGGACCGATATTCGACGGTTAGCAAAAGAAAGAGAAGAGAAATTCGGAGACGAGATTGATTCATCGGAGTTCATGGACGACGAATATGCAGAAATCAACATGGTCGAAACACGAGCTTCATCAGCTTCACAAGGTGCTCTTGCAACGCGCAGAAGAGAGTAGCCGGAACCGATGAGAAGGCGACCAAGAGAAAGACGACACGATCGCTCGAATGGCGAAAAGGATGGAAGAGATGGGCGTAGCTCTAGCCACTCTCCAAAGTCAAATGCAACCACAAAGAGAGACACCCCCAGAGGTCATTCACATTGTAGACGGAGGAAAGGAGATTACATCCGTCAACGGGGATGATCAGCTGAAGAAAGATACGACACAAAGCATGATTCCAGAAAAGGATATCAAAAGCTTGGTGGAACAGCAGGTGTGAGAAGCCTTAGCACAATCGAAGAGCAGGACATCCATTCGGACGGGTAGACCTTACCCGGAAGAATTCGACGCTGTCCAGTACCCAAAAGGCTTCGTACCACCTCTGTTCAAGACATTCGATGGAACCGAGAACCCCGACAAGCATGTCGCACACTTTCGTGCCGGTTGTTGCAATGCCGGCGGGAGCGATGCACTACTCTTCCGACGGTTCGTCGAGCACTGTCAGGGATCGCCTTCGACTGGTATGCAAAATTACCAAATGGTTCGGTGAAGACGTTCTCAGAACTAGAGAACCTCTTCATCAAGCGATTCGCCGGAGCTCAGCACCACATCACTATAGGTGATTTAGTGGTAGAGAAACAAAAGCCGAATGAAATTCTGGTGGATTACATACTTCGATGGAGAAACTTAAGCATGAAGTGTGAACCACAATTACAAGAACAACATGCAATCGGCATCTTGCTTAAAAGCATTCACGGCCCGATAGCACTTCTCCTCAAAGGATTCACTATTAAGACTTTCGAGAAGTTGTTAAGCAAGGCCGGGAGCTTGCAAGAAGAGGCGAAGCAATTAAGTTTCGCCGACAAGACGGACAAGCAAAAGCCCGTGAAGACTTTCGAAAAGAAATCCGGGATCGTTGCGAGTCGTCGACAAAGGCAAGTAACCGATACAAATATCGTCCGAACGGCCACAAGCAACCTCAATAGAATTACCAAGCAACCCCGACCCGACTATCGGTCATCTCCACGAGTATGAACAACCACCTCGTCCGCAACGTACATTAAGGGAGCTTCGAGCGGGGAATATCCATTCAAGAATGAAGCGAAGGCTAAAAATGTTCCGTAGTCTGATGAAGACTCCAGATTTCCAGCTGCCAGAACCTAAAAGACCAGAGGAAGTCAACAAGAAAGGTGATCCCAACTTTTGCCCCTACCACCGGATGCTTGGGCACAAGATAGAAGATTGCATTACCTTCAAAAGTTAGCTCAACGACAACCTTCCGAAAGGGAATATAACAATCCCAAAGGAGTACATGAAGGAACCCCAGAAAGGAGGTTCCGTCAATGTTATCTCAACTGATCCCATCATTCCGATAGATACCTATACGACTGACGATGGATGGACTACCGCTTGGACGAGGTCTTCGAAAAGATTTTAGACAGACATCCAAACCGCTTCGGTGCAAGCTTCAATTCGAGTTCGAAACTCGTTAAGCCGGTACTTATCACTTGCGATAGAAGAACCACCTCGACGAGGAGACGATTGAAGAGAAGAAGAAGATCGACGAAGAAGAGAGGACCGAGACTCCTAAGGCTAGACTAGGGGCCGCTTATCCTAGGATAGTTGTTTCGATTCGGGGAGAAATCCCTCGAACCTCCGACTCTATATGATTATCTCGCTCACTTCGGTGGGATCATATAATGATAAGGGTGATGGCGTTGGCTACGTTTTGATCGTTTCTAACGATTACGTAACTAGCGACAATCCGGACATCGACTTCGATACCAATGACAATTCTCAAATCATACACAATCTCGACGATCAAAATAACGAAGAAGACATCCATCAAGGAGGCTACGAGAGTTCAACAAGCAACGAATCTATCCGCGAGTTTCGAGGAGCTCCGATCACAATAGAGTTAGAACCTTCGGACTCGAAGCTAATCCGAAGAACTCGTCATTCTAATTCAAGAAGAAACACCAGCAAGCTCAACACTAGATTCAGAAGAAATTACAGAAGTCAACTTAAGAAGTGGAAGAGTTCTACCTCCGAGAATGGGTCCAAAGGACAAGGGAAAGCAGGTGGTTGTCCAAGAAGAAGAAATACCCATTCGAGAAGAAGCCGAGACACATGGAAATAAAATAGACTACAACGTGCTAGCCCATCTTAGGAAACTACCGGCGAAACTGAGCATCTACGACGCTCTCATCTTATCAAAGGAGATGAGAGAAGCTCGATCGAGGCCTTACTTGATCCGGAAATTCGCTTAGCTCAAATGGCCGGAGATTCCTTAAATGAGGTTTGCTCGTTAAAGGAACGACGAGGTGTTACCTTCACGGACAATGACCTACTACTTGGGACGACGGATCACAACCGACCGTTATATATTTCGGTTACAATCGGGAAGTTTACACTCTCCGGAGTATTGGTGGATCCAGGAGCATCAATCAATATAATGAGTCTTCGAACACTAGCATACTTGGAAATTGATGCTCGTGAGCTCGAGGCCGACAAAATGTTATTAAGAGGATTCAACCGAAAAGGAGAAAGAGCCCTCGGGTCAATAACGCTACCAATGAAGACCGGTGACTTAGCAAAGACAACCGCAAAATTTCACATAATTGATTCAGAAACATCGTTCAACGCTCTACTGGGCCGACCATGGATACATGAAAACAGGATGGCACCATCATCTCTACACCAGTGCATCAAATACTACGATGGAGGGGAACAGTGCATCAAAGGTGACTTGCAACCATTCTCCGTACATGAAATTGGAATCCATGAAGATGCGACTTATTATGCACCGCCTAAGAAAACAATCTTCTCCGAGAGATACCGTAACAAATGAATCAAAGAAAGTTCGGGACAACGAAGAACCCGAAGTTCTAGTCCAACAGTCACTCACCACTCCTTCCGGCGAGATGGTGAAGGTTTCTCCACAACTCGCATCCGAGGTCGAGGCCGGGGATGAGGTCGTCGTAGAGACGTTAGGACGAGTTGGACGGAGGAAACCGACCATCAATGTTGATTAGGAAGACGAGTTCGAAGAAGAAAAGGAAATCAAACAAGAAGCAGCGACAATAAGTCGGAAGAAGCCGCAATTCAAGATCTCTCTCGAAGATGAAAAGAATGAAGAATACAAATCAATGTACGAGAAGATTAACCACTACGTACATACTATGACCCTAACCCCGATCCATCCTAACAAGATCGAGGGTATGGTGGTCAAAGAGGTACGTAGCGGCGGTGCAAAGCCAATCAAATTCTACCGTGGTACTTCTTCCTCCAAAGCTGAAAATAATGTACAATTTGAAGATGTCACTTCATCAGAATTAATGGAATTACCTTTTGAGTGGTACTCTCCCTGTGTTCAAAATTTAATTCAACGTGGTTTCTTACCTCGACAATGGACAAAAGGCCAATCTCAACATTTTGAAAAATTATGGAATAATTCCGGTTGTCCACCCAATTCAAAGCATGGTCTCGGATTCGGCACATTAGGATCAGTTGACGATACTAAATTTTGCTTGGTTGTCACTTGCGAATCTAATGAAAACTGCATGGAAACTACGGACGAACTCGAAGATTTACAAATTGGAGACGCTCCACCGAATTCGAAGAAGAAATCAAATCTACGATAGATGACTTAACGGAAGTTAACTTAGGTACTAGCGAAGAACCTAGACCTACCTTTGTTAGCTCCTTACTCAATAAAGAAGACTCCGAAGAAATAATCAAGTTCTTAATGGAATTTAAAGACTGTTTTGCCAGGATTAGCTCCAGAAGTCGCAGTCCATAAACTAGGAATGGATCCTACTTCTGTCCCAGTCAGACAAGGTCCCAGAAGAATGCGTCTAGAAATCGAACAACAAGTCATAGCCGAAGTTAAAAAGCTAATAGACGCTAAATTTGTCCGTGAAGAACAATACCCGACTTGGTTAGCCAATGTGGTGCCGTCGAAAGAAGAATGGTCGGATCGGAATTTGTGTGGATTTCGTAGATTTAAACAAGGCATGGCCAAAAGATGAATTCCCTCTACCGATCCCGAATTAATGATCAACATTGCTTCGACACATGAAATATTCTCATTCATGGATGGATCTTCAAGATACAACCGGATAAAAATGGCTCCATAAGATGAAAAGCTTACGACATTCGTAACGCCGATCGGAGTATATTGCTACACAGTTGATGCCATTCGGACTCGAAGAACGCAGGAGCAACCTACCAGAGAGCAATGACAAGAATTTTTGATGATCTCATCCATAATCAAGTCGAATGCTACATGGACGATGTGGTCATCAAAAGCAAAGTAAAGGAAAACCACTTGTATGATTTGAGAATTGTTTTCGAACGATTAAGACAATTTAACCTTAAGATGAATCCCTTAAAATGCGCCTTCGGCGTCACACTCCGGGAAATTCTTAGGATTCGTTATCCGACATCGTGGAATTGAAATCGACCGGAAAAGATTAAAGTTATCTTAGAAATGCCGCCTCCCAAAATCTTAAAACAACTATGATCTTTTCAAGGGAAGTCGGCATATCTTCGACGCTTTATCTCAAACTTGTCGAGTAGGTGTCGGCCTTTCTCGGCACTAGTTAAAAAGGACGCCAAATTTATTTGGGAAGAGAAATGCCGAAGGCCTTCGAGGACATTAAACAATATTTAATGACACCTCCTGTCTTAGCAGCCCCGGTCTCGGGTAGGCCGCCGATACTTTACACCGCGGCTTTAGACGACTCTCTCGGAGCCACGTTAGCACCGGATCAATGATGAGGGTAAAGAAAATGCTCTTTACTACTTAAGCCGTCATTTACTTCGACGGAAGTAAAGTATCCCGCAATTGAAAAGCATTGTTTGGCCCGATCTTCGCCGCTCAAAAGCTCGGGCACTACATGCTTTCTCATAAGGTTAACTCGATCTCGAAATTTAATCCATTGCAATACTTGATGACTCGTCCAACACTTTCCGGCGGACTTGCCGGATGGTCGATGATATTATTGTAATTCGATATAACTTTCGTGCCTCTTCGTGCCGTAAAGGGACAAGTCTTAGCGGACTTCCTCGCGAAGCACACCCTTTGCGGCGAGAATCTCCTCTCAATGACGATTTGCCAGATGAACAAATAATGAGCCTAGAAGATCCTGATGATCGACGTTGGGAATTATACTTTGACGGAGCATCTTCAACACACAAAGATGAAGAATCGCAAGTGATAGTGCCCGGTAAGGCAGGAATAAGGCTAATCTTTATAACACCGGAGCGGGGGATGTTAAGATACTCCTACCACTTGACAGAACCTTGTACAAACAACGAAGCAGAATACGAAGCCCTCATAACAGGACTGGAATTAGCATTCAAATGGGGATAACAGACATCAACATCTACGGGGATTCACGAGTTAATCATTCAACGGATCGTCCGACGATGACGAATTCTAAAGCTAAGACTCGAGCAATACTTCCAGGTATGCCATACGAGTTGTTGGAACAAATTCCAAATGTGACGATCTACAAAATTCCCGAAAAGAAAATGCTTTAGCAGATGCTTTAGCCCGTCTCGCAAAAGAATTTGCCTGTTTGCAAGATGAATCGGTGGAAGTGTCGGTTCACGGACGTCGAGTCCTATCACGGCTCGACATAGACACAATACACAAATCGAAAAAGAAAAAGAATCGGTTGAACAACGGTGACGTAAAAACACGGAAGATTAGCGATAGCCATTAGTAGAACTACCCGCAAACAGGAAAGCTACCGGACGATAGGTCGTTAGCCCATCGTATCAAGAAAAGAACTCTGTCCTACGCATTAATAAACAACACATTGTACGGAAGGTCTTTCGATCAAATGTGGCTAAGGTGCCTAAGCGGGTCCGAGGCCCGTGAAATTGTTAAAGAGGTGCATTCAGGACTCCGTGGCGCTCACCGATCGGGTCCGAAGATGAAAATGAAAATTAAAAGACTAGGGTACTACTGGCCCTCGATGATGACCGACTGCATGAAAATCGCCAAGAGCCGTCACCAATGCCAAGTGCACGGAGTGGTTCTACACCAACCTCCAAATGTGCTACATCCGACAATTGCGTCGTGGCCATTTGAATGTTGGGGCACGGATATAGTGGGTCCGATAGAACCACCATCTTCGAATGGACATCGCTTCATTCTTGCGGCTACGGATTACTTTTCCAAGTGGGCAGAGGCGGTTCCACTTAGAGAAGTGAAAGCACACCACGTGCTTACGCTTTTCAAGAACCAAGTTGTCTACCGTTTCGGAGTGCCGCGCGAGATTATCTCGGATAATGGGTCGACATTCGAAGCACGCAAATCAACAATTTTGTCAGGAGACACGGAATTGACTGGCGATACTCAACAATTTACTACCCAAGAGCAAACGGCCTCGCTGAGGCTTTTAACAAAACTCTCGTACAAATCTTAAAGAAAACTTTGGACGATAATAAGAGAAATTGGCACGAGAAGTTATTAGAAGCCTTATGGGCCTACCGGACAACCTTCAGAACTCCTACTCAAGTTACACCTTACGCTCGCGGTGTATGGGTCCGAGGCGATGTTACCTTTAGAGGTTCGACTTCCTTCACTCGAATTGCGGTTGCAAACAAGATCACGACAGAAGAGAACGCCAAGTTACGACTAGAAGAATTAGAAAGCCTGGAAGGGAAAAGACTTGCAGCGCAACAGAATTTAGAACTATATCAAGCTAAGATGGTTCAAGCCCATGACAAAGTGGTCCGCCCAAGAACCTTCAAAGTTGGTGACTTAGTTCTCGTTCTCAAGAGACCTATTCTTGCACATCGCAAGATAGGAGGAAAATTTGAACCCACTTGGGAAGGACCGTTTGTGGTTGAAGCAAGTATACTCAGGAGGTTCCTACTAGCTAGTGAATTGCCAGGGAGAACGACATATGCTTCCGATCAACGGACGATACTTGAAAAAGTATTACGCTACCTGATGTTTCGAAGGAATGAATTCTTTATCCTTAGAAACACGGGCGAAGTAATTACTTATGACTGGGTCCGAACCCAAAAATAATAAAAAATGTGCTAAAATAAATAAAATCATGATAATAAAGTTTTCCTTGTTTTCTTTTCCAAATCAAAATCTCTTCCCTGATCTTATCCTACTTCATTCCTGTTAAATTTAAAAATATAAAAAAAAGAAATAAAAAAATATGTCTTTAATAAACATTTTCTTAATGTTCTTGTTCTTAGTACAGCCCCTGATCCTTTTCCTTGTCTTTTCGCAGGGAAATGTCGAACGGGCGGTTGGTCCTGAACTTTAAGAATGGCGTAAGCCTTGCACTCGATGAAAAGAGGGTGAAAGATGGATCGATAATCGAGATTGACTCGGATTTCGCACCGAGCGGGCCTACGATGACGAGGAAAGTGGCCGGGTCCCGGTTGACCGAGAAGAACTGCCCGGGCGGACGATGATGAAAGTGGGTGGCCCAAGCCACCAATCCAGAGCAGAAGAAAAGAAAAGCAAACATCGAAGAAGATAAGAAAATGAAGTTTGTAGTCGCTACGGCGAGAGGGCAGGCTTGTCGGCGCCACGCCCACGAGAGATTCAAGAAGTTCGAAGAGCTACTCTCACGACAACGCAACGAAGAAATAAGAATCGCCGTATCCGTAAGATGTTAACAAAACTAGCTCGCGGACGGCGCGACGAGACAGCTTGCTAATGCCGAACATACACTTCGAGGACACCGGTTCACCGGGAACCCGAAGAAAGGAGGCCAGCTCCTAGGATAACAGAAAGGACCAGGGAAATCTCACAAAGACCAGAAGGAAGAAGGCTACCACGCCACCGGATAGAACCACCAGTGATGCATGACCTTGTTGCAGAAGCAACCCCGGGGGATGTCTCGACAGGCATCATCCCTGAGGAGCCAAGGTATGCAGGAGAACGTGAAGGGATTGAACCATATATCCCACAATATGTCACTGAGCCTCGCCATCACGGCATCATTCCGGAATACGAGCCGGAGAGAATGCAGAATGTTGAAAAGAAAACCTTTGAATACTTCGAGAGAATTAAAGGCGTAAGAATCAATATACTTAGAGGGCCTCGAGCTACATACGTACGTATTCTCGCAGTATGAACAACGTAAAATCGTGGATTGCATCCGGGATTTGAAAAGAATGGGCCGAGCGAGGCCGCCTAAGGAAAACACATACTCGTAACCCCGGAGATGGATGCCGTGGAAGGGAAGAATCACAATACAATGTGGATGCTGTTACAATTTTGCGAAGGACAGGAAGGGAAACCCACCGGGAATACTCCGTCATGGGCAAGTGGATCCGATGCCATTAATCAACAAGAGAATGGTAAAGAGATTGATAACATGGAGGGTATTGCCAGCAGATTGCATACCCAATAGCTGCATTATTAACATCTACGAGCGGGGTGATCGCATACCCCCACACATAGATCACCACGACTTTGTCGGACCTTCTGCACAGTCTCTTTCCCGAATGAGTGTAACATCATGTTCGGATCCGACCTCCGGATAGCGAGTGCTCGGAGTGAGTTCCGAGGGCCGGTGAAGATACCTTTACCGGTAGGTTCCGTCATGATACCGAAGAGCAACGGAGCGGATATCGCTAAGCATTGCATACCGAGAGTACCGAGTGAAGCGGATCTCGGCTACTTTCGGGAGAATGGACGACAGGAAGACACCTTACCATTTCCAGCCCGGACCGGAGCTAGAGAGCCTCCGGCCTTACGAGCCGTGAGTTACATGGGAAATATCACACCTCCAACGTACATCCAGCCGGCATCCTTGCCAAGGATGGCTTAGAAGGTGATGTTATTAACCATGTACCCCACTATTCAGACATGGATTTTTGACAGATGCTTCTTTTTATGGATCGACAAAGATCATACATAGTCCGTTTTGAGTCTACATGGATTGTATGAGATGTATTCCAGATCAAATTGTATGATGTATCTTCAACATGATTGGAATGAAAGTGACCATGTCACATTTTTGGCCTTCACCTCTTTTGTGCAAATTGACTGGGAAACGCCATTAAAGTTAAATGAACTTCGAACAAAGAACAAAAAAGAAATAAAAAAAAGAATAAAAGAAAACTTTCCTTAAAAATCTAAAAATGACAAACACCAAATTCACATGAACATTAAACAAACAATAAAATAAAATTTGAATCATTAAAAGACAAACAAAATGAACATAAATTTCAAATCAAATCTTAAATCAAATTTCAATCGAGTTCAAACTCATCCTTCCAAATTTCAAATTCAATCTTTCCAGATTTCAAATCAAATCTCAATCAAATTCAAACTTTTTGGAGTTGAGGATTTTACATCCGAGACTGCATTGCTTTAGGATTCTTTCCTTATCGCAATGAAATACATCAAATTCAAACTTTTTGGAGTTGAGGATTTTACATCCGAGACTGCATTGCTTTAGGATCTTTGCCCTATCGCAATGAAATACATCAAATTCAAACTTTTTGGAGTTGAGGATTTTACATCCGAGACTGCATTGCTTTAGGATCCCCTATCGCAATGAAGTACATCAAATCAAACTTTTGGGTCGAGGATTTTACATCCAAGACTGCATTGCTTTAGGATCCTTTCCCTATCGCAATGAAGTACATCAAATTCAAACTTTTGGGTCGAGGATTTTACATCCAAGACTGCATTGCTTTAGGATCCTTTCCCTATCGCAATGAAGTACATCAAATTCAAACTTTTGGGTCGAGGATTTTACATCCAAGACTGCATTGTTTTAGGATCTTTTCCCTATCACAATGAAATACATCAAATCAAACTTTTGAGTTGAGAATTTTACATCCAAGACTGCATTGCTTTAGGATCCTTTCCCTATCGCAATGAAATACATCAAATCAAACTTTTGGGTCGAGGATTTTACATCCAAGATCGCATTGCTTTAGGATCCTTTCCCTATCGCAATGAAGTACATCAAATTCAAACTTTTGGGTCGAGGATTTTACATCCAAGACTGAATTGCTTTAGGATCTTTTCCCTATCACAATGAAATACATCAAATCAAACTTTTGAGTTGAGGATTTTACATCCAAGACTGCATTGCTTTAGGATCCTTTCCCTATCGCAATGAAGTACATCAAATTCAAACTTTTGGGTCGAGGATTTTACATCCGAGACTGCATTGCTTTAGGATCTTTTCCCTATCGCAATGAAATACATCAAATAAAACTTTTGAGTTGAGGATTTTACATCCGAGACTGCATTGTTTTAGGATCTTTGCCCTATCGCAATGAAATACATCAAATTCAAACTTTTTGGAGTTGAGGATTTTACATCCGAGACTGCATTGCTTTAGGATCTTTTCCCTATCGCAATGAAATACATCAAATCAAACTTTTGGGTCGAGGATTTTACATCCAAGACTGCATTGCTTTAGGATCCTTTCTCTATCGCAATGAAGTACATCAAAATCAAATTCTTGGGGTTGAGGATTTTACATCCGAGACTGCATTGCTTTAGGATCATTTCCCTATCGCAATGAAATACATCAAATTCAAATTCTTGGGGTTGAGGATTTTACATCCGAGACTGCATTGCTTTAGGATTCTTTCCCTATTGCGATGAAGTACATCCAAATCAAATTTTTGGGGTTGAGGATTTTACATCCGAGACTGCATTGCTTTAGGATTCTTTCCCTATTGCAATGAAATACATTGAAATCAAACTCTTGGGGTCGAGGATTTTACATCCGAGATCGCATTGCTTTAGGATTCTTTCCTATTGCAATGAAATACATCGAAATCAAACTCTTGAGGTTAAGGATTTTACATCCAATACCGCATTGCGCTGAGATCTCTCCTCATTGTAATGATGCAATCCAATCAATTCAATTTTCTTTTGAGGTTGACGATGTTACATCTAAAACCACAAAATTCCAATTTTCTTTTCAAATTCGAATCCCTTCAAATTAATTTTAACAAAACTTCAATCTAAATTGAAACTCTAAATTGAAATCTAAACTCACACATCAATACTTAAACTAAAACAAAATGAAATCTAAAATGAAATTTGCCCAGATCATGTGATTTGGAATTCACCTCCTTTTCCTTTCCCCAGCGAGAGTTTCAGAGATATACTTGACACTCCCCAGCGGAAATTCTTCTACTTCGTCCTAAGTTTGTCACTTGGACATCTGTGTTGGTTTTGTTGATCGCTTCGGTCAACGCCAATACGCGCGGTGTGCTCCGTCACTCACCACACCTATTGGGGGTCCATTTGTTGACCTCATTTTCGATGAGGTCTTCCCTTCTTCTCTTTAGTACTTAGGATCTAGCCTTAGGCTTTTCCTTTGACTATCTTAGAGGACTAGAATTGGGACCCACCTTTTAGAAATTCAAACCACTTCTTAACTCCCTACAAACTCCACAAACTTGACTGTAGACCCCTAATCACCTAGAGAGTTGAAATCAAATGTGGAAGTTTAAAGGATGAGTTCCTATAGAACTCTTTGGCCTTAGGATTACCCTGGGTGGCCTGGTCTGGAGAAGGGGCTGACTTACACACACACTACACTTATACACTAATGTGGGCTTGATGTGGATGCCTCAAATGAGTCCCTTCATGGCTCATGTGGGCTTGATGTGGCTACATGGCTCAACCAAAATGATTTCATTTCACTTATATTCACCCAATCTTCAATTTTCCCAAATTTTCAATTTTCCCAAATTTTCAATTTTCCCAAATTTTCAATTTTCCCAAATTTTCAATTTTTGACCCCCGGGACCCTACACCCGCCTAACGTATCCAAAACCCTTGAAATCCTCCAAAATCACCTAAATTACCCAAAATTCCTCAAAATCATTCCTAAACATTTCTCTCCACTCAAATTGATCACCCATAGCCAAAAATATCAAAAATTCCAAGAAAACCTCCCAATACCCTCCAAATACCCAAAATACCCCCCTTGACCCAAAAATCCAGAAATTCAGAAAATTCCTAAAAAATTCCAGAAAATCCCAAATATTCCCAATTTTATTTTGTTCAACTACACCATGGGCCAATTTTATCAATTTACCCCACTTTTCTCAAAACCCCCATTTTGACCCATTTTAACCCAAAGTGAACCCAATGTCAAACCAAACCTATTCAATTGACCCAAATTCTGGTCCAATTCAATTCTAAACTTCAATTCAACATTCCCAACACCAATCTAGATCAAATCCAAGTCCAATTTGATTGAAATTTGGATCCAATTTCACTTTTGGCCTTAAAGCCCAATTTGGACCCATGACCCAAACTTAGCTCAAACTCACCCAATTCAACTCCAATTAACCCCAAATCTTTTCTAAATCTTCCTTAGCATCCCCACAAGCAAAGCACTAACATGATTTGCCCAAAATTTAGACCCAAACCCCACTCAAATTCAACCCAAAGCTAAAAGGCCCAATTTCGACCTAAACCCAAACCTAACCCAAATGAGCCCAAACCCCAAAATCAAAGCCCAACCAAAGTCAAAACCTCTTTGAAACACTCCCATAAACATTTCTCAACATTAATTTTACATCAATTTCAACCCTAGCCCAACATTGGCCCAAGTTAGCCCACTTTGACCTATATTGGCCCATTCACCTAAAGAGCCCAAATTAAACCCAATTCAAACCCAAATCACCCCCAATTTGCTTCAAGTAACTCATGACACATCTATGAGCCAAACCCAACAATTATTTGGCCTAAGCCTTTACTAAAATTTCATCCCAAAATCCATTTTAAAATTCAAAAGCCCACTTCCCTAAACCATTTTAAAAGCTCATTTCTACCAAATACAAAAGCCCAAAAATGGCCCTAAAGCCCACTTGACATTTCCATTTGCCATCCATTTAATCAAAGCCATTACCTAAGTCCTAAATTCATCATCAAATAATTCCAAATCAAGCCTCATGCCAAATCACCCCTAAATACCAAAATTTTTCTTAAATCCATTTCCATGAAATTGACTCCACTTTTCCCAAGTCAAAGGTGAGCCATGCAAGCCATGGACAAGCCACATGAAGCCATGGAAGGCTTGACATGTGATCAAGCCACTAATGGCAAAAGGAGGAGCCTCTTTTAAGCCCCCTTAAAAAGGTTTTAACCCTTTTAATGCTTCACCTTAATCCATGTTTAATCAAAATATTCATGGATGGTGACTTCTCCACCCTTTCCTAGCCGATCCATCCGATCTTCCCTCAGCCCAAATCGGCCATGGGGAGGTGAACCAAGCCCAAAAGGTGGGTTGACCCATTTGGACCCAAAATGAGCTCATCCCCCATTCCATTTCAATTCAACTCCTTTACACATGTCCATGGCCAATCGATCGCACAAACCTCCAGCCTCGACCTCCCCGACCTCGAGGGTGACTCGACCTCGGCCGGCCAGCCACCACGCCCGCCGGAAACCACCAAGCCGAGAGCTCACATGTGAGCCCAACTTGGAATTCTCACCTGCCGAGCCGCCCCATCCGCAGCGGCCATCGGAGCTCGTTCTTCTCTTGCCAAGAGCAGTCGATCCCAAGCCCTAACTCTCCCCGGAGGCCCTCCACCCTCTCCTATTTAAACACCACCCCTCTCGGCCATGAGAGGTGCTGAAATAAACCTTAAGGAAACTCGCCAAAATTGTTCCGGACTACTCCCCATACACGAGCACTTGATCCCCACCGAAATCCCCTCGCCATTTCTTCTCCGTGAGCTCAATTTCGTAGTCGAAATCCAAGCCCAAAACCAGGACACTTCTCCACGAGTGAGCCAATCCCCAAATTGATTGGTTCTACACCTTCACCGGACCGAGGGAAGGTGTCCACCGAGAAAAGCCCCATCTCCGAGGCCACCCAGCTTGCTCCGACCTCCAAGCTTTGTGATCGGGCTTGGTCGAAATCACACCTGAGACAATTCACCGGACCAGGAGACTTCATCCGGAGCTTGCCGGGATCCAATCAAAGGTGCAACAACCCTCGGATCGAAGCCACACTTCTCCGAGCAAAGGTATGAGCTAATTCTTCATCCCGAGCTTCCGGAGATTCTCCATTTCAAATGCTTTAATTTCAATGCATGATCACCGTATAGATGTGTTTGTCTCTTCAGTACGAATCCATAGAGCATAAGAACATGAAAATCCATTGAGTATCGAGTGAGATATTAGTGGATTTAGTGTGGACGGCTCTCGGGTGAGGACACTTGGGGACGATGAACGGATGCCGTTCATTTAATACACGCGCGGATGGACGGCTCAGAAGGCGTCGGACCAGGAGACGGTATGAGAACCTTGGGGCCCGGAGTGCTGAGTCAGATGACGGCGTCGAATGGGAGCGCGCTACGCGGCGTTTCGGAGCTGCCGAGGTTGACGCGGCGCCGCGTGGATAAATAGAAAATTAGGGATTTTTCTGATTTATTTAATTCCCTAAACTTGGAAAATTCATAACTTTGTGTAGAAAAATCATAAAAATAAAATAAAAATACCCTCTTTTTCAGTGAATAGAGGAGAATAATGTGGAAAAGAAATCATTTAATTTCATTAAGTATTTTATTTTTAATAATTTATTTACTCTCTGCATATTTTTAATTCTCCATGCATGTATACAATTCACTATGGCATGAGACCACGAGTGCTTGAAGCCTCCGAATTTGGGAACATTCCCTGAATTTTCCAAAGTCGAGAGCCATCCCTATGAAAGTTATTGATTTTTCAAATTCATGTTACTGTTTTGAGTATTTTAATTCCAATAAATAGCATGTTGTGAAATAAATTCTAGGAAAATTTGGTGATGTTCCTTATGACCAAAGGACCCTAGGAAAAATAGGTTTTGAGTTAGTTCATTTAAAACAACCCTAATTGGCTTAAACACTCAAAATGGATCTCTAATTAATTAGAGCTAACCATACATCAAATTGACTTGAAATCAATTCTCCACTGACCTTTAGGATCGGAGGAACCCACCATAAAAATTTGAGGTCAATCGGACTTGGTTAGCCCTACTAATTGGGTTGATTAAGCCATTTAGCCATTTTAAACTTTAAAAATTCATAACTTTCAAAATACCTTTCAAAAATTCACCAAATTAGTTTTTGAGCCTCTCTGATATCAGGGGAATTTAAGAAAATTAAAATTTTAATTTTCTAAAAAAGTTGATTTTTAATATTATTTTAATATTTTTATAATAAAAAAAATAATAAAATCATAAAAATAATAAAATTCACCAAAATGTCACATTTTGAATTTTAATCACTTGGGAACAAACCTCATATTTTTCTTAGGTCTATTTTATGAGATATTAAATTTTAAAGCTCTAGGGTAATTTTAAAATTAAAAAAAATATATTTTCTAGCATTTTCACTAAAATAATTATGATAAATCATAGAAAAATCAGAAAATTGCAAAATTTGATTCTCTGATTTCCTTGATATCGGAGAGATTTTTGAAAAATATAAAATTCATTTTTCAACATTTATTTTATTTTTAAATTAATTAACACTCCAAAACTTAAAATAATTATAATAAAAATAATATAATTCAAAAAATCACCAAAATTGGTCCTCTGGTCATTAGGAATGTCCCCTAGTTTTCTTAAGGACAGAAACTTTCCCTTGGTCATATTGTTAAATTTTCCTTGGAAATCTCTATTTTCCACCAAAAATAATTATGTAAATAAATTAAATACAGAAAAATCACATTTTCTCCTCTCATGTCTTTATTGACATATGAGTGAAGTCACATAAAAATTTCAAGTTCATTTGAGTTCAATTTAGTGAGTTATGAAATTATTAAGCTTAAAGGGCAAAATGGTAATTAAAATTTTAACCTTTAATTAAAACTTTAGGTTTAATAAGAATTAACAAGCAAAATATTTGATCCTAATCTGATTTGGATGATTGAAATTTAAATAATTAAAGGGTAGAAACCCATTAAGCAATTTAAAATAATTAAACCTTAATTAAATAATTGATTAAATTTGGAAGAATAATAAAATTGGAATTATTAAAATAGGGATATTGTTAGGAAGAGATTTATTCCTTAATTTAAAAATCCCTAAATTAATCATCTCATTCAATTTTTAATTAAAATGATAACTCAAATTCAAAATATTAAAAGACTTAATCATTAAACTCTTTTAAAATTTCAATTAAAATTAAAAAATAAAAATTAAATTAAAAATTAAATTAAATTAAGTAAATTAAATTGAATTAAATTAAATTAAATTAAATTAAAATTAAAAGTTGAATTAAATTAAAGATTAAATTAAATTAAATTAAATTAACAAATTAAACTAAATTAAATGAATAAATTAAATCAAATTAAATTAAATTAAATTAAATAAATAAAATAAAATAAAATTAAGTTAAATTAAATTAAATTAAATTAAATTAAATTAAAACAAATTAAATCAAATTAAATCAAATCAAATTAAATTAGAATTAAATCAAATTAAATTAAAATAAAATAAAATCAAATCAAATTAATTTAATTTAACATCAAATCAAACTAAATTGAATTAAATTGAATTAAATTAAATTAAAGATTAAATTAAATTAAGTTAAATTAAATTGAATTAAATAACATCACCAAAGACATAAAGAATTCAAAATAAATCTAAAAACAACTTGAACACTATTCCAAATTTAAACCCTTTAACTGAAATTAAACTAAATCACAAACCATTTGAACACCAATTTACCCTCGAAAGCTTTAGTTATCATAACTCCTAAACATAATATTAAATGAAGTGTTACTTCACTTATAAGATATTCAAATGTCCTAGTTCACTGAGTAAGATAATAACAAAACTTAACTAAACCACGGACGATTAATTCATTTGTGTAATTGAATTCATTTGGACTTAAAACAATTCTAGTAATATTGAAAAGATGTTTAAGATTCTTCTTAAACACTTTCTCAATATGATAGGATGTTTATAAGAACAATCGAACTTAATTGTTCTTTGATGAAGAAAATCGTCCTCAAACCAAAACACAAGGAACCTAGATGTCATAGGAAATGACTAGCTATAGGATTAGGAACTTGGTAGAAAACCATAACCCTTACCTTAGCTTTACCTAGGAACATTCTTAAATATTCTAATTGTGTTTTAAGTGCAGCTTGGAATGACGGGAAGACCCTCCAGGTACGCTTTTATTTTATTGCAATTTACTTTCTTGCAATTTACATTATTGCAATTTATTTAACCGCATTGCACTTACTTTTCTTGCAAGATAAACAATTGTTGCATGAAAACGCACACCTTTAGGATAGTCCTTAAAACTGAAACCAAAACTAAGTTAAAAGCCATTGCAAGATAAAATTCACCGCCACAACATTTCAAAATATAAAATAACTCAAAATTTAATCACCAACAAAACACAAAACTACAATTACAATTAAATTAAAACGTCCTGTTGGATGATCGGGAATACCTCGGATGATGTAACCTACGTGTTGCTAACGGGATTTCCCACGGTCTAAATGAAAGTGTGGAACTCATTCGATTGAGTTTAGCAAATTCATACGGACTAAGTGAATCCGATAAAAATAATGATGCCGGAAGGATGGAACCGTGGGATCTTAACCGGTGTCGTTATAATCAACTTTAAGATTTGTTTTAATTAAAACGTAAAAAAACACTTGGAAATTAAGATTTTCTCTAAACCAAAACACTTTTCTCATCCCCCGATTTATGACTTCTAAAACTAAACCTCTGCGACAACAAGGAGCTCGGAGCATGGTGGGCGGCACGGCCATCGTCATCGATGAAACCCGAGTCTACTTCGACAAAACTTTCCTAGAATTAAATAACAAAGCCATAGGACTTCGAGGTAGTTTGCTCAGTGCAACATAAATCCTCAACTCTTCGTTAGGCATTTACCTTGTAAATTAAGCCCTAACCTGGTCTTAGATTCCGAGGTAGTCGTCCGATACTATATAAACCCTCACATCTTCAAGGCTATTTGTATGATTACGTCATATAAATATAAGCCCTAATTAATTAAAATTGGCAAGATTGAAATACTAAATAAACATTAGGATTTTCCTAAATCCAAGCCAAACAATAGGATAGTCGGGAAATTACCGAAGTTCACTTCGAATCTGTGATTTCTCCTACTTTTCTTCCTTTGAATTCCCAAAACAAAATGTTCTAAACTTGATCCATTCCCTATTGAAATTCCAAAATTCAATCCTTTGAAAACTTAAACTTTGAAATTCTTGAGAGCAGAATTATTAATTATTATCGAGAGTTTTCTTAGGTGATTCCCGTCACCTAAGATGTAATTAACTATAGGGGCTTGCCCTTATAGGGAATTTTAAAGAACCCGAGTAATATAAACCCCGTTTAATGCTTTCATATTAAGCGAGGAATTTGTCGGCTTATAAAATTGGTTCGCGACCAAACGGATGTCACAAATCTTCTAGTTTATTTAATCGAGCCCGACCATCAAGCAGTGTGTCTATCCTTAGGGATAGATACACGGTTCGTGGTGCGGTGCTCGTTTATATAAACTATTTGGGATGTGAGATCGGTTTAATCTCATATCTTAAAACCTTCAAATTTAAAATTATTTTCAAAATCAAATACTACTTTTCAAAATTATTTATTTAAACTAAATTAAGAATTCACCGACATACTTCTGTTAGGCGACCCTCTTTTTAAAATAAAACACACAACCTAAAAATATGCCGACACCGTCCGACACTTTCTGGTAGACTTGCCAGGTGGTCAATGATACTATTGCAATTTTTATATAACTTTCATTCTGCTTCGTGCCGTAAAGGGACAAGTCCTAGCAGACTTCCTCGCAGCGCACCCTTTACCAGCAACATCGCCTTTCAACGATGACTTGCCAGACGAGTAGATAATGAGCCTAGAAGACCCCGATGATCAACGTTGGGAATTGTACTTCGACGGAGCATTCTCAGCACAGAAAGAAAAAGAATTGCAAACGATAGTGCCTGGTAAGGCATGAATCGGACTAATATTTATAACATCGGAGCGGGGGATGTTAAGGTATTCCTACTATCTAACAGAACTATGTACAAACAACGAGGCAGAATAAGAAGCCCTTATAACCGGACTGGAATTAACCATTCAGATGGGGATAATAGACATTAACATCTACGGAGATTCTCAGTTGATCATTCAACAGGTCGTCGGACAGTACAGAATTCTAAAGCCAAGACTCGAGCAGTACTTTCAGTACGCCATGAGACTGTTGGAGCAAATTCTAAATGTAACAATCTATAAGATTCTCGGAAGAGAAAATGCTCTCGCAGAGATGCGTTAGCTCGCCTTGCAAAGGAACTTGCCTGCTTGCAGGATGAATCAGTTGAAGTGTCAGTTCAGGGACGTCAGGTCCTATCACAGCTCGACATGGATACAATACACAAATCATCAGGAAAAGCAGAAGAAACGATTCATGACGAAGTGACGGATAATACGAGAAGATTGGCGGCGACCATCGATGAACTACTTGCAAACAGAGAAACCTACCGGACGATAAGTCGATAGCCCATCAAATCAAGAAAAGAACTCTGTCTTACGCATTAATAAACAATACATTATACAAAAGGTCTTTTGATCAAATGTGGCTAAGATGCCTGAGCGGGTCCGAGGCTCGTGAAATTGTTAAATAAGTACACTCAGGACTCTGTGGCACTCATCAATCGAGTCCAAAAATTAAAATGAAGATTAAAAGACTAGGGTACTACTGGCCCTCAATGATGACCGATTGCATGAAGGTCGCCAAAAATTGTCACCAGTGCCAAGTGCATGGAGTGGTTCTACATCAACCTCTAAATGTGCTACATCCAACAGTCGCGTCGTGGTCATTTGAGTGTTGGGGCACAGATATTGTGGGTCCGATAGAACCGCCTTCTTCAAGAGGACATTGCTTCATTCTTGCAACTACAGATTACTTTTCTAAGTGGGCAGAAGCAGTACCGCTCAGAGAAGTGAAAGCACATCACGTGCTACAATTCTTCAAGAATCAAGTCGTCTACCGTTTTGGGGTACCACGCAGAATTATTTTGGATAATGGGTCCGCGTTCAAGAGTACGAAAATCAACAATTTTGTTATAAGACACGGGATTGACTGGCGCTATTCAACAATCTACTACCCAAAAACGAACGGCTTGGCCGAGGCTTCTAATAAAACTCTCATCCAAATCCTAAAGAAAACTTTGGACGACAACAAGAGAAATTGGCATGAGAAGTTATTAGAAGCCTTATGGGCCTACAGGACGACTTTCAGAACTCCCACCCAGTCTACACCTTACGCCCTAGTGTACGGGTCCGAGGCCGTCTTACCCTTAGAAGTACAGCTTCCGTCACTCAGAATTACAGTTGCAAACAAAATCACTACAGAAGAAAATGCCAAACTATGACTAGAAGAATTGGAAAGCTTGGAAGGAAAAAACTTTCAGCACAGCAGAATCTCGAATTGTATCAAGCCAAGATAATCCAGGCCCTTGATAAATTAGTCCGTCCAAGGACATTCAAAGTCGGTGACTTGGTTTTAGTACTCAGAAGACCAATTCTTGCACACCGCAAGATAGGAGGTAAATTTGAACCAATATGGGAAGGGCCATTCGTGGTCGAGACAGTTTACTCAGGAGGTTCCTACCAGCTTGTAAATTGTCGTGGAGAGCGACCTATGCTTCCAATTAATAGACGATATCTAAAGAAGTATTATGCAACCTGATGTTTCAAAGGATGAATCCTCATTCCTAGAAGCACGGGCACAGTAATTACTTATGACTAGGTCCGAACCCAAAAATATAAATAAAAAAGTGGGCGATAAAGAAAATCGTTAAAAAAATGTTAAAAAGAAAACATGTGAAATCATGATAATAAAGTTTTTATCCTTCCTTTCAAATCGAGTTTCACTCTTGATCTTTCTTCATCTTTTCCTAATCCTATTTAAATTTAAAATAAACGAAAAAAAGCTCTTCATTAATAAACAAATATTTTTTCTACTGTTCTTGTTCTTAGCAAAACCCCTGATCCTTTCCTTGTTTTTACGCAGGGAAATGTTGAACGGGCGGTTAGTTCTGATTAAAAAGAACTTCGAGCAAAGAACAAAAGGAAAATAAAAAATAAATAAGAACTCTTTTAAAAAAATCTGAATGTCAAAATAAACTATAAATAAACACGAACTCTAAATAAAAATGGTCTCTAAATTGAAAATCGAGCTAAAATCAAATTACAACAAGCGACTAAAACAAATTCCTGAATTTGAAATCCCCGGCCTTCGGCTATTCTCAAATCTCTTTTTGACTCTCCATGTTTCCTTTCATCTTTTGAGAAGGTCAACTGAGTCTACTGACACAGAACCACAAAAATTTTTGATTTGGTTCTGATGGCATGGATTCATATCCTTCACCAAATAATTAGACTTTGATCAATCCTCGTGGGACATGAAACACTTTCACGTCTCATTCCAAATCTCCCGCTAAACTCAAATCTCCACAGCAAATTTCAACCTTTTAAACCTTCAAGATTGGAACCAGTTTCCAATTCTCTTTAAACCTTTGAGATTGGAACCAGTTTGCATTTCTCATTAAACCTTCGATATTGGAACCAGTTTCCAATTCTCTTTAGACCTTCGAGATTGGAACCAGTTTCTATTTCTCTTTAGACCTTAGAGATTGGAACCAGTTTCCATTTCTCTTTAGACCTTCGAGATTGGAACCAGTTTCCATTTCTCTTTAAACCTTCGAGACTGGAACCAGGTAGACCTTCAAGATTGGAACCAGTTTCCATTTCTCTTTAGACCTTCGAGATTAGAAACAGTTTCCAATTCTCTTTAAACCTTCGAGATGGGAACCAGTTTCCAATTCTCTTTAAACCTTCGAGATGGGAACCAGTTTCCAATTCTCTTTAAACCTTCGAGATTGGAACCACTTTCCATTTCTCTTTAGACCTTCGAGACTGGAACCAGATTCTAGTTCTCTTTAAACCTCTGAGAATGAAACTAGATTTCAGTTCTCTTTAGACCTTCGAGACTGGAACCAGATTCCAATTCTCTTTAAACCTTCGAGACTGGAACCAGATTCCAGTTCTCTTTAAACCTTCGAGACTGGAACCGCATTCCAGTTCTCTTTAAACTGCGACACCGGAACCGCATTCCGGTTCTCTTTAAACCTTCGAGACTGGAACCCGATTCCAGCTTCTCTTTAAACTTTCGAGATCGAGTACCTAAATTCTGATTCTCATCCTTTTCAATCGATACTTAAACTCTGATTCTCACTCCGAGGTTGGTACCTAAATTCCAGTTCTCTTCGCTATCCCGAGGTTGGAACCTAGGTTCCAATACTCATTTCAAATCCAGATTTCCTTAAATTGATTTTGAATTAAACCTCAACCGAAATTGAAACTCAAAACAAGTCGAAATCTAAACTCACACATTAAAAAAAACTCATAATAGAAATGAAATTAAATCTAAATCAAATTTCCCCAGATCTTATGATTTGGAATTCACCTCCTTCTCTTTTCCCCAGTGAGAGTTCAGGGATCTCCAGTCTTGGAGATATACTCGATACTCCCTAGCGGAAATTTGTTTATACTCTGTTCTAAGTGTGTTACTTAGACGTCTGTGTTGGTCTTGTTGATCTCTTCGGTCAACGCCAATACGCGCGGTGTGCTTCGTTAGCACAACGCCAATACGCGCGATGTGCTTGGTTAGCACACCACACCTATTGGGGGTCCATTTGTTGACCTCATTTTTGATGAGGTCTTTTTCTCTTCTCTCTCTTTAGCACTTAGGATCTAGCCTTAGGCTTTCCCTTTGACTATCTTAGATGACTAGAAATGGAACTTACCACTTAGAAATTTAAACACCTCTTAACTCCCTACAAGCTCCATAAGTTTGATTGTAAACCCCTAAGTCACTTGGAGAGTTAAGATCAAATGTGGAGGTTTAAAAGATGAGTTCCCTATATAACTCTTTGGCCTTAGGACTACCCTGTGTGGCCTGGTCTGGTGAGGTTTGACCTGCACACAGTACACTTTCACACACATTCCAAATCCTAAAACCATTCATACCTAGCTTGACTTCCTGACTCATGTAGGTAATCCTTATGGATGGTCCTCAACCCCTAACCCCTTGGCTAAGAGGGTTAGGAACAATATAGTGAATGCCTCAAATGAGTCCTCTCATGGCTCTTATGGGCTTGATATGGCTTCATAGCTGAACCAAAGTGATTCCATTCTACTCAAACTTTATCAATCTTCATTTTTCCAAAATTTCAATTTTTGACCTCCGGGGCCCTACACCCACCAAACCTACCAAATGCCCTTGAAACTACCCAAAATTTGCAAAATTTCCTAAATTATCCCAAATTCCTCAAAATAAATCCTAAACATTTCCCACCAATCAAATTGATCATCCTTAGCCAAATATACCAAAATTTCTAAAAATACCCCCCAATACCCTCCAAATACCCAAAATGTCCTTTTTAACCAAAAATCCATAAATTCCAAAAATTCCCAAAAAATTTCATAAAATCCTAAATATTCCCAATTTCATTTTGTTTAACTACACCATAAGCCAATTTTTTCAATTTAACCCACTTTTACCAAAAACCCCCAATTTAACCCATTTTTAACCCAAGTGAACCCAATGTCAAACCAAATCAACCCAATTGACCTCAATTTTGATCTAAATCAATTCTAAACTTCAATTAAATATCCCCAATATCAATTTAGACCAAATTTAAGCCCAATTTGATTAAAATTTGAATCCAATTCCAATTTGAAGCTTAAAGCCCAATTTTGGCCCATGACCTAAACCTAGCCCAAATCCAACCCAATTCAACTCCAATTGACCCCAAATCTTTTCCTAAACCTTCCCAATATCCCCAAAAACAAAAAAACTAACAAGATTTGCCCCAAATTTTAACCTAAAATCCACCCAAACCTAACTCAAACCAAAATCCCCAATTTTGGCCTAAACCCACCATAAACCCAAATGGGCCCAAATCTCAAAATCAAAGCCCAACCAAAGTTGAAAACTCTTTGTGACACTCCCATAAACATTTATCAACATTAATTTTACATCAAATCCAACTTTAGCCCATCCTTAGCCAAAGTTAACCCAATTTGACCCACTTTGGCCCCTTTACCAAAAAGTCCCAAATTAAATCCAATTCCACTCTAAATGATACCAAATCTTTTCTAAAATGTTCATGACACATCCCTAAAATAAACCTAACATTTGTTTGGCCCAATCCTTAACAAAATTTCCATCCACCAATTTGTTTTAAATCCTAAAAGCCCACCTCCTTAAACCTTTTTAAAAGCCCACTTCCGACAAATTCAAAAGCCCAAATTTCATTCCAAAGCCCACATGAAATTTTCCCTCATCATTCCCTATGATTTAAATCACCCCTAAGTCCAAAACCCATCATTTTGATTAAACCAAAATAGCATCATGGCAAAACCAATTAAAAAATCCAAAGTTTTCAAAGAATTTCAAATAACCTTTTTTCATGAAAATTGACCAAGCCATGGACAAGTCATAGGCTAGCCATGCAGCCATCCTTAAGCCCCATGCAAGCCATGTGAGTGGTGTTCATGTGACCATACCATATTGGGCAAGAGGAAGAGCCTCTTTCTTGATTCCCTTAAAGTAATTAAGCACTCTCATGTCTCCCTAACCCATGCTTAAGCCTAATTATACTTGGATTATGACTTCTCCCCACTAATCAAGCTGAATAAAGGGAGCTTTTCTCAGCCTAAATCAGACCATAGAAAGGTGAACCAAGCCCAACCTCATGCTTTGACCAATTTGAACTTAAACTCCTCTATTTAAGCTCCATTCATGGCCAAAGAGAAGAGATGCAAAAAGATTACCTTGGGGAAACTCGCCAAATTGTTCCCAAAGCTTCTCCAAGCACTCCTAAGCTCGATCCAACCATTTCCGATTGAGACCTCACCTCTTGGACAAAGGTATCAAATTTTTTCTCCTCCAACCGAGCTTATTTTAAATTTCTGTAAATATTCACATGCTTTAAGTATATTATCACCGTATAGATGTGTGATACTCGATTAGACGATCATTTAAAAAAAATTCACTCAATTTCGTTGAGAAACGAGTGAGATATCAAGGTTTGAAGGTAGACGGTTTTGGGTGAATAGAACTAGGAGAGAGGAGCAGTAGTCGTCCGATCACATGTGTATCGCACGGACGGCCGAGATGCAGTCAAATGAGAGCTTCATCCATAATCAGAAACGCGCAAGCCAATCATGGAGCGACACGTGGCCCCCCTTGATAGCAATAGTTTGAGAGGGAAATTGTATTTTTTATTTATTTTTGAACATAAACTTCAAAAAATCATAATATTTCATAGAAAAATCACAAAAATAAAATAAAAATACGCTCTTGCTCAATGAATAGAGGAGAACAATGTGGAAAAAGAATTGGGTTAATTTAATGAGTATTTTATTTTTAATTAATTTTTTACTGTTTTGAGTATTTTGATTCTCCATTTGCATACACAATTCACCATGGCATGAGACCATAGGGCTTTTGAAGCATCTGATCTTGGGAACACTCCCTGAAGTTTTCAAGGTCAGAAGCTATCTCTATGGCAAGTTATGTATTTTTCAAGTTTATGTCACTGTTTTGGTATTTTAATTCTAATAATTAGCATATTGCTCAATAAATTATAAAAAAATTTGGGGAACTTTCTTAGGACTAGAGAACCCTGGGATAATTATGGTTAGGCTTAATTCATTAAGAATAACCCTAATTAGCCTAAATAATTAAAATTTAATTTTAATTAATTAGGGTTAACCACAAATCAAAATAACTTGAAATCAATTCTCCATTGATCTTTAGGATACAGAGAACCTTGCATAAAAATTTGAAGTCAATTGGAAATGATTAGCTCCACTAAATGAATTAATTAAGCCACATGATCAAAATCAAACTTTGAAAATTTATAACTCCAAAAATACATTACAAAAATTCACCAAATTGGTTTTGTAGGCTCTCTGATATCAGAGGAGTCTATAAAAATTAAAATTGAAATTTTCTAAAATTTTTCATTTTTAATGATATTTTTTATATTTAAATAATTAAAAAATAATAAAAATCACAAAAATAATAAAAATTATAAAAATGTCACATTTTTACTCCTAATCACTTAGAAACCAACCAAATATTTTTCCTAAGTCTCTAAGTTAAGATATTGAATGTTAAAGGCTCAAAACAATTTTTAATATTAAAAAATGTATTTTCCAACCTTTTCACTAAATTAATTCCAATAAATCAAAGAAAAATCTGAAAATTGTAAAATTTGTTTCTCTGAACTCCTTGAGATCAGAGAGACTTAAGAAAAATATTAAATATATTTTTCAACTTTAATTTTATTTTATAATTAATTAACACTCCAAAATTCAAAATAATTATAATAGATAAAATATAACTTAAAAAATAACCAAAATTGGTCCAAGTGGTCCTCTAGTTATTAGGAACATCCCATAATTTTCTTAAGGACAGAAACAATACTTTGGTCATGTTGTTGAATTTTCCTTGAAATCCCTTATTTTTCACTAAAAATAATTATATAAATATATTAAATTCAGAAAAATCACATTTTCACCTCTAATGTCTTAATTGACATGTGAGTGAGGTGACATAAAAATTTTAAGTTCATTTGAACTCAATTTAGTGAGTTATGAAATAAATAAGCCTAAAAGGGCATAAAGGTAATTAAAGAATTTAAACCCCTTTATTAAAATTTTAGGTTTAATTAAAAAGGAGGGTAAAATATTTGATTTTATCTTTCTTGGATGATTGAAACTTTGGAAAATTAAAAGGGTAGGAACCCATTAATCACTTTTAATAAACCAAAAATGAAATTTTAATTATTTAAACAATTTAAACTTTGGAAGATTAATGAAATTTTGAATTATTAAAAATAGGGATATAACTTGAGAGGATATTAATTCTTTAATAAAAAAATGCTAAATAAATCACTTCAATAATATTTAACTCTTAATTAAGATTAAAATGATAATCCAAACTAAGTAAATTAAAAATTTTAAAAAAATAACCCTTAAATTAAAGGAAAGCTCAAAATATTAAGTGGTTTAACAATTAAATTAAATTAAATTAAATTTAAATTTAATTAAATTAAATTAAGTAAAAATTAAATTAAATTAACTTTTTAACAATTAAAGTTAAAATATTGAAATTAAATTCAATTAAATTAAATTTAAATTATATTAAATTAACATCACTCGATAATAAAAGTAAAATAAATTTGAAATATTAAGACAATTCATAATTAAGAATATAAAAAATCAAACTAATCAAGATTAACCTAAAATATCATAATTAAACTAAACCAAATCTTTAAGATACATGAATAATCTAAGTGAATTTGAAACACCAAAGATTAATTTAAAATATTATGATCATTTAAAGTATAAAGATTTAAACCAAAAATAATTTGAACACTATTCCAAACTTAAAATTATTAATTAAAACCTCATAATTAAACTAAATCACTTTAAACCATTAACTCAAACTTCAAATTAAGAATGATTAAAATTCTCAACAAACCAACTTGCCCCTAAAGGCTTTAATTATTACAACTCTTAAATGGAGTATTAAGTGAGATGTCACTTCATTCTTCAGGTAATCAAATGCCCAAGTTCACTGAGCAAGAGACAAAGCTTAACTAAACTCCTGGATGATTAATTCACCTGTGCAACTAAATTCACATGGACTCAAAATAATCTAGGAAGTATTGAAAAGATGTTTAGGACTCGTCCTAAGCACTTTCTCAATATGATGAGATGGTTTAGAAGAACAATTGAACTTAATTGTTCTTTGGTGAAGAAAATCATCCATAAATAAAACACAAGAACCTAGACGTCATAGGAAATGACTAGTTATAGGATTATGATCTTGGTAGACGAACCGAACCTTCCCTTAGCTTTACCTAGGTACTTGTTGAAATATTTAAATGCCTTAACATGTGTTTTAAGTGCATCTTGGGATGACGGGAAGACCCTCCAGGTACGCTTTTATTTTATTGCAATTTACTTACATGCACTGCACTTTACTTTTTCTTGCATGTTAAACAAGATTGTTGCATGAAAACTAAAACCTTTAGGGTAGCCACAAAACTAAATTAAAAGTTACAATAAGATAAAATCCATCGCCACAACATTTCAAAATATAAAACAACTCAAAATTTAATCACAAACAGAACATAAAACTACAATTGCAATTAAATTAAAACGTCTTGTTGGATGATCTGGAATACCTCGGATGATGTAACCTACGTGTTGCTAACAGTATTTCCCACGGTCTAAATGAAAGTGTGGAACTCATTCAGATGAGTTTAGCAAATTCATCTGGATTAAGTGAATCCGATAAAAATAACGGTGTCGTAATGATGGATCCGTGGGATCTTAACCGGTGTTGTTATAATCAACTTTAAGATTCCCCTAATAAAACACTAAAGACATTTGGACTTTAAAACTCTTCTAAACCAAAACACTTCTCTCATCTCATGATTGCCACCTTCTAAAACTAAACCTCTGCAACAACAAGGAGCTTGGAGCACTGTGGGCAGCACGGCCATCTTCTTCAGCAAAACTCGGATCTACACCAGCTAAACCTTTCTTAGAATTAAATAACCAAGCCATAGGACTTCGAGGTAGTTTTCCTAGTGCAACATATATCCTCAACTCTTCGTTAGGCAATTGCATGATCATGTCATGTAAATTAAGCCCTAACCGGTCTTAGGACTCTAAGGTAGTCGTTTGGTATGACATAAACCCTCACATATTCGAGGCTATTTGTGTGATTATATCATATAAATATAAGTCCTAATTAATTAAAATTGGCAGGATTGCAATATTAAATAAATTCTCAAATTGAAACCAAACCATAGGATAGTTTGAGAAGTTGCCAAGATTCTTCTTGGATCCTCAGTTTCTCCTACTTCTCTTTTTTTGGACTCCTGAAATAAACTGTTCCAAATTTGAGCTAATCCCTATTGAAATTCCAAAAATCCAATTCATTTGAAACTTTAAACTTTGGAATTCTTGAGAGCAAAACCACTAATTATTATCGAGAGTTTTCTTAAATGATTCCCGTCATTTAAGATTTAATTAACTATAGGGGCTTGCCCTTATAGGGAACTTTAAGAACCCAGGTAATATAAACCCTGCTTAATCCATTTATATTAAGCAGGGGAATTTGTCTGCTTATAAAATTGGTTCGCAGACCAAACGGATGTCACAAATCTTCTAGCTTATTTAATCGAGCCCCATCATCAAGCAGTGTGTCTATTCTTTGGGATATATACACAGTTTGTAGTGTGGTGCTCGTTTATATAAACTATTTGGGATGTGAGATCGGCTTGATTTCATATCTTAAAATTTTCAAACATAAAATTATTTTTAAAATCAAATGTTATTTTCTAAATTATATGTATATTTAAATTAAATTTAAAATTTAAAAACTCGCCGACAACTTTTGTAGGTGACCTCCTTTTCAAAACACATAACCTAAAAATATGCCGACAATGCCCAGCCAGTCTATCTAAGATTTGATCCAGAAATGGGAGTGGAAAGTGATCTTTCCTTGTGGCAAGATTTAATTTTCTATAATCAATGCATATTCTACACCCTGTAACTTTTTTTGTTGGTATTATTTCATTCTTTTCATTAACAGTCACAATCACTCCTCCTTTCTTAGAAACACAGTGAATAGGATTAACCCATGCACTATCTGAAATAGGGTAGATAATTTCAGCATCCAACCATTTTAAAATTTCTTTCTTAACAACGTCTTTCATGATAAGACTTAATCTCCTTTGGGGATTAGCCCGCGATTTGCAATTATCTTCCATAAGAATTTTGTGCATACAAATTGAAGGACTGGTTCCTTTAATATCAGCAATTGTCCATCCAAAGGCTTTCTTGTGCTTCTTCAAAATTTCAAGCAAACTCTCTTCTTCTTTTTCAGTTAATTGAGAGGAAATTATAACTGACAAGGTTGAAGATTCACCTAGAAAAACATACTTCAAATTATCAAGAAGCATTCTTAACTCAAGTTCAGAAGGTTTTTCAATAGATGGACCATAAGATTCATCTTTTAAGTCAAATCCAACAATTCAAAACTTTCACGAACATACTTTAAAACTTCCTCTTGAAAATCTTCGAATCAAGTAACTCCTCTTCTTGATTATGTTCTAATTCTTCTTTTTCAGATTTCTCTTCATAAGTTGACTTAAAACGGCATTCACTCAAGTATTTGATAACATCCATCCTCTAAAATTCATCTTCTTTACCTCTAGCAGGATATTTCATCGATTTTGAAATATTAAATGTAACAGTCTGATCATTAACCCTCATCGTTAATTCCACTTTTTGAACATCTATAATGGCTCAGCCTGTAGCTTCGAAAGGTCTTCCCAAAATTATAGATATCTCTTTATCTTCATCCATATCTAACACAATGAAATCAACAGGAAAAATAAATTGATCCACTTTAACCAAAACATCTTCTATAACTCCTTTAGGATACATGATCGAATGATCTGCTAATTGCAGAGTTACAGTAGTTGGGGTTATTTGTCCTAGTCCCAGTCTTTTGAATCTTGATAGAGGCATAAGGTTAATGCTTACACCCAAATCACATAAAGCTTTTCCATAGAATATGTCTCTGATTGCACATGGAATTGTGAAACTACCAGGATCTTTAAGCTTTTCAAGAAGCTTTTTCTGAATTATTGCACTGCACTCCTCACTAAGTGCAACAGTCTCATTATCTTCAAACTTCATTTTTCTTGTTAAGAATATCCTTCATAAATTTCGTATAGCTTGGCATTTGTTCTAAGGCTTCAGCAAATAGAATATTAATAGTACGCTTCTTAAATATCTCTAAGAAATTTGAAAATTGCTTATCCAACTTTTGTTGACCAAGTCTCTGAGGAAATGGAGGTGGTGGATTTTCTAAACCAACCTTTGGTGGAGAAACATGTCTTTCCAAACCTTTCGGAGCGTCCTCTTTTGGTTCTTCAATCTCTTCTTTCTCTACTTCAGTTTCCTTTTTACCTCTATCTTCCAAATCTCTTCCACTTCTCAGTTGAATTGCTTTTACTTGTTCTTTGTTCATTTCTCTTGGATTTACTTCAGTATTACTTGGAAGCATTCCTTGGGATCTATTACTTAAGGCATTTGCAATTTGTCCCAATTGATTTTCAATATTTATGATGGTTGCTCCTTGAATTTGTAATTGATTTCTCATATGTGATACCACTTCTTCAATAGAGAACTTCTTCTCCTTTAATTGTAAAGCATTGTTATAACCTGAAGGATAAGTTAATCTATTATAATTATTATTTCCTTGGTTGTTCCAATTCCCCAATGGGTTTACTTGGTGGTTCCCCATTGTTGATTAACACCACCCTGATTATTGGTATTCCAGTTAAAATTTGGATGATTCTTCCAACTTGGGTTATAATAATTGGAATATGGGTTGTTAGGCTTATATATAGCATTCACAGTTTCTGGTGAAGAATAAGAATCAATAATTTGGCCTAATGAATTTTTTTCAATCATGGAATGTGGCCGAGAAAAATTCATCTCAAATTGGTCTATCTTCCTTGAAATAACAGCAACTTGATTTTCTATCATTGTAAAAGCATCATTTTCAAAAACATTGGCTACCTTTTTAGGATTTAACCTTTCAGAAGGCCATCGAAAATTATTAGTATCCATTTCTTCAATTAAAGCATAAGCATCAGAATATGGTTTAGACATTAATGATCCACCAGCAGCAGCATCGATGATCGATCTAAGAGATCCAACTAATCCATTATAAAAAGTTTGAATTATTAACCAATCTGGTATCGAATGATGTGGACATTTCTCGAATAGATCTTTAAATCTTTCCCATGCTTCATATATTGATTCCCCTTCAAGCTGACAAAAAGATGTAATATCATTTCTCGAATTAACGAGTCTTAGATGGTGGAAAATATTTAGCAAGGAATTTTTGTGATGTTCACCCCAAGTTCTAATTGATCCAGAGTGCTTAATGAATGTAACCATATTTTAGCTTTATCCCTTAGTGAGAAAGGAAAAAGTCTAAGTTTAACAGCATCATCCAAAACACTATCATATTTAAAAGTAGCACACAACTCTAGAAAATTAGCAAGATGCAAATTAGGATCTTCAGTTGTTGCTCCCACAAACTGATTATTAGACACCATTTGGATAATAGCGAGGTTTAAGCTCAAAAGAATTAGCATTACTGACAGGGTTTTGAATACTACCACGAAGTTCATCCACTATAGGGTTAACATAATCTCTTAAAGGTCTTAATTCTTGATGGATGCCAACATTTTGATCTTGATGATTTGCCATTTCTTGAATATTTTTATCTGTTTCTGTGTTTTTAATGTTTTTGATTTTTCTGGTAGTTCTTTCTAATTCAGAATCGTAAGGCACAAGTCCCTCAAAACCTGAACTACACATACAACAATAAAACAAAACACAACACAACACACTAACAAAAATAAAAAAAGTAAAAATTTAAAATTTCTTAATTTTCTTTAAAATGTAATTTTAATTAATTTCTTTCCCCGACAACAGTGCCAAAAACTTTATCCACCTGATATTTATACTTACAATTATGATATGAAAATTGGCAACAACGACAAAGTCTTGATCCCACTGGATATATTTGCTTATGATTTTGATATGAAAATTATGATTTATAATGTGGATATTACGCAAGTACACATATCGTTTATGAAGTAATATAGGACTTTCTGATTAAGTTTCGAGATATCGAACCCATAGGGAAAGTGAAAAATCTTTAAAGAAATAGGAAAATTATTTTTTTACTTTTTTAATTGGCTTTTGAAAGTAGGTTTTGATTTTGAAAAGTTTGATAGTTGATTTCACTCTTTAAATTTTCTTATAAAAGTCAAACAATAAATTGAAATGATAATAACGGTAAACACGATATGAAAAACACTATTAACTAGAATATCTTTTTCTTTCCTTTATAAAGCAGTAATAATTATGAAAGTATTGTTGTGGAAGTATTTAAATTTATTGTGATGAATAGATGCAAATGTATTCTTTACCCTTACTTGGTTCTATAAAGAATATTGGTTAATTTGAAATTTTATCATTTTGAACATGGTTAGGCAGGGAAGATACTAACTCTCACTCTAAAGTTCCCTCAATTCCCTCCATCTGGGGGCTAACTTCTCATCACAAAATTCAAAACATCAAACTAAATTAGGTGTTTTTAGCCTGTCACACTAAAAATCCTCTAATTTTACTCCCTTTTAAAACATCTTCTAATATATTGCATTCAATTATATGAACTACAATTTTCACCCATATAATTGCATGTGATTCTTACTAACTTTTATGAGACAATACCGCATTGGATCTTACATAATCTCACCAAAAATTTTACATCTTAACAGGCCAAATTAAGAAGTAAATAAAGTTTATAGAATCAATCATCACAACTTCTTCCAACTTTAAACCCATATACATTCCACAAAAATTCTTCATGAATTACTTACTTCTTCATTTAAGAAAGAAAAATATAAAGTAAACTACTCAGAATGCATTGAGAAAATACAAAAACAGATTGATTTGAAATTAAAAACCATAATAAAAACAATTAACACAACAAGTATTAATTAAAAACTACATGTAAGAACAAAAGTGAACACTTATCTGAAAATCCTCTCCACAAGACTCAGGAAGTTCCTCTAAAACTTTAAATCTTCACTAAAATACTCCTCAGAGTGAGTCTCTCAACTCCAATGATTCAGAAACAGACTTCAGACTTCAATAAAAACTAGACTAAAGGAAAGAAAATAAGTGGAAAGAAGAAGGCTTCAATCCTACCCTTTTCTCTTTTCTAATCTCTACTCCTACTCCTAATACAATAAAAACTCTGTAAAAACTCTCTTCAAACTAAATTGAAGAGCCCCTAATCTTTCCTAAGACTCTTAAAAAATTAAACCAAGATGTGTCTTGGTGTCTCTTGAAAATGTGTCCAGATTCGATGTATCCACCAAAGAATGCACCCCTTCATTCAAACTTGCCACCCAAAGGAAGTTATAGAAGTTACCACCAAGAGTTGCATCCCATCCCCTTTTAAAATGGCGCCAAATTCAAGTTAATCTCCATTTTTAACTGTGGCGGCTAAGCGTTGGCCCAGCGACGCTTAGCCGTTAGTGCCCAAATTTTTATTTTTTATTTTTTTGCTCCAAATTTGATCCAGTTTTGCTTCTTTCATCATAATCACTCATTTTCATCATACCTTCAAGAAAAACACAAAATATCTTCTATTAAGGTGTAATATCATCAAAAATAGGTATAAAAATGTGCATAAAAAATACTATATATTTTAGGTGTATCAATGGGCGTAGAATTGGAGATTTTAGAGTGACAGGCTGAAATCCTCATATTGGTCCTAGGTTTTGGAAACAAAAGCGAGAGTTAGCCTTCAGGGGAAGGGAAGTGGGATCTCTGGAGTGAGAGCCAATATCCTTCCAGCCTAGCCATGAATTTGGGGACTAAACTTAGGATTAGTCAATGTTCTTTATGTGCTTAGGATATGAATGCTCCTATTTAGCACAATACGTTTGCATCACTGTCCATGTCACAAAAATCATCATATTATAATTGGAGAGGAGGAAGATTCTTTCTTATAATTGAATTTTGTTATAAATTTAGTCTTGTGTTTGTTTAACTTGCTAGAATGGTAGAACGTACTTTGGTAGAACTAGTAGCTACAACTATTTGTTTCTATTTTAAGAATTGAAATTACTTGCAATTGTGTTGTGATTCAAGAAGTGATTTTTGTGCTACATCATAAAATTAATTGCCTCTCTATGGGATCAATAACCAGGACTCCACTAGAGCCCTGTATTACTTGAGCGATACGTATACTTGTGTTTAACTGTGTGACTCAATAGAAAACTAAATCAGATCTATAGGTTTAGTGCCTTATGATTCTTATTTAGAGTGTACAATTAGAAAAATTTAAAAATAACAAAAAAATCTGAAAATCCTCACAAAATGGCGAACAACTTAAACAATCAAAATGAAAATATACTAAGACCTTTAAGAGATTATGTCAATCTAACAGCAGATGAAATTCACTTAACTATCCAAAACCCTGATGTTGCTGCTAATTCATTTGAGCTTAAACCTGCTATTATCCAAATAGTACAAAATAATCAATTTGGAGGAACACATAATTAAGATCCTAACTTACATCTCACTAGTTTTCTAGAACTGTGTGCTACCTTAAATACGATGAAGTGTCAAACGATGTTGTTAGGCTTACACTTTTTTCCTTTTTCATTAAGGGATAAGGCTAAGGCATGGTTAAACTCATTAGCACCTGAATCTATCAGAACTTGGGGAGAGCTTTCACAAAAGTTTCTGTCAAAATATTTCCCTCCTTCAAAAACTGCTAAGCTGAGGAATGATATCACATCTTTTTAGTCAGTCTGATGGAGAATCCATATATAAAGCTTGGGAAAGATTCAAAGATCTTCTAAGAAAGTGTCCACCTCATGCTTTACCAGACTGGTTAATAATTTAAACATTTTATAATGAATTAGTAGGATCTTTGAGATCGATCATCGATGCTGCTACTGGTGGATCATTAATTTCTAAACCTTTTGATGAAGCATATTCATTAATTGAAGAGATGGCTAATAATAATTTTCAATGGCCCTCTAAGCGGGTAAATCCTAAGAGAGTAGCTAGTATTCATGATTCTAGTGTGATAACTATGATAGTCTCTCAAATTGCTGCACTTTCTAAGAAAATGGATCAATATGGAATGAATTATTGTCCAACACCCCCAGTGTTAGAGGAAAATTCATCAGGACAGATGATAGACTCTTAAATGTCTTATGAAACCTTAAATGCCATAAATAACAATGTTAATAATCCTTATTCAAATTATTATAATCCTAGTTGGAGGAATCACCCAAACTTCAACTGGAATAACACCAATGTTGTTGTTAACCAGCAATGGGAAAACAATTCTATGAATTTAGTTGGAAATCCGAACAACCAAAGAAATACCAATTATAGAACTTCTTATCCTCCTGGTTTTAAAAGTAACACACAAATTAAGGAAAAGAAGTTGTCTACTGAAGAAATGATTCTAAAAATGGGTAATCGAATTCAAGCTCAAAATGTTACAATGAAGAACATTGAGAATCAATTAGGGCATATATTTAATGCGCTTAATAATAGACCTTCTGGAAATCTTCCTAGCAATGTTGGGATCAACCCAAAAGATCAAAACACAGAGCAAATTAAGGCTACTCAATTAGGGAGTGGAAAAGAATTGGAACCAAGATTCAAAAAGAAGTCGAAGTTGAAAGAGAGGAAGTGAACATTGAGAAAGGTTCTAATAGGATATATCCAGATGAATATCCAATTGAACCAATGAAGATAACTGTTGAAAAACCACCTCCTCCTTTTCCTCAAAGACTAAAGAAACAGAACAGGGATAATATATTTGCAAATTTTTTGGAAATTCTTAAGAAATTAACGATTAATAATCCCTTTGTTGAAGTATTAGAACAGATGTCTGATTATGCAAAGTTTATGAAGAATATTCTTAAAAAGAAAAGAAAGTTCAAAGATCACGAGACTGTTGCACTTAGTGGTGAGTGTTGTGCAATTATTTAGAAGAAGCTTCTTTAAAAACTTAAAGACCCAGGTAATTTCACTATCTCGTCCGCTATAGGTGAGAAATTTTTCAGAAGAGCTTTATGTGATCTTGGAGCTAGTATTAATCTTATACCTTTATCAACTTTCAAAATATTGGGAATAAGAGAAATTTCACCTATATCTATGACTCTTCAGTTGGCTGATCGTTTTATCACTTATCCTAAAGGAGTTGTGGAAGATGTATTAGTGAAAGTAGAAAAATTTATCTTTTTTGTGGACTTTATTGTATTAGATATGGAGGAAAATAAAAATAAATTCCAATTATTTTGAGAAAACCATTCCTTGTTACTGGGAGAGCTATGATCGATGTTCAAAAAGGAGAATTAACTATGAGAGTTAATGATCAAGATGTAACTTTCAATATTTTGAAATCTAAGAAATACCCTTCAACTGAAAAAGATGATGAGTGTTTTCGAATGAAAATCTGCGATTATTTGAGAGAAGATCATTTTAAAGAAGTATTTGAAGAAAGTTTGGAATTTGAGGAAGAAAATGAAAGTGAAAGTGAAGATGATTTGAATGATATGAAGAATGAAAAGTTAGAATTTATTTAGGAAATATTTGAAAGATTGGATACTATAGAAAATGGAGATAAAAGTTGAATTTCATCTATCATTAAACCCCCTGAACTTGAGCTGAAAATTCTCCCTAATCATTTGAAGTATATGTTTTTAGGAGAATCATCTACCTTACTAGTCATTGTATCTTTGGATTTAAATGAATATCAAGAACAAAAATTACTATACACCTTAAAAAGATACAAACAGACTTTTGGTTGGTCCATAGGTGAGATTAAAGGAATCGATCCATCGATCTGTATACATAAAATTTTGTTGAATGAACAACTAAAACCTAGAGTTGATCCACAAAGGAGACTGAACCCAATAATGAAAAAAGTGGTTAAAAAGAATATTTTAAAGTGGTTAGATGCTAGAATTATATATCCTATTTCTGATAGTGTTTGGGTAAGCCCAATTCATTGTGTTATTAAGAAAGGAGGAGTGACTGTTGACGTAAATGAATGAAATGAAATTATACCAACAAGACAAGTCACTGGTTGGCGAATATGTATTGATTAAGGAAAATTAAACGCCCTCACTAGAAAAGATAACTTCCCTTTACATTTTTTAGACCAAATGCTAGACAAACTTGCTAGACATAAGTATTATTGCTTCTTGGAAGGATATATCGGTTATCACCAAATAACTATTGCTCCTGAGGATCAAGAGAAGACTACATTTACTAGCCCTTATCGAACTTTTACTTTTAGAAGAATGTCCTTTGGATTATGTGATGCACCTGCAACATTTTAAAGATGTATGATGTCCATATTTAGCAAATTAATAGAAGATGGAATAGAAGTGTTTATGGATGATTTCTCAGTATTTGGAGATTCATTTGATGCATGCTTATGCAAATTAGAAAAAGTTTTAGAGGTATATGAAAGAACAAATTTAGTCCTAAACTGGGAAAAGTGTCAATTTATGGTTGCAGGAGGAATTGCGCTTCGGCATAAAATATCTGCATATGTCATGGAAGTAGATTCTGTAAAGATTCAAATTATAGAAAAATTACCACCTCCAACAACTATGAGAGAGGTAAGAAGCTTTTTGGGACATGTAGAATTCTACAGGCGATATATTAAAGACTTTTTGAAAATTACTAAGCCTCTATGCCAACTTTTGAAAAAAGATAGGAAGTTTGATTTTAATGATGAATGCTTAAAAGATTTTGATTTATTAAAGGAAACATTAATCGTCGCCCTATAATAGTTTCACCAGACTGGGAGAAACTATTTGAATTAATGTGCGATGCGAGCGATTATGCTATTGGAGTGGTTTTAGGGTAAAGGCACGACAAAATGTTTAAATTTATATACTACGCTAGTAAGACTCTTATTGATGCTCAAATTAATTACCACACTACAGAAAGAGAGTTATTAGCTATCATTCATGCCTTTGAAAAATTTAGATCTTACTTAATTGAAGCTAAATGTATAGTGCATACTGATCATTCTACTATTAAATATTTAATGCAAAAGAAGATAATGATATTTAATGCATATTGATCATTCTGTTGCAATTGAATGAATTGGAAGAAATCAGAAAAGAACCATATGATAATGATAAAATATACAAGGAGAGAAGAAAAATATGGCATGATCGGGAGATTGTTAAAAAGGAATTTAAACTAGGACAAAAGTTTTATTATATAATACAAGATTGAAATTATTTCCTGGAAAACTGAAATCTAGATGGACATACCTTACACTGTCATAAAAATCTATCAATTTGAAGCTGTGATTATCGAAGACCCTAAATCTGGAAAAATATTCAAAGTTAATGGACAAAGATTAAAACCATATTATGAAGTCAATAAACCTAATCTTAAATAGGTTTAAATGTTCTATCAACCTGAATAACTTGAAGTTATGTCGGGCTGACAACATTAAACCAAGCTCTTTGTGTGAGGCAACCCACAGTTATTAAGTGTTTGCTTGTTTGATGTGTTATTTGTGTTTGTATTTTACTTAATTAAGTCCTACCCTTCTTTAAATATCATTAAAAACATTAAAGAAATGAATCGAATAGAAGTTTGGAATGAAGTTGGACAAAGCGAAGTTTTGGCGAAATTTGAACTAGCACCGAACGACGCTGCTATCAGCGCTGGACCGCGCTGCTATTCAGAAAATAGTTTATCATCTTTAAATTTGAGTTTTGGCGGTTCTAGGCAGCAATTCTTCCACTTGAACTCCCAAAAACCACCCCTAGACGCAGGAACTACTAGAGGAACGAAAAGAAAGATCTCAAATCTCATCCAAATGGATTCCAACTCGATAGAAACTTCAAGATTTTAAGTTTTCAACCGTAGAAAGTTCATCAGTTTCGAAGCACAACATCTATTCAATAAGAATATCTAAAATATAAGGTTGATTAAAGAGCGAGGCTTTGTGAATCGAGGTACCAATTCTCCTACTACTAGAATTGATGAAATAATTATTCAAAGATGTTGGGCAGTGTTATGATATACTACTACCGCCGTAGTTGTCCTGGTTGTGAAGGAGTTTTATGCAAATCTTCATGGAATCAACCAAGGATCAGTCTATGTGCAAGTTAGGTTTGTTAGATTTACTCCTGCAAAGATTAATGATTTATACATGATTGAGAATGTGTCGATCTGCCACTATTCAAACTTTGCCTCAACGAAGGACAACATGAATGGTATATACAGATATTTGATGGATGAAAGTGATGAATGGGAGATAAGAGATAACAGGTATGTAAGTTTTTTTACCACACTATTAAATCCTACGTCGAAGCACTTACATTATTTCATATGTGCAAAATTGCTCCAAACTATGAAAATCAGTAAAGTAACTAAGGAGCGTGCTATTTTGAACTATTGTATTCAAATGGGGATTTCTATTGATGTTGGTTCAATAATTGTTAAGTTTGTTTTGGGATTGATCGTTCATGGATCAAAGTATGGGCTTGGACATCTTTCCACCATATTTCACCTCTGCAGTCAATCACAAGTGTCATATGAGAATTGGGAAAGAGTATTTCTACCTTGGAAGCCTATAGAACCAATAAATGAATATAGTAAACAAGCAGTTGGTGATATAAATGACATGAGTATCATTAAAGATCAACCATCTCAGATGTTTACACCTATTCCTCCTTACTTTCCTGAAAGTTCACAGATCATCTTAAAGAAAATTAAGAAATTGGAGAAGGAAGTGCAACACCTGATGAATGTAATCAACAATCTATCTGACTTTTTCGAACATCTGGATTGGAGAATGATGGAGCACTTTGATCATTTTGGGTACATTGAAGGAAATTTGATACGATTGATGAAAAGGAGGTTGTATTGATGAGGATTCCACTGAAGAATTCTCGTTTCGTCCATTCTACATTTATTCATTCACGCTCAATCAATTGGAGATTTAAGAGTTGATGATAGTTCTCTAAGGAAGAAGGAAGACTTGATTATTATATTTCTATGTCTGTGTATTTGAACTGATTGATTTGCTTTGCTTTGCTTGGATGTTATATTTGGACTTACTTTCTTGCTTAGTTTTCAGCGTTATTGAGCGACGCTGAATTTTAGAATTTTATGGCTTGATGATATGTAGCGTTTAGTGTTATTTGTATGTGTTTGTAATTTAGATTTTATATATCAAAGTGATGTTTAGTGTTTTTTGTGTATAGAAATATCATTTGCCATGGCTTTAGTATGTAATTCAATGCTTAATTGGACTAGTTAAACGTCAGAGCGGGCTTGAAAGGATCAAAATTGCAAAAAAAAGTCGGAAGCCCAACTTTTAAACTGGCACCGAATGACACTGTCACCGACGCTGGACCGTGCCAAAAGATAAAGAGTTTGGCCATAAGAGCAGAAAATAGCGCCGAACGGCGCTGTCACCAGCGTCGGGCAGCGCTCAACCAGAAAAAGGCCATAAACTCCAAAATTTTCCGATTTAACCCTGGGACACATCATTTTTGCTCAAAACATCATCTTCTACCTCCAGCCAAGGCCGATTTTCGTACATAGGGCTCACTTGCATTTGAATTTGAAGCGATTTCGTGGCCGGAAAAAGTTCGGATTTCATCTTCTCTTGGTAAGAGCTACACTTTAACCTATATTTTTTCGATTTTGACCGTGAAAATCTCCTACAATAAGAAGATTTAAATTTTGAGGTTTTTAGAGAAAATTTGGAGATTTTTCATGGTATTGGAGTTCTTATCTTTTTAAATTTACCTTGGAGTCCATTACATTGCAATTTTGAAATTGATTTAGATAAATTTGATATTTTTAGACAAATGGCTCCAAGAATGGCTAAGGGGAAGAGAAAGTTTGATTACGATGAGAATAAATTTGTGAATTTTAAGGCTTATTCCCGCTTCAGTACATTTATTAGCAATAAGAAGTGTATTCAAGAGAAAGCTTTTTAAACTCCTGGAGGTGTGATTGAAGAACTTATTGTGAATCGTCAATGGGAAATTTTCTGTTATTTTACTGCTGAAGTGATGCTGGGAATTGTAAGAAAATTTTATGCTAATTTGTACTATTCTAAGAGTGAATATATCCTTGTTAGAGGACAACTGGTTGAGTTTACCCCTGCCCGCATCAATGCATTCTATTAGTTGAGAGAACCCTTTTATGTGAATATGAAAATTTTCATGTTAATAATGAAGCATTGGATACTATTATGAACTATTTGACGGACGAAAAAGGGGAATGAAAGATTAAACAGAAACAAAAAGTTAATTTCTCCCTTTCTACTTTGAATCCTATATCGAAAATCAGGCACTATTTCATTTCTGCAAGACTTCTGCCTACCAGCCATCACAGCGAGGTTACTGTAGACAGAGCTATTCCGAATTACTGTATTTAGAACATGAAGAATATCAATATTTGGGCTATTATTCATAAGAGTATTTCGACAACTTCGAAAGGAGAGACTACAACCCAGCCTGATTCATGACTTGTGTGTTCAGTCAGGTGTAGCAACTGAAGATAATGATGAGGTAGTTCATCCCTTAAAGCCCATTAGTAAACTAAATCTGAAAACCTATGAAGCCCATGTAGGATGGAAATGGATTAAGAAAGCTGATGAACCTTCTTTTAGTCATGAGAGACCGTCAACATCTAGGGAACCTACTCTGCATGATGTTATGGATTAGTTAGAAAGGTTAAACACCAGAGTAGAAGGACTAGAAGTAAGGAATAAGATAAATGATGATTAACAAGTGCGGTGGCGAGAATATGAGATAGCTTATCATGATGCACATATAAGATTTTTCAGGGGAGACACTAGTGCTGTATTTCCTACATACCCTGAGTATACTCCGTACCAGCCCGATGAACCTGATGATGGTGAAGCTCCTGCAGATGATGATTGGTAGTTTAAGTGTTTTTATTTTTATTGTATTTTGTATTTGTGATGTCCTGAGGCTCTCTTAGATTTGTATCTGTGATGTAATTTATATTTGGTTGTGTTTGTAGCAGACTTTATGTTGAATTGTGATGTATGTGATGTGTTAGTAGAGTTTGCATGTGTTTAGTTTGTTAGTTTAATCTGTGATAGTAACAGTTGGATGTTAATGTTGTGTGCATAGTTGATGTTTTAGGTTTTTAAAATTCTTCCCTTGCAAATTTCTAACCTATATTTGTGTATAGAATTGCTCTTAATTATTTCAGGCCTACTGTTCTAATTTATGAAGAAAACCTGTCTAAACTCAAAGGAATGAAAAGCCCAACATATTGAGGTATGAGTTATATAAGTTTATATCTTTTCTTTCTTCCCATGTTAATTATGCTATTATTTAAAAATTTAAGTTTGGGGGATGGAAAGAATTAACTATTAATTGTTATCATTTAAAAGTATTTTCAAAATTATTAACATGATTTCCTGTGATTAAACTCAATTTCACATAACTGTATTTTGATTTTATTTGAGTATTTAGTGAAATTGAATGAAAGTATTTGATAATGAAAAGTAATATTGTAGGCTAAGATATTTGGTATAAGAGAATAGGACTATAGTCAACTATTCAAAGTAAGAAAAATTGTATGTTTGGAGTATTAAGAATCCTAAAACTTTATGTGAAAGGAAAGGATTGAGACTCTATGATGAATCAATAATAAGCTAAAGAAATGCCTATAAAGTAAAGGATTGTGGTAAGTTTCAAATTTAGGGTGAGAAGGGTGAAGTTCAAAATTATTAAAGGCTATCCAGATATAGTAATCTTCACTTGAAAAAAGCAAAAAACAAGAGAAAAAGAAAAAAAAGAAAGAAGCAAAATAAAAACAAATAAAAGAAAGAAAAGCGAGGAGAAGCTTGAGGAGATGCCTAATAAAAAATTGGCTTCACTTGGACCTACCTAAAGAGAAAAACTTAATTACTTTCCTAAACTTATATGTATGGATTAACATCTTTACTAGCAGTGTTCTCATAAACTTCTTTTCATGTAATACTTTTAAGTGCCTTAATAGGACAATCTACAGTCATTTTTGAAATGAATAGAAGGCTAGAACTCTTAGACTTGATTACTAGATAGTCTTATACCTGCAAAATTTACTTGAACTATTCAAAGATCTTTCTGAAAATTTTACTATTGAACTTATCTAAGTCAAAATTATGGTATTCTAGAAAGAAAGTTCATTGCAGTGGATCATTATTTTATGTATTAACTAAAATTACTTGAGGACAAGTAAACATTAAGTTTGGGGGATCTTGATCCACTGTAAAGTTGAAAGCTTTTTACTGTCCATTTCATACTTATTTTTGATGATATTGCAATTTAAAGAAAGATATTTTTCATGATTTCATGCAGGTACAATGATTCTAGGCCTTTGGAGCAAAAGAAAGTGAAAATGAGCAAAAGAAAACTAAATTAATATATATATATATATATATATATATAAATCTGAGTTCATAAATTTTAGCAAATTAAAAAAAACGCACTAAGTTTTCTTGGACACAGTTGGCTGAATATTCTCTAGAACATCTCTAAATGTTGAAGGACGACATCTGCAATTCATAGCCTTCTTGTTCATCAACCTACATGAGTACGAGAAAATTTATTAATGTTGACAACATTATAATTTACAAACGATAATAAACATATAGCATTCCTCTACAAACAATAATAAACTTAGAATACCTATTAAATGTCCAAAATATAACCCAAGAATAACCTTATATTAATTCCCAAACAAAACCTTAAGTAACGCAGAAAATTAACCATACATAAACATAACATAATCCACGAATACCCCATAAATAAACTAATAATAAGCCTAGAATCTTACAAAAAATCCAATAAATAGCCCCACAATAACCTAAGAATAACCTAAGAATACACACCCCTGTAAACTTCAATAACCCAATACTAACCGGAGAATAATCCCATGAAACCCCTAAACTATAACAAAGATGAACTCATTAATAGCACCACCATAACCCATAAATAACCAAAAAATGAACAGTTAATAACTGCCGATATAAACCCAAAACATACTGCACAATAACCCAATAATAATCACATAAATAAACCTTCAATAACTAACTAATAACTAGAAATAACTAAAGAATATTCCAGACTAACTCATAAATTGAATCCATAACTAAGAATAACCTTAGAATAAACTCTCAAATCAACCCTTAATAACCCAATAATAACACAAAATAACTCCAGCCCTACACCCAAAAATAAAATGACTTTTACTCAAAACTAACCCAATAATAAACCAACTTTAACCCAAAATAACCTGACTAAACTAAATGGTATACAATAACCCATAAGTAACTTGGAATTAACCAAATTATAACTTGAGAATGAACGCTAATAACTGCTGTTTTAAAACAAAACCTAACTTTTGAATAACCCATAAATAAACCTACCATAAACCACGAATAACCTTGGAATAATCTAAAAATAAGAATAACCTCAGAATTGCATAAAACTAAGAATAACCTCAGAATAAGCTAAACATAATCTAAGAATAACCTCTCAAATCAACCTTGAATAACCCCATAATAACCGAAAATGACTCCCGCTCTAAAACCCAAAATAAAGCGAGTTTAGCACATGAATAACCGAATAATAACTCAATAATAACCCTCGAATAATCTGTATACACTAAATAGCTCCGCATAACCAATAATAAACCCACAAATAACCCAATAATAACCCACAAATTAACCACTAATAGCTGCTGTTTTAGAACAAAACTTAACTTCAGAATAACCCAAGAATAAAAAAAAAATAATCGAAATAAAACAATAACATATACCAGGACAACTTCTCAACATCATTGTTCGTCCTCTTTGCCTCCTTCTTCTTCATTTCTTTCTTTTTCTTAGGCTATTCCTTTTCAGGTTTATTGGCCTCTTCCGGCTTATGACCTCTTCCAATTGCATATTCTCCGGATCATCCAACTCTCCAGATCATCCAATTGCATTTTCTCTGCCACTTTTTCTAACTGCTTATCTTGAGGTCCCCCATCTCTATTTCTTACTCTTTCGACACTACCCTTCGAACTCTAGCACAGCCGCAAAATCCTACGAGATTGACGGTTGGAGCTCTTTAAAACCGGTCTAGAAGAAGCCTAAAAGTTTTACGACAACAGTATTTTTCGACCCTCTAAAAGGCGGCTTTAAATTTTCACTTTTTTTTAATATTTTGAGACCGGGTCTGAGTGGGACCCGCTCTTACACGTGGCATAACATGATTGAAATTTGAACGTTCCTCTACATTCGGAGTCTGGACCGAAAATTTTTGCAAATACGAAGAGATCAACTTATGAATAAGTGTGAAAATGAGTGAAAATGAGAGATTTGGAAGCATTTACTTGGAGTTCGAGACTGAAAACGGTGGAGTGAAAGTCCAAAGCGGAATCACTTGAATCGAAGCCTAATCCATTGCTCTTTGCCTTCCAGAGCATCGGCTCTACATCCCGTCAAAGTCGAGCCGAAGCAGAGATTCTAGGTTTTCAACCCAAATAAAACCAAAACCGTTTCTTTCTCGTCTGCAACTTTTGTCTCTTTGCTTAGCTGTTCATCCCTGCTCACCTGATGCACTTCACCTTCTCCCTCTCTTCCCTGGCCCCCTTCTCCTTTTTCCCATCTTCTTGATGCCGTGATCTAATAGGAGTCATGGTGAGGAAACATGGTTGGCAGTTGCCTGCTCACACCTTTCAGGTAGTCTTCCTTCGGAGCTCTCGCGTTCCTTAAATGCCATCTCTGAACAGGGAGAGGCTTAGAATCCAGGAAATTACTATGGTTTTTTATTATTTTCAATTAGCACCTCTATCGCTGCTTTTGATGGTTGTGCGGTTCTCAGAGGAAACACGTTCTTGATTGATGTTTCTTCGTGTAGAATTTTCTCTCTATTAATTGATCTAACTTCTGTATTCTGCTGTTAATCTGAGTGGTTGGAGTTAGACTGCGTAAGTGAAGTGAAACGAGCATTTGATAAAGACCCGTTTTTTTTTCTTTGGGTTGTTTCTATTTTTCCTTTTTTGAATATATTATACATTGTGATCCTTTTTTTATTGAGCTTATTTGGCAAGCTTCTGTTACCGTGGGATGTGCTTCCTTTCAACTACTTGTGCTGATTTCTTAAGGATATTCGATGCGTTTATCTTTTGATGCCTTACTTGATTCTTATTTGGCTATCTATTTTTAGCAAACCTTTTCTAGCTTTAAAAAAAAAGGAAAAATACTTTCGAGCTTTTGGTTTTCTTTTACAGCGTAGGGGATCATAAATATCGCAATTTCCATTATTTTTGGGAGTTCTTCAAAGGTTTTATATTTTAATTTACTCCTTTTTTCTCAGTGTCGAATTAATTTGTTGCAATACGATCTTGCGTTGTTGTTGCCATTTTGAACATTGTTATTTGCAGTTTTTCTGGCTCAATAGTCTGGCCTACCCACTATTTTGTTATCTTGCTTCATTCAGGAAACGTTTTATGCTCCATGCAGCTGAAACTCATGGGAAAACATGAATAATGAATTGAAATCAAGCAAATTAGAATCACCAGTTTCCTCTATTTAATGCAATAATTGGGACAATTTTGTCCAAGCAAGAAATTTTACTTATATTAATTCATTCTTCTTATCCTAAATCTTGCGTCTTGCTATTTTACTTTTGCATACCATGTCATTCATTCTTAAATGATTTTTTATTTTAATAGCTTCATTTATTTTGTTATAGCTTTTCTTTTGCAATAGTAATTTATTTTTTATTGCTCCAAACTTCTTCAGCACTCAGGGGAATAATTGTATTCACTTGAAATTAAAAGGTTTCATGGATAACTTCCTTCAATTTTGGCTGTAAATGATTTTTGGTGCTGAAATCTGCTTAAAACTATTGGACTTCCTCATTTTTCATTCTCTCATGTTTTCCGGCCTCATGGAAGTACTCTATAGTAAACTCATTGTGTAGCTTTATTTTAATAGTTTTTTATTTCTATGATAGCCTTTTTCAAAGTTGATTTTCCTTATAAGATGTTAGTTTACTGTTTTGCAAGTAGCACCATTCTATCTTCTCATGATTGACCTTGTCACATACTTTCTAGATTTGTTTACTTACATTATCTTTTTAAGAGTTTATCTTTTGTTATCTCGTCTTTTATTCTTGTTGGTGTTTTCATTTCATTTGGGATGAGCAGAGATTTAATTACATAGTTTGTCTTCAGCACAAATCTTATTAATGTAACATTTTTGAATTCAAGAGCTCTACTCATAATCTAACATTCATATTTCATCTTTGATAATAGCTTGGTTATTGGAAGCCTATATTTTGTTATCCACTTGTGAAAGTAACGGGTCATTTTTTTGGATGAGTTTTAAGTGTAAAATAAACCATACATAGGATTTTACAAATTGGTTATTTGGTTCGAAGAGAATTAAATGCACATTATTTTTTTGCATGAATGTGGAATTCACATTTTAGTTAATTTTTGGTGAATTTCAAACTCACCAAATCTATGTGATCTCTATATACATGGACTCACCTTTCCTATCTGTCGCCTTCTTATCTGGCACCTCAATTGTCGGCCACTAGCCCCGGTTATGGCCGCACAACTTCACCAACGCTTTCCTTGCTCACTAGCCACTGCTCACTAGCCACTGCTCACTGTTGCCACCAACAACTACCACCATCTACCTTCTGTAGTCAACCATTGGTTGTGCTCGCTAGCACCGTGACAACCTCTGGTCATCACCAATATTCGCCAACTATGGCCTATAGTTGCTGCTAGCTATTTTAAATATTGGTTTTACTTTGCAAGGAACTAAATATGAAGATTAATAAATTTCTCTTACAAGCAACCATACACTAGCAATGTATCTCAAATCCATGATTTATATTACATTGTAGTTTAAAATATTTAGAATTCCATGTATTGCAACCAAATGGCCCCTAAAACAATGTAAATTCATTTGAATAGCTTGAACGTATTGTTTTAGGTACTTGTACAAAGAAATTGGGAACAGGATTTTTTTTAATTATTTGTTGATTTCTACGGTTACTTCTCAAGAGAGAGATCCACATTTGTTACATCTTGGCTTTTCAGATTCTCCATGTGCTTAGATATGTTACTTAATTGTATTTTTTTTATGTATGAGATAGGCATGCTATTAGGGATTATTGTTTTAGTTAGAATAATTGAAAAATGAGTTTTGTGAAGATATACTAGCAATTGGTCTTTAATCATAAATATTGGGGCGGTTATGGTGCATGAAGCTTAGTTTGGGCTCCCACAATATGCTAGGAATCTTCATTTAATAATAATAATAATAATAATAATAATAATAATAATAATAATAATAATAATAATAATAATAATAGTAATAATAATAATAATAATATAATAATAATAATAATAATAATAATAATATAATTATAATAATAATTATTTTTATTATTATTATTGTTATTATTATTATTATTTATATTTTTTTATTATTGAGGATATTCTTCTTTATTATTTTGTACTTTATTATTCTCTGCTTCTATTCATATTTGTACCTGCATATGCTTGCATTAAGAAAGTTAAGTAAATTTGTAGTTCTTTAAATGATAGCTTATTTCTAATATGGTATCTGAGCCTATTGATCATTTAAACCTTCCTCTAATTTGCATTGCACCCAATCACAAAAATCTTGCTCTTCATTCTATTCCTATATTTTGCACCGTGCTTGTGAGATCTCCATTCCTCTTTCCATCAATTTTACCATTGTCAACCTCACCTATCCTTTTTTGTATCACACATTATTATATCAAAGAAGTATAGCTGGGTGAAGTGGGCTCCCTATTGCATGCTAGAAATCTGTCTTCCTTTCACACCAATGAGCTTTGTAGGAAGCTCAAGTCCAAAGTTATGATTCATGCATTCATTAGTTTGATTGGCGTCATTTTCCAATCCTCTTTTTTTATTATCCGAAACCATAATTTTCTTTGATTTTAATTTGTTCTCCACTTGTTAGGTCTTTGGCTGTGACTCCACTTCCAGCCAACTCATTTACCTCCTCATCATAGGGCAGCCTCCACACATAATCATCAACCATTAAGGCACTTGCCCTTATTTATTGCTTGTAGATCAATGCACTTCTGCAATCTAGTTATATTCTCTAATGGTGTTGTGCTAGGTTTTTTTCTTACTACATCGACCACTTCATCAATTCCTTCTTTCAATACTCTTTGTCTACGTTGTCCTTTTATTGATTGTTTTTGTTGAAGGCATATATGTTAATGTTGCAATATAACATTTGCTATAGTATGTAGGTTGTGTGGCTTATCACTGCTACATTTTATGCTGAAGAGTGATGCTGCAAGATAGCACACGTTATTTGTGTTATCAATGGATAATAGTGCATAACATCTATATAATATGCTATTTAATTTTTATATTTTAGAGTTTAAAATTAATATTACTATTATCTATATTTTTCTCATTAGCTTTATTTTATTATGATTAATGTTTTTAGGGTAGCTTAATTGTCAATTACACGTTTGAGGCACTCGATCTGCTTCAACGAACACAAACAAAGTTGATGCTAGCAGGTGAATTTCTTATTCGTTCATGCCTTTGGCTTCAATGCTGGCACGAAAGCCATTTGCCCTTTCTCAACTTGGAAAATGGAGTTGGACACTAGCACACAAGTCCTTTGTGCTCTTAGCTAGGGCTGAGCATTTGGCCGGTTTAGATAGATCGATTTTCAAATTGATCAAATCAATTACAACTGAAATTCAAAATCTAAAAAACCAAACTAATCAATACTATGATAAAATTAAACCGGCAGAACCTAAATTTAAATCAGTTTAAACGGTTTTGTTCTGAACAAACCGAAATTTAGTTGTTAGTTTGAGTTCTCTTACGAACAAACATCAAGAATTACATATCGTACATATTTAATATCAATTTAATTGCATGAATCCTTCATTTAATTTCAAAATTGTTAATTTTCTATTTATTCCATTAAATAAAAATTAAAACACAACAAATAACTGGAAACTGAATATTGTGTTTTTAGAAATAAAACCTAAATGCATTTTTAAAACAGATTCAAATCAACCGAATTTTCTTAATTTGGTTCGATTTTTCAGTTTTGACCAATTAATGCACACCCTACTTAGCTTCAACAATGGGGTTTGACGGCTTCGGGAGAGGTCAATGTTCTCAATTTTGATGGAGGTTGAAGCTCTACGCTTTAACTTTAATGCATTAAGGTTTCTACATGTGAAAAGCTTTGATCCGTTAGGCTTTGATAGAAGTTTTGCTTTTGTTCTTTTGTGCTTCAAAATTAAATCTAGCTTTTGAATCTAAAATTTTCTTTCAAATCTAAATTGTTCTAAAGATTTTATTAATATATTTTTTATTTAATCCACTAGTTTCATAAATGTTCATAGATATTTAGTTTCATTTTTTCCATATTTTTAAATATTTTTTGCTATATTTAAAATAACTCGACTATGCTGTGCGTTATGACTATATGGGGATCTTAACCCTGTTGTTCTATTCCTTATTGACAATTATAGTTTAAGGTTCTTATCTATGCCTTCTCCAATGCTGGTATGGAGAAATCATATTCGATTAATTGACAACTAAATCACACCATGAAGAGCACATCAATTCGAGAAATCCAGAAAAAAAATTGAAAAAAAGCGTATAACACAAGAAATCTAGAAAAACACAAGATTTAACATGGAAAAAAAATCCGAGATGAAATGAAGAGAAATATGCAAATTACACCACACTCAGTTCTTCTATATAAGCATGGAACTCACGAACGCTCCTTTCTCAATCGCACAAGAGTAGATAACAAAAATCCTCTATAGAACTTTCTGCACTGTTAGCTCTGTTCTGTCTTGTTACATGCACCGTCAAAAGATGCCACCCTTGGGCATTGTTTTTTCGCTCGCTCTGTCTAGAGTCGTTTTTTTGGGTGCTACATCACTCATCTTGAGCGCCGAATTTCCGGTATCTCTTTTTTTCAAACCCGGAAATAAACATACCATGGTGCAACTGCACCTCTTACGGGGCATTGCCTTTCCACACCGTTAGTTTTGTGGGCAGAACTAGCATAGGGGTGTCCGCCTTCGCGGTGGGGTGCTCAACATGGTACTGACTTTGTTACAGGGCAGTTCTCGAAGCCCAATTAGGCTCTGCATATAACAATCTCCCACTTGGAGACTGATTACACTCAATTCCTTTCGTCTAGATCTTCACCATCATCATAATCAAGTACTGTAGTGTGGCTCATTTATGGTCTCAACCTTTCTCAACTTCCACTGAAGCCAAGCATAGCTCCAGTTTCTCCACAATCACGACCTTAGTGAACATATCTACAAAATTCTGAGTTGTTTATATCTTCTCGATGAATATTTGCCCATCTTCTTGAAGAGAATTAAAAAAGTGATATCTCAGCTGAATATGTTTTGTTCTGATATGAATAACGACTTGCTTAGTTGATGAATAACAATTATATTGTCACTATGAAAATTTTCAATCCTTTCCTCGTTGCCTAGTTCTACTATAAAGCTATACATCTAATGTATCCTACATCTTTAGTTAAAAGTGCAACAATCTTTTGTAGTATGGAAACCCAACTCATTGTCGCATTCCCAAAGTGAAGATATATCCTGTTGTATTTCTTCCACCACACCTATATCTCCTTAAAAATCTAATTCTACATATCCATGTAGATCAATCGCCGCACTTCTAAAATAACGTGCTTTGTTTAATGTTCCTCTCAAGTATCTGAGCTTCCACTTCACCGCCTCCCAATGATGTTTGCATGGATGACTCATGTACCTACTAACCACTCTTAATGCTTATGCAATATCTGATCTTATACATATCATCGCATACAACAAACTTCCAACATTTAAAGTATAGGGGGTTCTTTCTATCTTTGCTTGCTCTGCTTCAGACTTAGGCGATAGTTCTTTAGATAGCTTGATGTGACTATCTAAGGGAGTGCACACTGGTTTTCCTCAATCATATTGAACCTGTGTATGACCTTAATTTACTCTACCTGATACAACTTTAATGTGTTTGCCCACTTGTGTCTGCTGATTCTGATATTAAGGATCTCATTGCTTGTACCTAAATCCTTCATCCCAAACTCCCTTAATTATTTTTTGAGTATTTGATATTCTCTATATCTGCTTCTACAATCAACATATTATTCACATATAAAACAAGATATAACAATTACCAAAATTTTTTATGAAACAATAGTGGTCTGCCTAATAATTAATGTACCCACTGTCTAACATGTACCCGCCAAACCTCATGTATCATTGCCTTTAGGCCTGCTTCAAACTATAATGGCTCTTCTTCATCCTACATACCATATCTTTTTCCTGGACCCAACGGTTGCACTATATACAGTTTCTCTTCTAGATCCTTCACTAGATGCAAAAATGTTTCAATGTAGTTCACTCATTCCTTCTGTTGCAACTTTTTCACAAGTTTTGCCTTGTAGTGCTTGTGATCTGCAACGCAAATGTGATCTTTCATATTGTATTTTAGTCCATTTTTATGTTAGTTTTATGCTTTTGGAAGACTTTTGTATTGTATTTTGCATGATATAGGTAAGAAGATTGATGGGAGATCAAACCATTAGAATTGAGCTAATCATAGGAGTAGCGCCCAAGCCCTAGGTTAGTAGTGCCCAGGGGCCCAAAACTCTTAATCGAACCAGCCTAAGATAATGGAGGTGAAAAAGGGGATGTCAGTCTTGTAGTGCCCAGGCGTCACATCCCAGCAGCTAGGTGCCCGAAGTCTTTGTTGGAAGATGCGTGGAGTACAGAGAGCCTGGAAAAAGGGTACTAGCCTTGCATCACCTAGGCACGACAGAGCGGGAGCCACAGAGCAACGCCTAGGAGCCCAACCATGCTCATTGATGGTTTTGATGGTTCAATTGCATCATTTCATGAAGGAATGGATAAAATTGTCTTTTGCCAAATCATTTGGGGGGTATTGGGTAAAATAGAGAGTCTCTTAACTTGTATAAGTGTGGAGAGGTGTTTGTGTAGGGAGTGTGTGAGGAATTTGAGTATGATTTGCTCGTGCATTTCTTTAAAACTCTTGGAGGAGGAAGAAGTCTAGTATAACATTTCCACAGTGTTTTTCGTTCCTAAACTCTGATTTTTTTAATTGCTTTGATGAATGTATATTATGTTGTTTCAAGGTATGAGTAACAAGTAGATTTTATTTTATCCTTTGAATTGGTAATCTAAGAAACATTTAGATTGAAATTGTGTAGTGGTGATGTTTTAGCTTTCTGTTCTTCATTGACGCTCAATGTGGTCAATTGAACCGTTAATATGTGTTGTGATCTTCTTGTGTCGGAGCAACCTAGCAGAACAATTAGGTTAACTCAAACTGACTTGTGAAAATATGGATATTGCTTTTAGGTTAGTGCAATCGCAAAAGGAAATTCAAAACTATGGAAAAATCCTTCAGATTTAGAGAACTAAATTGACATTTTTCAAACCTCCTTTGACCACTGGGAGGTTCTAAGTAAGAAAATTGTTTTTGATTGTGACATTTATCTTGATCACATAGTAAAACTGAATTTTTAAAATCTAATTTTGGGGAAAACTTTTGACTTGATAGAAACATCTACCACTTTTACTTTTTTCTTTTTGCAAAATCTAGGATTAGTAACTTTGAAATTGACTTAACATTGGACCTTTCAATCTAAGTTGATAGTTAATAAACAAGAATGTTTGCTTAATTGAAAATTAAACATGGCCTTCGTGGGATTAATACACAGACTCTAATTCCGTATATTATTTGATTGACACGTATATTTGCATGATTAGCGGTACTGCATAGCATTGTGCATTAGCCTGTTACAATTTGACTCTTTTGTCAGCCTGCATACTCACTTGTCATGCAATGCTCTTTTGCTATCTAATTATTCTGTCAAATCCCAAGTTTGATTTGACCTCATTGACTACATTTCATCTTTCAAGACAAACCCCTGCTCATTTGAATCTTAAACTTGAACGATTTCTTCATAGCACTCTGGTTTACCACTATAAGTTAGCAAAAGAGAGTATAATGAAGGAGAATAACTCTGTTTCGATGGTTTCACTCTGCTGGACCCGAGGTAGGAATCTTAGAAACTTTTCATGCTTCAGCAGATTGCACACCTCTACTTCTCTATCTTTCTGATCACCATTATCTTATATCTCAATATATTTGGATGACTCCTCAGAAGTAGCTGACAAAAAATCTTGAGTTCTGTTAATGTCCTTGTACATCTCTATTTCATATAGTGTCACATTTGTACTATTGATGAATTTCTAATTCTCTCAGAATTTGTATCTAAATTCATCAGAGTCATATTTAATGAAAGTGTAATTAATAGATTTTGAGTCAAACTTACTTTTGTATCCTGCTTTAATATGAATATATGTTAAACAACCAAATACCTTCAAGTTAGATTTACCTCATTGTCACTCCAGGCTTCTTCAGGTAAGTCTTTATTCAAAGGTTTTGATGGACCACAATTTATCAAACAAACTACAGTGTCCATTGCTATTTCCCAGAACTCTTTTGGCAAGCCAATATGCAACCTCATACTTCTAGTACGCTCTGTGATAGTTATATTTGCGCGCTCAACTATATTATGCTGTCTTGTTCTTGAAACAGTGAACTCATGCCTGATCTCCTCTAAGGCACAATAAAGTATGAACTTTTGATCATAATATTCAACATCATTGTCTAATCTGAGATATTTTAATCTCAAAATTGTCTCATTCTTTACCATGATCTTTCACTTCATAAATACCTCAAATAAATCAGATTTATTTTTTAAGAAGTAATCCTTTGCCAGTGATCATTTGTAAAAATGATAAAATAAACTCTAAAATAATCATCTGTAAAAATGTTTTAAGAATTGAACTGAATTGGAATATGCACTAATTCTAGCATCTTGGACTTCACCATTGACCTACTTTTGGAGAAAAAATTTCTTTTGCTTGTCATATACACTGTTTTCACAAAAATTTAGATCTACAGAATTTAAACTCTGAAGTTTGTTCTTAGAAAATAGGGACTTTATATCTTTCTCGCTCATATGACCAAACCTATGGTGCTAATGATCTGCATCAATCATTCCAACCACATTAATGGATTCTGTCATTTCATTGATCATGTAAAGAGTGCCTTCAATATTATCCACAACCATTTCCATTGTCCATGTAGTCATCTTCAATAAATCACATGTAAAAGTAGTCACCATAACTTTGCAAGCTGAAACATGTTCAACTTCACTGATCTTCCATAATATTAAACTTAATAACTTGTTATCAACATAATCTTTTTCTGCAATATTGTATGCCTTAATATCTTTCAAATATCTCCTTATTGAAGCAAATATGAAAAGAGACACCTGAATCGACTATCCAAGATTCAGTACTATTGTCTAGGGATAAAATTAGGGAGTCATCTTGAATTTCTTCTATGGAGGTATTTGTAGAAAGATTTTTTTCTTGACCTCCATCACCAATCTTCTTCGGGACTGTATAATCATTCTTGAAATGACATTTTTTTTCATAGTTCTAACATTTACCTCTGTTATTTCTTCTTGAAATGACTCTCTTCTAGATTTGAATCTGTCTCTGGTTGTATTTCTATCTAGATTTCTTCCTCTGTTTTCAACAATGCAGAATTTGAAGTTTCACTACTCATTTTCTTATGAACTTTCTCATTCAGTATTAATCCTATGATGCCATCAAAGTTTAACTTCATATTACTTGGAGTGTTACTCACCCCGTAACCAGTCTATCCCAACTATCAAATAGTGAAGATGAAATTTACAGTGCTCTTACATCATTATTGAACTTGATGCCCACATAACTCAAGTAGTTTTTCATAGTGTTAAAATTATTCAAATGTTCAGCCACCGAGCTACATTCCATCATCTTCATGTTGAATAGCCTCTTCATCAGAAAAAAACTTATTTGAGCTTGAATACTTCTCATACATCATTGTTAGTTCCACCATGAGATCTTTCGTAGTTTTAAAGCAATAGATGAGGAAGGCGAATGATATATCATTTGTTCGATAACACTTTCTATTCTTTCAGGGTTATAAATTCATAATTTCTGGTGATTTTTTCTTGTGGCGTATTTAATTTCCTTTGATACAATAAATCTTTAACTTGCATTTTTCCAGAACACAAAGTTTGAGCCATTGAACTTCTCCACCTTGTACATCACTTCGTCTGCTATTACTCCCACTCGAATCAAAGATCTTAGAAAACCCATCCCTGATATGTTTGGGACGGAGAAATCGAATTCGATCGATTCACAATCAAATCACATTGTAGAAAAATACATCTATTCGAGAGATCTGGAAATAAAGCTTAGCAAATCACACCACACAAGAATTCCAGAAAAACATACAGGATGTAACGTGAAAAAATCCAAAAATGGGAAAAAAATGATAGAGCAACATCACAACACACCAAAAATTTCACTGTAGAACGAGGAGAAATTTATAGATTACAACGCACTCAGAGTTCCTCTCTGCAAGCCCGGAACTCACAAACACTCCTTTCTCGATAACACAGGAGCAAACCGCAGAAATCCAAAGTAGGATTGTTATGTCGTTCGTTTTGCCTCACGCTTGTTACATGAACTGTCGAGAGATGCCTTCCCTGTATATAAGTTGAGGATTTAAATCCCGATTGGAAGTTAAACCGCTCCTGGATCTTGAGCATCACACTAGGACATTGCCTTTTCTTGCGCTCTATTTGGAGTCATTCATCTAGGTTCTAGTCACCAGTCTTGAGCATCGAGTTTCCTTGAAATCTCTGTTTTCAAATCGGGAACGAACATGCCACGACGCAGCTTTGTTCCTGAGAGCTGCCTTTTCACGCCCTCGCTTATGTGGGCACAATTGGCGCGTCCACCTTGGCGCTGGGTTCTGCTACATGGCACTTCTCCAAGCCTAATTAGGCTCCACACACACATCATTCAACAGAAATCTCTTAGCATTCGATTCACTATACTCTCCTTTTCATCGACCAACCATGCTCTTCTTGCGACTTGCCAGACTTTGGGCAATAAAACTTTTAATTACTTCATCTTGAGTAACTATTATTTATAAACTTAAGTTGACATATTTTATAGCACCTTGAGTTTGTTTGGATGATTTCCAAATTATGGCATATTATAACTGTATTTAATTTGCGTTATTTATGATTATTATATTTCTTCATTATTGAGGATATTCCCCTTTATTGTTCTCTGCTCTTCCTGTATATAGGCATATATTTTCTTCCATTAAGGAGACAAATGAGTAAAGATGTAATCTTTCAAATCCTCTCTCGCGTTTGACACATCTACATTCACATTCTTCGTTATAAGCATTTTAAGTTACTTAGACATATGTTACATATCTCATATGATTATTATTCTTTTTTTTTGTAATATTGGTTAATATTTTGTAAATTTAAATAAAAAATAATTCCATATCATATACTTAGTGTTTGTATTGTTCTACATAAGCCCTTTCTCTTTTGTCATTTTCTTCATGTTTTAACATTCTCTCATTTCAATAGAAATCTTGTCAACGAGAAAGCTCTGTTTACAAAAAGCGTTATGGTACCCTATGAATATCCTTTGTAATAATTTTTATAGAAATATAAAATGGGTATATACATAAATACCATAGATTTCTTATGCTAATATATATCAAATTCCCAAAATTTTAAATTTACTTATATAACTCTGAAATTTTAGATCCCATAAATAATTCCACTTATATCAACTTTTTTAAAACAAAGTACACCTTTTCATGCTTGTGTTTTGTTTTTTTTTTTTGGACAATACAGTGCTATGTAAATAAATATAAAGATATAGGTTGTAGATAAGCAAATGTGTAAGAATTTTGAGGCATTTATGCAAATCTTCTTTTAAAATTATAAGCTTAATGTTTATTATTGATGCAAACAAAAATATTTTTATTTGTGTCTTTTAGGTAACCCCATTCATAATACCTAGGATTCATCTTTTAGGATGTCATTAGTGGAATTCAAGTTGGTTGGTTGAAGCGGAAGAATGCTTCGGGCCTATTGTGTGATAGAAAATGTACCGCTTATACTAAAAGGAAAATTCTATAAGGCGGTAATGAGGCCTGCAATGCTCTATGGTGCTGAATGTTGGCCTTTTAAAAAGAAGCAAAATACTAACTTAAGTGTTGGCCTTTAAAAAAAAAGCAAAATACTAACTTAAGTGTTGCCGAGATGAGAATGATTAGGAGGATGAGTGGCTTTCACTTAGAGACAATATGCGAAATTATTATCTCCGTCATAGGTTTGGTGTAGCTCCAGTGATGGGCAAAATTAGAGCCTCGTCTTAGATGGTTTTATCACATTAAACGTCGATCATTTGATGATCCGATTAGGAGAGTAGATGTTTTAGATTCGAGTTATGTTAAGAAAGGCAGAGGTAGACCTGGGAAGACTTGGGCATATTGTATAAAAAATGATCTTAATTTATTTAGAATTAAATGAAAATATGACAATAAATAGGACGCAATGGAGAAAAAGGATTCATGTAGCTGACCCCACTTAGTGGGATAAAGTTTTTGTTGTTGTTGTTGTTGCATAAGGATGAAATCATGTTTATGACTGGCCTTCTTGGCATAAATCTAAAATTACTTTTCGATATTCGCCTAATTTTTAATTGCTTATGTTACATTACTCTCCCTTAACTTGTATAACTCATAAGTTTGACTTTCACATAATAATCGCAATCTTAAAAAAATTCTTTGTTCTTGAACGCTAGAACTTAACTAGTTCTCGTAATATCATTTGGTGTTTGCTTTGTCTGCAATATTTTATTGAAAACATTTGTTAATGAAACCAATCTAATATCACTTATAACTCTTCAAATTTGAATAGATATGTGATTTAGACCCAAAGCTTTACCATCTTGAGACTAAACTCTTCCACATTCTTTTGAATAAGTCTATAATATGCCACATTATTCTATTTATCATTCTTTTATAGCAGTTTTCTTTTTTGCATTTTTTTATTCAATAGTTTCTCAAAGTGGCTTTTCTTTCTTTTCTTCTTTAACTGTGATTCGTCTAAGCTAATTACAATTTGTACATCTCTTATCATTTTCTATTTTATCTACGTTTTATTCACTTTGCTTAACAAGTTGTCTGTTATGCATAAATCCATGCAGTTATTTTGCATATATCCATGGAAAAGGATTTTTGCATGTATAAATGCTTACATGAGCTAATTCATGACCAGTAATTGGATTCTGCTTCTATTCATGTTTTTGATTGATGATTAAAACTTCGATGCTAATCACAGCTGAGATTCTAAAGACTGAGAAAGGTAGGAGAAAACCTTCCCACTAACACGCAATTGTCTGTTTTCCCTCTTTTATTTTCTTTAACTTGATTTTCATAGCACTCCAGTGCTAATTAATTTTCCTCATTGTGACAATTAATCTGCTTATTTTATTCTGTAAGTTATTGTTAAATTTAACTCATATTTAAAGTTTCAATCTGCTTACTTTTAAAAATTTTTCTTACTTTTATATTGTATATTGGTGAATCGACAGGAAAAAATAGCTGGATAAGTGATTGGGGTTAAGATGCAACACGTGTTGTAGAAGTGGAGGTGAATGGTTGCAAAAATATGTTGATTAGTTTAGTAATTCTAGACAAAATCATGGCAGAAATTTTATGGCAATAGAAGGCTGGGTTTTATTTGATGGAAAATGGTGAGAATTTATAATCAATGGTTTGATGGTGGTCATTTTAGGCTAATATGATGTGTTGTTAGGAACTTATGAATCTCTATATGGATTGGTCACAGCCGGTAGACAATATGAGTTATGATTTTCTAGGAGGGCTATCACTCGGCTTTTAAGAGGATTGAAGTGGGCTACAAGGCTTTATGAGGGCTTGGTGGGAATAGGAGAATTAGAATTACGAGAAAAAAGTATTTGTTAAGATTTACAAACCTTAATTACGATTGATTAACAAATCAATTCAATAGCTAGGCATAAGGTTTTGTAAGATATTAACATTATTTTTCATGGAATCAATTAATCAATCGGGTTATAATTGATGCATTTCATGCTATGGAAAAGGAAGAACATTCATAATGAAATACACTAAAATCCTTCTATGAAAATTCATCCATTGGCTATAACGGTACTCACGATCCCTCACATTTTTAAATAAATAATATAATTTAAAATTTTTGATTAACAATTTGATTGCTTCTTGTGATTCCTTAAATTTGGTTGATTGATGTGGTTTCAAAATATATTTTTGCATTTAAATATTCTTGCTATATCTCATATGATTAATCTCTTATTTCATAAAGCAAATAAAATAAACTAAAATAAGCTGCAATTGATTATCATGACCATGAAGTATCGAAATTGATCTAGTGAGAGGCATCCTTGCTTTTCCTACATCAACTCTGCTCCACTCGATGAACTATGCTTTACAAAGTTGAAAGTGTTAGTTAAATGAGACCGACAATACTCCATTCATTGATATAGATGGTGTTATTTTTGTAGCTTTATTTAGATCTACTGGCTATTGGGATAACAATTGATTTTAAGATTCCTTGATAATGAAATATAAGATTTCCTCTTCAAATAAAATTGATTTGACGGATGAAAATTTTTGTGAATGGTTCCAAGTTAGGGTTGCTTCTTGTAATGAAGGTAGTGCCTCTTTGGATTAAGTTTCTTTCTCTTTTAAGACAAAGGCTATGGGATTTGGGATCTTATTTCTACTATTTAAGGGTCGTTAGAGTAAAAGTGGGTGTTTTGTAGGCTAAGAGAAAATATTAAACAGTTTGGGATATCTAGATATATTTCCTTATGAAAGATTATGACAGTGGAATGCTGTCTTTTGTTGATGGAAAAGGATGAGAATTTGAAGATCAATGATTGGATATGCTAGCTAACTAATAGCAGTGATTTTATGTTATTTGCATGCATGGTTAGGATGTTATAAAATTTTCTATTTGGATTAGTTAACATCATGTAGACAACAGGAGTTAGGGTTTTGCGGAAGTTATATAACTTAGTTTTTGTAAAGTGTAAGTTTAGATTCTTTAGACTTTGATAGGGTGTTGGGATGTAGGGGAATAAAAAATAAGAGAGAAAGTACTGGGTTAGCGTTCGTGAATCTTAGTTGTAATTGATTTGTAAATTAATCCAAATGTTGACAATATCAACTCCTTACAGACAAAAGTTTTGCAGAAGCTATTTTTTATTGAATCAACAAGCGTATAATTAGTACATTATTGTAGAAAACAAGGGAAACTCATGGCAAAAATACACGAAATCTGTTTGTGAAAAATTTTTCATAGGCTATATTGGTATCCCTTCAAGGTCTTTTCTTATTTGAAAACAAATAATACCAATCCAATCTAAAAGATACAATTAAATATTTGGTTGATTCTCTTGAGCTTTAATTTGAGCTGGTTGATATAGTTCCATAATAGGATTTTATAGCTAAAATATGCTATTGAAATCTCACATGCTTAACGCCTGGTTTCTTAAAAAAAATAAAATTTTAAAAAGAACAAGTTATAATTAATTATGATGATAATGGGTCATTGAAATTACTCCAGTGAGATGCTTCCTTGTTTGTCCTGCATGAATTTGTGTGAATGTGCTTTTTGCCGGACATCCTGTTCATACTTGTTTATATGTCAGCCTCTTTTTAATGAACTATTAGGTTATTATATGATTTCACACTTCATTCAATTTTTCTTTTCCTCGTAGGTTATTGCTATCACAGTGTTCTTTCTCCTGGTTGTTGCATTCTATGCCTTCTTTGCACCTTTTTTGGGAAAGCAAATCTTGGAGTATGTTGCAATTGGTGTTTACACCCCTGTGGTATGAGACCTGTAGAACTAAAAAGTTGCCTGTTACTGTATTATTTTGCTGATTATGCTATTTCAGGTAGTCGGAGTTTTTATTCTTTATGTCCGTTGTACTCGTATCAATCCGGCAGATCCAGGAATTATGGCAAAGTTTGATGGTGAAATCGTCAATGGGCCAAGCAATGATCCTAGGGTTCAAAGCATAAATTTGCCAAATCATCTGGGAAATAGTGCTACAGGATTACATTCTTCGCCAACTTCTTCTACTTGTAGAAGCCCATTTGATGGAAATCGTGATGACCATGTTTCATCTGGAAGAGATCCAAATGTAAATATTCCTGTGGAATCTGCTAGTAAACCTAAAAGACCAACATGGCGCTTCTTCTTGGGAGGATTTATCTGTGTGCTATTTTCAAAGGAAGATTGTCGCAAAGATGATGTCTCTGAGCAACAGGGGGGAGAGGATGCCTTGTTTTGTACATTATGCAATGCTGAGGTATTGCATCCTTACTATATGAGGAGTTCTTCTGAAATACAACTTATTCCAGTAAATGTTTTCCCAATACAAGTTCTCATTCATACATTTGAGTCCATTTTGGCTTGCTAATTAACTTTGATATAATTCTAGAAAAACATTATTTTGTGGCAAATTTTTTGCATTGGCTTGGGCCAATGTAGATTTCCTAGCCTTCCTCCAAAATGCTTTAATAGAAGCAGCTCACTTGGCTGCATTCTTAGATTTTGAATTAAAATTTGTAATTTCTTATGACATGATTTTATTAGTATCAGTATTTCTATATGGATGCCATTTCCATGTCATGCAATCGAGCATGCTTCAAGCTTTTTAAGATGTTATATTTGATGTGATATGTGGATTGTTCAGAAAATAAAAAGAAAGAAAAAATAGTAGTATCTGGTAGCTGAATCATATATGAGATTCCTATTGAAAATATTCAAAGCATTTTATTCTTCTCAAAAGTTGAAACCAGTTAAGGTAATCTGTAATATGTCATTTTCTAGTTAAGTTTTTTTCTTGTATAGTATTAAATTGATATGCAAGCATGCATGTAATATCTATTTTTACGATTGTATTTATGATAATATTTTTCTTTGTTCTTGAGTGTGTTTGCTCGGTGCCCACAAGAATATGTGAATGATGCAGTTGGGTGTTCTGTATCCTTATAAACTTGAATATGAACATAGCTTTTTCAACCACACATACAGATGTAGCTGCACATGATAGATGCATTTCAATGTGAGTTAGCACTTGCCAAGGCACTTGGGTGAGGCGAGGATAGTGTTTTGTCAGGTTTTCTGTAACATTTTTCTAAAAAAACAAAAGCTTTTTTTTGTCTAATGATGATACTTGCCAAAAAGTTATTGATCATGAATGCAAAGATTTGTGCTTTTATGATTTCCGTTTAATCTTGATAGGACAATAGAACCGTCTGTTTGAATCTTCACATTTGGATTGTTTAAAAATCTATGATGTCTCTCCAATTAAGTGAAAGTAATTGAACACTATTCTCAAGGCTTTAATTGGGATATAATTGTTATAATAAAATCAATACAATTCTCAAAGTTATATCCAATAACCGTATATACTAATCTCAAACACCAAAGCTTCCATTTATCCATCCACTACCGTGGGGGTTATGATGGCGCAGCTCCATTCATGGATATGAAGTGTCCCCATGCTACTTTTTGCATTATCCTAAAGTTCAAATAATGCTTCCTTTCTCACAATTCCAAGGGAGCAAACAATCAAAGGATCAAAACTGTTTTTTATTTTCAACAATAAATGAAGCAATGATTTGAGCGAGACTAAACTCTTTATAACTCTCATTTTAATTTCTTATTTATTATGCAATATGACGAGCATACTAAGTGACATAAAACTGCTCATGCTAAACACCGAAAATTATACTGAATATTCTAATTCCATTGTAGTTATAGACATCCCACTTATACCTGTCATCAACTCGAGGAAGACATTGAGAGGGCCATTTGCTTTGGATGCTTAATAGTTTCCTCGAGGTCTAGAAGCCCAATCCAAAACCTTATTTGTTTGTAGGGAAATTATTATTTGTTTATAGGTCAGTTTTTGTAATTGCCACATGCAAGTGAAGCAAATTATAGGCAAAATAAAAATAGTTGTCATAGGTTCTTCCAATTTAAGGCAAGTTCTCACCACTCTCTAGAAGTTATATTACTTTAGTTTTTGATAATTTCATTATCTTTGATTACTCGGACTTTGATGGAGTGCAAACCCCACCTTAAGATCCATTTGTCAAAAGCGATGGGACCGGTGAAATTTGCTTTAATGTTAAAAGGATTCTAGTTAGTAATAGGAGGTCTATATATGGGAAAAAATTTGCGTACGTAAAGCGTACGCAGCGCTTCGTACGTCTAACAGGTTATATAGAGGTTACATAGGGGGTATTTCTGTGTTTATCCCTTGTAACCTCCCTGTAACCTGCCTGTAACCTCCTTATTTTTACAGGTTACAGATAAGTTACATGGAGGTTATACGTACGTGGCAGCCTTCTATTGGATGACGTACGTAGTGCTGTGTACGCTTTACGTACGTAAATTTTTTCCCTTCCCTATATATGTCTTCTTTTACTCTTATTTTCTTTAATATCAACCTCCTCAAATAGGAACTACAACCAACTATTAAACCTCTATGATTTCGATATTATTCTTGCAAGATTGAGGGCATAGTTACCATACCGGTCTCCAGTAGTGAATTCTTTTGACAAGTGACATATTCAATACAATTCATGATAGTCAAATCAAATTTGTTATATAATGCATTTTTTGAGAGACCTGTGCAATTTTTATGTAAGGCAATTACAATTATGCCTTAACTTCAATTTTAATTTTACCATTGCTCAATTGGTGTGAAGAGAAACCAATAAGTGGCTCATTCATGCTATCTTCACCGATTTTATATCTTGGTTGATTTCAATAGTTAGTACCAACAATTCAAAATCTTTAAGATGGGAGTTCTCTTTAAAGTGTATCCCTTGCAAAGGAACTTACTCTCTCCAAAAGGTTCAACTTTGGTCATAGACTCACACAAGTCTAGTATTTACTTACTCTAAAGTGCATCACACTAGACAATTCTCTCCAAGTTCATCAAGATGCAACTTGTATAGCTTATATAAATAATAAATTATTAATTTTTAAACGTTTATAAAAATATACCATAGATATTTAAAAAATATTTTTTAAAAAAATTTTGATTCACTAGCATGTGCATCCCTTTTTTATTTTAATCCTATTTAAATCAGACACATCATGACGTGCCGAGACGTGTCGAGTGCATGTCGGTGTCCGACACTGCATGACTCTTTACATAGAAGTTTCTATGCAACATTGCTAGGGAACTTTCAACCATTATTATGGCTTCAAAGCCTTTACAAATAAAGATGGATGGATGTTTCCCAACTACTGTTGCTCGTCCCATCCCCAACTGACCTTGTCCTTTTACAAGTTCCTTCATCTCTTGTTAGTGCTCATATACAATGCATGATATTGGGTGATTTGAGATTGTTATCAAGATGTTGCTTAGTTCTTTGTATTATTACTAGCTTCTTCATCACTAAATGTTCATTTTACATTGCCATCTATATCACAATCAAATTGCAACGAGATTCTAGCTCTTCTAAATTATGTTTCACGCCAATTTCCAGCTTCAAAACCTCCAAATTCCTCACAAGTTGTCTGTCATAGACAATGCCACCAGTTTACGACCACCAGTATCGTGTCTACATACTTTTAGGTGTGCTCTGAGGTGTTCACGAACCAATTCTACCATTTACAACTATGATTTTCTTTTTTTTAGAGATTAGTTGCTTGCAGACTAGTTCAAATGATGTAGGACAAGCATTAGGTTCTCTTCTATGCTAGTTTATAGGCTTGCTTTCATTTTGTCGAGACCTTTTAAATTGTTACTGACATTTTCTTATATCAGGACATTTTTAATTGTTACTGATATTTTCTTATATAATGATGATGAACATATGATAGGTTTTATGTCTACAGAAAGGGTTGATATCGATTTAGGGTTATTAGATGGTGTAGGAAGCTCAAGAGATGGATTAGGAGGTTTGTAGCATGAGACTACAGAGGGGGAAACGATGGTGGCAGCTGGAAGTGGTCGAAATTTGCTGTTAGTCAGCAAGCTGAAAGCTATAGCAGCAGGTCGGCAGCAAGGCTAGAAGCATAGGAAATCCACAGACGTCCGAGAAAGTTCGACACCCAGATCTAAGCAAGTTACAGATACACCACTTGAGAAAGATCAAATGATACATCACTCCAACAAAGACAAAACTAAAAAATATTCTCCAATGCATAAGCCAAATCTAAGGGTCTCTCTACAATTCTCCAAATAAGATATTTATACGCAAAACATAGGAAAAACTCTAATTCTATAGCAAAAATAAAGAAGATAATATGCTCAATTGGGTCGGTCTGCCATACCCATAGACAGGAAAGCCAAACCAGGCTATAGCAAGATGTTTCACATAGGCTGGTCTGTTCCCCATCTTGTGCAACGTTGTAATGATCGCGTCGTTCGATTGTTTCACATAATCTTTTGACGACCACATCATTCACCATAGGCAGGAGGAGTTTCGTCTTCTTCACCAGAAGCATTTGGACTGCATAGTAAGTTGACAAGTCAATATTGTTGAAGGTACTTGAAATATTAGTCTCATGGGAGACCAATCTTATATGCATTGTTGTTAATTTTTTTGACAACCTTGAATGCTTCATCAATTTTGCTCTTGATCTTCCAAAAGAATATGCATGATTTTTTTTTTAATCAAATGTATACCAAGTCACATTTTTTTAAAGATCCGGGCTTTTCTAAATTTATTTGTCTACATCTGATATATAGCATTTTCCTTGGCAATTCTTTTGTTACCTTTTCATGCGAAGCTTGAATTTCTTTAACTCGTAACATTTACATCAACGCTAGGCTAATTGGTTGGAAGCGTAGGGAACTACTCTAATAGGGTGAGAGAATTCCTCCCAAAAACTATCTCCAAATGGCAGTCACCTTTGGTCTGGCTGGTGGAATGGTTATAACCACACTCAACTTGAGGAAGGATCATGTCCAATTGTCTATTTTTTATCAGAAAAGATCCAAAGTAGATTGTCTAAACCGAAATTCACCACCTTGCTTTGCCCACCCTTCTATGGGTGAGCTACTGATTAAATTGAATCTTTGTGTCAAGGTCACTCCACTGGGTCTTCCATAAATGACTCGGAAACTTCACGTCCTTTTTTGAGATGATGATCTTGGGCACACCATGCAAGTGTATTATATCTAAAAAAATATATGTCTATAATGTGGTGAAGCTTCTTTTTTCTTCATTTTGAACAAGCGGTCTATTACTATTATAATAGAGTCCTTATTTCATTGTATTTGAGGTAAACCTATCATGAAATACCTGTTCACATTTTCTGGGACGGGAAGGGAGTGTATAGGCCTCTATTATCTCCACGAATATTAGCAAAATGATATCCTTTGCACTATATAATTTATCACTCAACATCTTGTGCCAACCTGTCCAATAAAAAATATCTTTCACTAAAAAAAGAATCTTATCTGTACCAAAGTATTCAGCCTTATCTCCATTATGAAACTCTCATAAGATAGCTTTGAGTAAGCACTTGGGAATGGACAATTTGCTTTAGATTGGACTTTTGAAATCGAACCAAAATCTTCTTAAAGTCTCCATTAGATAGATCCTTAAATACTTCAAACCCAACTTCTGTAAATTGCATGATAGAAATCAACATATGATGACAACTTAAGGCATCAACAACTTTATTTTGGCTAGCATCTTTGTTTTTGTCCTTAAAATGAAAAAAAAGGAGAGGATTTATGCCCATGAGGCATGTCTGCGTTTTAGCTTGCTCTGGCTTTCCAAGAATCTCTGGTCATCGTAATCAGTGTAGAGAGTGATTTTGTTCGCCAACAAATAATGACTCCAATAACTATGGGCCCTTACTTTAGCATAGAACTCTTTATTATTGGTGGAGTATTTTCTTCAGGAATCATTCAACTTCTTACTAAAGAAGATTATGGGATGTCCTCTTTAGCATAGTACAACTCAATACAACATAGAACACTTGGCTGAAGTCATGAAGAGCCAAAACAAGGGAGTAACCTTTTTCTTCAAACCTTTGAAGTTAGCTGGCACTAGCAACAACAACAACAAGCCTTTATCCCACTTAGTGGGGTTGGCTACATGAATCTTTTTTCTCCATTGTCTTATTGAATGTCATATTTTCATTTAATTCTAATAAATTAAAGTCATTTTTGAACAATATGCTCAAGTCTTTCTAGGTCTACCTTTGCCTTTCTTAACATAAGTCGAATCTAAAACACATCTACACTCCAACTGGATCATCAGATGGTTGACGTTTAATGTGACCAAACCGTCTAAGATGACTCTTTCTCATTTTGTCCGCCATCAGAGCTACACCAACCCTATCACGGATATATTCATTTCGCATTCCACCAAAGCATTCTCACCTTGGCAATGCTTAATTCTATGCTTTTCTTTTAAATGCCAACATTTTGCGTCAGAAAGCATTGCAGGTCTCACCACCATCTTATCAAATTTTCCTTTCAGTCTAAGCAGTACTTTTCTATTACACAATAGGCCCGATGCATTCCTACACTTCAACCAACCAATCTGAATTCTACTAATAACATCCTCATCTATATCACCATCACTTTGAACAGTAGATCCAAGTTATCTAAAGCGTACACACCTTTTAATAATTTGATCACTCATAGTTACAACTTTATCACTAGAACTACTACTACTAAATTACATTCCATGTATACAGTTTTAATTCTACTCAAACGAAGGACTTTAGACTTCAATGTAGACCTTCATAATTCAAGTTCTTCCTAAGCTCTTTCTCTAGCTTGCCCACGAGAAGGATATCATCAGCGAAAATCATACTCCAAGCATACTCAGACGTCTTTTTAGTTTTTAAAATAATATTAAAGAGTTTAGTAAGCCAAAAAAATTTCAAATCTCCTAAATATTTCCACACTTCAATTGAAATATCATCAGGTTCTACAGATTTTCCACCCTTGGTTTTCTTTAAAGCATCCTACAGATTTTCCACCCTTGGTTTTCTTTAAAGCCTCCTCAACTTCTTTTTTTACTAATGCAACGATAAAAATGAAATATTTTATTGTTATTAATAATATTAAAATCATTAAGGTCAATCATATTTTCAGAAATTTTATTAAAAAGTTTATTAAATAACTCCTATCTATGTTGAATATTTTTTTCTAAGAAAAGTACATTTTGATTTTTATCTTTAATATACTTTGCTTGAGTTAAATTTTTATTTTTTTTTCTCTTTATTTCGTTCGTTTATATATATATATATATTTCACTCTTTTTAGTATTTAATCTATTATAAAGATCACTGAATGTAGATTTTTAGTGTGAGATTATTCTCTTGGACTTCCTATAGGCTATTTTATATTTTTCCCAGCTCTCTAAGTTTTTACATTCAAACCAATTTTTATAGCATAATTTTTTTATATTTTATCTTTCCTTGCACATTTTTTTTTCTACCACCAATTATTTTTATTTATAAAAACTTTTCCTTTTGATTCTCTAAGAATATCTTTTAGCCTGCACTAGCAAATCAATTAAACTTGAGCTCTACAAGAGTGCCACCATCGAGTTGAAATTTTTGATAAATCTCCTATAAAATGATATTTAGTTTTTGAAATTTGTTTATTAGAGTGAATGACTGTAGAATGGGTTAGTTAACAATAGCCTTAAACTTGGTCGGATCAATCTCAATGCCAACTACTGATGCAACATATTCTAGGAAGCATGTGTAGTTAGGAAATGACACTTTTCGAGGTGATAATTGTCGACCATTAAAGTTTGGAAGTTGTCGGTAGCCAGAATGGGTATCTCGACGCCTTCTTTAAAATATTTAATTTAATTTAATGTATATATGTAATTTGTAAAAATATCATTTTTATTTGAAAATATGAAATCAAACCGATCTTACATTCTCATTAGTTTAAATAAACGAGCACTACACCACAAGCTATGCATCTACCATGAGGAATAGACACATTACCTGATAGTGTGACTCGATTAAATAAACTAATAAATTTGTGACATCCATTCTGGTTTACGAACTATTTTTTTATAAGCCGACAAGTTCCCCTATGTAATATCGAATATCACATAGGGTTTATTTTTTCTGGGTCATTAAAGCTTCCTATAGGCGAAAACCCCTATAGTTAATTACCTCCAAAATGACCGAAATCATTTAAGAGAACTCTCGATTTAGATCAGAAAAATCTTTTTTCATGAATCCAAAGAGTTAGGGTTTTCAGAAGGAAATGTGTGTAAGAAATACCAAGTGGGAAAGACACAAAGTGAAACAGTTATTTCTGGAACCAAAGAAGAAGTAGGGGACATCACGGATCCTGAGGTGAACCTTAGTAGTGTCCCAAGCTATCTTACTGTTCGACTTTCAATTTCGGAAATTAATTTATTTAAATTTCGATTATGCTAATTTTAATTATAGGAATTACATCCGCATAATCACTTGATTATGCGAATAACCTGAAGGATAAAAGGATTTATGTCGTACCGAACGACGACCTCAGAAACCTAAAGCGAGTTAGGGATAAAAGGATTTATTTAAATTTCGATTATGCCAATTTTAATTATAGGAATTACATCCGCATAATCACTTGATTATGCGAATAACCTGAAGGATAAAAGGATTTATGTCCTACCGAACGACGACATCAGAAACCTAAAGCGAGTTAGGGTTTATATTGCACGTTGTGCAAAAGCCTAAAAGGTGAAATGAGAGCTTATGTCGCATTAGGCAGACTACCTTGAATTCCTACGGATTGTTATTTAGACTAAATGAAGGTTTTGCTGATGTAGACCTGTTTTGCTGTTAAAGATGACCGTGCTGCCCTCAAAGTTTTGCTCTGTGCTCCATGTTGTAGCAATATTGAAGTTCAAGTTTAAAGTTTAAGGTGGACATGCGATTGTTGAGTCAGTGTTTTGTTTTTGGATGTGTGCTTTACAGTATACAGGGGTGTATGCTACAGTAAACAGATGTACATGCTACAGTAAACAAGAGTACATGCTACAATAAACAAGAGAGCAGTAGTGGTAGTTTGCAGTGTAAAACAGGTAACAACAGTACAGTACAATAAAAGGAAAGCAGTAGTAGTAGTAAATGTGCAAAAATGCTGTAAATTTTAGTTACTTAAACGCCCTGCTATTTCCTATTATTATTTCTGCAAAGAAAGGATTAGCAGCACAAACAAAATATTAGCAGGTAAAGGAAAAGGGTGCAGTATCCTGAGCCATCCGTGAAAGGTAAAACTCAAAACAACGTGCGACAAGCCATAAAGCGAGAAAACATGGAGCGAAGTCCGTGAAAAGCTCGAAAGGAATCAAAATAAGCTGTAAAAAACCTAAAAAGAAAGAAAAATCAAATGCAGTCCGTGGAAAACTTCAGGAAAGCCACGAAGTACGGGCTAAAACGTCGAAAGGACTGTAAGCATGATGGTGAGGAGAATTTAGAATCAGGATCCTATTGTCAAATCAAGACTTTAGGACCTTAACGAATCACCATGCCCGTGATCCAACACTAAGTAAAAGGTTCCCAGTCTACACGCTACAGGAGAAGGAAACTCCTAACCTAGTTCACATGACTGACTCGTGAATTTTCTTTTTTTTGTAAAATGTTTAGGGAACATTTCATTTCTTTTTTTTTGTAAAATGTTTAGGGAACATTTCATTTCATTTTTTTTGAAAGAAATTTTGGTTTGTCATTTATTTAAAGAAAATTTTTGATATTTTAAAAGTGAATGAATCAGTCATATTAGCAGGTGAGAACTTCCAACTACCTGTAGAGGCGATGGATACTCCTTTACTAAGTGTTAGAGATGTGGTACTGCCGATCCCTCATCCTCGTAAGATCACTGAGTCAGGCTCGTGTTAGGACCTCACACATGCCTAGGTGGTTCTTTCATCACTTGTGTCTAAACCCTGAACCATCTTACTTACAACCTTGTTTGATGGCCCACATATAGTAAAATGCTATATGTGCACGCTTATGCCTCGCACATAAGCGCAAAAATCAAGCCAAAAAGCAAGAAAGAAAAGAAAGAAAATGAGGTGAGAGAGAGGAGGGAACGACCCACCTAAAAGGACGGAGGAACAGAGGTTGATCGATCCTCAAAATCGAATAAAAACGGACGGCCCCGACCTCCTGACGACTCGAGCCCGACAGACCCTCACAAAATCCAAGGCCTCTCCACTTCTCCCAGAGGGGCAAACATGCTGGACTTCCTAGATTTCATTCCCTCTCTAAAATGACCAACTGAAGAAGAAAAAAAAAGGAAAGAAAGGAAACCTCAAAATACCCCAAATCATGACTCAAATGGCTAGGCCTGATTTGACAGGACAATCCAAAGTGTCATGTACTGGACAACATCGAACAAATCCAAAGAGTATAGCGGAGGACTTTCAAAGCCGACCACCTAGGGCTGCCTAACCTCTATGCTACCCCTACTCCGGACCAGGACATGTAGGCTTAGGACTCACTCCCTCACACACTCACGACTGTGTCACATAAAATGCCCAGGACAAGATCACACTAGGCTATAACCAAGCCAAACACTAAGCTAAGGGTAGGACTCAATCCAACTAAACCAAACCAAACACCCAACCAAAATAAAACCACAACCAACTGGAATCGAGACACTAAGAATCATGACTCGAGCCGTCGAAAAGGCGAAGAAAATGGGCCGTCATAAGAATAAAGTCGAGCTCCGTATGTGGTGCAAAGGGGCAGCCACAGGGACATCAAAAATGACAAAACTGAGCACCACTTAAGAGTGCAAATGGGGCAATCCAAAGAAATTAAAATAAGAAAAACCGAGCCCCCCAAGGTGGTGCAAAAGGGGCAGCAATGGAGGTGTAAAACAACAGGAACCAAGTTCCAAAGGTGACGCAAGAGGGGCGGCTGCAAGGGCAACAAATTACCAAAACCAAGCCCCACATACATGGTGCAAAGAGAGCAGCCTAAAGCAATTAAGCAGGAAAGACCGAGCCCCCTCCAAGGTGCTGCAAAAGGGGTAGCCATGGAGGCGTAAAACAGCAAGAACCAATCCCCAAAGGTGGTGCAAGAGGGGCGGCTGCAAGGGCAACAAATTACCAAAGCCGAGCCCCACATACATGGTGCAAAGAGAGCAGCCTAAAGCAATAAAGCAGGAAAACCGACCCCCTAAATAGTGCAAAGGGAGCAGCCTAAAGCTATTAAAACTGGAAAACCGAGCCCCCTCTATGAATGGTGCAAAGGGGCAGCTGCATGGGCAGCAGGAACGCAAAACCGGCCCCCCACTTGGTGCAAAGGGAACGACCACAGGGGAATAAAGCAGCAAGACCGAGCCCCTAAAAATGCTCAAATACAGTGGCTGCAATTAACCATGTAGCCGAGCCAAATCCAAACACAAAGGGGATCCCAAATTATTATGTGAAGCCCTCCCATTTCTTTCGCATTTTTGTATAGATGTTTTTAACTAGTATAAACCCTCCACGTATGCTATGGCGTACCAACGAAATGAAATAAGCATGGATCACAATAGATACATCTCAAGCATAAAGAACTTCTAAACACTTGTCTCAAACTTCTAAGAATACAAGTGGTATAAGTAAAAGAGGAGCACCAATGTTTAGAGAGCATTCATAGGAGGTTTCAACTCTCCCAACAATCACATTTTCCCTTTTCTTTCCACGTGCCATGGCATAAATACAAATTTCGAATGTTAAAAGCATGTGTATTCAAGTTTAGAAGCTAGTTAAGAGAGAGAGCAACACAATCAGCCTTACAGATCTCCCCAATAGTAAGGCTAGCCGAAAGGATCCTCCTCCCCCTCTTTTTTCTCTCTTTTTTTCCCCTCTCATTTCTTTCTCTCATTTCTTTTCTCTACTTTTCTTTTCTTTTCTTTTCTTTTCTTTCTTCATATTCTCTTTTCTCTCTACTTTCTTTTCTTTTTTTTCTTCCTCCTCTCTTTTCTGTCTACTTTCTTTCTCTCATTTCATTTCTTTCGTTTCTTCCTCCTCTCTTTTCTCTCTACTTTCTTTCCCTTTCCCACTCATCTTTCATGTTAAACTTACTACAGGCACCAAGTGCAATAATAAAACTTGAAATATGCATGAACTTCCCGAGTGAATATCATAGACATAAAGAAACGTTAAAGAAAGAAGTAGAACATGCCATTTAGAAATCCTACACGTCAAGGTCCCCATCACTAAAGCCATATGTATTCAAAATTTTGGGGGGGGGGGGGAGGGATTAAGTAATAAAGTATAAATTAATATATAATTTATTCAAAACGCGTCGAATTTCGCATCGCTTCGTGCTCGGGACCCTGACAAAATATGTCTTTCCTAGGCAAATTCGATGTTCCAGACACATCTGCAAAATCAATTTTGTGATTCGGAGTCATTCAGGCGACTTTATCGACTGTTGTGCTGAAAGTGAGTCAAATTCGATTCTTTTTGAAATTTTGGCTTGATCTCAATCGTCCTGGCAAGTTGGCTTAAACTTGGATCAATTGCAGAGTATTTGAAGGCACCGAGACCACAAATCGAGGAATTTTTTTTTATAGTGGTGCGAAATGTGCACGAGGTACGTTCTAGGGTCTAGTGGTCCTATGGGGACTCCCTCTAAGCTCCTCGTGTTAGTTCTAACCTCCTATGCGCTAGAGGTACAAAACTTACCCGTGGGACTTCAAAAGAAGTAAAGAAGTGGTCTCCACAATTCTAGAGCGAGGTGGGTCCCATGGCTAAGAATTTAGGATAGTCGGGGAAGCTCCTAAAGCTCGAATTCTACATTCTAAGGAGAACTTAACATCGACCAAAATTGAGGTTAACAATAATATAATTCGGTTGCGCGAGCACCTGAAAATTCCTCATAAGTGTAACAAGTGATTTTCCATCATATGGTTGTACGCCAAGATATTATAAAAATATAAAATGAAATTTCTTATGAACGTTCCTAAACTTGGTTCAACAGCCGCATGAAGTGCTCAAAGCATTGGACAAGCTAAAGGGTGTGAATGTGCACTTGTACAATCTATCTTGAGTCCTAAGGTTTGCCTTTCACTCATCTTCTTAGCTCTTCCTGATCTAATGGTGATTACCAAGTAGATTGATCTTTAGAGATGTTGGCCTCATGAAACTAATCTAGCAAATCACCCAGTTGTGGAAATAGGAATCGATAATTAATATTAATTTTTTTCACAACCCTACTATCAATGCATATACTTCAGGAAACATCTTTTTTGGCACAGTTAGATCTAAGATTGCATATTGAGCAGTAATCTCGCAGATAAAGACACAAGACATTTAGTTTGAAATATGCTTATCCAACAAGTATTCTTTCGAGCGCATTCGGTAGGTAGGTCGATTTGGGAGGGCGACAACCCTTGGAATGAAATCTATGGCATACTAGATTTTATTAGTCGTGGCAATCCTGAGGTAGACTGTAGTTTAGGATATCTTGAAACTCTCTTAGTAGGTGCTGCGCCACATTTAGTTTCAACTCGTTAGACTCACTTCCTTATAGGACCACCAATGCTAGTTCTATTGATGCTTGTCTTAAGGCCTGTAGAAACGTACTACACAACACTATAATCTTATATTTTGTATAACCACTCATTATTTCAGACTCATTCTAAGTTAACAATATGGTGCCCTTCCCATTCTTGTTGAAGGATTATGTATTTTTGTAGCCTTCTTAACTTGTGCAACGTCATACTACTTAGGAGGATCTAACAGAATGTGACACATTCATATGTGCCATGTCACATCACACTTGCTCCGGAAATTTATCTCCACTAGGGAACTTTGCCAAGCATCTTTTGCTACCATAATCTCATTCTTTTTCTACCAATACAGGGAATAAGTTTGCATGTTCTCAACATTGCCCACTTTGCCAGGCATCTCCTGTAATTGTTGTTGATATCAGAGTTATCCCAAAGCACAATAAAAGTAGAAATATTATTGTTAAAATTCAAACGGTTACACTGACACGCTTCAAAACTGTACCTAAATGACAAACAACACCGTATTGGTAGGACGGCAGTGCTGGGTGGTGACTGGATAGTAGGTAGAGGACTGGTTTCATGTTGCTGATACAGTGGGGGAGGGCTGACCGTCAGCCCTGGAAGGCAAAGTCGAGCATAGGCAGCAGTAGAAAGGTAAGGAAAGAGCAGCTACAATTGACTGAATGGTTGGAGGCAGCATGTTGGGATGGTAGAGAGGTGTTACAACAGTAGGTGGGGCTGTTGTTTGGGTTGCAACATCAAAATGAAAGGGGGTTTCGGTCCGGGCAGAAAATCAGGGAAAGGGAAGGTGTGCAGGTGGAAGGGCAGCGAGCGGTAAGTGACGGAGGATGTGAAAATCGACGATAAACACTACCGCAAAGTGAGATATAGCCGGAGCACCACTCATCCTCGAATACAACCTTGGAAAGGGAAAATGGGACTTTAGTGCTTGTCATGATAGAAATCTGAAATAAAACTCACAAAACATAACCCTAACTTAGCAAACATACATATATATAGAGAGAGTGAATTGGGGTGCGGGGGGAGACTAGAAAAGAGAAGGGGTAAGCAATGACAGTAATTCCAACACCCATAAGGGGGCCGAGGAATCCACGAGGAGGCTAGACCATAACAGGAGCTGGCTGTTTCAACCAGTCTCTCCTTCCAGCCGGTTCATCTGGCTCCTTTCAGCTCCGCGTCAGTTGTTCTCTCTTGAATTGATTTTGAAACATTCATCCTTTTTCCATCATCAGTTGAAAGTTGATACTCCTCCATATCATCATTTTTTTCTGTGCCCCCATTATCACTACTCACATATTCTACCGCTCCCTTGGTGAAAGAGATCACCCTTTTATTTAGGCAACCAGATGCTATGTGTTCAAAGCCATATCACTTGAAACACTTAATGATTGGAATGACTTAGGGGCACTGGTGCCCTCCACATTTTCTTCACCCTAGTCTGATTTCTCCTAGAGTGGGGCTGGCTTAAGTGCTTTTGTGGTATGCGGTTGCTTCCCAATGTTAAGGTAGAGCTCTATCTATAAGGTTTGGAGGTCCCTTGGTAACAATGTTATTTCTTCACCTGTAGCTTTATAAAACACCTCTCCATTGTGCTTCTCTCATTTCATCAACTCACATTTTAGTATGATAAAAGAAATAAAATTAAAAATAAAATAGAATAATAAAATTTTAACGAGTCAGTATTGGCTCGAAGGAAGCAACGTTGTGATCTCGTTTTAAGGAGATGAGTCACATTCGAAGCAAACAAAGAATTCATCTAGAGGCGAAGGAGAAGAGTAAGGGATTTCCCACGTGCCAGAAGGGGATGGAGAGAATGAAGGGGCAAACAAACTTTTTGGGACCATCTTGAAAGAGTTTCTCCATTGTCGAACAAAGAAGTCGAGACTAGTAATCAAGCATGCTTGTGTCACAAACATCGATCAGGGGAAGAGATGGGGGCGAAGTCTCTGTGTATATGCGGAGCTATTATGCGTGAGGGATTTGTGTTGATCTAAGTTGGAATGATGAGGTGAGTAAAAATCATGGTCGATGGACGTGACAGGTGTCGATGCATAAGTAGGAACGAAGTGAGTGACAAACAGGATTAAGCGTCAAATCCATACCAAGCAACACAAGGAATGACCCATGAAGCCTTTTGAGCTGGAATAGACATTGGTTTAGGGCATCATTTTCGACAAAGGTGAAATCCTAACTTTAGTTTTATTATTGTTCTGTTATATGTTAGTAATATTGAATTTTAATTGAGGATATGTCAAGAGCTAAGTATAAACCATAGATTTCCATAAAATTTTGAAGGAGTGGAACCTTGATAAAATTATGTCTTTGAGTTGTTCTTTAATAAAATGAATTTTATTATGCATACTTTGTAATGCTAGAATTTTAGAAGAATGAATATCATACTTTAATTAATGAAGTTTTATGAACCGTATAAAAATATTACTTTCTAAACTTAACTTTAAAATTAATTATAATTATAATAAATGTACCTCCAAGGATTTATTTTGTTCAGATTTATATTTATATAATCATTATTTTATAATGTAATAAATAAATTGTAGTAAAAATCTTTATTTTCAAGATCTAATTTTAGTTATAAAGTTTATAATGGATGATGACTACTCAAAGTTAAAATAAATAATAATAAATAAATTCTCTTTTATAAAAGTTATGAAAACATTGAAAATTTAGGGTAAATGGAAATAATTATGACCTTTCAAGAAGAAGACTTAGTGTGGATCATGCTAAAGAAAGAGAGATTCCTAGTAGGTGCATTCAAAAAATTCAAGTCCAAAGCAGACGAACTTTAAGTATGCTTCAAAGTTGAATGATGATATCGATAAGATTGACCTACCACGGGACTACAATGTTTCAACCACATTCAATGTCGTGGATTTGACGTCGTATTACGAAGATCTATAAGCTTTGACAGATGAAGTTGATGCTCCCCGAACCTCGAGAGATTAATGCGGGGGCATGGTCCAATCTGGTCTAGCAGAAGGATGGACCGGTGACCCCTTTCAAGAAGCAGAATTTACTGCCCAAACTCCCGCCTTTTTTTTGTTTTCCCACTTATTTATCTTCTATTAATACACGTGCTCGCTGAGTCTAGGGTTTGTTCTTTGTTTGCTTTTATATTTCTACCTGTAGGCTTCTTCACTTGCTATGGCTGTATGAGTGGACAGGTGTTGCTCCGAGTGTATGCTGCTCCGAAGTGGTGGTTACCTCTGTTGATCCCTCCAACATATCCCCTCCTTTCTGTTTTCCATCCGCCGAACAACCAATCCTCCCCTTTCCTGCTTCCAACCGCCGCCAACCACTTGTCCCCATCCTCTATTCTCCAGGCTTCGTCCATTCTCTCCCCTTCACCTACCTGTTGTGCCGGCGCAAACACCATCGCTCATTCCTGTTTGTTGCCAACCTCACCCTGCTTCTTTGTCGAGCCGCTCCTAGCCTACTGCCCTTCTAGTGAGTCGCAGGTCCCCCCCACCCCCCTCCCCCACTCTACCATGACAGCTATCCCCCCAAACCCTTTTACTTCACCACCGAACCTTTCCCTTCTAGCACCCTCTGCTTCTACCCTTTACCACTGCAGTTTTCAACCAAGGCGCCAACATTGTCGTCGTTCCCGATTGTTTTTACCTGTCCCTAGTCGAATATTGATGTTATTGTGTTTCTATTTCCTTGTGATTCCTAATTGTAATCCGATTTCTTTTGAATAATAATGCCTGTCTCCGTTTCGTGGCTTTTAGATTAAATATTAGTATCAGTAAATTTGCTGCTTTCCCACCCTATGTAGGCATGTCACCATGTTTCCTTCCCAACCCTCTAATTGTTTTGGTCTTCTTTCTTGATTCTTCTTATTCTTTGCATTGCTATATAATTTAATCTTTTTCTATTAGTTATGAGCGTGCAATTAATAAAAAAAATAAATAGAATAAATAATATATATATATATATATATATTTATATAATCTGTGGCGCAAGTCGTGGACTTTTGGTTAACGGGGTTCTCTGTAAGTCCCCTTAGGTCATGGGTTCGATCCCCCGTGGCGCTGGGTTCTCGAATATATAGCCACATTGCGTCAGACCTCCATCATAGGATTGTAGCACAAGGAATCAATATTTGGGTTTCTACCAAATACCGATTCTTTTTTAATATATATATATATATATATGTGTGTGTGTGTATGTATATATATATATATATATATATATATATATATATATATATATATATATATATATATATATATATATATATATATATATGTATGTTTGTATGTATGTATGTATGTATGTGTTACATTTTTAACATATGAAGCATGCATAATTATCATTCTTTTATGTTGGGACAAGTTGCTAATTCAGTTCACTTTTGTTTTCTTAGAAGTTTCTCTTATGTTTAACGTCGGTTGAGCTGCAACTAAATCATGTCAATATTTCTTCTCTCTCACACTATGTTTTCCTTTTACGTTTCAGGTGTGCAAATTTAGCAAGCATTGCAGAAGTTGTGACAAATGTGTTGATGGATTCGATCATCACTGCAGGGTGATTATTTCATTTGACCTAAGACATTTTTCTTCTTTAAGGCCTGCAGTAGTTTTTAACCATTAACTTGCTCGACAAATAACTGCTACAGTGGCTAAATAATTGTGTTGGGAGGAAGAATTACATAACATTTATTTCTCTTATGGCCACAGGTCTTGTTTGGGTATGTATTGAGTTGAATGTTTTATTGAAATATATCCAAAATTTTACTGCAACAGGCTGTTAAACAAGTTTGAACTCACTAATTTTGATGTCTTTTTGTGTTTATATAGCTTATAATCGAGTTTGGAGTAGGTGTTGCTGTTCTTGTGCTTTGCTTTGTCGATAAGAAGAGCACAGAAAAGAGCATTGTGGATAAACTTGGGAATGGTTTTTCCCGTGCTCCATTTGCAGCTGTTGTGGTACGTTTTTCTGAGCTATTATGGATGTTTTCTGTAAGTTTCAGATGGCTTGTAATCCATTTGTTTTGTAGTTCACATCTGTTTTTCTGGTCATATACAGGTGTACAAACTATGAAGTTTTATATTATCTGTAAAATAAAATTTTAACTTTACTAATCTGCCATCCTTGATTTTGTTATAGATCTCCCTCAAATAAACGATTCCGCTACCATTATACTTTTTGCTACATACAAGCTAAGCATTGTTTGAGTAAAGTGAATTTGTTATCATTTTAGCTCCAGGGTGTTCAAGCATTCAAGTAATCAAATAAGTTAATTAGATTAAAATTTTTGTAAAAATCTAGAAGGGATTACCACAGGTCTGAGCCTAAAATATGAACTTCAAATGAACCTCCAAATTGAATAGTATGAGATTATCTCATCTTATAAGCCATTAAATGGATGCTTGAAAAAAACTTTACAACAAAGGAGAGAGAGATCAAAAGGTTGTGTCAAGATGAAGAGCTGGTTGCAGTAGTGGACGTAGTTGGATCATCAATTTGGGTTGTCACTGAGGGATTTCGATTTGCTACTTGTGAAGGAGGCTGGCATGATGTCATTGAGTAATCTTGGTTGGATATTAGCTATAGAGATTGTTTGTACATCAATGAGGGAGATTGAATGGATGTTGATGATCGTGATTGGCTAGATTTTGGTGAGGGATGTGAGAAACTTAAGATTCAGCTTTTTAAAGGAGGTTAAACGGGCTTGGATAACCGAAGCCTAGTGAGTGGAGGAGGTTGGATGAACATGAGTTTGCCTGATGAAGGGGGATGGTTGGGCAAATGAGGTCCGTTTAAGTAGAAGTTGTTTAAGCTAAGGAGGTTTTTCATGAAGTAGTTGACTTGTTAGAAGCCTATTAGGTAAAGGTAGGTCAGACAAAGTTATGATAAGAAGCTTTTAGGAGTAGCTATGAATGTCTAGAGGATGGTTAGAGGCTCTATGTTTCATAAATTTTAGGAGCTACCTCTTAACATCTCAACTCAGTTGTTAAATGTACTATTTGGAAGGCCGCTTAGTTGTAGGCTTAACCGAGGAATAGTTGAACTTCAATAGATGTCTATCTTAGTCATATGTTGATCATACACTTCTACTGATCAAATTTCATATGGGAATGGATTGAGGAAATCGCCCTCAAGCCTTATTAATCAGCCTACATGAGCTTGGTTAGGATGGGGCATTGACTAGGTCATCAATCTTGTAAGGACATTGTCACCACCTTATTTTGAAGTATGAATAAAATAATAATTTTGATAGAAAGAAGACATGGTGCAAAAGACATGGAGTTTTATCCTACAAATTGATTGGAAAATTTTGAGTAGGATTGATTTTTCCTCGCTTAAATTCGACCAAAAATAATAATTTTTTGTTGGAAAATAAATCTCATCCTGAAAGAAGAAATTTTGTAATAGACATCACATGATGAAGTGGAACATGATGGTTGTTTTAATTCAAAGTTGATTTGGAGTTCTTCAAATACGTGAAGAAAATTGGCAAAACCAAGTGACAAAGGTGATTAATAATGATTTGCATAACTAAAGTTCACACTGCATGCTATACTCGGATTGCATGTGGATGATTCTTAATTCAACCCCAATTTATTAGGATAAAGTTAAAATCACTCTCTTCAAACAAAATTAATAGAGGATTTCAAACTAATATGCCACTTACTCTCTAATTTTATTTGTTTTATTAAATTCATCTTTGCAACCTCACACACCCACCCTTTTTTCTGTAGTAGTCTTATTGGAGTTTTGCAAGGCTAGTTTTAGAATCTATTTGGGTTGGCTTTTTCACTATTTAGTTCTCTAAAGCATTTCCACACATTTGTTTGGTTATTGCTTTCCTGCTGCCCTTTAAGTTTTTTTGTAATGGAAAGTTGCTTTTGAAAATCAGATTTACTAAATTGTGGTAGCTAAAAGAAGGCCGTTGTTACAACTTTCTATTAAAAATAATATTACTCATGGTAGCTTTAAAAAATGATGTTTTCTCCTCAACGGCTTTACAACCGTCTTAAAAAATGTTGTAGTCACCCCAATGAAATCTCAAATTTGATATTTAATAAATCTATAATGTTTTTCATCTTTTTTCAATTCTTAATACATCTGTCTCTTTTCGTTTTCATAAGTGCAGCATCTTAATGACCTTTGGAATGAAACAAAATTAATTGTTGTTACATTAGTTTGATACTATCAAAATCGATCTCTTGCATAGTTTCTTTTTTTTTTTTCTGGTTACCGCCTTGTCTTTTTATATTGTTTGATTACCTTTGAATTATCTAAACATGAATCTATTGCTATTGACATCGGTTTTGAATTTCTTTTTGTTTCATGGCTATTATACTAACATTTTCTGTTTTGGACTTTAAGGTTCCTTTTTTTTTTACACTCGAACTATTGTCCTTATCAATACTTTGACCTGGAGCTTCGTAACTGCAGGCTGTATGTACTGCAGTTTCATTATTAGCTTGTGTACCATTGGGAGAACTATTCTTTTTCCACATGATACTTATAAAGAAGGTTGGGCCTAATGAATTATAAATTTTTGTTCATAGTAGGTATTAATTACTCATCGTTTTAATTTTAGTCCTTAATTGTTCAGGGGATTACAACCTATGAGTATGTTGTGGCAATGAGAGCAATGAGTGAGGCACCTCCTGCATCAGTGGATGAGGAAGGCCAGAATGCTCTTTATTCTCCAACTAATTCAGCAACAACTGGTTTCAGTGGTGGAAGCTCTCTAGGACTGCAGTATAAAGGTGTATGGTGCACTCCACCAAGGGTTTTTGTTGATCAACAGGTGTGCCATGCCAGTAAATCTTGATTTTTCATGGAATAGTGAATGATTTGACATGTGTAGGTGTATTTATACTTGGATTTCTTTTGAAAGTTCTATTAATAATACTTCATTTCTTACAAGAATTGGAGAGTAGTTTAGTATGTTTCATTCCAATATTTAAGAATTTAATAATCATAAAATAAGCATCTATTATGAATATATAAAATTAGTGAATGATTCGCCATGCATAGGTGCATTTTTATTTAGATTCTTTCAAAAGTTTAATGAATTAGTGTTTTGATTGTTTTTTAATACTTGAGTGTGTTTCATTCCAATATTTATGTAAAATTCTTTCAATCTTAGGAAAGCTTCTTATATGAAATATAATAATTGGGGATTGAAAACTACATAATAAATATAATAGGACAACTTATATATATTATTGTACAATTTAGTAACTCCCTTGAAGTGGCGAGGCAGTAGTATATCCAATGGATTTATGAGGTGATAGAGTGACACACTCTTTTCAATGCTGTGACTTTAGAAGGGCAAAGATATAGGAGACAAAGTGTACGGGGATAGAGAGGTTGGAGTCGAAGTCTATTGTGGATCCCACACGATCGGGAATTCGGAGGTGTTTTTCCACTCTGCCTCAAATGAATGGATGAATGTCATTTATTTCAAGCTTGGTTGATATTTTCTTTAAGATTGCCCCTATCTCACAAATTGTTCATCTATGGTTATGATTGGATTATATAAATGAAATCAACTTTGATCTTCTCCCTTATAAAATATATATCAATTTTAATATACTTTGTATGTTTTATGTTATAGAATTATGTTATTGATGATTGATTTGTTATCATAATAAAATCTTGTGGACTTTTCTTTTATAAGATATCCAAAGTTTTTTCTTCATAGTTATGGGATGTGGCTTCTTAGTATCGGCCTAACATTTCATTATAATATTTATGTAGAATTTTTTCAATCTTAGGAAATCTTCTAATATGAAATATAATAATTGTGGATTGAAAACTACATAATAATTATAATAGGATAACTTATATATATTTTGTACAATGTAGTAACTCCCTTGAATTGGTGAGGCAGTAGTATATATCCCATGGATTTATGAGGTGATAGAGTGACTCACTGTTGTCAATGATGTGGCTTTAGAAGGGCAAAGATGTAGGAGACAATGTGTACAGGGGTAGAGAGGTTGGAGTCAAAGTCTATTGTGGATCCCACACGATCGGAAATTCAGAGGTGTTTTTACACTGCCTCAAATGAATGAATGAATGTCATTTAGTTCAAGCTTGCTTGATATTTTCTTTATGATTGCCCCTATCTGACAAGTTTTTCATCTATGGTTATGATTGGATTATAAAATAATTCATCTTTGACCTTCTCCTTTATAAAATATATATCAATTTTAATATACTTTGTATTTTTATGTTATAGAATTATGTTATTGATTATTGATTTGTTATCATAATAAAATCTTGTGGACTTTTCTTATATAAGATATCCAAGTCTTTTCTTCATAGTTATGGGATGTGGCTTCTTAGGATCTGCCTAAAATTTCACGTGTAAAGTTACAAAAAACATAATATATGGTTTTTTTTTGTGGTTAAGTATAACAGTGATCATATCATACGTATGTAGAGCTCATCTATTGCCTTTCAACTTAGATCTTTATTCCACTTAGTTTTTGGTTTATGGGAGCACCTATATAGATTTCAATCCCTTCATATTTAATTTTGTGATCAAGACATGAATGTACTTTGTTTGAGATTTGAAAATTTCGTCATCCTCTATTTAACTTGTAATCCAAGGTAGTAGGCGAGTTTTTAGTATGAAAAGTAAATACACCTCCATTTGATATAATATCGAACTCCATTTTTTAATGTGTAACATTAACATCTAAGAACATGAAAGTGGGCGGCATTGGGCTTCATCTATCTCCAAATCTTATAATAGGGCGTATATTTAATGATAGATCTAATCTATAACCTATTGATCTCATAAAATGCTATATTTACTGCCTTATCCTCAAAATACTAAAAGTGAAAATCACTTGCATAGTTCTAGTGATATCCAACAATCTTCCATTCTTTCTTCTACTAAGATGGAACTATTCTACTGTAGTGTTCTTGGGTGCGAGAAATTTATCTAGTCCTAACTTCACTACAGAAAGGCTCAAATTTCTAATTTATGAATTCCTTTCCTGATCACTCTTAATGGATACTATATGTAACTTTTTTTCATACTCAATCATCCATGCAAATTTGATCAATTATTTTAGTGCCTCATGCTTACTAGCCAATACTACTCGAGTGAATGTACTAGTTCGAGGCAATTGGTATATAAGAATTATTTTTTTGTGTCACAGAGAAAATGTGACAGTAATGTGTTTGTAGTAGTAGAAAAGTAATTGAAAAATGAAAATTTTTTGTCCTAAAAAAATGGAAATAAAAGGAAGAGATGTTTAGGAAAAAGATTTCTATAGCTTTGACAAATAATTAAAGAATAGTTGAGTGATCTTTATTAAAACACTTGTGCGGTATTTATACAATCATAGAAAAACTTCTAATAGAAAACATACAAAATCAGAAATTGAAAAGAAATGACCACAAAATAATTACAATGTATGTTTTCACATTTTCGTAAGTTGATTTGCCCTTTGTAAGTTTTTAGAAAAAACCAATGAATTTGTACAAAATCAGGAATAGAAAGCATACAAACTGCACAATTATTATCAATCAAGAATGACGGAAATCAGATAGCTGAATGAGGAGTTTCCTATAATTAGGAGCTTCCTTATTTAAATTATTTCCATTTAATCTCTTCTGATTTATTCTCTTAATTGTACATATTATCTCCCCATTTAGATTAGGAATATTTATTAGGTTACCTAAAAGAGATTGTGCAGACTATTATTTATTGGAATGAAAGCAAAGGAAAAAGGCATTTAACCAATTTTCTCAAAAGTTTTTATGGTATCAGAGCTAGAGAGAAAAATCAAGATCTTATTTTAGCGCTGAAGGAAGAAAGGAGGCTCGTTCCATCACATTGTATTTGAGATCAGTTCGAAGCGTTCGTCTGTGCCCTTGTCTATGTTCTGCGGCATCTTCGTACGCCTTAGACTGCTTTGTTTGCGACGTCATCTTCATCCACGACGTCATTTTTGACCTTCGACTGTGACATTCATCTTCGGCTGCTTCGTCCGCGTTAGACTGCGACATCATCTTCGACTGTTTCGTTCTCCTGCGACGTCATCTTCATTCGCAATGTCATCTTTGTCCCCCTTCAACGCTTCCAACGTGTCTTTCTCCGATTACTTGCGAGCCTTCAACTGCTTCCACTCAAGGATTGTCGGCTTCGGCTTCGGTTTCTTCGTCGCACTCAAGGATTGTCAGCTTCGACTTCAGATTCCTCTCCTTCGGTCTTGGTTCGAATTCAAGGCAGTGCACACTTTTTCTCTCTGCACTCAAGGATCGCCGACAAATCTCCGGCTGAGTACTTTGTTGAATTTGTAGTTTTCTTTTATTCTTGGAATTGCTAGTTCTTGGCATTCTTTAGTTTTAGGTTGATTAATTTCGGTCAACAAATTTCTTGAGAATCAATTTGTGAAAGACAATTCTGTTTAGAATGTCTTCTGAAAAAATACATGAAATCTTAGCTATGAGATTTATGGGAAAGAATTATGCAGTACGAGAATTTTAGTTCAAATGTTTTTGGAAGAAAAAAACTTTTGGGTCATATTGATGGGTCTTCTCCAACAAATGTAGAGTCAAAAGATTTTGGACAATGGGAGACAAAGGATACTCGGATCGTTTCTTGGATTTTGGGATCTATTGAGGTTTATATGGTGAACAATTTACGATTCTATGGCACAGCTAAAGAAATGTGGTAATATTCGAAGCACGTTTATAATCAAGATAATACAGTACGACGTTTTCAATTGGAACTTGATATGAGTAATTATAGTCATGTTAATCTCTTAATTGAACAATATTATTCTACTTTCTTAATTTATGAAGCGAATATTCTGGTATTATCTATGCCAAGGTGTCAAAGGAAAATTTAGCTAGTCTTCAGGCCATTCATGAAGTGAGTCGTCGTGATCAGTTTTTGATGAAGCTCAGACCTGAATTTGAAACTGCTTGGGTTGGGTTATTGAATAAAGATCTTGTTCCTTGTGTGGTTGTAGGTTTTGGTGAATTACTCCGCGAAGAACAAAGATTGGCGGCACAGGCAGCTATCGGTGCAGTTAGTGGATCATCTGAAATAATTAATATTAGATATGCTGCTTAGACCTGTGGGAAGGAAACTAAGTAGTGTTGCAGCTACAAAGAATTTAATCATACTTTTGGCCATTGTGGTAAGAAGTTCTTGAACTACTGCAAGAGAAATGAACATATTATTAAGGAGTGTCCTACACGATCTCAAAGCCGCAAACCATAAGCCCTTTATGTTGCGGCATTCCACTCTCACAATCTTTGTTCGACATCCACAATTAATAGCAATTATCAACCAGTTCTCACGACATGTATATTCAACATATGATTCTCTCTGCCATTTTTGTCTTGGGTCTTCAAGAGAAAAGTACTTATGTTTCTTCTCCTTGGTTTGTTGATTCCGACATCACAAATTATATGATTGACACATCCGATTTTTTGCATAATCAACGCCTATACATTGGTACTCAACATATTCAGTTGGCTGATGGAAATAATATTTCAATTCCGTTGGTTGGTGATATTAGCCCCTCCTTCCGACATGCCATGGTTTCTCCTAAATTATCTATTAGCTTACATTATGTTGGTCAAATGGTGGATAATAATTGTGATGTAATCTTTTCTTGTGAGCTATACTGTGCAGGATCAGTTGTTGAGTAAGGTGATAACAAAGGGGCCTAAAGTGGGCAGATTATTTCTAGTACAATTTATCGTTTCTCAAACTTTATCATTAGCTTCTTCAGTTGTTGAAAATAAGACTGACATCTGGCATAAACAATTTGGTCATCCAAATAATGTTGTTTTGAATCATTTGTTGCAAAGCGGTGTTTTTGGTTATAGAAATAATAGTTTATTAGTTGATTGTTCTTCTTGTAATTTAGGTAAAAGTATGACATTACCTTTTTCTATTTTAGGTAGTCGTGCTAATAAATATTTGACGTTATTCATAGTGATGTTTGAGGAGTTAGATCGGTTATTTCACATGTTCATTATAAATATTTTGGGACTTTTATTGACGATTACAGTCGATTCACATGGTTCTATTTTTTTCATTTCAAAGCAGAAGTGTTTACCGTGTTTCAAACCTTTGTGACTTATTTTGAAACTTAGTTCTTCACGGGTATCAAAACCTTATGGTTTGACAATAGTAGTAAATACATGTCTCATGAGTTTCAAGCATTTCTCCATAATAAGGGTATTGTTTTACAACGTTCATGTCCTTATGCACCTCAGCAGAATGGATTGTCTAACAAAAAAATTGACAAATGTTGGATACGGTGCGTACATTGTTAAAATCTTTATTCCAGCTAAGTTTTGGGCTGAAGCTTTATCTAATACAGTTTATATTGTCATCACAGGATCTGATGTGCAATTGATGTCTTAGTTACAGGAGTGTAGACTCTTTTCATACGAAAGATTTATGGTCTTTAACTTATTTCTTAGGTTTTGAGGTTCACTCTTCTTCAACTGGTATTTTTCTTCATCAGCATCACTATACTAAGGAACTCATTGCTTTGGCCGGTCTCCAAGAGGGTCGTCTTGTTGATACTCATTTGGAAGTGAATGTTAAATATCAACAGAATGATGGTGATTTTCTTTTTGATCTATTTCTGTATCGATAACTTATTGAGAGTCTCAATTATTTGACTATTACACGTTCTGATTTTTCATTTATTATGCAACAAGTTAGTCAATTTTTGCAGGCTTCAGCACGGCCTCATTTAGCTGTAGGTCGACTTATTTCTAGGTATTTGAGAGGTACTTCTCATCGTGGTTTGTTCTTTTATGTGGAATCTCCTGTTCACTTAACAACCTATAGTGATGTTGATTGGGCTGGTTGTTCTGATACACGTAGATCTATTACTTGTTGATGTATATCTCTCGACAACTCTTTAATTTCTTGGAAGAGTAAGAGACAAGATCGACTGCCTAAGTCTTCTAATGAGTTTGAATATCATACCATGTCCTCTGCTTGTTTCGAGATCGTTTGGCTTCGGGATTTGCTGGTTGAGCTTGGTTTTCCTCAACTGAAGTCTACTTCTCCTTATGCAGATAATACTAGTGCTATCCAAATTACTTCTAATCCTGTCCTTCATGAGCGCACAAAACAAATTGAAATGGACTGTCATTTTATTCGAGAAGCTTATGATAATGGTGTTATTCTCTTTCTCATTATCTTTTCGGATCTTCAAATGGCTGATATGTTTACTAAGGCTCTTTCTCGGCAGAGTCGTCAATTTTTTATTGTCAAATTAATGCTTCTTGATCAATCACATCAATTTGAAGGGGATATCAATCAATAATGACGAAAATCAGGCAGCTGAGGCTTCCTTATTTAAATTATTTCTAATTTCTCTCTCCTTAATTGTTCATATTCTCTCCTAATTTAAATTAGGAATTTTATTACGTTACCTAAAAGAGATTGTACAAACTATTATTTATTGGAATGAAAGCAAAGAAAAAGGGCATTCAACCAATTTTCTCAAAACTTGTTAGTTATATCTTAGGACTTGATGGCATTGTATAGTTTAAGTGGAAGCGAATCGATTGTGGATACATATATGTGAAGCAACAAGGGTATGAAACAATTAAAATCATGGACATGACTATAAATTAGTTGAAATCATTTTAATCTTATATCAAAAATATTTTATTCACAACTTAATCTTCATAAGTTGTCCTCCGTCCAACTCTTCTGTTCATTCATTAATAGCAAATGGTTGACAAACAACAAAGTAGCAAATCATGAATAAAGGTTATAGGGGTAAGGAAGTAAATGGAGAATGGCATGACCCTTAGCAGTCATAATTAATTAAAACTTGAGCATAGAATGTACTAATCCTTGAAAAAGATGTCACAATTTCTCCTCTATTACATTTGATTATATTTTTACGTTTAGAAGTGTTTCTTTGATAATCAGGCCCACAAGCTGCAGATTTAAACGATCATGCATGAAGAAATGACTCATTTTAGTTCGAGGGATATTTTTAACAAATTAGTGATTGTATAAATGGGTTAGAAAATGAAAAACTAAAAGATATATTGAAGATGACGGTAGTATAACGAAAGCATTATATACAAAACTGCATTTGCCTCTTTATTTATGGAAGTGCGAAAATAAGAAAGCATTCAATAAGCTTAACTTAATAGCAAAGAAATCTTTCTTCAATACATTAACAACAAGATAAAGTAGTGTTTATCAAAATTTAAAAGGAATTCTATAAGCTCTGCCTTCTTAACACGCGCATTGCTTGAGCAGTACAGGCTAAAACCTAACTGTAATGGATGATAATGATTTTATAATTCTGAAAAATCTATCATTAAGCTTCAAATCAGAAAATATAGCAAATTCATCTGCGTGAGAGTTGAAGTTATGAAATGCTCTAGAGATAATCTTAAGCTTGCCATCCACACCAAGCTTATCCTCTTATTTGCTTAAGCCATTAATGGAGTTAAGCCAGGCTTAAGATTATTCCATTCAAGGGATATCAAAATGCTTTGTTTGGTAGGGTTTAGAAGTGTTGTTTTTGTTAAATCTACTAGTTTTTCTTCATCAGCATTACAGAGTAATAGAAAATAAGGAATAAAGAACTAAAGGATATCGCTTCACCATCAGAGAGTTCTCTAGTAGAAAGCTGAACCTTATTCCATAGCTTCTGAAACAACAATAAACTTGTTTGAAAAAAAATTGAAGAAACTAGAAAAGGCTTTATGATGGAGAGTTGTTGTCCATAGATCAAACCAAGCGATTGTAGAATTTCCATCATCTAAGGACTTGACATTGCCATTGATGGAAGAACAAGTGATCCTAAGGTATTCCAAATTTTAGATATAAAATTTATCATCTTTTGCATTAAATATGGAAGAGTTTTTTCATAGTAAAATGGGCCCAACTCACTTTCTTATTGAAATAATATCCGCAACCTCTTGCGCAGCAGGCTTTTTCAAATCTAAAATGGTAGATTTCCTCAGCTCCCTTATATTTCATCTATATGAATTCTGCACTTAAAATGTTGATTTTTGTGTATGAAAATTTAAGAGACTTGCAGGTATTTTTAGTAGAAGGTTTATACATTATATAAAGACGGGTGCTGCATGAAGATGAACACTGCTTTTACTAATTGTCTGTTTTTATCATGTCCTGGAAATAAACTATTACTACATGCTTTACATCATAAGTACTATTTTTCATGGGTTTTTTTTTTTTTTTTTTTGTCTAAACTCTTTACGTCCATATTTCCAAACACTGATTAATTGTGCAAATATTCATTCTAAAATGCTTTGAAACTTACTGCTATTTCTGCCTCAATAAATCTAAGAAAATTCATCTCCACGCAGCACATTGCATCTCAACTGTTATTTACTTCTTTTTACCTCAACAGGATGAGGTCATTCCACATCTAGAGCCTGGAATGGTGCCCTCCACAGTAGATCCCGATTCAGCAGGCTATATTGACAAAACAAACAGGTCCAAAAGGCCAGTTAAACTCAGTGCTTGGAAACTTGCCAAATTGGACTCAAATGAAGCAATGAAAGCAGCTGCTAAAGCCAGGGCTTCATCCTCCGTTCTAAGACCAATAGAAAGTCGTCAAATCCCGGAAACCGAGTCTAGCAGTAATGCTAGTGTCAGAAGCAGCATGAGCATCGATTATGTCACCAACAAAGAACCAAAAACTGATCATAAACACTCCCCTCTGAGCAACTCATACCCACAAAGCATTGCAAGCAAGGATGACTACGAAAATGGCACACAAACAGCTAGTAGTCTTAGTAGCCCTCTACACATCCATGAACAACCTTATGCTTTGAATCCACTACCAATGCAGCCATCAAATCCTACAAAGCCAAGAGGGTCTCTCCAAATTACTCAACCATCCAATATCCCTAGTATACAACCAAACAATCCATTGTTTCAATCTGCCAATTCAATTGTCAGGGAAAGCAGGAGGAGTTCAGTTGTGTGGGATCAAGAAGCTGGAAGGTATGTCTCTGTTCTACCAGCTAGGCCTGAAAACGCTGAAGTTCCATTCAGGAGTAGAGTTCCAGCAACAAATCCTTCAGCTGAAGTAGGAGGTTATGGAAGGAGGACCAATGTATCAAGCTCTTCTTCATCGGTTGGTACCTCACAGCAACAGGAGAGGTTAACATATACAGAACAGTCAATATTTTTTGGCGGTCCTCTTCTTACTAACACAGGAAGAGATGGCCAAAGAATAGTGGGCGGTGTACGGAGAGATTCTAATGTTTATCATGATGTTAGAGGCGATAGGGGGGGTGTTGATCGACTTCCAGTTTTCGCTCCTGGAGCTAATCAAAGGAATCCTTCTAATTTCAAGTGATTTATAGGCAGCGTTCCCAAGCATTTCTCCATCTTTAGAGGATTTCAGGAGCTCTGCTTCTGATGTCATGATAGTTAAGCCAGGACTACTATTATGTGGAAGCTTAGGGTTTAGATTTTTATATTTCTGGCGGCAGTTCAGTTAGGAAATCAAGGGAAATGTTAGAGCTGAAGAGCAGTACTTTTAGATTGATCACGAGGAATCAACTTTGTTTCAACCTAATTTTCAGAGAGAACTTCTGAGAGGTCAAAAGCTTTTCTTTTGCTGATGTAAAACGAAGCCTTTACACTTCACGATTTTTACCCGAATCCAAATAACATGCAATGCTCAGTTTCTAGTGGAATCTGCGATCAATTTTTTTACAATTTAGATAACTGGCCCTTTTCATCTTCTATTTGAACTTGGTTATGTTTGTCATTTTAATCCAAGTGATTTATTATTATTATTATTATTATTATTATTATTGGTCATATGCTTGGTAGGTTATGAGTTTTTGGTTATTCTACACCCGAAGTGCGTTGGAATTTGGTGGGAAACAACCTCATGAAGCACACAGCAGTCTTTGGATCATCTAAACATATCTCAACCGTTTATCTTTACTCCTATAAGCATTTATCTTTAGAATCATCTATTATATCTATAAATAGAGTACTGCATTGTAGCAACTTAATTAATTACAGCGGGCCACTACAATGCTTGAGAATGTTCTCTGTTCCTTGTTTCCCCTTTTCACTGTATCTGCTGGTTCTGGCTAGTCTTTCATGGTATTAGAGCATCTGCAATATTGCACCAACCTCCTTACTCATTCCATCTTCCAAGCAGTATTCCGTTTTATACATCATGTACCCAAGCAAAAATGTTACCGGTTCTCCTTCCCAAGTTCTAGTAAGAATATATATAAGCTTTTAGAACTTATTGCAACTAATGCTTGGGGGCATACCCTTATCCTTCTTTATAAGGATTTCGTTGTTTTGTAGTATTTGTTGAGACTACCCAATGTTTATATAGAATGAAATTTATTCACATTTTACTACATTCAAATGATGCGTTGAACTTCAATTTAATACCTCTATATAAACATTACGAACGGACGGTGGCAATGATGATGTGGGATATCTCCTGCATGGGATTACTTGTGACTGATGTGGGATCTGATTCACGCATGGATTGAACTGCTATAGGTAATTTTGTGGTTGTGGGGTCAGTCGATCTTAATGGGGCCGCTCTTAATTATGATATTATTACATATATCTTTTTATGATGTTTTTGGGCTAGTTTTTCATTTGTTTTGTATCGGGACAACAACTGTCGTCTCTTCTTCCCTTTGAGGGTTGTATTCGTAGATGATTTGGTTGTATCTTGATCTCTAGGTGGTGATAATCTTTCTTATCCCTTTCTGCTCCCCTCTTGCTTCCCTACCCCACCATCCTTAATGTAGCAGCCTCGATGATAGCCTTTTTGTTTTTCTTCATGCAGTTTTGTCTTTCAACCATCCTCTTCATCGCAGCCCCACCTGTAGTACCACACCTTTCCCTCGCTGTCGACGTCTTTCCTACTTCCTGTCGCTGCCTAAAAAAAGCCGTTCATGTTTGTTTTCTATCGTTCCAGCACCTGGCATCTTAGCCTTCTGCCCTTGCTACAAGCTTGTAACTCCTCTTCACTTTTGACATCCTCCTTTACTGCTGCAATCCTGGACTGTTCTTTCCAGCCCCTTTAACAACACCCATTTCAACCACCTTCTGCTCCTCGACCACCTAGCCCACCACCACCACCCATAAATCAAACCCTCATGTGAGTGTTGTGCTTGTTGTAATTTTCCCTTTCAAGTGTTCTTGATTGTAACCATCTATTTTTTTCAGTAATATTATTTGTTTTTTCTTTTTGTAGTTTGAGTTAACTCTAGTATCATTTTGTATCATGCTAGTTTAACTCAAGTCCTTCCCAAAAGTTTCTAGCATCCCCAATATCTCTGCCCAAAAATTTCTCGCCCTAAATCATCATTAGAAACCTCCTTCCACCTATCCCCACCCAAATCATAATCGTGCCATCGAGAAGCTAAATGTCAGATGACAATTAGGAGTTTACCATGGAAGAGATGCAGCGAAAATTATGCCAAATTGCTATGTTGGCTTGATGCCATTAAGGAAATGAATCGGGGTGGTGTCACTGTTGACCATAATAGTGAATTTCATGAGAGAAAGAACACTTAATTCTCTTCTATAGCCACAATGCTTTAAAGTACAGTTGCTGACCTCACTTTTCTGAGGATCATTTCAAAGTCAGTTTGAGATAGGAATTATTCCAATAGTAATTTCCTAAATCTCACTGATAGTCACTAAACCCTAATATAAACATTACGAACGGACGGTGGCAATGATGATCTGAGATATCTCCTGCATGGGATTACTTGTGACTGATGTGGGATCTGATTCACGCATGGATTGAACTGCTGTAGGTAATTTTGTGGTTGTGGGGTCGATCGATCTTAATGGGGCCGCTCTTAATTATGATATTATTACATATATCTTTTTATGATGTTTTTGGGCTAGTTTTTCATTTGTTTTGTATCGGGACAACAACTGTCGTCTCTTCTTCCCTTTGAGGGTTGCATTCGTAGATGATTTGGTTGTATCTTGATCTCTAGGTGGTGATAATCTTTCTTATCCCTTCTCGCTCCCCTCTTGCTTCCCTACCCCACCATCCTTAATGTAGCGACCTCGATGATAGCCTTTTTGTTTTTCTTCATGCGGTTTTGTCTTTCAACCATCCTCTTCATCGCGACCCACCCGTAGTACCACACCTTTCCTCGCTGTCGACGTCTTTCCTACTTCCCGTCGTTGCCTAAAAAAGCCGTTCATGTTTGTTTTCTATCGTTCCAACACTCGGCATCTTAGCCTTCTCGCCCTTGCTACAAGCTTGTAACTCCTCTTCACTTTTGACATCCTCCTTTACTGCTGCAATCACTGGACTGTTCTTTCCGGCCCCTTTAACAACACCCATTTCAACCACCTTCTGCTCCTCGACCACCTAGCCCACCACCACCACCCATAAATCAAACCCTCATGTGAGTGTTGTGCTTGTTGTAATTTTCCCTTTCAAGTGTTTTTGATTGTAACCATCTGTTTTTTTTAGTAATATTATTTGTTTTTTCTTTTTGTAGTTTGAGTTAACTCTAGTATCATTTTGTATCATGCTAGTTTAACTCAAGTCCTTCCCAAAAGTTTCTAGCATCCCCAATATCTACTGCCAAAAATTTCTCGCCCTAAATCATCATTAGAAACCTCCTTCCACCTATCCCCACCCAAATCATAATCGTGCCATCGAGAAGCTAAATGTCAGATGACAATTAGGAGTTTACCATGGAAGAGATGCAGCGAAAATTATGCCAGATTGCTATGTTGGCTTGATGCCATTGAGGAAATGAATCGGGGTGGGGTCACTGTTGACCGTAATAGTAAATTTCATGAGAGAAAGAACACTTAATTCTCTTATATGAACACAATGCTTTAAAGTACGATTCTTGACCTCACTTTTCTGAGGATCATTTCAAAGTCAGTTTGAGATAGGAATTATTCCAATAGTAATTTCCTAAATCTCACTGATAGTCACTAAACCCTAATAAACCCTATAAATCCCTCTTTGACCCAAAATGATTAAATCAGTAATGACAAACCTTGATTTAATCAATTATTAACTCAATAGGTCAACTTTTGACCAAAAAGTCATATATGGTTAAAATGGTCAATTTCTGACCTAATGACCAACCCATTAACCCAACATGTCAATTTTTGACCAAAAAGTCAACTTTGGTCAAAATGCTTAATTTCTGACCCAATGATCAACCCATCGACCTAATAGGTCAACTTTTGACCAGAAAGTTAATTTTGGTCAAAATAGTCAATTTTCGACCTAATGACCAATCTATTGTCCCAATATGTCAACTTTTGACCAAAAACTCAACTTTGGTCAAAATGGTCAATCTTTGACCCAATGATCAATCTATTAACCCAAATAGTCAACTTTTGACCCAAAAAGTCAAAATTGACCAAAATAATCAAACCTAATACCTAAAGACCACCACATTCACCTCATTGGTCACCTTTGACTAAAAAGTTAATTTTGGTCAAAATGATCAAACCATGACCCAAAGACCATTGCATTGACCTTATTGATCATTCTTTGACATAAATGATTAAAATTTGATCAAAACAATCCATGCATGACATAAAGACAACCACCCTAGACCCATTGGTTAACTCTTAACCTAAAAGGGTAAAAATTAGTCAAAATGGTTAATCCATGCCCCTTTGACCAAAAAATTAACTTTAAAGACAGACATTGACATATCAACTTGACATCGATCAAAGTGATCAAAATCTAATCCAAAAGTCACCACATTGACTTTTGGATTGATTTAAACCCTAAAATTGGTCAACATGACCAAATCAAGCTTTTAATGACAAAATCCTTGGACTTTATGACTAATCAAACCATGACAAGGTTAAAAAAATCAAAATAGGTCACCCCTGGACCAAAATTGATCAACCTAGGTCAACTTGGGTTAACATTGGTCAACCCTAGTCAACATGTATCAAATTTGGTTAAAATACCCAATTCTAGACAAAAAATGATAAAAATTAATCAAAGAATTAATCCCAAAATAATTTTGATTAATTTATTGGCTAATAATATAATTTTCAATATTTTTGATTAATTACATAATTAATTAAAAATGGAATTATAATTAAAAAGCCATAAAATAAAATTTGGACACATGACATCACACATGACACAATAAATGGTTTTCAAAATTCCAAACCCCTTTATGACATCATGAGTGACCTAATATAGGTTAGATACAATCCATATGCCCCATTACAAATAAATTCAACCCATGCCACATCATATTAACCATGGTTAAACCTTATCATGTTGAGAAAAATGAAGTGGCATTATCCCCTAATTCTAAAGCATGACTCCTCCGTTAGGATGAGGTGGCCGACCACTCTAAGTGTACTATGGACATGCCAATGGGGATGAAACACCACTTAACCTTACCCTTATACTATGGTTAAACTACATTATACCTCATCATGACAAAAATTATAAAATTAGGAAAATGAAAGGATTACATGGCATCCTCTCATCAAGACTTAATTAACATGGAAAATGGATGTTAGCTAGCTTTTATTGAGTCACCGTGCACCTCTCTCTTATCCAAAAGAAAGACAACATGACTTGAGTTAGCCATTTACCATGGTTAGACCAAATGATGAACATGGATGAGTATGAAGCTTATGTGTCATCCCCTCCTCACCAACATTGAATGACTATTGGAGACTCATGTGGGGAAGGTTAATACACAACATTTAAATCAATCTATACACCTCTCTAGCTAACCAATGGAAGCAAGCCAATCCATGAGTTAAAACTTCACTACACTTGGAAATCCACATGGGTTAAGCTTGGGAAACCCAAATTCCCTTATCCATAGCCAAAATTCTATCATAAAACCATCATGATGGAGTTACCAACCTCCCCAAGTAATTCCAAATCAAATTGAGCTCACCCAAAGCTCATCCATGGCTATATAAGGACCTAACTCGAGAAGCCTAGGGGAGAGGAGACTGATCAACCTAATAATGTACTACTTTTTATGCTAAATTTTATAATGATATTGGACTTTAAATGTATGTTTTCTTGTGTTTTTGGTTGTAGGTACATCAAATTGAAGAATTTGGAGTGATTGGAGTAAAAGGAACAAAAATGGACCAAAATGGAGCATATCAGAGCAAAACGGATCGAACCAGAGCAAAACGGGTTGAATCGGACACTTATGTACCTGTGTTTGGTACCTAGCTGCCACCAGATGGCGCTTAGCCGCCAGGCAGTGGCGCTTATGAGCCAAACTGTCAGTGCATAGCCGCCAGTTACGGTTTTTGGCATAACTTCTTCAATAGACGTTGAATTTGGACAATTGTCGAAGCGTTGCGAAGTGTGTCACGTGGGGAATTCATTGGAAATGATAAAATAAACTTTATAGAAGATTTTGGGTCAGTTAGAAGGAGTTATGGTGGAAGAGATGTGTCTCCTGGAGTGAAAAGGCACTTAAGACACCCATTGGAAGATTCATTGAATGTGGACTCTTTTTGAAGAGACACTTAAGCATCTCTTGGGAAATTATAATTAGGTCTTGGAATCACTTGAAGAAGAAGATTTAGAGAGAGGAGGAGAAGATTACAAGAGGAGAGGAAGGCTTGGAGAAGAAGAAGAAGGCATCGGCGTTAGCTCTAAGTGGGGCAACAAGGTGAGAGAGAAAGAGTGAGAATTTCTTCTTTTATTTTGTTCTTGGAGAGGATTGGAAGGAGTTGACTTTTTTATATACACAGAGAGTATGATTTCCAATAAAGATAAGTATTTTCATTGTATTTTGGTTTGAATTTGGTACTTTGTTTGTATGGATTCAAAATGTTGTTCAATGAAAAGTTGTTATTGTTTCTCCATGTATAGTGAATAGTTTTCTTTACTCTTCCCTCTTACAATGAATTAGTATGCATGTGTAGGATATAGAATTGATTAGAGTTAGAATATATTGTGATGATTTTACTTTGATCTTCATTTACATGCAAACTTGATCAACTTGCATTTAAAATCTGTTATGAGAACATGTAAGAACCAATGCGATATTGTCTCAGTTAAATATTGGTAAAAATCACATGAGATTGTATGGGTAAGAATGTAGTCCATATGGTTGAGTGCAAATAAATAGGGAGATATGCATTTTAAGAGGTGTAGAATTAGAGGACTTTAGGGTGACAGATTAAAGCCCCTAATTTGGTTTGATGTAAAAAGTTTTGTTATGAGATGTTAGCACCCAGGTGGAGGGAGAAGAGGGAACTCTAGAGTGAGAGCTATTATCTTCCATGCCTAACCCATCTACAAGATTTCAAATCATCAGATTAACCTATGTTCTTTATAGAACCAAGTAAGGGTAAAGAATATACTTGCTCCTATTTGTCACAATCTCTCTCGCTACTTATTTTACTTTTACACATGTCACTAATTTCATTGTATGAGGAAGAGTACTTTTAATATATTAAACTCCACTTTCTAATTTTCTCTAAGTATTTTATTTTAGAAGTAGTATTGTGGTGATAATTGTTAGATATAATCAAAACCAAACTTTTATCGACCTCCCAAGCTACGAAGTGTTATTGTGGACTAGAACTTCTCTTGAAAGCCACCGTCATTAACCACGATCTTTGTGGGATCGATATTCGGGGCTTAATAAAGAAGCTCTATATTACTTGATAACAATACGTATACTTGCATAAAATCCCTACTGTTTAAAGACATAATTGAAATCTTACTTTGCTTTGGAGTCAAGTTTTTGGCATCGTTGTAAAAAAAGAAATTTAAACAAGAATATTGAAGGATTAAATTTTTATATTGTAATCGGGGATCAGAGACCAACATAGAAGACACCATCACATTGCCTAAGCCCTGAAACATCCAACACAAAAATTGTTCCCTAGGACCTAAGCAATTGATTACCCATGCATCCCACCTCTTAAACCCACTCAATTTTTTCAATTAAGCTAACCCGAAAACCCCAAAACAGGACAAATTTTGGGTTTGAAATGAAGTTATCCAAAAATTTAAATTAACCATCCCTGAAGCTTCCTAAGAGACTACGGAGACAAGCCTAATCAAAATTGGCCATCCTCATAGCCTCTAAGCCGTTGATTGATTAAGCCCATTCAAGCCGAGATACCTCGAGGATAAAGTCATATACAAACCAGATTTGAGCTCAAATTGACTTGGGAAAAAGCTTCCTGAGGTCGAAATGAAGCTTCCAAGCCATCCAATTTGAGTCTATACTCTCTGAAGCCAAGGTATGGTTCTTCACACCCAACCCGAGCTTGGGCTTGGTCTAGAGTAGGTTTAGCCAATTCAAAACCCATACAAATCCATATGAATAGGTTCGTCTCCTCTAAATGAGCTCGAAAAAAAAATCACTCAATTCCAGCAAGAATCGAGCGAGATCTTGGTCTAGAACATGGACGGTGTTCAGGTTTAGAAAAAGATGAAGAGGATGAACGGTTGCCGTCCATTTCTGTGTTTTGGAAATGAACGGCTGTGATTCATTCTAGCTTGATCCGTTGTTCGGATCCCCACAGTGGACCAGCCGCGTTTCGACCCGTCCGAGGACACACAATAGTTTAAGATTTATTTGGATTTAATAAAATCCAGATAAACCTTAAAAACTTCAAAATTACATATCTTTGCACACAAAAATAACAAAAATATAATAAAAATACTAAACTCAGGGTAATAAGGAGAACAATATGGAATTGAAATTTTAAAATTTTGAGTTATATTTGATTAAATACTCTCTGGGGTATTTTATTTATTAAAAATTACTAATAACTCAGAAAAATATGAAAATTTGAGGGATCAATCTTTAGATCCTTAGGAAAAATCTTTTATTTTCCAAGGCTAGGAAAATTCTCTAGGACAACATTTCCTAATTTTCATGAGACTAGACAATTATTTTTAACAATAATTCTAAAAATCAGAAAATAAAAAAATTAAATTGGAAAATGGTAAGAAATTTTGGGGGAAAAATCTAAATCCTAAAATGACAGACACTAACCTTTGGAAAATATAAAATGACATTTTCTTATTAGGGTTAAAATTTTAAAAATTTAAAAATATTAAAGCCCTAAAATATTTTTAAAATTTGAAACTCCTTATTTAACTCATGGCACCATGAGTTAAGATTGAGTTCAAACACTCAATGGACTCAAATCAAAACTTGATTAGGATTAATTCAACATTAACCCTAATTAACTCAAATAATCCTTAATTAAATAAGGACTAAAGACAAAATTAAATTTCAATCAGGTTTAACCACACATTAAACCTAATTAAATCTCCTTTAGCCTTCATTATATTAGGCTTAGGATAAAATTAAACTTTAATTAAGCTTAAGACATCACTAGGCTTAATTAAACCCATTAAACCTTAACTAAATTAGGTTTAATACAAAATCAAACTTTAATTAAGCTTAAAACATCACTAGGCTTAATTAAACCCACTAAACCTTAACTAAATTAGGTTTAATATAAAATCAAATTCTAGTTAAGCTTAAGACATAAATAAGCTTAATTAAACCTCTTAAACCATAATTAAATCATATTTAATACAAAATCAAATCCTAATTAGGTCTAATCCATTAGACCTAATTAAACTATTAAGTCTTAACCAACTTAGACTTAATTAAACTTTAAACTAATTAGACTTGACATCAATTAAATCTAATTAATCAATTAAACCTTACCAAATTAGGTTTAATTAACCTTTAAACCAATTAGACCTAACCCTAATTAAGTCTAATTAATCAATTAAACTTTAAAAAAATTAGGTTTAATTAACCTTTAAACCAGTTAGACCTAACCCTAATTAAGTCTAATTAATCAATTAAACCTTACACAAATTAGGTTTAATTAACCTTTAAACCAATTAGACCTAACACTAATTAAGTTTAATTAATCAATTAAACCTTACCCAAATTAGGTTTGATTAACCTTTAAACAAATTAGACCTAACCCTAGTTAAGTCTAATTAATTAATTAAACTTTACTCAAATTAGGTTTAATTAACCTTTAAACCAATTAGACCTAACACTAATTAAGTTTAATTAATCAATTAAACCTTACCCAAATTATGTTTAATTAACCTTTAAACCAATTAACCCTAATTAAGTCTAATTAATCAATTAAATCTTACCTAAATTAGGTTTAATTAACCTTTAAACCAATTAGACTTAACCCTAATTAAGTCTAATTAATCAATTAAACCTTACCTAAATTAGGTTTAATTAACCTTAAACTTATTAAACTAAACCATAATTAAGTCAATCACATTAGACTTAATTAAACTATTAAACTTAATCAACTAAGATTTAATCAATCCTAAACCATAACTAAGTCTATCACATTAGACTTAATTAAATAATTAAACCTTAACCAACTAAGGTTTAAACAATCCTAAACCATAATCCAGTCTATCACATTAGACTTAATTAAACTATTAAACATTAACTAACTAAGGTTTAATCAATCCTAAACCAAAATTAAGTCTATCACATTAGACTTAATTAAACTATTAAACGTTAATCAACTAAAGTGTAAACAATCCTAAACCATAATTAAGTTTATCACATTAGACTTAATTAAACTGTTAAACCTTAACTAACTAAGGTTTAAAGAATCCAAACCCCTAATTAAGTCTAACACGTTAGACTTAATTAAATTATTAAACCTTAACTAACTAAGGTAATCAAACTAAAACTTCAATTAGGTCTAATCCATTAGACCTAATTCAACTATTAAACCTTAAATAACTAAGGTTTAATCAAACTCATACTCTAATTAAGTTTAACTTATTAGAATTAATTAACATTTAAGCCTTACTTAAATTAAGCTTAAATAACAACAAATTCGGGTTAGGCCTAACTTTAACTAGACTTAGTTAAACCTTAAGTTTACTTAAATAATACTTGAACGGTCTTTAATTCTAATTAAGTCTAATCTAATTATACTTAGTTAACCTATGAGTATTACTTAAATAAAACTTAAATCTTAATTTTGTCTATCTTAACTAGACTTAACTTAAACCTTGAGTTCAACCCACATTGAACCTAACTCAACATGTCTAACTTAGGTTCAATTTAAATTGAACTCAAGTTAACTTAAACCTTATGTTCAACTCACATTGAATCTAACTCAACATATCTAACTAAGGTTCAACCTAAACTGAACCCAAGTCAACTTAAACTAGAGGTTCAACCCACATTGAACCTAACTTAACATATCTAACTTAGGTTCAACCTAAATTGAACCTAAGTCAACTTAAACCTTAGGTTCAACCCACATTGAACCTAACTGACACTTCTAACTTAGGTTCAACCTAAACTGGACCCAAGTTAACTTAACCTTAGATTCAATCTACAATGAATCTAACTCAACACTTTAAACAGACATGAATTCATGATTCAATCTACGTTGAATCTAACTTAATACTTCTAACTTAAGTTTAAACAGATATGAACTCAAGATTAACTCAACATTTCCAACTTAGGTTCAACCAAAATTAAACTCAGGTTAAACTTAAACTACATCAAAATGAAATCAAAATTTTGACTTAAATTCAATTTAAGTCAAAATTTCTTAAAGTTCAGACTACTTTAAAGTTCAAATCAAAGATATTAGATTCAAACGATATTAAATCTAATTATCAAAAGCTTTTATCTAAGTCTAATCCATATTAGACTTAATAATTCTTCTAGATTGAAATGACACTGAACTAGAACTCTAAAATCTAACTTATGTTAGACTAGACTTAACAGTAGATTCAAAAGACGTCGAATCTAAAGTTTAACTTATGTTAGATTCCATATAATTCTAATTTGGACTTAATAAAAATTGTTAGATTCAAATGAGATTGAATCTAGTCTCCAAACATCTTAATGATATTAGATCTAAATCTTTAAATTCAAAAAAAAAAAAAAATTGAATCTAAATTTCTAGATATAATCAGATCTTAATCATGATTTTGATGTCTTTTGAATCTAAATTGAATCTAGATTTCTAGATCTAAATCTTAAACTCCTAAAAATCAAATGACATCGAATTTAAATCTTTAGGTTCAAAAGACATTGAATCTAAGATTTTGACATGAAATGACATAAAAATATAAAAAAATCATAAACAACCTAAAATTTTCCAACCTAAAATTGGAGAAAGACATTAAAACTTAAATAAAACCCTAATGAAAAAAAACATCACTGAATGCAACTTGAACCCCAGTGTTCTTAGTCTACGAATATTTGTTTGACAACGCAATCCTGGTTGCTGACAAAAATCTTTCGATCCTGGTTTAAACAATTTTTGGATGAAGTAGATTAAGGCCTCTGATGACTTTGGGATGACGGAGCTAGTGACATCTTGACCGGGTTATCCAAAATATAACCAAATAAAAGAAAAGATTTAGAAAGAAAAATTGACATTATCTAACATTACTTTCCTTTGCAGGATGAAAATAAATTTCATTTTAAATTTCCTTTACTTGTTATAGGGTGTGCTAACTCTGCTTTGCAGGACGATTAAAATGAAACGACGACATTGATTTCGCTTTAGATTTCCTTTGCATGTTATGGGGTGTGCTAACTCTGTTTTGCAAGACAACATTCTAAAGACGAGGCAAACAAAATTGAAAAAATAAAATAATAATAACTTTAAAACGACAGAACCAAGACAAAACAAAACCTAAAACTTTTAGGATAGTAACAAAACTTAAAACTTTTAGGATAACCATCAAACAAATGACAAAAACAACAATAAAATGACAAACATAAAAAATGAAATGAAATAATAATGACATAAACAGAATAATTGAAAATGAAAAACAACAAAAACAAAAATCAACCAAGACAAACTTTTATGGTAGTATGACACATTACCCTTAGGATTGAAACTTTATATTTCTTTCCTTAAAACTTTTTCGGCAACAAGCAATTAAAATTAATCAGAAGTTTTCTTAGACAATCATAATTGTCTAAGATGTAATTAACTATAGGAGCTTGCTACTATAAGAGATTTAAAGAACTCGGAATAGATATTCTATCTAAATCTCAGGTTACCAAGATCTTATCCTTATAAAGAACTCCTAAGATAAGGTATTTTAGAATCTTTTCATAAGGATTATCATTGACATCTCTCTTTCTACTATTTTCTATCTTATTAGCCCTTATTTTCTTCAAATTTATTATTATCTAAGGATCCTTCTTTAGGATCCAAAGAAATAAGAATTATTGAAGATTAGGGTAATATTATAGATAAACAGAGCAGCGACTCCAAAAATACACTGACATCGACACTGAGAAAATCTCTGACACTGCCCCAAACGCCGATAATAGTATCATTGAAGTCCTAAAGCTAAAGTATTTATTGGAAGATATAGAGTTGAGGTGCTTACAGGAGAATACCAAGAAAAGATACATTTTAGAAGACATCGAAATGAATTACTTATTAGAGGATACAAAGACGGAGTGCATGTTAGAAAATATAGAGATGATGTGTTTATTAGAGGATATTGAGATCTTGGAATGAAGGTGGGTCTACCAAATTTTTAGGGGAGAATGGATCCAGATGATTTCCTACAGTAGATGTAGAAAGTTAAGAAAATCTTTGAATACAAGGAGGTGTCCAATGATAGGATATTGAAGCTCACTATCATTAAGCTGAAGAAGAATGCTTCTTTGTGGTAGGGGAACTTGAAGAGGGAGATACAGAGAAAGGATGAAATAAAATGCTTTTTTTGGAGAAGATGAAATGGGAGATGCATCGACAGTACCCACCCCTAAACTACCACTAAGTCATTTTCATGAAGTTCCACTACGTGTAGTAGGAGCTATCAATGGAGAAGTACATTATAGTATTTTTGTAGATTAAGTTAGAACGTGAGAAATAACCAAAATAGAGCAAGCAATAATTGCCAGCCAGACAAGCACCTTTGGATGACCACACCTCAAGGAGTGGAGCTGATTGGTCAGAGCATGACATAGACTCTTTTGGTGAGAAGAAGTATGAAAAGAGTAACTCAACCAATACAACCTCAACTAGAAAATGCTTAGGTGTCATGGTTTTCGACACATCGCTTCCAATTGACTATCGAGTCAAGTTGTGTCTTTCATCAAGTAGCGTGGTGGAGGAAGCTAGCTATGAAAAAGCAGCTGAAGAATTGGGTGAGGAGTATTGTTTTTGATTGATGGAGGATAAGATGTTCGTAGTTCTACGGGCACTGTAGATTGAGGATATGAGGGAGCAAATTGCTTCATCACAATTTATTCTACACCACTGTGAAAGGAAGATTATGCATTCTCATCATTGATGGAGGGAGCAATAAGAACTTCCACACAAATGGTGGATGAATTTAGCTTCATGACTTAGAGACATGCCCAACCATATTCCATGTTATGGTTGAAGAAATTCAATAGGGTTAACATTGACACAAGGTGTCCCATGGAGTTTTTGATTAGGAGCAGTTGCAGGATAAAGTTTGGTGTGATGTGGTGCCCATGGATGCCTGCTAGCTCTGTTAGGTAGAATGTAGCTATAGTTAGATAATTGATTCATTTATCTTATAATTCAAGAAAATACCAAAATGAATCGTATTTTAAAAGTTTGCTGTTATTTGAAACTGTTTAAGTGTCTCCTTCTAAATAGAATTTGTGCTCTAAAAACTTTTTAATATTTTCAGTATCCATAAATTTTCCTCATAGGATCGATATTTATGGGCTTAATCAGAAAGTTCTATATTACTTGATAACGATACATATACTTGTGTAGAATCCCTAAATTTTTGGTGCTGTTGCAAAAGCATATTTTATATAAAAAATAGAAGTTTATTTGGATTACCAAAAGCATAAATTTTATCAGTTTTCATAAGGATGTAAAGAGAATCAGGATCAAGTTTTTGGCGCTGTTGCGAGGATTCGAAAGAAAAAAAAAATTTTCTTTGGATTTGAATTTAAAAGATCAATTATAAAGAACTTTTATAAAAACAAAATTTCTATTTTTAGAAATTCTTATTGAAACCTTATTTATTATTTAATGTTTTATTTTATTTTATTTTTGTTTTTATTATTGTGTTATAATAGTTTTCGCGAAGTTCAGGTTCTCAAGGACTTGTGTCCTACGATTCTGAATTAGAATGAAATATTAGAAAAATTAAAAAATTAAAAATACAGATTGACCCATAATTTCATATTATGATATTTTTAATTTAATTGCAACGACGCCAAAAACTTGACCCCGCTATATTATATGTATAGAATTGTAATATTTTATGTTGTGGATGCTACGCAAGTATACGTATCGTATCAAGTAATACAGAGCTCTAGTGGAGTCCTGGTTATCGATCCCACAGGGAAATAGAAAATTAAATAACAACTAATTTTAAAATAATAATAATAATAATTTTAAAATAGTATACGAAAATTTGGAATTCTAAATTTAAGCGCAATAAAGTAAACTAAGTATTTTAATTAGGTAACTTAACTAAGTAGAAAATTAATACGTATTGAAAGTGCAGGAAATTAAACTAATTGCCAAATAAGTCTTAACTATTCAGAAAAAGTATCTTTCTCCTTGTTTAGAAATTTAAGTGATTGATGAATTTAAATAGATAATTTTAAGGTATTTTGATAAATAGGAGCATTCCTATTCTTTACCCTTTGGTCGAGTGTAAAGAATATTGACTAATCCTATGTTTGATTGCGAATCTGCTGGTAGAGCTGGGAGGATACCGACTGCCACTTCGAGCTCCCACGTTCCCCTCGCCGAGGGCTAACATCTACACTTCAGCTCTCAACAATAGGACCGAATTGAATATTTTAGTACATCACACTAAAACGATCAATTCTACGCCCAGATGATATTATTTCCCTATTTATTTGCACCTTCCTTCCAAGGCTTTTGAATTCCCCGAATATCAGATGTAATTTTTACTATAGTTGATAATCAACACATTTTAACAAATCAAATGACCAGTTTGAAAGTAAATTAAGTTTTAAGTAAAAATTAGCACAAATTATTAATATTTAAAAATACTTCTGTTTTAAGTTCAAGTCACTTAATTTCATAGCAGGGAGAAAGACTAATAAACTACTCAGAATGCATGGGAACTAAACTAAGCATGGATTTCATTTAAAGTTAAAAACAATAAATATAAATACTTATCTCGATTTATCCCCGACGTGACTCCTCGCAGTTCCTTTGACTCTTCCTTCCGATGCAATGAAGACTCACTAAAAACTCACTAACTCACTAAAGACTCACTAATTACACTAATTAAGACTCTAAAGATCGCTCACACTTAAATAAAAGACTCTTAAGACACAAATTGACACACGTCGAGGCTGAATTTCGGCCTCTATATATAGAGGTGAGCAAAGGACCAAGAGGTGTGTAAGCATCCCTTCAAAAAGTGTCCAGGTTCAATGTATCTGGGCCATTTAAACTAGCTCGCCGTCGGCGACGAACTACCTCGCTGTCGGCGAGGCTTCTAGAAGGTCTTCGAACCGCGCTACCTCGTCGTCGGCGGGCTCGGGCTCGGCTCGTCGGCCGAGACGGTTATAAATCCTTCGAATTTTCTTCCTCGTACCCTCGCCGTCGGCGAGCTCGATCTCGCCGTCGGCGACTCGAAGCCTAAATTGCATTATTTTCTTCCTTTTTGCTCCGGATCCGCTCCTTTTTATGATTTTTGCTTTTATCACCTAAATTCTCCATTCCTACAACAAAATAAAGAAAATACCTTTCTTTAAAGTGCAATTTCATCAAAAATAGGTATGAATTTCTTAATAAATTTTTTAGTGATCAAAATCCCCCAAACTTACTTATTACTTGTCCTCAAGTAATTTTAGTACTACATAAAAATAATGAGTTCTATAATAAGATTTTTCAATTTAAATAAACTATGAATTAGATTAATTAATATCATAATAAAGTTAAATAAAAATAATTCATGTAATTTAATTAATCTTATAGAAATAAATTATTTAGTTATCGAGTATAAGATTTCTAGCTTACTTATTCATTTCGAGAATACTATATTTAAAAGAATAACTACTTAAGATATGCATATGATAAGAAATTCAAGAAAACACTATTAGGTAAAATTCTAATCCATAAACATAAGTTTGGAAATATCTAAGTTTTTCCCTTTAGGTTAATTCAAATGAAGCCGATTTTTGATAAGGCATCTCCTCAAGCTTCTCCTCATTTTTCTTTTTCTTTTTCTTTTTCTTTTTCTTTTTCTTTTTTCTAATGAGGATTACTCGTATCCGGAGAGCACGTTAATAATTTTGAACTTCATTTTCATCTTCCTAAATTTGAAACTTAGAAATATTTCTTAGCATATATATACTTCATAGTTTTTACTTCATTGATTTTCAATATTTTCTTTTTCACTTGAATACTTAAGAATTTTAATTTTAGAATATAGTTTTCCTTACTAAAAATAGTTTACTATATTCTTATTCCCTTTAACCAAATATTTTATTCTATTTAATTAATTAAAGCACTAGAAATATTTCATTTAACCTTTTATAATAATTAAATAAAATAATTCATATTAATTAAATTGAAAAATTTGCTATAAAAATCATTTTATAATAATTTGAAAATAGAAATTGAGAACAAGTTAATAACTAAATTTGTATTTTACTCCCCCCCAAACTTAAATTTTTATATATACTCTAAATAATGAAAAAGGGAAAGTAAATAAATCATACCTTTGAAGTTTAGGTATTTCTTTTTTATTTGAAATTTTTGCGAGCTTTTTCATTTTTCATTGAACCTGTACTTGTTAGTATTCTCCATATATATATAACAATTTAAAGAAAATGCGGGGATAAAATCTGAGATAAGTATTAAATACAACAATTAAAATTAACTCTACACTACACATATGAATTACTAACATATTAAAACAATTTAACTAACAGATTAACAATTTTACAACTTACAGAATAAAATAAAAACATACTAAAGAAAACTATCATCCTATTTAACATAAAAACAAATGCAATTAACTAACACAAAAACAAAAACTAAACTACTATAACAATTTAAGCAAATAATCTAACAAACATCCATTGTCTCACAACATAAAGTTCTGAATATTACAAACATATAAAAGTTTCCAAAATAACTTAACATTAAACAAATAAAACAAATAAAGTCCTCATCTTCAGCATCAAAGTCCCAAACTATATTATCATCCCCTCCTTGATCTGTAGGCTGAGAAGATTGAGCAGGATGATACTGATTATACCTCGGGCACTCTGGAAAGATGACATCTAAATCTCCACTCCTCGTAGCGACGTTCGGCTTCATGATATGCTATCTCGTACTACGAATGTCTCTGCAGGTACTCACTATCATAATCATGTCTCCTCTCCAGGATTATCGATCCTTTAATCAAAATGATCAAATCTTCTCCCCATTGTCTCTCCAAACTGCTCAAAACTCCTCCTATGCAGGGTCAGCTCATTCATCAGATCTTGTAGGGTAGGGGTGGTAGGCTCAGGAGGTTCATGGCTCGTAGAGGGTATATCTCTACTGGCCGAGTGAAATAACTTCTCACTCCCGATCTCCACCCTTCATGAGACTCATATTTCTTAATATTGGCCGCTGTGAGTGGGTTCGTGGGTTCTATCCACTCCTTATCATCTGTCGCCTCAACTCTAGAGAGTTGGCATATTGCATAAATCAACCCGGGATGTCCCAATCCCCTCCACTTTCATTTCCAGGCGAGTGGCTAAGATATTTCTATAGATGACACTTCCAATGTTTATACTTATTGTTACCGAATATAGAAATTCGAACCGCTACATCCTTGTTACCTCACTGTGGTGGTATGTAGGTAACAAAGTAGAACAAATAAAATAGTGCCATGCTTTAGAATTTGCATTTAACTTAGAAAGAGGAAAATTCACTCTTTCCCACTGCTTTATCTTCCAAACTCCAGTCCCGTCAGTAAGAAAATTTATCTCATCTTCTAGAGGTTCCAGCATATTTCCAAATGTTTCGTACTCATTTGGACCGTCCCAAACTTCATAGAAGGCGTTAATTCTAGCAGCGGCGAAGTCGACCATAAATCCACGTACCTTTATTGGTGCGTCCTCTACAGACGATCGAAGTTAGAATAAAATTCTTTTACTACTTCCACAACGGCTACGGTGGTGATGTAGCACGATTCTCCCAACTTCGTTCTTTAATGATCCGCTCAACTTCGCCTCCCGGATTTTTAAAAACTCGATTCGCAATGCACTTTCTTGCTTGAATGTTTTGAAAATACCAATTTTGTGTTCGTGCATTGACAAATCGGTCAGTATCATAATCTACTCATCTTTTCTGTCGCGGAGCCATTTTTCGATCGATCTATGAAATTCACAAAAATCGTCACTAAACTTCCTAATATTACTAAGGAGACTTCCTACAACATCTAAGATCAAATTAAAACAAATTTTATGGATTTCTCTTCGAGTAATTTTTCCACATTTAGGATTTTTCCAAATTTTTCAATGTGGAGAAAATACATGGTGGAAATCAAAAATTTTTGCATAGGAGTGAAGCACTTACCGAGGGAAGATGAAATCCGGTGTTTTTGAGTCATGAAATAGCCTCTAAATCCGAAATTTCGTGAGCCATAGGGTATTTTTTACGAAAATGAGAGGTTGGGGATGATGAATAGTGTTTTTGACCGGTCAAAATATATGTTTTTCGCGACCTTGCTGTCAGCGAGATTTTTCTCGCCGTCGGCGAGCTAATATTTTTCGGAACCAAAAACTCTCGCGAACAATCCGCTGTCGGCGAAAAATTTTGCTCTATTCTTCGCTGTCAGCGAGGTCGAGCTCGCTGTCGGCGGGATTTTGTTCGCCGTCGGCGAGATTCCAAAAATTTAAATTTCCAAAATTCGTCACTCATTTTCGTCTTTGATTTGCCTTATATTATATTTCTGATCACATCATTTTTTAATTTAATATGAAGATTAGCTACTTATACACAAACAAATTCACACAACACAACAAATTAACTTTAATATTGAAATCCATGAGATGTACAAATTAACATAATTTTAAACTCTATAATCAAACTTCGATTCTCCGATCCTTACTACTAATCGGCATCACAAACCAATCCATGACACACTAAATGCTGATACTAAAACTATGACGCATATCTCGATTAAGTTTGAGATATTCAAATCATCACTCCACACATAATAAAATCTAAATCAAATCAAATAACATAAATACAAACATACTTATGGAAATCTTTACTACTACTCTTGAATGTCGAATCTTCATCTTCTCTGATATTTCTGATATGACGATGATGCACAAATAAGTTATAGAAAGGCCTGAAGGGAAACTCCGAAGCAGATTCTTCGGTGATCCAACCCTTCTGTCTCAGTAAATGAAGAAAGCTAGCTTCCAGGTGTCCAGAATGATCAAAGTGTTCCTTCATCCTCCGGATCAATGTGATCAAATAAATCGGATATATTGTCGATTGAATCTCTCACTTTCTGCGAGTTCTTTCTCCATTCCTTTAATTTTCTTCATAAGTAACTCCATTTTATACGAAATAGGCCTTGCTATAGGATTATTACGTGAAGCTCTATCGAGAGATAAATGTAATTTCTTCATTATTGTCCAAAGTAGGGAACATATACGTAGAATCGAGCGGCTTCCAAGGTAACGGAACCTTTTCCCAAGCTTCATAAGAAACTTAGTACCGGCTGCATAATGCAAAAATAGTAGATGGGTGTCCTAGTCCGTGAACCGACCCATGCACAATTAAACCCGATGCGGACTTAACAATTATTGATCCAACATCAATAGGCGATCCATTTTGAATACAATAATTCAATATAGCGCATTCCTTCGAAACCTTGTTTACCCTCATAGTAGGTAACAATTTAGATGAGATGAAAAAGTGCTAGTGCTTTGAGACAGGATTCAAAAGTGATGCAGAGAAACTAACATATCCGTCTTCACGCATTTTCCAATCTTCCGGTTCATCAGTCAGATATCGAAATATCTCATTCATATTATATCGAGAAGGCACAAAATTTGAATAGTGACATACCGAGGTGTTTTCTATAGAGAATAATTCATTTACTCTTGATGGAGTAAACGTCACCCATCTTCCTCGGACGTAGACATTTCCATTGTTGATCGCATGTAAGTTAGAGTAGAACTCTTTCACAATTGGAATAACAACGAGCGGACGTAGTGTAACAAAATACCTCCCAGTCGTCGGCTGCGATCGTTTCTTCTATCTTCGTAGTGGAATTCTCTAAACCTCGATTGACAAATCCCCATTCCTTGATAACTCTTTTCTTTACCAAAACCTTGTTGAAGATCCGCTGCGCTTCCGCACTCACAAATTTCCTCCGGTTAAACACTCCAGAATTAGAGGAATCTAAGAATTTGGAGGCCATTATGGTGAATGGAATAAATTCTAGTGAAGAAGGCGAGATCTAGAATGATTTAAGAATGGGTTTTAACAAAGGAATTGGTGTTGAAACCGTCCGAATCGGCATTCGAATTATAAATAACTCATCTTTATAACTTCCTCGCTGTCGGCGAGAAGTTTCTCGCCGTCGGCGACTCGGTTCTAAAGCCGTCTCCCATGTTCTCGGCGTCGGCGGGATGTTTCTCGCTGTCGGCCGAGCTCGATAAATAAGCTGAATTTAATTTAGGCGCGAACCTCGCTGTCGGCGAGTATCGACCTCGCCGTCGGCGAGATTCCAAAATAATGTCCAATTTCGCTCTAAATCGAATAATTTCTTTTCTCATCATAATGGTTCGAATATGTGATGATTCTTAATAATAATTGAGTAGTAAAGTTTCAATAATATAGACTAACTTTTAAGATACAATAAAAATAGATAACTAATATGGGTTGCCTCCCATAAAGCGCTTGGTTTAACGTTGTCAGCCCGACCTAATTTCAATTATTAATCGAAGTCGACTAAGCATTAAAACCTCTTTATAGTTAGGTCTTATACCTTCGAAATATGGTTTTAATCTATGTCCACTAACTTTAAATTTATGTCCAGTTTTTGGATCTTCGATTTCTATAGTTCCGTATGAAAATATTTGAGTTATGGTGAAAGGTCCTAACTATCGAGACTTCGATTTTCCGGAAATAATTTCAATCTAGTATTATATAGCAAAACTTCACGTCCCGGTTCAAAATTTCTACGATTAATCTTCCGATCATGCCATAATTTCATCTTTTCTTTATAAATCCGATCATTATCATATGATTCATTTCTTAATTCTTCCAATTCATTTAATTGCGGCAATCTTTTCCGACCGACTTCCTTCATATTATAATTAAATTCTTTAATCGCCCAATATGCTTTATGTTCTAATTCAATTGGTAAGTGGCATGTTTTTCCATATATAATCCTGTAAGGAGTCATTCTAATCGGAGTTTTATAAGCGATCCTATAAGCCCATAATGCGATTAGTCCAATCTAATAGACCAATCTAACCTATTTGAGTTTACAGATTTTTCTAAAATACGTTTAATCTCACGATTAGATACTTCAGCTAATCCGCTAGTCTGTGGATGATAAGCAGTGGATATCTTTTGAGTAATATTGTATTTTTCTACTAGTTTGTGAATGTATTTATTTCTAAAATGAGTTCCTCCGTCAGTGATAATCACTCTCGGCATTCCAAATCTAGTAAAAATATTTTTCATCAGAAATTTTGAAACACTCTTAGCATCACACCTAGGTAAAGCTTGTGCCTCAATCTATTTGGAAACATAATCAACAGCTACTAATATATATGAGTTTCCAAACGAAGGAATAAAAGGTCCCATAAAATCTAATCCCCAAACATCAAAAATTTCAACTTCTAATATAAAATTCAGAGGCATTTCATTTTTTCTAGATATATTTCCTACTCTTTGACATTTATCGCAAGTTTTAATATATCTATATACATCTCTAAATAGAGTAGGCCGATAAAATCCAGTTGTAGAATCTTATAAGCGGTTTATCGGTCCCAAAATGTCCTCCAAAATCGAATCATGACATTTTTGAATAATTGGTTCGGTTTCTTCATAAGGTACACATCTTCTAATAATTAAATCCTTACATTGCTTATATAAATATGGTTCATCCCAAAAATATGTTTTCGTATCATGGATGAATTTTTTACGTTGTTGCGGAGTTAGCATAGGTGGTAAAATATTACTAACTATATAGTTTACTATATCGGCATACCATGGTATTTTCCACTCATTGATATTATATAGTTGTTCATCGGGAAAAGCTGTACTATATTTTCATTTTCAATATCGGATAATTCATGATTTTCTAATCTTGATAAATGATCCGCAATTTGATTATCGGTTCCTTTCTTATTAACGATCTCAAAATCGAATTCTTGCATTAATAGCATCCATCTAATTAATCTTGGTTTGGAATCTTTCTTTTGCGTTAAATATTTGATAGCGAGAATGATCGGTATGCACGATACATTTTGTTCCAATCGGATAAGATCTAAATTTATTAAAACCATATACTACTACTAATAATTCTCTTTACGTAAGCTGTATAATTTATTTCGGCATCATTTAGAGTTTTACTTAGCATAGTATATAACTTTAAAAATCTTTTCATATCTTTGCCTAAGAACTGCTCCTACATCATAATCACTAGCATCACACATAAGCTCGAATGGTTTCTCCAGGTAGGTGAAACTATTATAGGTGCTTGTAATTAATTTTTATTTTAAGAGTTCAAAAGCATTCAGGCATTCGATTGTAAATTCAAATTTCTTGTCCTTTTCGAGAAGTTGGCATAGAGGTTTAGTAATTTTTGAAAAATCTTTTATATAACATCTGTAGAATCCAGCATGTCTAAGAAAACTTCTTACCCCTTTTACCGTAGTTGGAGGTGGTAATTTAGCTATAACTTGAATTTTTGCGGGGTCCACTTCCATGGCTTTTTCCGAAATTTTATGCCCTAATACAATGCCGCCCGCAACCATAAATTGACATTTCTCCCAATTTAGAACTAAATTTGTTTTCTCACATATTTCTAATACTTTTTCAAGATGAGTTAAGCATGTGTCGAATGATGTTCCAAATACAGAGAAATCATCCATAAATACTTCTATTCCATTATCAATTAACTTACTAAATATAGACATCATACATCTGCTGGAATGTTGCTTGGTGTATTACATAATCCAAAAGGCATTCTTTGAAAAGTGAAAGTTCCATAAGGACTAGTAAATGTAGTTTTTTCTTGATCCTCAGGAGCAATTTGTATTTGATGATAACCGGTGTATCCATCTAGAAAACAAAAATACTTATGTCCGGCTAATCTATCTAACATCTGGTCTAGAAATGGTAAAGGGAAGTGATCTTTCCTGGTGGCGGTATTTAATTTCCTATAATCAATACATATATGCCAACTAGTAACTTGTCTTATAGGAATAAGTTCTTTTTTTCATTGGCAGTGACGGTCACTCCTCCTTCTTAGGAACACAGTGAATTGGGCTTACCAGCAACCATCGGAAATAGGATATATAATACCATTATCTAACCATTTTAAAATTTCTTTCTTAACTACTTCTTTCATTATCGGGTTTAATCTCCTTTGGGGATCTACTTTAGGTTTATGTTCATCATCTAAAATAATTCTATGCATACAGATTGAAGGACTAATTCCTTTAATATACTGCTAAAGTCCAACCAAAAGTTTTCTTATATTTTTTTAAAGTTTCTAAAAGTTTTTGTTCTTGAGATTCGTTTAATGCGAGATGAAATAATAGCTGGTAATGTTGAAGAATTACCTAAATAAGCATATTTCGAATGATTAGGTAATATTTTTAGCTCTCGAGTTCGGGAGGTTTAATAATTGATGGAACTATATTCTTGTCGGTGTTTTCGGTATTATCCAAAAATTCAAATCTTTCACGAATATAATCTAGTTCTTCATTATTATCTTCGATTAATTCAGTGTTTTATTTTTCTAATTTATCTTCGTAATATTTCTTAAAATGTTCTTGTTGTAAATGTTCAAGTATTTCCATCCGAAAACATTCATCATCTTTTTCTAGCGCAGGATATTTCATTGATTTTGCAATATTAAATGTAACTTTTTGGTCATTTACTCTCATAGTTAATTCTCCTTTCTGAACATCAATCATAGCTTTTCCAGTAGCTAAAAATGGTCTTCCTAAAATAATAGAAATTTCTTTATCTTCCTCCATATCTAAAACAATAAAATATACTGGGAAGATAAATTTATCCACTTTTACTAACACATCTTCAATAACTCCCTTAGGATAGGTAACCGAACGATCAGCTAATTGAAGGGTTACTGAAGTAGGTGTAATTTTTCCTAATCCTAATCTCTTAAAAATCTATAGAGGCATTAGATTGATGCTTTCTCCTAAGTCACACAAAGCTTTTCCATAAAATTTTTCTCCTATAGCGCACGGTATAGTGAAACTACTGGGATCTTTCAATTTTTCAGGAAGCTTCTTCGAATAATAGCACTTACACTCTTCACTAAGTGTGACTTGTTTCATTATCGAGTGAATTTTCTTTTCTTATTTAGAATATCTTTCATAAATTTTACATAATTTGGCATCCGATCTAAAGCTTCGACAAAAGGTATATTGATTGTTAATTTCTTTAATATTTCAAGGAATTTAGCAAATTGTTTATCTTTTTTATGTTGAGCTAGTCGTTGAGGAAATGGTGGTGGAGGTTTTTCAATAGAAATTTTCATAGGTATTAAAGGATGTTCTAAGTTTGAATCTTGTTGAAGTGTTTCCTTTTCGATTTCCACTTCCTTTTTTGGCTTTCAAGTTCTTTTTGAATTTGAGGTTCTAATTCTTTTCCACTCCTTAGTTGTATTTCTTTAATTTGTTCTTTTCCTTGATCTTTAGGATTTATTTCCACATTACTAGGAAAAGTTCCAGGTATTCTATTATTTAGCGCAGTAACAATATGTCCAAGTTGAGTTTCAATATTTTTAATAGACGTTCCTTGAATTTGTAATTGATTTCCTTGAATTTGTAGTTGATTTCCTTGATTTTGTAGTTGATGACCCATATTCGAAATTAATTCATCCATAGATAATTTCTTATCTTTGAATTGAGGGTTATTGTTATTAAATCCGAGTGGGTAATTAGGTTTATAGTTTGGATTTGCTTGATTAGGTTGATTCATCCATTGTTGATTAGATGTGTTATTCCAATTAAAATTTGGATGAGTTTTCCAACCAGGATTATAATAGTTTGAATAAGGGTTATTAGTTCTATTATTAATAGCATTTAAAGTTTCATAATTAGATTGAGATTCTATGATTTGTCCAGATGAGTTTTCTTCTAAAGTAGGAGAGTAGTTCATTCCAAAATGATCTAATTTCTTAGATATAGCGGCAATTTGAGAAGCTAACATAGATATTTCATCGTTTTCATGAATGTCGGCTATCTTTTCGGATTTACTCTATCAATGAGGCCATTGGAAATTATTTGTTGCCATTTCTTCGATTAGTGCATAAGCTTCATCAAATGGTTTAGACATTAATGAACCTCCAGCAGCAGCATCGATGATTGATCTTAAAGATCCTAATAATCCATTATAAAAGGTTTGAATAATCGACTAATCTGGTAGCGCAAGATGTGGGCATTTCCTAAGAAGTTCCTTAAATCTCTCCCAAGCTTCATATATTGATTCTCCATCTAAGCGACAAAAAGAAGTTATATCATTTCTAAACTTAGCGAGTTTTAGATGGTGGAAAATATTTGGATAGAAATTTTTGTGATAATTCTCCCAAGTTTTAATAGATCCAGAGTCTTAACGAATTCAACCACATTTTAGCCTTATCCCTTAATGAAAAAGGAAAAAGTCTAAGTCTTATAGCATCGTCGAGATACTCCTTGATATTTAAAAGTAGCACGAAGTTCTAGAAAACTAGCAAGATGTAAGTTAGGATCTTCGGTAGGTGAACCACTAAATTGATTGTTTTGTACCATTTGGATAATTGCGGGTTTAAGTTCAAATGAATTAGCAACTACATCGGGGTTTTGAATAGTTAAATGAATTTCATCTGATGTAGGGTTGGCATAATCTCTTAATGGTCTTTGTTGGTTCATATTTTGAACTTCAGGAATATTCGCCATTTGTGTTAAATTTATAATTTGTTTCTTTTGTTTTCTAATTCTTTTAATTTTACGCTCTAATTCAGAATCGTAAGGTATTAAATTTTCGTTTTCAAATTTGCGCATACAATTTTAGAATAGATATTAATTTATTTATTATGATTATTTTAAAATGATCAGTTACTCTAGTAAATTTTTCTTACTTTCCAGACAACGGCGCCAAAAACTTGACCCACAATTTTATATTATGATATTTTTAATTTAATTGCAACGACGCCAAAAACTTGACCCCGCTATATTATATGTATAGAATTGTAATTGTTTATGTTACGGATGCTACGCGAGTATACGTATCGTATCGAAGTAATACGGGGCTCTAGTGGAGTCCTGGTTATCGATCCTACAGGGAAATAAAAAATTAAATAACAACTAATTTTAAAATAAAATTAATAATAATTTTAAAATAGTATACGAAAATTTGGAATTCTAAATTTAAGCGCAATAAAGTAAACAAAGTATTTTAATTAGGTAACTTAACTAAGTAGAAAATTAATACGTATTGAAAGTGCAGGAAATTAAACTAATTGCTAAACAAGTCTTAACTATTCGGAAAAAGTATCTTTCCCTTGTTTAGAAATTTAAGTGATTCATGAATTTAAATAGATAATTTTAAGGTATTGTGACAAATAGGAGCATTCTATTCTTTACCCTTTGATCAGAGTGTAAAGAATATTGACTAATCCTATGTTTGATTACTGAATCTGCGGCTAGGTACAGGAGGATACCTACTGCCACTTTAGAGCTCCCGCGTTCCCCTCACTTGAGGGCTAACATCTACACTTCGGCTCTCGAAGCAATAGGACCGAATTGAATATTTTAGTACGTCACACTAAAATGCTCGATTCTACGCCCGATGATATTATTTCCTTATTTATTTGCACCTTCCTTCCAAGGCTTTTGAATTCCACGAATATGAGATGTAATTTTTACTATAGTTGATAATCGACACATTTTAACAAATCAAATGGCCGGTTTGAAAGTAAATTAAGTTTTAAGTAAAAATTATCACAATTTATTAATATTTAAAAATACTTACATTTTAAGTTCATCAAGTCACTTAATTTCATAACGAGGAGAAAGACTAATAAACTACTCGGAATGCATGGGAACTAAACTAAGCATGGATTTCATTTAAAGTTAAAAACAATAAATATAAATACTTATCTCGATTTATCCCCAAGCAGACTCCTCGCAGTTCCTTTGACTCTTCCTTCTAGTACAGCAAGACTCACTAAAAACTCACTAACTCACTAAAGACTCACTAATTACACTAATTAAGACTCTAAAGGCTATCGCATCACATAAATAAAAGACTCTTAAGACACAAATTGTCACACATCGAAGGTTGAATTTCGGCCTGCATATATAGAGGTGAGCAAAGGACCAAGAGGTGTGTAAGCATCCCTTCGAAAAGTGTCCGGGTTCAATGTATCTGCGCCATTTGAACTAGCTCGCGATCGGCGACGAACTACCTCGGCTTGTCGGCGAGGCTTACGAAGGTCTTCGAACCGCGCTATCTCGCTTGTCGGTGGGCTCGGGCTCGCTGTCAGCGAGACAATTATAAAACCTTCAAAATTTTCTTCCTCGTACCCTCGCCGTCGGCGGACTTGATCTCGCCGTCGGCGACTCAGCCTTGTTGACCTCATTTTTGATGAGGTCTTCTCTTCTTCTCTTTAGTACTTAGGATCTAGCCTTAGGCTTTTCCTTTGACTATCTTAGAGGACTAGAATTGGGATCCACCACCTTTTAGAAATTCAAACCACTTCTTAACTCCCCGCAAACTCCACGAAACTTGGTTGTAGACCCTAATCACCTAGAGGGTTGAAATCGAATGTGGAAGTTTAAAGGATGAGTTCTTATAGGACTCTTTGGCCTTAGGATGCCTACTGGGTGGCACAGTGCAGTGAAGGGGCTGACATACACACACACTACACTAATACACTACACTTTCACACACCTCTGAAAACCACACCCATACCTAACTTGACCTCCTGACTCATGTAGGTGATTCACATGGATGGTCCTTAACCCACTAAACCCTTGTGTAAGAGGGTTAGGAACAACATAGTGAATGCCTCGAATGAGTCCCTTCATGGCTCATGTGGGCTTGATATGGCTTCATGGCTCAACCAAAACGATTTCATTCCACTTATATTCACCCGATCTTGATTTTCTAAATTTTCGATTTTTGACCCCGGGACCACTACACACGCTTACCCTACGAAAACCCTTGAAATTACCCAAATTTTTGCAAAATTTCCAAATCACCCAAAATTACTCAAAATCAATCCCAAACATTTCCACATCACTCAAATTGATCATCCATAGCCAAAAATACCTCCCAATACCCTCCAGAATACCCAAAATGCCCCTCTTGACCCAAAAATCCAAAAATTCGAGAAAATTCCCAGAAAATTCCAGATAATCCCAAATATTCCCAATTTCATTTTGTTCAACTACACCATGGGCCAATTTTGTCAATTTACCCTACTTTTGTCAAAACCCCAATTTGATCCATTTTAACCACTAAGTGAACCCGATGTCAAACCAAACCTACCCAATTGACCCAAATTCTGGTCCAATTCAATTCTAAACTTCAATTCAACATTCCCAACACCAATCTAGACCAAATCCAAGTCAATTTGATTGACATTTGGATCCAATTTCACTTTTGGCCTTAAAGCCCGATTTGGACCCATGACCCGAACCTAACCCAAACTCACCCAATTCAACTCGAATTAACCCCAAATCTTTTCTAAGTCTTCCTTAGCATCCCCACAAGCAAAACACTAACATGATTTGCCGAAAATTTAGACCCAAACCCCACTCAAATTCAACCCAAAGCTAAAAGGCCCAATTTTGACCTAAACCCGAACCTAACCCGAATGAGCCCGAACCCCAAAATCAAAGCCTAACCAAAGTCAAAACCTCTTTGAAACACTCCCATAAACATTTATTAACATTAATTTTACATCAATTTCAACCCTAGCCCAACATTGGCCCAACTTGGCCCATTTTGGCCTATATTGGCGCATTCACCTAAAGAGCCCAAATTCAACCCAATTCAAGCCCAAATCACCCCCAATTTGCTTCAAGTCACTCATGACACATCCATGAGCTAAACCCAACAATTATTTGGCCCAACCTCTTTACAAAATTCCCATCCATAAATTCATTTTTAAACTTAAAGGCCCATTCCTTAAATCATTTTAAAAGCCCATCTTTTACCACATCCAAAGGCCCAAAATTGGTCTCAAAGCCCATATGACATTTCCCCTCATCATACTTTCAATTAAACTCAATACCTAAGTCCTAAATTCATCATGAAATCATTCCAAATCAAGTTTCATACAAATTTCCATCAAATTATCAAAAATTCCTAAAATCCATTTTCATGAAATTGACCGAAGCTTTTCCCAAGCCAAAGACGAAGCCATGCGAAGCCATGGACGAAACCACATGAAGCCATGGAGGGTTTGACATGTGATCGAGCCATTAATGGAAAAAGGAGGACCCCTTTCCTAATCCTTCTTAAGCCTTTTTTTACCTTAAGCATGTCGCACTCTAAACCATGCTTTGCCACCAAATCCTTGATGGAGACTCCACCACACATGGGAGATTGACCCACATGACCTCCTCGGCCCGAAACCGGGTCTTGGGGAGGTGCACCCAACCCATTTGCATGGGTTGACCAAAAATAAGCCAAAATGGCCCCTTCCCTTTCTACTTTTATTCAACCACTTTACACATGTCAAACCTCGATTGAATGCACCAAACCCCAGCTACTGATCCACCGAACAAGATGGTGACCAATGCACAGCCGGCCAGCCACCGAGTCGTCGGAAAACACCATGGTCGAGAGCTCGCATGTGAGCCGACTTTGGGATCCTACCTTGCTGAGGCGCCCCATGCCCAGATGGCCACCATGGGCTGTTCGCCCTTGACCTAGCGGTGATCCCAAGCCCTAACTCTCCACGGGAGGCCCTCCGCCCTCTCCTATTTAAACACCACCCCTCTCGGCCTTGAGAGGTGCTTGAAAACAAACCTTAAAGAAACTGCTGCCAAAATTGTTCCGGACTACTCCCCATACATAGAGCATTTGATCCCAGCTGAATTCCAGCCCTAATTCCCTCCGGTCGAGTTCGATTTTAAGCTCGAACTTTAGCCCGAAAACCGGGACACTTTGCCACGGTGAGCTAATCCTCAAATTGAGCTGGTCCTACACCTTCACTTGGACCGAGAGGAGAAGTTCCCCGCGAAAGCCCCATCTCCGGGCCACCCCGGTTGCTCCGGCCTCCAAGCTTTGTGATCGGGCGTGGTCGAAATCCTACCTAGGCAATTCACCGGACCGGGAGACTTCATGCTGGAGCTTCGTCGAGATCCAATCGAAGGTGAAACAACCCTCGGATCGAAGCCACACTTCTGCGAGCAAAGGTATGGCCTCACTCTTCTTCCCGAGCTTACGAACATTCTCCATTTTCATTAAGCCGATTTCATGCCACATAAACCGTATGGATGTGTTCGTCTTCTCGAGACGAATCCATAGAGCATAAGAACGTTAAATTTGGTCGAGTATCGAGTGAGATCTTAGGCATAGAAGATGGACGGTTCTCGGGTTAGGAGGCTTGGGGACGATGAACGGATGCCGTTCATTCGATACACGCGCGGACGGACGGCTCGGATGGCGTCGGACCGGGAGATGGTACGTGAACCGCGGGACCCGGGCTGGCGACTCGAGCGGCGGCGTCGAATGGGAGCGCGACGCGTGTGCATTCGGAGGCTGCAGGGTTCAGCTGGCGCCGCGTCACTTAAATAGAAAAATAGGGATTTTTCTATTTATTTAATTCCACTAAACTTTAAAAATTCATAACTTTGTGTAGGAAAATCATAAAAATAAAATAAAAATACCCTCTTGCTCGAGTGAACGGAGGAGAATAATGTGGAAAAGAAATCATTTAATTTCATCGAGTATTTTATTTTTAATAATTTATTTACCCTCTGCATTGTTTTAATTCTCCATGCAGTATAGGAAATTTACCATGGCATGAGACCATAGGGCTTTTGAAGCCTCTGAACTTGGGAACATTCCCTGAATTTTCCAGAAGATCCAGAGGCGCATTCCCTTATGAAAAGTTATATGATGTTTTCAATTAATTCACTTGGAATAACCCTAATTGGCTTAAACACCTAAAATAGATCCCTAATTAATTAGAGCTAACCATACATCAAATTGACTTGAAATCAATTCTCCACTGACCTTTAGGGTCAGAGGAACCCACCATAAAAATTTGAAGTTAATTGGACTTAGTTAGCCCTACTAAATGGGTTGATTAAGCCATTTAGTCATTTTAAACTTTAAAAATTCATAACTTTCAAAATACTTTTTAAAAATTCACCAAATTGGCTTTGGAGCCTCTCTGATATCAGGGAAATTTAAGAAAATTAAAATTTCAATTTTCTAAAAAAGTTGATTTTTAATATTATTTTAATATTTTAATAATTAAAAAAATAATAAAATTCATAAAAATAATAAAATTCACCAAAATGTCACATTTTGAATTTTAATCACTTAGGAACAAACCCCATATTTTTCTTAGGTCTATTTTATGAGATATTAAATTTTAAAGCCCTAGGGTAATTTTAAAATTAAAAAAATGTATTTTCTATCATTTTCACTAAAATAATTATAATAAATCAAAGAAAAATCAGAAAATTACAAAAATTGATTCTCTGATTTCCTTGATATCAGAGAGATTTTGAAAAATATAAAATTCATTTTTCAACCTTTATTTTATTTTTAAATTAATTAATACTACAAAACTTAAACTAATTATAATAAAAATAATATAATTCAAAAAAATCACCAAAATTGGTCCAAGTGGTCCTCGGGTTATTAGGAATGTCTCATAATTTTCTTAAGGACAGAAACTTTCCCTTGGTCATATTATTAAATTTTCCTTGGGAATTCTTATTTTCCATGAAAAATAATTACATAAATAAATTAAATACAGAAAAATCACATTTTCTCCTCTCATGTCTTTATTGGCATATGAGTGAAGTCACATAAAAATTTCAAGTTCATTTGAGCTCAATTTAGTGAGTTATGAAATTATTAAGCTTGAAGGGCAAAATGGTAATTAAAACTTTAACCCTTAATTAAAACTTTAGGTTTAATAAAATTAACAAGTAAAATATTTGATCTTAATCTGACTTGGATGATTGAAATTTAAATAATTAAAGGGTAGAAACCCATTAAACAATTCAAAATAATTGAAATAAACTTTAATTAAATAATTGATTAAATTTGGAAAGAATAATAAAATTGGAACTATTAAAATAGGGATATTTTTAGGAAGAAATTTGTTCTTTAATTTAAAAATCCCTAAATTAATCATTTCAATAATATTTAATTCCTAATTAAAAATGATAACTCAAATTTGAATTTTAAAATGTTAAAGGATTAAGTTAAAAAGTTAAATTATTAAACTCTTTTTAAATTTTTTCAGTTAAATTAAAATTAAAAATCAAATTAAATTTAAATTAAATTAAATTAAATTAAATTAAATTAAATTAAAAATTAAATTAAATTAAATTAAATTAAATTAAATAAACAAATTAAATAAGTTAAATTAAATTAAATAAATAAGTTAAATTAAATTAAATAAATAAGTTAAATTAAATTAAATAAATAAATTAAATTAAAATAAATAAATAAATTAAATTAAAAAAATATTAAATTAAATTAAATTAAATCAAATAAAATAAAATAAAATAAATTAAATTAAATTAAATTAAATTAAATTAAAGTTAAATCAAATTAAATTAAATTAAAGGAAATTAAATCAAATTAAACTAAGTTAATTTATCATCAAATCAAACTAAATTGAATTAAATTAAATTAAATTAAAACTAAATCAAATTAAATTAAATTAAAGTTAAATGGAATCGAATTAAATAACATTACCTAAGACATAAAGAAATTAAATATAAAACAACTTGAATACTATTCGAAGTTAAACCACTTTAACTAAAGTTAAACTAAATTATAAATCATTTGAACACCGACTTGCCCTCGAGAGCTTTGGTTATCATAACTCCTAAACGAACGTTAAATGAAATGCTACTTCACTTATAGGATATTCGAATGTCCTAGTTCATCGAGCGAGATAACAAACTTGAATTCCGGACGATTAATTCATTTGTGTAATTAAATTCATTTGGACTTAAAACAATCACAGAAATATTGAAAAGATGTTTAAGATTTGTCTTAAGCACTTCCTCGATACGATAGGACGTCCATAAGAACAATTGAACTTAATTATTCTTTGATGAAGAAAATCGTCCTCAAACTAAAACACAAAGACCTAGACGTCATAGGAAATGACTAGCTATAGGATTAGGAACTTGGTAGAAAACCATAACCCTTCCCTTAGCTTTACCTAGGAACTTGCTTAAATACTCTAATTGTGTTTTAAGTGCAGCTTGGAATGACGGGAAGACCCTCTAAGTACGCTTTTATTTTATTGCAATTTACATTATTACAATTTCTTTAATTGCATCGCACTTACTTTTTCTTGCATGATAAACAACTGTTGCATGAAAACCCACACCTTTAGGATAGTCCCTAAAACTGAAACCAAAACTAAATTAAAAGCCATTGAAAGAAAAAATTCACCGCCACAACATTTCAAAATATAAAATAACTCAAAATTTAATCACAAACAGAACACAAAACTGCAATTACAACTAAATTAAAACGTTACGTTGGATGATCGGGAATACCTCGGATGATGTAACCTACGCGTTGCTAACGGGATTTCCACGGTCTAAATGAAAGTGTGGAACTCATTTAGTTGAGTTTAGCAAATTCATCCGGACTAAGTGAATCCGATAAAAATAACGATGCGGAAGGATGGAACACGTGGGATCTTAGCAGGTGTTGTTATAATCAACTTTAAGATTTGTTTTAAATAAAACATAAAAAACACTTGGAAATTAAGAATTCCTCTAAACCAAAATACTTCTCTCATCTCCTGATTTATGACTTCTAAAACTAAACCTCTGCAACAACAAGGAGCTCGGAGCATGGTGGGCAGCAGACCATCGTCATCAGTAAAACAACTCTACATCGGCTAAACATTCCTAGAATTAAACAACAAAGCCATAGGATTTCGAGGTAGTTTGCTTAGTGCAGCATAAATCCTCAACTCTTTGTTAGGCATTTGCATGATCACGTCATGTAAATTAAGCCCTAACCGGTTTTAGGATTCTGAGGTAGTCGTCCGATACGACATAAACCCTCATATCTTCGAGGCTATTTGTATGATCATATCATACGAATATAAGTCCAAAATTAATCAAAATTGGCAGAGATCGAAAACATTAAACAAACATTAGGACTTTTCTAAATCCATCCCGAAACAATAGGATAGTTGGGAAATTACCGAAGTTCGTTTCGGATCCGTGATTTCTCCTACTTTTCCTCCTTTGAATTCCCAAAACAAAAATGTTCCAAATTTGATCTATTCCCTATTGAAATTCCAAAATTCAATCCTTTGAAAACTTAAACTTTGAAATTCTTGAGAGCGAGAATTATTGATTATTATCGAGAGTTTTCTTAGGTGATTCCGTCACTTAAGATGTAATTAACTATAGGGGCTTGCCCTTATAGGGAATTTTAAAGAACCGAGTAATATAAACCACTGCTTAATGTTTTTCATATTAGGCGGGGAATTTGTCGGCTACATAAAATTGGTTCGCGAGACAGAACGGATGTCACAAATCTTCTAGTTTATTTAATCGAGCCCTATCATCGAAGCGGTGTGCCTATTCTTCGGGATAGATACACGGTTTGTGAGTACGGTGCTCGTTTATATAAACTATTTGGGATGTGAGATCGGTTTGATTTCATTTCTTAAAATCTTGAATTTAAAAATTATTTTTAAAATTAAATACTGCTTTTCAAATTATTTATTTAAATTAAATTAAAAATTCGCCGACAATTTCAAGCGACTCCATGTGAGGAGAATTCCTCTCTCCATTTCAATCGGATAATTACGCTTTCAAAATCGGTAGTGTATCCATGTCCCTTGTGGATCGAACTACCCTTCTTTCCGTTGGAATACTATGTTCATTTCTACCTTGAACAAGTATAGCTAACATTCTCTCGGATTTAGGAGCCACTTTGTTTAGACACCCTAAACGAGAGAGGTTCGAGATCCTTTTACCTCATTTTGAGGTGGGGTGGACCCGATAGGTGTTAGTTAGGAGTGATCCTTCGAGTCGAGAAGTCTTGCATAAGACTTTCTTTTCCTTTCCAACTCCGATTCGGATTCCTTACCTTCTCTACACCTTTGAACATTCCGTTCTAAATAAACAAACCCTTTTAATGAATAACTCTTTTAACAAATAACCCCTTCTTATAAATGCATGAACAAGAATGTGTTCGGACTCTTTTCGATTCCTTTCTTTTCGTCACGATGAGAAGAAGCATAACTTGGGACCGACGATCGGGATCTACCTGCAGAAATGGAAGCCCCGAAGCTGATTTTCTCCTTCACCGATGGGCTGGACTTCGGCTATTTACAAGGATGAGCTGCCCGACAATGGGATCATCCGGTTTGGACAAGGATTCGAGAACACAAATGTCGAGATTACCGACGTTTCCCTTTTCGCGCGACGAACAAAGTATCCGAGCGAGAAGCCGTTGCTCGAGTTCGACCTTAGGTCAACTCGAGAGTTTCCTCCCCTGCAAAGATCCGTCGAGAGGAGTCTTCGTTGTCCGCGGGAGGATATTGTTGCTACCCCGCCGAGTACAGTTGTCTCTGCACCTACCCCGGCACGCCAAATTAAAGAGGAAGGAGATCCGGAACTATGGTGAACCTGCTTCTGGTGGAGGGTACGGACTTTCTGTGAGACCTTCCGTTTTTGAAATCGGGTCCGGCTCGAGAATTCCATCACTAACACGGACCCGAGAGAAGGATCGAAGCGGGGAAGATTGCCGGGAAGGCCGAGCTGCGAAGTCGCTTTCTGGAAGAAATCCCAGAAATCCACGAGTACACACCACTACCCGAATACATACCATTGCTCGAAGATACACCCTTTACGGAAGGAAGTAGATTCCATCCCTTTCGCCGCGGCTGATGAGGAAAATGTCCGCGGGATCGTTTCTACATTACCTCGACCGGCATACTACGACGACGAGCAGAAAGAAAAGGGCTAGGATCACGCCATTTACCCGACTACGGACGTGATCGAGAAACTAGCGAAGAAAGAGAAATGCCCCGTATCGGAGATTCTAAGAAGGATAGGGCGGGTGCCGGTCAAATCCGTCTTGGGCCCCGAGTAGAACACTGCCGTCATTACGGAAAAGCCAAATAAAAGGATGAAGGCTAATCCGCCTTGTCGTCGTTTCGGGATTACGGATTAGGGAGGATACCACCTTCCGGCATTTGGGCGACGGACCATGCGGTCCTAGACCTTCTGTGCTAGAAGGATGGTATGACGTCCCACTGCTGGGCGATTAAGATTGAAACAACGGCCGAGAAGGAAAGTCTCGTCGGGAGACTTGAATCTGAAGAAAGCGCCACTGCGGTAAAGGGGACTCGTGAGAAGGGAGAGAGAGAGAGAGAGAGAGAGAGAGAGAGAGAGAGAGAGAGAGAGAGAGAGAGAGAGAGAGAGAGAGAGAGAGAGAGAGAGAGAGAGAGAGAGAGAGAGAGAGAGAGAGAGAGAGAGAGAGAGAGAGAGAGAGAGAGAGAGAGAGAGAGAGAGAGAGAGAGAGAGAGAGAGAGAGAGAGAGAGAGAGAGAGAGAGAGAGAGAGAGAGAGAGAGAGAGAGAGAGAGAGAGAGAGAGAGAGAGAGAGAGAGAGAGAGAGAGAGAGAGAGGTTTTAAGGGTAGGATCCCCTTTATTTAGCCATTATTGGGGTGAAATCTACTAATTCATAGGGGTCTATAATTAGTGGTCGTTAGGTGATGTTACATGCATTCTAGGAGGTTTATGCATGCCAGAAATAGTTAAGCAAGGGTAGAGTCCAATGGATTAAGTTAATTTGGGTCATGGTTTCAAATTTAGGATTTTAGGCTAAAGGTTTAATTTGAGCTTGACTTGGGGTTGGATCCAAACCAATTGATGGCTCAATTTGATCTAGAATAAGGTCATGAGGGTTTTTAGAATTTGGTTGAATTGGATTGATTGCAAGATTTAATTTAGTAGAATTTTGATTTATGATCAATTTGGTGTATATGTGTTGGACCTGGGTTTGGGTTAGGTTTGGGTTTGGATTTGAGACAATTGAATGTTCAATTTGATGTAGGACATTTTCATGAAATATGTTGGAAGTGAATTAGGTGGAATGTAGAGTTATGAAGTTCAATTTGGTGTGATTTCGTTTTTAGGGAAAATTGGGGGTTTTGACTTACGTTGGATTTGGGCTAGATTAGAGTTTAGGTTAAGTATAATTGAAGATTCAAATTGTTCTAGGGGGATCTTATGAAGACCTTAGAATTCAAATTTGGAGAAATTGGATTGGTTATGGGGTTTAATTTGATGGAATTTAAGGGTGATCAAGTTGGGGATTTAAATTGAACTTAGAAATTTGATTTTAAATTGGGTTCAATTAGGCTTAAATTTTGTTTCAAATGGGATTAGACACGATGAATTTTGATTTGGAATTGAAATTGGGTGAGATTGAAGTCAATTTGGTGGGATTTAGGGATGATTTAGGCACTTTAGGCCTTTAGGGGCAATTTGGGGATTTTCATCAAATTGTACCAATTTAGGTGCAACTAGGGCTATGGAGTGGTTTAAATTGATTTTTGCGACATTTGGGCGGACTTTGGACATTTTCGGAATTTTTGGGGCGTGAGGGGTATTTTGGTAATTGAAAGTACTTTGGGGTTGCCTGTCGTTAAAGTGTTAGGTTTAATTTAATATATATATATATATATATATATATATATATATATATATATATTATCTTGAAAAGTAACATTTTAATTTGAAAATATAAAATCAAAATGATCTTATATATGCAATACTTAAAATAAAAGAGCACAATATTGCAAGTTATGCATCTATCCCAAAGAATCAACACATTACTGAATGATGAGGCTCATTTAAAAAAAACAAAGGAATCTATAACATCCATTTAGTCTGTGAACCATTTATATTGACCGACAAGTTTCTCTATTTAATATAAAAAATTAAATAGGGCTTATATTACCTGTGTTCTTAAGTTCTTATAAAGGCATACCCTTTATAGTTAATTACATCTTAAATAGATACGACCACCCTAATTAAACTCTCGGTATAGATCAGGAATATTGTCTTCATGAATTCAAAGGGTGGGATTTTTACAGGTCAGATAATAGAAAACTCAAATGGGAAAGGTGCAAATTTTGAAAAGTTATTTTTGAAATCCAAAGGAAAAAAGCTATAAGATGTCACGGATCCTGAGGAGAATCTCGGTGGCTTCCCGGACTATCCTATTGTCTGGCTTTTATTTAGAAAAGATATTATTTAAGGTTTCATTCTTCTAGTTTTATTATTTGGGAACTGCATCTTTACTGTACACCAATCTTGCGGATAAATTTATGTTGTACCAAACGGCCTTTGAGAGTCAAAGGCAATGCAGGAGCATATTGTATGGTTTGAAACAGCTTGGAAGATAAGATGAGGGTTTATGTCATGTTAGGCGAACTATCACGAATTCTTATGGCTTTTTTTTAATTTTTAGGAAGATTTGATGGTGTAGACCTATTTGCTCTCTCAAAGATGTTTTTTTGCATGCCTCATCATGCTGTCTAAGTTCCTCGTTGAAGCAGGTGTATGTTTAGAATTGTCAAATTGAGGAGGTTGAGAGAAGTATCGTGTTTAGAGTTCAACTTCTAGTGTTGTTTCAAGTTTGATGTTATAGCTATAATTATGTAAATGTCTTGTTAAAGGGGGGATTTAAGTTGTGTAGAGGGACACCAGTTAGGATCCCTGCTTCCCTCGTTAGGTCAACTCTTATTTCTTTGGATTCTTAGTCTAAATGAATTTACCGAACTCAAATAAGTGAATTCAATAAGTTCATCCAGACCTGGGGAAATCTCGTGAGCAGCCATAGGTTGCCTTATTCGAGGGATTTCAGATCATCTAATGAGACATATTAACTTAGTTGCAGTTGTGTTTGTTTTGTTTAGTTAGTGTTTAATTTTCAGAGTTGTCTTATATTGCTTTTGTTGTGAATTTTGTAACATTTTGGATTTGGTTTAACATGCAATGTTGTATAATTTACAGAAAATGAAAGGTACTGGAAAGTAAGGTGTAGTGAAAAGCAACGCAAAAAATAAACTATAAAAGCGTACCAATCCTCTTCTCGCACTCCAGCTGAAATGTCAATATTGGTGGTGTATAAATAGAATCTTGTAGGGAATTAAAATATGTTGCATGGAAGGAAAGCATGTAAAATTGGTTTAATCTATGCATAACTTAGTGGGTTCTTATTCATAGGATGAACTTATTGAGCAAAGCATAATAAGTTTGGTGTTCTCTAAGATATCCGAAAAGGCTTGTAAAAGTATTAGGGGTATGACCATAAACAACTTTTAAAATTTTTTAGAAGGTTCTGAGTTCTTCTGAACTTGTTATATGCTAAATCATTTATCCATTATGAGTTGAAGTTCATTGGTCAAATCTTAACACTGTACTCAATGAATATTAATGTTTTAATTATCTGATAGTAGGTATTTATCCTTACCATAATTCATTTTATAAATTATGTTAGCAAAGATCCTTTAAGGATAAAAAGATTTGTTAAGGACCAGTTAATTTAAAGTTAAGGTTGTGGTGTTCTCAAAATATTCTTAATCAATTATGTATTCTGTTCTAAACCTCATTAATCAAAATTTTAGATTAAGCCTAGTTCACTACTAAGCACTTATGAATTATGGGTAAATTTGTAATTATAGGAATGTTAAGCTAAATGTCATTCAATATTTATCTATAATTATATTATCATCAAACAATTAGTTGGGGGTCTCAAATTGGTGAGTTATTATCTTCAAAAATCAAACCCCTCACCTTAAAATCATTCAGTTCAATTACCTTCCAGTCATGATAATTAGGCGAAATTACAATTATATCATTATCATGGTAAGAGTTGAGATTGGTTTCTACCATTTAATCCCTTATGTTTCAATCATCTAGCAGAGTTAATTAAAATCATTTACTACCAATTTAAACCTTTAATTAGGCCTAAATGTTAATTTAATGCTTAAATTCCATAATTACCTTTTTGCCCCTTTTAGGTCTATCACTTCATACTTCATTAAATTCAACTTAAATGATATTAAAATTTTCATGTTACTGCACTCATGGGTCAATTAAAATATCAGAGTAGAAAATGTGATTTTTCTAATTTTTTATTTTTTAAATTTTTAATGCAAAAATAGGTGTTTTTCAATGTTAATTCATAAACTTAGCCAAAACAAATAATATATTCTTAAGAAAATTATTGAGGTTCACTTAGGTTAGAGGACCACCTAGGGCAATGGTTATGATTTGTGAGTTTTATTTTAATTATTATATTTATTTTTTTCTTTTAAGTATAAATTAAACATAAAATATTATTTATGTGGAAAATTAGAGTTTATATTTTTCCTAAATATCTCTGAGTTCAGAGAACCCAAAGAATTAAAATTCATATTTTTATGATTTTTTATTTTATTTATTATAATTATTTTAGTGAAAAATTTAAGGAAAATTCATTTTCTAGCCTTAGAAAATTCATAGCTTCACTTAGAAAACTAGAAAAAATATTTTAATTATTCCCAAGTGACCAGGGAACCAAATGTGACATTTTTTGCATTTCTATATTTTCGTGATTTTTAATATTTTTTAATTATTTTTAAATATTTAAATATTAAAAAATAGATTGAAAATTAAAAAAATTATTTCAGCTTGAATTTTATTTTTATGAAGTCCCTCTAAACTCTAGGAACACCCATTTTTATAATTTTCTTAATTATGATTTAATTATTATAATTATTTTAATGTCAAAAATGTTATTTCACTTAGAAAACCTATTTTAGTGATTAAATCAATTTCAATTAACTTTAAATTTTTATGAGGAGTTAACATAATTTTTATTTACAGTGTTGAATAATTTTTGTGATTTTTTATTTATATTTTAACTATTTAATTTTTTAAGGCTTTAATGAGTTAATTACAATTAGTGTCATTATTAATTACTTAAATCCATTTAATATTTTTCCTAGCATCCTCTGATCACAGTGAACCTAATAAATATAATTTTATATTTTTCTAATTTATAATTTAATTAATATAATTATCTAAATAAAATAGATAGGTTTAACTTGAAAATTAGGGATCTCTAGCTAAAGATGTGCCTAGACTTTGGAAAAATCAGAGAAGATCCCTAACAACGAGGGAGCAGGAAACTCTCCAGTCCCATGTCGTAATTGAATTGTATATAAAAATTTATGATTTAGTGAATTTTTACGGTATATAATTAATTTAAAAAGATAAGTTAAATATTTTTTATTTTATTTCCACATTATTCTATTCTATTCACTAAGCAACAGAGTGTTTTCTTTTATTGTTATGAATTTTCTACACCATTTTATGCAATTTTAAAGTTTTTTTATCTAAATTAAAAAAAAACCTAATTTCTTACTGATCCAGCTAATCCTAGGCAAGGGCTAAAGCCCACGCATCGCCGCTCCATTGCTCCATCTGAGTTAGCCTAGGCTTTATGTTTCAACTATTCATCTGGCTTAATCTGGTGCGTCCATGCATTACACGCGTGATCGTACGGTCCTGGTTCATCATCCCCAACTAGCCTAACCCGTAAACCGTCAACATTAAAATCTTAAGACCTCTACCTAGATTCAACCAAATTACTTCGGATTTGTTTGTACACCTTTAGCTAGTCCAAATGAACATATCCATACGGTTTATCAACTATGAAATAATACTTTTCTTCATAAAATACCATATCGAGCTCGTTTTGGGGAGAAGAAATAAATACCTTTACTTGAGAGATGTCGATGTTGACCTCATTTTTGATGAGGTCTTTTGCTTCTCTCTTTAGTCTTAGGATCTAGCCTTAGGATTTTCTTTATTGTCATAGAGAATGAAAATGGAACCCACCATTTAGAAATTTAAACACCTCTCTTAACTCACAAACCCCACAAGCTTGATTGTAGACCCCTAATCACCTAGAGGGTTGAAAATCAAAATGTGAAGGTTTAAAGTTGATTTATAGGACTTTTGGCTTTTAAGAATACCACAGATGCTTTGATGCATTGAGGGTTGACTTTGCACATACACTACACTTTCACACACATTCCAAGTCTAAAACCACACTCTCACCCAACTTGACTTCCTGACTCATGTAGGTAATACGTATGGATGGTCCTTAACCCTGGCTTCCCCATTTAAGAGGGTTAGGAACAACATAGTGAATGCCTCAAATGAGTCCTCTCATGGCTCATATGGGCTTAAGATGGCTTCAAGGTTCAACTAAAATGATTCCATTTCATTCACATTTGATCAATCTTCTTTTTTTCAAAATTTTAATTTTTGACCCCAGGAACCAGGACCCACCAAACCTACCAAATACCACTTGAAATGACTGAAAATTTGCAAAAATTGCCTAAATTACCCAAGATCCCTCAAAATCAATCCCCTACAAACACTTCCCACCATTCAAATTGACCATCTTTGGCCAAAAATACCAAAATTTCTAAAAGCCACCCCTATACACCCCAAAATTACCAAAATACCCTTTTACCAAAAAAAATCGAAAAAAATTAAAAAAATTTCCGGAAAGTTCCAGAAAATTCCAAATTCCACAATTTCATTTTGTTCAACTACACCATGGGCCAATTTTTTCCAATTTACCCCACTTTTACCAAAACCCTAATTTGACCCATTTTTAACTTGAAGTGAACCCAAAGTCGAACGAACCACCCCCGATTGACCTCGATTTTGGTCCAATTCAATTCTAAACTTCAATTCAATATCCCCAATATCAATTTAGACCAAATCCAAGTCCAATTTGATTGATATTTGAGCCCAATTTCAATTTGAAGCCTAAGAGAAGCGATTTGACGCATGTAGCCCCTTTGCAAAAAAGCCCAATTGACCCGATTACACTCCAAATCACACCAAATTGATTCCAAACCACTCATGACACATCCCTAAACTAAACCCATTATTTATTTGGCATGATCCTTCACAAAAATTTCATCCAAAAGCCCATTTTAACATCTAAAAAACCCACTTCCATAAAGCCTTTAAAAAGCCCATCCAAAACCATTTCGAAAGCCCGATATCTATCCTAAAGCCCATGACATTTTCATTTGTCATCCTTTTAATCAAAATCAACCTAAGTTTTTAAATCCATGATCAAATGATTCCAAATCAAGCCTCATGCCAAATCACTAAATGCCAAAATCACCCAAAACCCATTTTCGTGAAACTTGGCTAAGCCATTCCCAAGCCACATGAAGCCATGAAGCCATTTCTTAAGCCACATGTAAGCCATGTGAGTTGTGCCCAATGTCATCATGCCATCTTGGGCAAAAGGAGGGACCTCTTTCTTGATTCCCTTAAAGTGATTAAACACTCCCATGTCTCCCTTAACCCCATGCTTAAGCCTAATTGTACTTGGATTGTGACTTGACCCACTAATCAAGTAGACAAATGACTTTCCCTTAGCCCAATCCAGTCACGGGAGGTGAACCAAACCCATTTGCATGAGTTGACCAAAATAAGCCCAAAATGAGCTTCCTACTGTCTTTATTTCAATCTGACTCCTTTACACATGTCAGCTTGATTGTTGGCCTTAAACTGTGCCCGACCTCCACGACCACGAGGGTAGCCCATGCACGGCCGGCCGAAGCCACCCGGCCGCCGGAAAACACCACGTAGAGAGGGGCCCCAGCGTTTGAATCGAAATTCAATTTGAACTTCTTGAGCTGTCTATTGCCCAATGGTAATTCTGGAGTTGTTCTTCTCCTCTCTGCCATGGTGATCACGACCTCCAAATTGCCTCTGGGAAGCCCTCCGGCCCTCTCTGTTAAACACCACCCTCTCGGCTGAAGTGTTGAACCAAACCTTACCAAAACTCTGCCAAAATCATTTCAGATCCTCTCCAGACGTAGAGAACTTGATCCAGAATCCGGCCACAAAACCCTCTCTTTGAGCTCGATTTAGTTGAAAATCCACGAAAAAATAGGATACTCTCACCTGAGTGAGCCAATCTTCAAATTGATTGACCCTACACCTTCACCATACCAAGAGGAGAAGTTCCCGGCCAAAAGTCCCCTCACCGGGCCCAGCCATTGCTTCTGACCTGCTCATGCTTTGTGATCGGCCTTGGTCACTTTCATACTGGGCAATTCCACGAGCAGGGACTTCATCGAACTTGTTCGGACTCAATCGAAGGTGACACAACCCTCAGTCGGCTTCCTTCTGCGAGCAAGGTATGAACTCATTCTTCCTCCGGAAGCCAGTAATTCTCCATTTTGTTTGGGTTGATTTCATAGCCTATGGCAGGTATGGATGTGTTCGTCTCTTCGAGACGGATCGATAGATTATAAGAACTCAAAATCCATTCGGAATCGAGAGAGATATTAGGGTTTGAGTGTGGACGGTCATGGGTGCACACCGGTCGTAGATGATGACCGGGAGCCGTTGGATGGCGCGTGTATCGAGCGGATGGTTGAGATCGAAGCCGGACGGCGCAATGGTACGTGAACCGCGGGCCAAAGAAGGCTGAGTCGGATGGTGGCGCCGAATCGCAGCACGACGTAGGCTTCCGGAGGCTGAGGTTGACTCGGCGCCGCGTGGATAAGTAGAAAATTAGGGTATTTTTGAATTATTTAAATGCCACAGACAAAAAATTCATATCTTTACATAGAAAAATCATAAAAATAAAATAAAAATACCCTCTTACTCGGCGTGACAGAGGAGAATAATGTGGAAAATAAATCAAATTAATTGGATGAGTATTTTATTTTTAATAATTTATTTACAATTTTTAATGTTTTGATTCTCCATTTGCATAGACAATTCACCATGGCATGAGACCATAGAAATTTTGAAGCTTACTCCCAATCTTAGGAACATTTTGAATATTTTAAGGTCGAGAGGCAACTACGGCGAAAGTTATTGATTTTTCAAGTTCATGTCACTATTTTAGGTATTTTAATTCCAATAATTAGCATGTTGTGAAATAAATTTTAGGGAAAATTTGGTGATATTTCTTGGGGTAGGGACCACTATGAAAAATTTATTTTGAGTGAATTCATTCGTAATAACCTTAATTGGCCCAAACCCCTAAAATTGAATTTGAATTAATTAGGGTTAACCACACATCAAATTGACTTGAAAACAATTCTCCATCACTCTTTAGTGTCAGAGGAACCTTACATAAAATTTTGAAATCAATTGGACTTGATTAACCCTACCAAATGGATTGATTAAGCCTAATAAGCAAAATGAAATTTTCCAAAATTCATAACTCAAAAACACTTTTCAAAATTCCATAAAAATAGTTTTGAAACCTACAATATCGGGGGAGTTCGGGAAAATTAAAATTGTAATTTTAAAGTTGATTTTTTAATATTTTAATATTTTAATAATTTAAAAATAATAAAAATCATAAAAATGTCACATTTTGACTCCTAATCATTTAGGAACAAACCAAATATTTTTCCTAAGTCCCTAGGATAAGATATTGAATTTTAAAGGCTTAATGTAATTTTTAATATTAAAAAATGAATTTTCAACCTTTTTCACTAAAATAATTCTAATAAATTAAAAAAAAAATTATAAAATTATAAAATTTGTTTGTCTGGACTCCTTGAGATTAGAGAAATTTAAGAAAAATATAAAACTTATTTTTCAACTTTTATTTTATTTTAAAATTAATTAACACTTTAAAACTCAAAATAATTATAATAAATAAATTATAATTCAAAAAATCACAAAATTTGATCCAAGTGGTCCTCTGGTCATTAGGAACTTCCCACAATTTTCTTAAGGACAGAAAACTTTCCTTGGTCATGTTGTTGAGTTTTCTTTGAAAACCCCTATTTTTTACAAAAAATAATTATATAAATAAATTAAATTTAGAAAAATTACATTTTCTCCTCTAATGTCTTAATTGATATGTGAGTGAGGTGACATAAAAATTTTAAATTCATTTGAGCTGAATTTAGTGAGTTATGAAATAAATAAGCCTTAAAGGGCATAAAGGTAATTAAAGCTTTAACCCTTAATTAAAACTTTAAGGTTTGAAATCAAAATGGGTGGTAAAATATTTGATTTTAACTTTCTCTTGGATGATTGAAACTTAGAGAAATTAAGGGGTAGAAACCCATTAAATGCTTTGAAAATATCAAAATGGAACTTTAATTAATTAAATGATTTAAATTTTGGAAAGAATATATTTAAAATTTGGATTATTAAAATAGGGATATTAGAGGATATTTGTACTTTAATTTAAAAATCCACTAAATAAGTCACTTTAACAAATATTTAATTCTTAATTAAAAATTAAAATAATAATATAAATTAACAATTAAAACTAAAATTAAATTAAATTAAATTTAAAATATTGAAACTAAAATTAATTTAAATTAATTAAATTATAAATTAAATTAAATTAAAATTAAATTAAATTAAAAATTAAAATTAAATTAAATTAAATTAAATAAAATTAAAAATTAAATAAAAATTAAATAAAATTAAATAAAATAAAATTTAAATTTAATTAAATTAAATTAAAATCAAATTAAATTAAATTAAATTAAATTAAAATCACTTAACAACAAACCTAAATGAAATCATTAAGAGTTAAATCAAAACATACCAATAATTTCAATATCTCTTTCTATCTAAGTAAATTTAAAATGTGAACATCGATTTGAAGTACTAAGATAATTGAAAGTGTAAAGATTTAAATTAAATTTAAAAATAATTGAATATTATTCCAAACTTAAAATTATTAATTAAAACCTCATAATTACATTAAAACACTTTAAACCATTAACTCGAACTTTTAATTAAGGATCATTAAAATTCTCGATAAAGCCTTTAAAGGCTTTAATTCGTATAACTCTTAAATAGAGTATTGAATGAGATGTCACTTCATTCATCGGGGAAATCGAATACTTGAAGTTCAGCGAGAGACAAAGTTTAACTAAACTCTGGATGATTAATTTACAATGCGATTAAATTTACTTGGACTCGAAAATAATCCCATAAGTATTGAAAAGATGTTTAGGACTCGTCGCAAGCAAAGCACCAAATATGACGGGATGTTTTAGAAGAACAATTGAATCTAATTGTTCTTTGATGAAAAGAAAATCATCTTTAAACCCAGTATGACAAACTTTAGACGTCATAAGAAATGACTAGTTGTAGGACTAGGAATTTGGTAGACAACCAAAACCCTTCCCTTAGCTTTACCTAGGTATACGTTAAAATATGTTTAAATGCACTAACATGTGTTTTTAAAGTACAGCTTGGGATGACGGGAAGACCTCAAGATGCAGCTTTTTATTTTATTGCAATTTACTTTATTTACGGTTGCTTACATCTTGTTGTACTTTACTTTTCTTACATGTTAAATAAGGCCCATTTGCATGAAAACAAAACCTTTAGGATAGTCCACGAACTAAAACCAAAACTAAATTAAAAGTCATTGCAAGGTAAAATTCACCACCACAACATTCCAAAATATAAAGCAAACTAAAATTTAATCGCGAAACGAGCAACCAGCTTCTGACTTTAACTAAATTAAAACGTACGATTTGAATGATCAGAATACCTCGGATGATATGACATGTTGCTAACGGGATTTCCATGGTCCTAAATGAAAGTGTGAAACTCATTCGGTGAGTTTAGGAAATTCATACGGGTAAGTGAATTCGATGAAAATAACGGTGCAGAGATGGCCGAAGCCGTGGGATCTTAATTAGTTTGTTTAAACAATCTTAAGATTTGTTTAATTAAAATATTAAAAATACTTAGAATTTAAAAATTTTTCTCTAAACCAAAACACTTCTCTCATCTCGATTTATGACTTCTAAAACTAAACCTCTGCTGCAATGACGAGGAGCTCGGAGCATGGTGGGCGGCTCGGCCATCGTCATCGGCAAAACTTGAATCTACTTCAACAAAACCTTTCCTAGTTTTAAACAACAAAGCCATAGGATTTCAAGGTAGTTTGCTTAGTGCAACATAAATCCTAAACTCTTCGTTAGGCATTTGCATGATCATGTCGTATAAATTAAACTACTAGGTCTTAAGACTCTGGTAGTCGTTCGGTACGACATAAACCCTCACTCTTAAAGGGGCTGTTTTGTATGATTGTGTAATACAAATATAAGTCCTAATTAATTAAATAGGCAAGATGAAAAGAATTCCCGAATCTAAGTCGAACGATAGGATAGTTTGGGAGGTTGCAGGTCTTGCTTGGATCTCGGCTTCTCTATATATTGCTTTGAATACCGAAAATAACTGTTCCAATTTGATCATTTCTTTTTATTGAAATTCCAAGATTCAATCCTTTGAAACCTTAAACTTTGAAATTCTTGAGGAAATGACGTGATCATTATCGAGAGTTTTCTTAAATGATTCCGTCGTTTAAGATGTGATGCTTATAAGGGCTTGCTCTTATAAAGACATTAAGAACCCGAGGTAATATAAACCCTGCTTAATTCTTTTATATTAACTAGGGGAACTTGTGAGCTTATAAAATTGGTTCGTAAACCAAGCGGATGTCATGAAATCTTCTCGTTTATTTAATCGAGCCCCATCATTAAGCGAGCGTGTCACATTCTTCGGGATAGATACACGGTTTGTGGTGTGGTGCTCGTTTATATAAACTATTTGGGATGTGAGATCAGTTTAATTTCATATCTTAAAATTTTCAAGCTTAAAATTATTTTCAAATTAATTGCTACGCTCAAAATATATATATTTAAATTAAATTTAAAAATCTAAAAATCCGCCGACAATTTTATAGGCGACCCCGCCTCTCAAAACACACACCTAAAAATATGCGAGCAAAGCTTGGCGACTCTGTGAGAATTTGGTTCCTCTCTCCATTTTTAATTAGATGGTTTTGCTTTCATAAATCGATAGTGAGTCCATATCTAGTGAATAAAAACTACGAATTCCTCGATTGGAATACCCGTTCATTTCGTCTTGAACGAGTATAGCCAGCTCTCTCGGATTTAGGAGCCCTTATTTAGACACTTACATGCTTGAGAGGGATTCGAGATCCTTTTACCTCTTTACGAGGTGGGGTGGACCCCCGATAGTTGTTAGTTTAGGAGCGGTCCTTCGAGTCGAGCGGTCTTGCATAAGACTTTCTCTTCCTTTCCAATTCTAAATCGGGCCCTTTACCTTTTCCATAACCTTTTTTCCTTTAATCGTTATAAACAATCTCTTTTAAAATTCACAAATGCACTAAGATAAACGAAAATGTGTTGGGACTCTTTCTTTTTCGTCCTAAACTTTACGACGAAAAGAAACATAATTCGGGACTGACATTCGGAATGCATACAAGAAAAGTGGCTGCCCCAAAAGTTAATCTTCTCCTTCACCAATGGAATGGACTTCATCGTTTACGGGATGAGGCGCAGTAATAGGATCATCATTCCGGACAAGGATTCGACAACACGGATGTCAAGATCGATGCCATCACTCTCTTCTGCTGATGGACAAAGCTGTCGAGAAATTAAGAAACCGGTTAGTTCGGCTTTGAAATCGACTCGAATTCCACTCCTCTGAAAGGGATTCAGTGAAAGGAGTACTACGGTTCGTAGGAGAATTTATTGTCTCTACCCCACCGTTCTAGTCATCTACTGCACCTACCCCGACTTTTGCCAAATTGAAGTGGAAGGAAATCCGTCGCTGATGAGCACATCACCATGGAAGTGCGGTTGCTACAATACCATCTATTTTTTGAGATTGGGTCCCGATTAAATTGCACCCCTAACTCGAACTCAAAGAAGAAGAAATAGAAGTAGAAAGATCGCGAGATCGAAAGCGAGAGCTCTTGAAGTTGCTTTTCTAGAAGAAATTCTGAGGAAAGAGAGAACTACTGAGTATATACCTCTCTTGTTGGAAGGAGCAGGTTTCACCCTCTCTCTGTAGCATCGGATGAAGAGGATATCCATAGGATCGCCCATTGCGTGCCCCGACTGCGTACTACGACGATTACGAAGGAAGAGGAATAAGACTACGCCATTGGCTCGGCGCAAGCTGTGATAGAAAGATTGGCAAAAAGAAAGATTTTGTGTTGAAATCTTAAGAAGGATAGGACGAATTGCCGGCTAAATCCGCCTCGGACGGCGAATAGAGCTGTTATTGCCACGGAGAGAAACCAAAGAAAGAAAATAAAAGCAGTTCACCGTTGTTGTATCGGGTCTACAAATTAGGGAGGATACCACCTTCCGGCATATAGCCGACGGATCATCGGTCCTAGGCTTAGAACTGCAGAAGGATTGTATGGTGACCTATCTGCGCGTGAACCCAGCTTGATAATGCGAGAAGAAAAGTCTCGTCGGGGAGACTTGAATCGGGAAGAAGTGCTGCGTAATAAGGGGACTCCCGGGGAAGGAAGTTCGACGAGCCGTCGCGAGACAACTACGAGGCAGGTGCGGAAAAGGCTCTTGGGGATGCCATGCACGAGTTAAGGACCGACATCCGACGATTAGCAAGAAAAGAGAAAAACTAGAGGATGAAGTTGACTCATCGAGTTCATGGATGAGGAGTATCTTTGAGATAAACATGTTTGAGACGCGAGCATCATCAGCTTCACAAGGTGCTCGGACTGAAAGAGATGAACACGAGAGGCGATGAGGGCACGGCTTCGGAAAGAGATGACACGAATTTCACGAGATGGCAAAGAGGATGGAAGAGATGGGCTGTTGCCTTAGCCACTCTCCGGAGTCGGTACAACCTCGAAAGAGACACCACCGAAATTATCCGTAATATTGCGGATGGAGGAAAAGAGATCATCCGTCGACGGAGATGAACAACGAAGAAAGATCTGCCACAAAGCATGATTCCAAAAAAAGAACATTAAGAGCTTGGTAGAATGGCAGTGCGAGAGGCTGCAGCACGATCCCGAGGCGGAGCATCGATGAACGGGTAGACCTTACCGAGAAGGTTCGATGCGGTGTTGTAATACGAAAGGCTTCGTACCACCTCATTTTTATGACTTTTGATGGGACGGGAAACCCTCGGCAGCATGTCGCACATTTTCGTGCTAGTTGGCACCGCGATGCCGGTGGGAGTGACGCTCTACTCTTCCGTCCGGTTCGTCGAGCGGTTGCGGGGATTGCCTTCGGCCCGGTACGCGGGGTGGCAAGACGGCTCGGTGAAGACCTTTTCAAAACTAGAGAATCTCTTCGTTAGCCGGTTTGCGGTGCTCGGCACACCACATCAGCATCGGTGATCTAGTGGTCGAGCAACAGAGATGCGAACGAGACTTTAGTGGATTACGTACTTTGATGGAGAAACTTAAGCATGAAGTGTGAACCACGGCTTCGAGAACAACATGCGGTCGGCATCCTACTTAAAAGTATCCATGGCCGATAGCACTTCTCCTTAAAGGATTTACAATCAAAACTTTCAAGAAGTTGCTTAGCAAGGCCGGGAGCTTGCAAGAAGAGTCGAAACGATTAAGTTTACCGTGGACGAAAAGATAAAGCCGTGAAAGCAGTGAAAAGAAATGCGGAATCGTCGCGGTAGTAGATAAGGGGCGACGGCGGTTCGGATACGGTCAGGCCGGCCACGGCCTAGTTATCGACACCGTAACGGACTTATCGGCAACCTTCGCAGGCCCCATCGAACCTCGTCAGAGCTATCGGTCGCCTCGGCCGCAATGAACGGCCGCCTCATTCATCGCGTACCTTAAGAGAACTTCTAAATAGAGAATGTCCATTCAAAGCTGAAGCAATAGCAAAGATGTTCCATAGCAATAGAGGCACCGGTTTTTCCAGCTGCAGGCCCAGAAGCCGGAGGAAGTAATAAGAAAGATCATCCGAACTATTGCCCTTACCTCCAATGCTCGGACACAAGATAGAGGATTGCATCACTTTCAAGAGTTGGCTTGATGACAATCACCTAAGAGGGAACATAACGATCCCAAAGAAATACATGAAGGAACCCCATAAAGGAGGTTTCGTCAATGTTATTTCTGCGGATCCCATTGTTCCGATAAACCCGTGCACGGCCCGATGATAGAAGGAGTACGCATCTCAGACGAGATCATCGAAGAAAATTTTGGATCACATCCGGACCGCTTCGGTATGCGCTTCAACTCGAGTTTGAAACCTGTCGAGACGCACTATCACTTGCGATTGAAGAACCGCCCCGAAGGAGGAAGATCGTGGAAGAAAAGAAGGCCGAGGCTCGAAGGGTAGACTAAGGGGCGCATCCTAAGATGGTTGTTTCCGATTCGGGGGAGAAATCCCTTGAACTCTAACTGCGGCCATGATTATACGCACTCCGGCGGGATCTTATAATGATAAGGGTTATGGCGTTGGCTACCTTTTGACTGTTTCTAACGATTACGTAACTAGCGACAGCCGGCAATCCGAATCTCAATTCCCAATATAAATAACGATTCTCGAATCCTTACCTGACCTCGATGACCCACGACGAAGAAGATGTTCACAAAGGAGGCTACGAAAGCTCGACAAGCAACAAGTCAATTTGTGAATTCGGAGGAGCTCCGATCACGATAGAATTAGAACCATCAGACACCGAAGCAACTTGAAATGAGCCGGTTGTTCGGGTTCGAGAGGAGACATGGCGGTCCAGAAGCACAAATTCTAAAGAGACTGCGAGAGTTAATTTAATAAGTGGAAAAAGTTCTACCCACGAGAATGGGTCCAAAGGATAAAGGAAAGTAGGTGGTTTCTCGGGAAGAGCCAACCCCGGCGAAGAATTGTCGGGTTCGGGAAGAAACCGAGGAACATGGTAATAAAGTGGACTACGGCGTGCTAGCCCCGTTTAAAGCTACCGACGAACTAAGCATATCTGACGCTACGATCTATTCGAAGAGGAGATGAGGGTGGCTACGATGAACTTTTGCTTGATCCAGTTTGTTTAGCCCAAATGGCGGTAATTCTCAGATGAGGTTTGCTCGTTAAGAGAACGGCGAGGTGTTACCTTAAATGGACAATGATACATTACAAAGACGGTGATCTAAGTTGACCGTTATATATTTCGATGCTATTGGAAAGTTTACGCTCTCCAAAGTGTTGGTTGATCTGGAGCATCAATCAACATAATGATTCTTTGGATAGTAGCATATTTGGAAATTGACGCTCGCGAGCTTGGAAACGGACAGATCTTTATTAGAGGATTCGTTAAAGGAGAAAGAGCTCTTGGATCGATAACACTTTACTAATGAAGGCAATTGATTGCCAAAATGACTACAAAATACCACATAATTGATTCGAGACATCATTAATTACTATTCGTTGGCCAGTGGATCCATGAAAACCGGATGGTACCGTCGTCTACTTTTGATGCATAAAGTATTACGAAGGAGGAACGGTCATCAAAGGTGATTTGCGGTATTCTCGTGCACGAAATTGGAATTCTTCGAAGTGCGGCCTACTACGCACCTCGAAGGAAACAATCTTTTCCGGAAATGCAATACGAATAGGCAAAAGAAATTCGAGACGATGAAAAACCTGAGTTCTAGTCCGGCGGCCTACTCACCACTCCCTTACGGCGAGATGGTGAAGATTTCTCCAGAACTCGAACTGAGGTCAAGGCCGGGGACAAGGATGTGGAAGAAATGTTGGAACGGTTGGATAGAAGAGACCGGTCGGTGATGTTGATTGGGAGAACGATTCAGAAGAAAGAAGAAGAAATTGAGAAAAGCCGGCGACAATAAATCCAAAAGAAACCCAGTTCAAGATCTCTCTCGAAGATGAAAAGAATGAAGAATATAAATGAATGTACGAGAAGATTAACCATTATGTACATGCTGACCACGAACCCGATCCATTCTAATAAGATCGAGGGTTTGGTGGTCGGAAGTGTAATTGGTGGTACTAAACCAATCAAGTTTTACCGTGGTGCTTCTTCTTCCAATGCGAGAAAGATGTACAATTTGAAGATGTTACTTCATACGAGATTAATAGAATTACTTTTTGAGTGGTACTCTCCATTTGTGTTCAAAATTTAATTCAACGTGGTGTACCTCGACGATGGACAAAAGGCCGATCACAACACTTTGAAAATTTTTGGAATAATGTCGGTCGGCCTCCCAATTTAAAACATGGTCTCGGATTCGACACAGTAGGATCAGTTGATAATACGGGATTTTGCTTGGTTGTCACTTGCGAACCTAATAGAGAGTACTTGGAAGCCTCATAAGATCTTGAGGATCTACCAATCGACGACGCTCTACCAGAATTCGAGGGAGAAATCAAATCTACTATAGACAAGTTAACGGAAGTTAACTTAGGAACTAACAAGAGCCGGGAGGGCCTACCTTTGTTAGCTCCTTGCACCAGTAGAAGACTCCGGAGACATAATCAAGCTACTAATCGAATTCGAAATTTGTTTTTGCTTGGAGCTACGACGAAATGCCGGGGGTTAGCTTTAGAAGTCGCGGTTCACGGAGCTGAGTAGATCCCCTTTTGTTGTTCCGGTTAAATGACCCACTGAAGAATGCGTACGAAATTGAGCAACAAGTAATAGCCGAAAGTTAAGTAATAGACGCTAAATTTGTGTGAAAGACAATACCTTGGGTTAGCCAACGTGGTACGGTCGGAAGAATGGTCGGATCGGGAATGCGCATAGACTTCGAAGAGATTTGAATAAAGCGTAATCGAGGATGGTCCCTCTACCAATTCGGGCGATGATCGACATTTCTTTGCTTTATGAAATTTTCTCGTTATGGATGGATCGTCGGGATACAACCGGATAAAGATGGCACCGGAAGACGAAAAAGCTCGCGGCATTCGAACGCCGATCGGAGTGTATTGTACACGGTAGTACCATTCGGACTAAAGAACACGGGGGCTTGACATACCAAGAGCGATGGCGAAGATTTTTGATGATCTCATTCACAACTTGAAGTCGAGTGCTACGTGGATGATGTGGTCATCAACAAGCGAAGAAGATCACACCGTATGATTTGAGAATTGTTTTCGAGCGGCTAAGACGAAATACAACCTTAAGATGAATCCCTTCGGAAATGCGCCTTCGGCGTCACCTCAAGGAAATTCTTAGGATTTGTTGTACGACATGTGAGATTGAAATCGATCGGAAAAAAATTAAGCTATTTTAGAAATGCCTCCTCCCAAAATTTTGAAACAACTACGATGTTTGTCGGCATATTTTTAGGTCATGTGTTGTATTTGGAAGAGTGCTACGAAATTGTCGCCGAATTTTAATTTAATTTAAATAAATAATTTGAAAAGTAATATTTGATTTTGAATATAATTTTAAATTTGAAAATTTTAAGATATGAAATCGGCGATGATCTCATCTAGAATAATTTATATAAGCGAACGCACCGCATCACAAGGAGCCATGTATACATCTGAAGAATAGACACATTGCTTGATGATGGGGCTCGATTAAATAAACTAGCGATTTGTGAAACATCAGTTTGAGGTACGCGAGCAATTTATATAAGCGGAAACCAAATTCCCGCAATACAATAAGAAAACATTAAAACGGGGTTTATATTACATAGGTTCTTCAGAATTCCTATAAGGGCAAGCCCCTATAGTTAATTACATCTTAAGTGACGGGAATCACCTAAGAAAACTCTCGATAATAATCGGTAGTTCTTGCTCTTTCAAGGAATTTGAGGTTTAAGTTTTCAATGGATTGAGTTTTGGAATCTCAATAGGGAATGGATCAAGTTTGGAACATTTTGTTTTGGGAATCAAGGAAGAAAGGTAGGCGAAATCACGGATTCGAAGCGAACTTCGATAATTTCCCGACTATCTGTTGTTTGGCTGAATTCGGGGAAGGTCTTTAATGTTTCATTTAATATTTGATCTTGATTTTAGTCAATTAGGACTTATATTTGTATGATAAAATCTACAAAATAGCCTCGAAGATGTGAGGGTTTATATGTACGTACCCGAACGACTACCTCAGGAGTCTAAGGCCGGTTAGGGCTTAATTTGCGATGCGAATGCACAACAAAAGGTTGGTTATGTTGCACTAGGCAAACTACCTCGATGTCCTATGGTTTTGTTGTTTAATTCTAAGAAAGTTTGCTATGAAGTAGACTCAGGTTTTGCTGATGACGATGGCCGTCTTTGCCCACCATGCTCAGGAGCTCCTTGTTGTTGTGGTGGTTTAGTTATAGAAGTCATAAATCGGGGAGGTGAAAAGTAATTTGGTTTAGAAAGTCTTAATTTTCAAGTGTTTTTTAATATTTTAATTAAACAAATCTTAAAGTTGATTATAACAACACCGGTTAAGATCCCACGGTTCCATCCTTTTGGCATCGTTATTTTTATCGGATTCACTTCGTCCGGATGAATTTCTTCGCTTCAGTAGGAATGAGTTCCACACTTTCATTTAGACCGTGGGAAATCCCGTTAGCAACACGTAGGTTACATCATCAGAGGTATTCCGATCATCCAACAAGACATTTTAATTTAGTTGTAGTTGTAGTTTTGTGTTATGTTTGTGATTAAATTTTGAGTTGTTTTATATTTTGAAATGTTGTGGCGGTGAATTTTATCTTGTAATGACTTTTAATTTAGTTTTTGGTTTCAGTTTTAGGGGCCCATCTAAGGTGTAGGTTTTCTTCACAACGATTGTTTATCATGCAAGAAAAGTAAGTGCGATGCGATTAAATAAATTGCGATAGAGTAAATTCTGATAAAATAAAAGCGTGCACGGAGGGTCTTCTCGTCATACGAGGCACTTCATGAGTTAGAATATTTAAGCATTTAAAGTAAGTTCCTAGGTAAAGCTAAGGGAAGGGTGTATGGTTTTCTACCAAGTTCCTAACCATATAGCTAGTCGCCTCCTACGACGTCACAGGTTCTTGTATTTTGGTTTGAGGACGATTTTTTTCTTCATCAAAAGAATAATTAAGTTGAATTGTTCTTATAAATATCACATCATATCGAGGAAGTGCTTAAGACGAATCTTAAACATCTTTTCAACATTTCTAGGATTATTCTAGAAGTCCAAGTGAATTTAATTATATAAATGAATTAATGCGTCAGGGAGTTTAGTTTTGTTATCTTGCTCGGTGGTAGGACGTTTGAATATCTATAAGTGAAGTAATGCTTCTTTTAACACTCCTTTTTAAGAGTTATGACATCTCGAGCTTTCGAGGGCAAATGGATGTTCAAGTGAGTTCATGATTTGATTTTAGTTAATGGATTTAAGTTTGGAATAGTGTTCAAGTTGTTTTAGATTTACTTTTGAATTCTTTATGTCTTTATATTTAATTTAATTTAATTTAATTTAATTTAACCATTTAATTTAATGTGGTTTAATTTAATTTAATTTAACTTAAGTTAATTTAATATAATATGGTTTAGCTTAATTTAATTTAATTTAATTTAATTTAATTTGATTTAGTTTTAATTTAATTTAGTTTAATTTAATTTAATTTAATTTAATTTAATTTAATTTAATTTAATTTAATTTAATTTAATTTAATTTAATTTAATATATTTTAATTTAATTTAATTTAATTTAATTTGTTTTAATTTAATTTAATTTAATTTAATTTGTTTTTAATTTAATTTAATTTAATTTAATTTAATTTAATATTTTATTTTAAGAAGGTTTGCTTTAAATAATTTAACTTTAACTTAATTTAATGATTAAATCTTTTAGCATTTTAAATCTTAAACTTGGATTATCATTTAATTAGGGATTAAATATTATTGGGATGATTAATTTAGGGATTCTTAAATTAAAGAACAAATCTCTTCTAATAATATCCCTATTTTAATAATTCCAATTTTATTATTCTTCAAATTTAATTAATTATCTTAATTAGAGTTCATTTCAATTATTGTTGAATTGTTTAATAGGTTTCTACCCTTTAATTATTTAAATTTCAATCATCCAAATCAGATTAAGATCAAATATTTTACCTTTTCATTTTATTAAGCCTAAAGTTTTAATTAAGGGTTAAGGGTACGAAATTACCATTTTGTCCTTGAGCTTAATAATTTCATAACTCATTAAATTGAGCTCAAATGAATTTGAAATTTTTATGTGACTTCACTCATATGTCAATGAAGACATTAGAAGGAGAAAATGTGATTTTTCTGTATTTAATTTATTTATGTAATTATTTTGGTGGAAAATAGAGATTTCCAAGGAAAATTTAATAATATGACCAAGGAAAGTTTCTGTCCTTAAGAAAATTATGGAACATTCCTAATGACCAGAGGACCACTTAGACCAATTTTTGGTGATTTTTTGAATTATATTTTTTTTATTATAATTATTTTGAGTTTTGGAGTATTAATTAATTTAAAAATAAAATACAAGTTGAAAAATGAATTTTATATTTTTTTCAAAAATCTCTCTGATATCGAATTCAGAGAATCAATTTTTATAATTTTCTAATTTTTCTTTGATTTATTAGAATTATTTTAGTGGAAATGTTGAAAATACGTTTTCTTTACTTTTAAAATTACCTAGGGCCTTAAAATTTAATAACTCATCATAGAGACCTAGGAAAAATATGGGATTTGTTCCTAAGTGATTAAAATTTAAAATGTGACATTTTGGTGAATTTTATTATTTTTGTGATTTTTTATTATTTTTTAATTATTAAAATATTAAAATAGTGCAAAAAATCAACTTTTTAGAAAATTGAAATTTTAATTTTCTTCAATTCCCTGATATCAGAGGCTCCAAAACTAATTTGGTAAATTTTTTGAAAAGTATTTTGAAAGTTATGAATTTTAAAGTTTTAAATTGGCTAAATGCTTAATCGGCCCATTTAGTAGGGCTAACGAAGTCAATTGGCTTCAAATTTTTATGGTGGATTCCCTCTGATCCTAAAGGTACGATTGGAGAATTGATTTCAAGTCAATTTGATGTATAATTAGCTCTAATTAATTAAGAACCTATTTAGAATTATTTAAGCGATTAGGGTTATTCGAGTGAATTAATTCAAAACCTATTTTTCCTAGGGTCCTCTGGTCATAAGAAACATCACCAAATTTTCCTAGAATTTGTTTCTGACATGCTAATTATTGGATTTAAAATACCGAAACAGCGGCATGAATTTGAAAAATCGATAACTTCTCATAGGGATAGCCTCGACTTTAGAAAATTCAGGAATGTTCCCAATTCGGAAGGCCAAAGCCACATGGTGCCATGCCATGGTGAATTTCCTATATGTAGTAAATTAAAACAATACGGAAGGGTAAATAAATCATTAAAAATAAAATGTTTAAGATAAAATTAAATGATTTAACTTTCGCATTATTCTCTACTACGATTACATTTGACGAAGGGTATTTTATTTTATTTTTCGATTTTTCTACACGGAGAGTTATGAGTTTTCAAGTTTAGGGAATTAAATAAATGAAAATACCCTAATTTTCTATTAAAAACGGCGGCGGCTCGACGCGCGGCTCCGCACGCCGCGCGTCGCCTTCGATTCGGCTCCGCCATCCGAGCTCGACGCTCCCGGGGCCCGGCGCTGTCGTTCGTCTCCTCATCCGGCGCGATCACGGCCGTCCGTCCGCGCGTGTATTAAATGAACGGCATCGGGTCCATAGATCCCACAGCCTCACAACCGAGAACCGTCCACACTAAATCCACAATATACGCTCATTACTTAATGGATTTTCGTGTTCTTGGTATATGGATTCGTCTTGAAGAGACGAACACATCTATATGGTGATCATGCATTGAAATTAAGGCATTTGAAATGGAGAATCTTAGAAACTCGGGATAAAGAGTTGGCTTTCATGCTGCTCGGAAAGTGTGGCTTGTCCGAGGGTTGTGTCACCTTCGATTGGATCCGTGAAGCTCCGAGGATGAGTCTCTGATGCAGGTAGGGTATCTAAGAGTATGATTTCGACCAACCCGATCACAAAGCTTGGAGTACGGAACGGATGGGTGGCACAGAGGGGGCTTTCTTTGGTGGACTTCTTCCACTTGATACATTGAAGGTGTAGGACCAATCGGTTAAGAATTGATCCCTTGTGGAGGAGTGTCACGGTTTTGGGTGGAATTTTTGTTGAGGTAGGCTGCGGTGATGGGGATCAGGGCAAATTGTATGGGGATCCAATGTTGCTCTAAGTATGGAGAATGATGCGGAATGATTTGGCGAGTTTCCTTAAAGGTTTGGTTCGGCACTTCTCATGGCGAAGGAGGTGGTGTTTAAATAGGAGAGGGTGGAGGGCACTCAGGGGTTAAGTGGGGATCGAAATTTGCTACGGCGAGGTGAGGGAGAAGAAGAGCTATCTTGTCCATTTGGGTTGAGACAAAGTGACAAGGGAGAATTGAATTTTTGGCTCCTCCGAGGTCTCGTCCATGGTGTTTTCGGCGGCACAGTGTTGGCCGGCAGACAACGGTCACCATCTTGTTCGGGTGGGTCGGGCGGGGTTTAGTGCGATCGATTGGCCATGGACATGTGCAAGGAGTTTGATTTAAATGGAATGGGAGAAGGCTCATTTTGGCTTGGTTTGGTTCAACTCATGCATTTGGGCTAGGTTCACCATCCAAGGCTTGACCTTGGTGAGGGAGAATGTTTAGATTGACTGAATTGGGGTAGTGAAGTCCCCATCCATGGTGAGGTGGCTAAGCATGGTATAGTGTGACATGCTTAAGGTAAGAGTTTTGGGGAGGTTTAAGAAAGAACCCCCTCTTCTTTCCATAAATGGACTAATGACGAGTCGAAGCCCTCGTAGCTTCATGTGGCTTGAGAATGGCTTGTTCATGGCTCCATTTGGCTTAGGAAAGAATTTAATTGACTTCATAAAAATGGATTTTAAGGATTTTGGATATTTTGGTGGAAAGTTGGATGAAGCTTTATTTAGAATTATTTGATCATTGGATTAGGACTTAGGGATGATTTTAATTGAATGCATGATGAAGAAGAGTGTCATATGGACTTTGGATGAATTTTTTGGGCTTTTGGATTTGGTGGAAATGGGCTTTTAAAGGCTTCATGGAAGTGGGCTTTTGGATTTTAAAATGGGCTCTTGGGATGAAAGTTTTGTGAAGTATCATGTCAAATAAATGTTACAATTGGTTTAGGCTTGTGTCATGAGTGGTTTAAAACAAATTTGAGGTGGTTTGGGTTTGAATTGGGTTGGGTTTGGGCTTTTTTTTGGTGAATGGGCCAATATAGGTCGAGTGGGCTGACTTGGGCCAATGTTGGGCTAGGGTTGAAATTGATGTAAAATAAATATTGGAAAATGTTTAGGGAGTGTTTAAAGAAGTTTTTGGCTTTGGTTGGGTTTTGATTTTGAGGTTTGGGCCTATTTGGGTTAGGTTTGGGTTTAGGTCGAAATTGGGCTTTTAATTTTTGGGTTGAATTTGAGTGGGGTTTGGGTCTAAATTTTGGGCAAATCATGTTAGCGTTTTGTTTATGGGGATGTTAAGGAAGGTTTAGAAAAGATTTGGGGTTAATTGGAGTTGAATTGGATGAGTTTGGGCTAAGTTTGGGTCATGGGTCAGGTGGGCTTTAAGGCCAAAAGTGAGAATTGGATCCAAATGTCAATCAAATTGGACTTGGATTTGGTCTAGATTGGTGTTGGGGATGTTGAATTGAAGTTTAGAATTGGGTGGACCAGAATTTGAGTCAATTGGGTAGGTTTGGTTTGACATTGGGTTCATTTTGGGTTAAAATGGGTGAGTGGGGGTTTTGATAAAAGTGGGGTAAATTGACAAGTGTGTATGGTGTAGTTGAACAAAATTGGGAATATTTGGGATTTTTGGAATTTTCTGGGAATTTTCTGAATTTTTTTGGTTTGGCTAAGAGGGGCATTTTGGGTATTTGGAGGGTATTGGGAGGTATTTTTGGAATTTTGGTATTTTTGGCTATAGATGATCAATTTGATTGGTGAGAAAATGTTTAGGATTGGTCTTGAGGATTTTTTGGGTGATTTAGGTGATTTTTGCAAATTTTGGGTGGTTTTGAGGGTTTTGGGTAGGCTAGCGGAGTGTAGGGTCCGGGGTCAAAAATTGAAAATTTGGAAAATTGAAGATTGGGTGAATGTAAGTGGAATGAAATTATTTTGGTTTGAGCCATGACCATATCAAGCCCATGAGCCATGAAGGGACTCATTTGAGGCATCCGAACATGTTGTTCACAACCCTCTTGCTTGAGGGCTTGGGGTTAAGGACCATCCATGTGAATCACCTTCATGAGTCGGGAGGTCAAATTGGGTATGGGTGTGTTTTTAGGAGGTGTGTGAAAGTGTAGTGTATAGGTGTAGTGTGTGTGTAAAGTCAGCCCCTCACGGACCCGGGCCGCCCCCGGGCGATCCTGGGCGAAGAATCCCCCATGGAACTCATCCTTTAAACTTCCACATTTGATTTAACCCTCTAGGTGATTGAGGTCTACAATCAAGTTTGTGGAGTTTGCAGGGAGTTAGGAAGTGGTTTGAATTTCTAAGTGGTGGTTCCCGATTCTAAATCTCTAGGATAGTGAAGGGAAAAGCCTAAGGCTAGATCTAAGTACTAAAAAGAAGGAGAGAAGACCTCATCAAGAATGAGGTCAACACGATCCTTTCAAGGGAAGTTGGCATATCTTCGACGCTTTATCTCGAACTTGTCGGGTAGGTGTCAGCCCTTCTCTGCATTAGTTAAAAATGACGCTAAATTTGTTTGGGATGAGAAATGCCGGCGGAGCTTTCAAGGACGTTAAGCGATATTGTGGCACACCTCTTTTGTCTTAGCTGATCTAAAGCCACGGTATAAAGTATGAACGATCTACTTGGGATAAGGGCTGCTAAAATAGAAGGTGTCATCAGGTACTGCTTAATATCTTTGAAAGGCTGAAGTTGACCTGACTCTCTCAGCGAATGTGACATCCTTTCAAAGTAAATTCTAAAAGGGTAGGCGCCTTTTGGATAGATTAGATATGAAGTTTCTTCGGTATGCCAGTTTTCCTTGAAAGGAACGTAGTTGTTTCGAGGCTTTGGGATGGAGCATTTCAAAGATAGCTTTAATCTTCTCTAGGCAGGTGATTCTCACGTTGACGGACGATAAATCTGAAATTTCCTGGATGTAACACGGCGCGGTTTAAGGGATTCATCTTGAGATTATATTGTCGTAATCGTTTAAACACGATCCTCAAATCATATAAGTGGTTTTCTTTCATTTTACACTTGATGACCAAATCATCCACATAGCATTCCACTTGATTGTGAATGAGTTCATCGAAGATCTTCTTAATTGCTCTTTGATAAGAGATGCAACTTTTTTATATGCAAGAATTTATGAAGTTGAAATATTTTACTTTTGGGGATTAGATTTCATGGTACCATTTATACCATCTTTTAGAAATTTATATATATTGTTAGCAGTAGACTATGTATCTAAATGGATAGAAGCTGTTGCTTTACCTCGTTGTGATGCTCGAAGTGTTAAAAAATTCTTAAGAAAGAACATATTTTGTAGATTTACAATGCCAAGAGTAATCATAACTGATGGGGGAAGTTATTTTAGAAATGCAATTATTAAAAAAATAGTAAAGAAATATCATATCAACCATAAAATTGTTACTGCTTATCATCCCCAGGCAAGTAGTTTGGTAGAATTATCCAATCGTGAAATTAAAAGAATTTTGGAAAAATCTGTTAATCCAAACAAAAAGGATTGGTCAATCAAACTAGAGTTTGTTTTGTGGGCCTATAGGATTGCATATAAAACTCCTATAAGAATGTCCCCATATAGGCTAATTTTTTAGAAAGCTTGACATTTACTTGTTGAACTTGAGCATTAGGCATATTGGGCTATTAAAGAGTTCAATTATAATTTGAAGGATGCTGGTGAGAAATGAATAGTAAAATTAAATGAGCTTGAAGAGATAAGGAATGAATCATATAAAAGTGTTAAGTTATATAAAGAAAAGATGAAGATGTGCATGATCTTAGGATTCTGACTAAAAATATTGAACCAGGACAATAAGTTTTGCTATATAATACTGTATTAAGATTATTTGCTGAAAAACTTAAGTTCAGGTGGATGAGGCCATTTATTGTAATAAAAATTTATCCTTATGGAGCTGTGGATATTAAAGATCCTAAAACTGAGAAAATATTCAAAGTGAATGGTCACAGACTGAAACCATATTTCTCAGTGGATCAACTTAAATTTTAGGAAAATATGATGTTGGGTCACCCAAAATAAGCACTGGTATGTCGGGCTGATGACGTAAAACTAAGTGCTTTGTGGGAGGCAACTCATAATTATCAGTGTGCTTTTGGTTTGAGTTTATTTTGTGTGTTTTGTTTTTTGGTTTGAAGTAAGAATTATGTGGCAGTATTTTGATTATACTATGTTAGTGGAGATTAATGAGACATTAATTTATAACTTGGATGAGTTAGAATGATTATTTGGCGTTTAGCATACCTGTGCTAAAATGAGCACTAGCGGCTAAGTGCCAACAGTTGGTGCTTAGGCACCGGAGTTATAAAAAAAGTGAAAAATGAGGTTCTAGAAGCCCTAATCATGGGGAAGTTGAATGGAACATTATTTGATCTTTTATGAATGTGGGAGGACGGTTTTATAGCATCTAAAGTCTATAAATAGGAATCCGATGAAGAGATATTCACCCCATTCAAAATTTTCATCGTAAAATACTAAAGGAAGAGTTTATGTTACAAAAATGTCTTCTTCGGAGAGTGAAATTAAGAAGAAAGAGGATGCGAATAAGAAGAAATTCATTTGTGAGAGTGCGCAGGAGTTATACAAAAGATTTCTAGCCGTTAGTATCCAAGGAATAGCAGAGAAGATTGCAAAGATCAAGACTGATGTGGCTTCAATCAAAGCAAGGGTAAATGAAACTAATGCGCATTTAGCGCATATTGGATGACAATTAAAGATGCAATTTAGTCATACTAGTCATATTGAAGAAGCAGATAAAGTGATGTTTTTGAAGAACAAGTGGATAGAAGAAGATTCGGTAAGAGTTTTCAACCATCGCCCATTTAATCAAATTTATATACCAAACGGTTCAGAAGGAACTAATGTAAGTTCTGGATATGTTCCACCTAATGGAGAATGAAATTAGTTCTTAAGTTGTATAAAGTTGTTAGTTAGACATGTTTTAGTTGTTAGTATTTTGTGTTTTATGTATTGTTTGTGTTAAAAGTTTGTTGTGTTTTAAGATTTTTTTTTTGTGTTTTGATTAATGTGTTAAAGCGTGAGTGAAGATGTGATCTTATCCAAGAATCTTGGATTGAAGATTTGTAGAGACTGATTAGAGGAGATTATAGTGCTTTGTTACGTCCACGTACACACTATACCCCATATGAGCCTACACATGCCTGGAACGAAAGAGATAATGATGAGAATGATGATGAGTATTAGGATTGATCTTATGTTTGGACTTTTATGTTATTTTTTATGTGTAGTGAACTCTTTATTTGTGGTTATTATTTATACTTTTTTGTTGTACTTGTGATTGAACAATCTGATGTACTGGTTGGTGAACCACTTTAGTTTTTTTTAATGTTATTTGTGGATGTTATTTGTTTGTGTTATGTGATGAGAGTGCTTAGTGTTTTTGTGGTAGTAAATGTGTTAACAAATTTGTAGTGTATTTCATTTGATAGTGTAGAACTTATTCCAGAAACTATCAGAAAGGTTTAGAACACTATTAAAATGCACTGTTTGATTTCATGTTTAACTTTTCAATTTACTACCATTAATATTTTCTTAATTTTAGTTGTGGAATTGTATTTAAGTATGTTTGAATTTGCTTTTGTTACCTCCACTACTTTAGAAGTTTTTTGAATTTCTTTTATATAAAATATAAAGTTAAAATTTAATCGAGTTGTTTTTACTCCTATTTTTAATTATTATATTTGCATATTTAGGAAATAAAAATTCCTGCGAGCATGATACCTGTAGTCTTCAAATCCTACCCATGTATCTTTTTACTATACTTAAATGTTTTATCATAACAAAAACTTTAAAGTTTGGGGGGATTGAAAAAAAATTTTCAAAAATTTAAATTTTATTTGTTCTAAAAAATGTTAAAAATAAATTGATTTTGATTGATAAATAATTATGTGTATGAAGTTATATTATGGAAGTAAAATTTTAAATACATAAATAGTAAGAGAATTTAGTTAAAATTTATAGTAATGATGAAAAATTTAAAGTTCAAATTTTTTTAATGAAGAAATGATAAATAATATGTAACTATCATTAGTAGGAAAAGCTGTATTTTTAGAAAAATAAAAGGATTAGACTTTTATTTTTTTTAATACTTAAATCTCTTTTATTGAAAATAATTTTCAAAACTTTTATTATATTTCTAAGTAAAAGATATATATCTACCTTATGCTTTAGGAAAGGAAGGGTGGAATTCAAAATTGTTAAAGGTCTATCCAGATATAGTAATCATTGCCTAAAAAAAGAGAAAGAAAAGAGAAAAAAGAAAAGAAAAGTGAAAAATAGTATGTGAAAAAGGAAGGAGAAGCTTGAGGATTAAAAGGCCTAATCAAAAATTGGTTCAACACCTGATCTTTTTAGAGTATAAGATGTGAGAAAATCTTAAAACTTATGAATATAATATAGTTAGTATAATTATTTTTAGTAAAGATTTTTAAGTAAAGGAAATAAAATGCCTAAGCTCTATATTTTGAAAAATCTACAAGTATTTTTGAATAAGATAGGAACTCATATTTTTTATAAACATTTACCAAAGAGATTTTCAAACTTTAAATTGGTCTCATTTACTAAAATTTTTTCTAAATTTGACTACTACATTTCTATAACAAAATTTTGGAAATTCCTAAAGAAACTCATTCACATAATTTGTTTGTTTGATTTTTTTGTGTGTGTCACTTGAGGACAAGTAACATTTCATGTTTGGAGAATTTTGATACACCTAAAATATATAGTATTTTTATACACATTTTTATACTTATTTTTGATGATATTGCACTTTAATGGAGGGTATTTTGTGTATTTGTCTTACATATTTGTCTTACATGTATGATTAAATGGATGAATATGATGAAATGAGTAAAAAAGGATCAAATTTGGAGCAAAATGAAGAAAGGTGCAAAATTGATCTATGGCGGCTAAGTGCCCAGACCTGGTGCTTACGCACCAGAGCCTTGCGGCTAAGCACCCATACCTGGAGCTTACGTGCCAGTAGCTTTACAGCTAAGCACCAAGTCCCCTGCGCTTAAGCGCGACAGTTACTTTAAAGAAGTTAATTAATTTTTGGAGCCATTTTGAGGGTTGTTTAAGGCATCCTTTGGTACAAATGTTGGTAACATGCTATTGGCACCAAAATTAATTTAGATTTCTCTTGAAAGGACGAATCTCTTGGAGGATTCATTGAATCTGGACATAATTTGAAGAGAAGCTAAAACACCAGTTGGAAAATTATATAAAGAAGACTTGAAGATTAGAAATTGGTTGTTATTGTTGTAGTGCAGGACAGTTCTTTTAGTATCACGCAACTCCACTTCACCATTTCTACTTTAAGTATAGTTTGTAAGAGAATTAGAAGACAGATTTTGAATCCTTGAAGTTGGGTTCCACCCTCTAAGGAAGATTGTAAGGAAAAGCAAAGTTTTCAAAAAAAACTTTAAGGGTTTGATGGAGAGGATTTTCAGATAAGTTTTTATCTTTTTTAATTCATTTGGTTTTTAATTAAGACTTCTTGTGTTTTTACTATGACTTATACTTTTAAACCAAGTTGTGATTCTATTTTCTCCATGAATTCTAAGTAGTTTTCTTTATCTTTTTCCTTAAGATGATGAAGTAATTAAGTATTGATAGAAGTTGTATGAAGTATAGGAAATCATTGTTGGAAGAAGTTGTGTTAACAAAAAACATTGGACTTCATTTACTTATTGATTTGGCCAATTAATATGTTAATATATGTTGTGAGAACATGTAAGAATCGGTATGATATTGTCCCAGTCAATAATTGGTAAGAATGACATGAGATTATATGTGTGAGAATGTAGTTCATATGTTTGAGTGCAAATAAATAGGGAGATATATTTTGAAGGGTGTAGAATTAAAGGACTTTAGAGTGACACGCTAAATCCCCCATATTGATTTAACGTTTTATGTCTTGATACGTAATGTTAGCCCCCAGGTGGATGGAGAAGAGGAAACTCTAGAGTGAGAGCTAGTATCTTTATTTCCTAGCTCATCTTCAAGATTACTAAAACATTAGATTAACCTATGTTCTTTATAGCATCTCTAGTAAGGGTAAATAATATAATTCATCCTATTGGGCACAACACATTTTAGATACTTCCACAACATAATTCCATGACTTATTACTGATTCATAGTAAAGAAAAAGATATTTTATTTGCATTTGATTTTATCTTACAAAAATTTAGTTAGATTTAGTTGCTTGCTTTCATTTTAAATTACAAAAATTACCAAAAAAAATTGAATTTTCATTCCTAGAATATTATCTTTAGTTTTAGTAAGATCTTTCTAAAAATGTTAAAAAGTTATTTTTCTGTTTTCTTTTTTTTTTATGAATATTTAACAATTTTTCCTGTGGGTTTGATATCTTGGGGCTTAATCAGAAAGTCCTATATTACTTGATAACTATGCATATACTTGTTTAGAAACTCATTTTATAATAATAATAATAATTAAATTCTCATTTGCATTGGCATCAAGTTTTTTGCGTCATTGTGAAGAAAGAGATATCTTTAAAAAGAAGTATAAAGTATAAATTCATATATAAAATGTATGTATAAATATCAAGAATCACTTACCTTTGAAAATCTTCCTTGCCTTAACTTCTCAGTTTGATGAAGAATAGTGCAGAAGACCTTCAGTTTTTTTGCTTTGAGGGAAGAAATTGTTTCAATTTTTAGTGTTGGGAAGAGAGGAATTAAGAGAGGGAGAGGGGAAGGAACTAAATGAGATGAATGGGTGACCTTGAGGGGAGTTTTAGTCAAGTAATGGAGATATTGAGGTGATTGTTTTGGAAGGAAAACAAGTTGAGGATGGCAATGACTAGGATTAGAGTGGTAAAATATGTTTAAAAATGATAAGCTAGGATTTGATCTTAAAATAGAGGAGAGAGATAGAGGAGATCAACGCCTAACACTTGATGGACCAATGGAATAGGGTCTCATGGATCAATGTGGTGGCATAGGGGAATGGAAGGCTTGGATTGAATGACAAACTTATAATTTTGGTCAAAGAGAGGGCTATTATGGTAAATTATAAGATAGTTATGGTAGTTTTGAAAAAAATTAAAGTATATATCATTTGAAATAGAACGAGAAAAGAAATCTAATGGTTTAAAATGTCATAAAATGTAGTTCTCAAACTTAAGATATAAGCATTCAAAATGAGTTGGTGGTTAGGAAGATGGTTGGGGAGATGTTTGAGAGTTGGTTATGACTAAAAATTAACTTGCGCTCATTTGATAGAGAAAAATACAAAAAAATTAATAGTCCAAGTGGTTTTGATTGATCCAAGCTCTATAATAAGATATGACCGGTCAAAGTGAGCTCCATTCTTAGGAGAGAGGAATTGGTTATTTTTGAGCAAAAAATTTCTTTAAATTTTGTTAGTCCAAATTATGTATCTTTAAATTTGGAATAACTTTTGTTGAATTTTGATATTGATTTGAAGTCGTTTCTAGGGAGTTATCGTCAAATATGTGTTTTATTATCAAAATTATTGTTTTGTCTCTCATAATTATCGTTGGCTCCAAAAGTACCAAAAATAGATTGGATTTGAGAGAAACTCATTTGAAAGGCTTCAACAATACATATGCAATGATGAATTTCATTTTTAAAAAATAATGACTCGTTGCAAAAGTTTTACGTAGGAACATATTTGACGAACGTAAACCTTAAGTGCATATTTTTATGTAAAAACAACATCTAATAACCACCAACTAGTTTGTACAGTTTTCATATATGAATGCAAGAATCAAGCATCTTACAGGATATAATTTGGATCATTGGATTTAACTGTGGAAGAAAACAATAATTTTAGGGTTTACGACGATAAACATCTTACACAAAAATTTGACATGAAGAATTTCATGTAAAAATAATTCCAATTGATCATCAAATTAATTTGCATTAAATTTATTAATGATAATAAGACTCATGCAACTTTCCAGATGAGGTTTTGAGTTTTACAATCATCTCAGGTTTCAGTGTTTATAATTGTTTTAGAGTTATCTATGATTTTGTTTAAAAATTATTGTGGTTTGAAGATTACTTTGATTTTTTTGACCCTTGTTAAGTTAAAAATTCAAATTTCTTAATTTATTATTTGCTGATGACTAAGCTCAAGTGAAGACTAGTTAAACTCAAGCCGGAAGAATAGGGCTGAAAAAAAATGAGGTCAACAATGGTGCCGAGGTCTCTTGAGTGGAGAGAAAGTAAACAATATAAGCTAGAGAAAATACAGCACAAATGTGATATATCAAAATGCCATTGTATCATTAAGGATCCAAAAGTGATTACATATTTATAATAATTTAAAGAAGAAGAAGATACACAACCTTACATCTACATAGAGACAGAACTGCAAAATAGTGACAACAAAAGAAGAATGAGCCATTGGGTAGCCCTAAAGCATCAAACAACCAGGTGCCTCTAGTAGTATCATCGTATGTCATGCCACTCATTCTTCTTGTCAAACTACAATCATGAGAAGAAAGGTGGAGCTCTTTCTCCCACCTCACATAAGATTGGACTAACATATCTTACTATCACTTGATACTCTCGAGCTAGGCCATGATAAAGTCTATCTTCTCCAAAAGAACATCTACCTTCTGGTTTAGCAAGGTGACATTTTTTCTGCAATGTGCATATATGCTAGGATAAGGGAATACTATGAAACATTGTGATGTGATGATGCTAGACATTCATGACCAAGCTTCTCCAACTCACAAAAGTGCTCGATGCAAAGCGGGTATGAGAATTAGAAGACTTATTGCTTTGGTCGCTACCAAAATTGGCTAGGGACATGAATGATCCCCGACCTCGCTGTGCGGACATGCTACCGTAATGACATTTTTTGAAGAACAGAGTGATAAAAATAGGAGACATGTGGCAGAGATTTTCTATGAAAATTTTGATGTGTCATTGTCGTTAACACTATCCTCTATATATAAAAAATTGGATGTCGTGGTGCTTGTTATGGCGCTGTGATGCCATACCCAGATATTAACTCTTTGAGTTAGTGTCATGAATAATTTTAAGTATGACACTGCAGTGTTGCCTTCAGGGCTGGGACACCTTGCATCTCAAAGCACCGATGCATCAACACCCTCATTAAATATGTTGAATAAATGTCACGATGCCTAATATAAGAACTACAATGCCATAAATGGCATTAGATGGTTTTTGATACAAGTCTTATTTTGTAATAGGCCGTTGTGCTAGCATCGAGGACGCATCGTCTGACAAAATTTTTTCTATATGTTGGATTTAATACTTTGGGCTATCAGCTATGCCCGTAAAAGGCCAAGAAAGGTTTGAAAATAATGCCAATGAAAGATACAATGCTAAGGTTTAATGATATAAATTTAGGTCTCCGAGGTCTAATTAGTTCTGCAATCATTAACAATTTTACTAATAGAACCTACAAAGTCGTCTTATACTAAATATAGATCTCATGGATCTAGATCAAGTTCAAGAAGATATTTGTCAATCTCATTTATAATGGGGTCAGTAAAGTGATCTTGAAATCAAATAATCTTTAAATATTTTTTCCTTTTTGATTTGTGTAGTTCATTTACTCATCAATCCACCATAAATTAAGCTTACTAGTCATGCTTCATTGATTTTGTTGTTAACAGTGGCCATTCATAGGTTTTCTTGAAGAGTTATGCATGACAAATAACCTAAAATTCGATGTATTGCTTGAGTTGTGATTGTGTCTTCAACCTTTGTGATGGTGCTATCTTAACTCCATTGAATCACAGAGAACTCTACTTTGTAGAGTTAAATTAAAACTACATATTCAAATGTACTTAGGTAATCTAAGTGTCTTTGAAAAGAGGTTAGTTTTTCAAATTGACCAAGATATTGTGGAGAGTTCTTTTGAAATGTTGCCATCAATATCCCATAGCTATGGAGTTTGAAGAACCTATAAAACTTAATTTATGACTCTCATAATAGAATTTTAAAGCAAAAGTTAAGCCATAATAATTTTTCAAAAAGATAATATATCTTCAATATTAAAAGAAAAAGTGTTGTAAATATTAGAGGCAATTTAAAGATAAAAACAATTGATCCAAAATTTTCAATAATTTTGAATTAGTCATTTGCTTGCGCATACAAGTTATCATATTTGTTGGGCTAACATTCAAGAAATCTTCAAGACATGACCACCATCATTATATTCTTTGAAATACTTTAAAATTTTTGTAATTTAAATAATTTTAATCACATAATTAGATTTTCATTTTTGTTTGTTAATGCTTATTATGAAAATTTTGTTTAAAAGTGCATACAATATTTAAAAATGAATTGTGGGGAATATCTACAAGATCAATTGGTTTCATTGGGCTATAATCATAAATAACTTCAAATTATTTTGTTTAAATGTTCTATAAATAACTTTGTTATTTGCAAATTAGGAAGTGACTAGATATAATTCCCAAGTGGCAATATTCTTATGTACTAAGCAACTTATTATGTCTTTTAAGGTTATGCTTATAAATTTTGTTGAACCATCTATTTGGCAGTAAAATATTGATGAAAATATTAATCATCTCTTAAATAGTTTCCAAAATATTTTTAAAAATATCAAAAAAATCTATTTTTTGAGGATAAGATGTTGGCTTGGTAGTTGAGCATTTTCTCCTGCACTACTATATTAAAAAAACTAATTTCTTTGTAAGAAAAAAATATTGATGACAGCTCATTGAGTCTAATAATTCGCTTGAGAAAAAGTTGTTCTATGCGAGTGGTGTCACTAGTTTTTTAATATGATAGGAGGTACAATCTTTGGGAGAATCTATAAACAACCATAAAAAATTTTATCATATCAATAAAATGTTCTTAGTAATCAAATGAAGTCCATGGAGAAATCCCTTGATTGTCAATAGGTTCTATGAAGTCAACATATTTGCTACTTTTGCTTATTTTTTTGGAAGTCTACATGATAATGTACAATGACATGTTCAACATCCTTTCTAGGAAATGCTAAGAAAATTATGATTCTTTCAGCTTAATAGTTTTATCCTTTTTAAAGTATTTCTGCTATATCCTTATAAATGAAGATCAAAACTAATATATATCAAAAAGAAGACTTAAGTATCAAAGCTTATTTTCAACATAAAAAAAATATCAAAAATAGTAGAAAAAAGGCTACTGGGATTAAGAGAAATATCTAGTGGATGCGATAAATGAAATAAAAATCATTATAGTCATTATAGTCCATTATAGAGAAGCCAAACTCATGTGATTCTAAGAAGGAGATGAGTAAGATAACTTGGGAGAGTGTAGAATTCAAAACATAGAAAAATGATGATTTTAACACAATACTGCCATTGCGAGGAAGAAGATTTTGAATGTATTATGAATGGAAGAAGACCAGGATTTCTATAAATACTACAACCAACAATCTCTCGTTTAATGTTTGATTAAAATTTTATATTATTAGTAAATAATTGATTAAGGAAATTTGTTACTTTAATTATGATTCAATTAGTGTAAATAAAATTTATTAGAAATAAAACCACTTAATATGATAGAAGAAAAGAATATTTAAATAGTGTTACTTTTATTTAAATTGAGTAAATAAAAATTATTATTTATTAACTTTCTAAATTTCTTATTAATGATTAACCGAGATATTATCTTATGCTGTTTTCATAATAATAAATTACTATTCAATGATTAACTAGTTTGGTGAAATTATAATTAACGAGTAACTAACTTAAATAATATTAATTAATATATATATATATATATATATATATATATATATATATATATATATATATATATATATATATACATATATATATATTTATAATGGCGGCCGGCAAGGTTCTTGCTCGCTAGGGTTCCACCGATGACCCGGCCCGGCGGCTAAGCCTCGTGTGAGCTCTCGTGGGTTCTCGGTCCTTGGTTTCTCCTTCTCTCGGCCTCTAGTAAAGAGTGCCTTGCTGACCCTCGGCTTTACTTCCGGTTGTCTCGAGTTTTCCCGGCTACTGTTCATTCGAATTATACTCGTTCCATTGTTGGAGTTCGAGAAACATCTCCTCGTCGTGCTTCGTCGCAAAGGTTCCCCTTGTTGCTGAGGCCATCCTGTTTTACTGGTTTTTCTGGTTTCTTTTACCTGGTGTCAATTTCTGTTTCTGCTAGTTGGGATTTTCTGGGTTTCTCCCTAATGGCCTGTCCTATAGATCTGGAAACCAACATAAACTGGGCCAAAGCCACTTATGCTGGAGTGGTAGGAAATGCTCCTTCTACCTCTCGATCCCTCTAAACTTATTTTCCCCCAAAATCTTCATGAGGCCGCTGTCGGGAAACTCTCCTGCCCTTTCATCCACCCTCTTGAGGTAAAAGAAGGTTGCCCCGCTCGTAATCTTCACCGATGAAGAGTTATCTCGCTTTGGATGATGAGGTGAAACTCACATTGATTGGCAAATTCATGCTCGGGACACCCTAAAATGGAATCGCGAGAAATTTCTTTGTTTCCCTTAATTTCAAAGGCAATTGGAAAATTGAGGCTATTAGATGGGAGGCATTTGCTAATCAATTTTTCCAAAGTGAAGAGGACTATGCACTCTTGTTTGCTAAACAAGTGGTTAGTATAGCTGGGGTGGAAATGAAAATCATAAAGTGGACCCCTCAATTTTGACCCTAAGCAAAGACCCACCTATTGTCCCTATTTGGTTCAAATTACCAAAACTTCCATATAGATATTTCAATCAAACAAACATTATTCCAAATTGGGAGATCCCTTGGCACACCCCTAAGACTTGATGCTGAAACTCTAAATAAGGCTAAACTCGAAGCAGCCTAGAATTCAAGTGGAAAGAGATATTACTTTGCCTGAGATCCACAAGATTTGGATTGGGTCAGCTAGTGAAGGACAATGGCAAGAAGTTATCATGCAACAAAAGCCTTACTTCTGCTCTCATTGCAAAATGTTTGGACACACCAATGAGAGATGCTTCGGACTCCACCCTCCAAGCAGAAGGTTCGACTGCGGCAGCAGCACGCCGACACCCCACCCCTCGCACAACAAGCTCCGGGGGCCTCCGGGCTCGTTGATTTACCCCGGCTTCTACTGGTATTCCTCCTCTACGTGCTCCAATCCCTTCTTCTAACACCGTTGTAGGTAATGTCCCAATTAAATCTGCTTCCCCTCCTTGTCCGAGGATGATTCCGCCTCCCCTATCGTCGCGTGAGCTTCTTCGATCGGTGCGAAGGGAAGACTTGGAAGTTAGAATAATTACATCCACTCCATCTTTTGAGCAGATTAATGACCCACAGGTCCCAAATCAAGTTGAAGTTAACCAGATGCAGTCAGATGTGGAAGGAAAATGGTTTACCCAGATCTCCAAGAAACAGAAAAAAAAGGCTCTCTCTGAAGTACAGAAGCTGGGTACTCCTCTATCAGTGGGGGAACTGGCTGGCAATTCTGTAACTAGGGGCAGATCTAGATCTACTTCTCAGTCCTCACTCACCCCCCTACCTAACATATGATCAATTTCCTAATTTGGAACATCAGAGGGATTGCTAATCCCCTAACTTTCAAAAGGCTCCTGTACCTTAATAAAAAATATAAACTTTGGTGTATTTCAATCTTGGAACCCTTGGTTCACAAGTCTCCCTGGAAGATAATTAGCAAATTACATGGATTCACTCATTATGCAAATTGCAATAATAAAATTTGGGTTTTCCGCGAAAAGAGGTTTCTCGGATCTGTTCTCATTGATAATAGCCAATTCATTCATTCTTCATTTCGGATTAATGGGAGAGCGAGCACTCGCAACTTTTGTCTATGGTGGGCTGCAATAGGGATGATAAAAAATTGCTTTGGGACCAGCTTCAAGAGATCAGTACCCACTTGCATTCACCTTGGTTAGTGGGAGGGGATTTTAACAGCATTGGGTTTACCAGTGAGAAGAAAGGTGGCAGGTCTCCCAGGCTGTCAGATATGACTAGGTTCATTGATAACATCACTGCTGCTAATCTCTTTGATATTGGTTTTAGAGGCTCTGAGTTCACTTGGAAGAGGGGAAATATCTGGGAGAGACTTGACAGGGTCCTGGTGAATAATGAATGGCTTGCTAATTGGCTCCAAACATATGTTACCCACCTAAATTTTTCTGGATCTGATCACAGGCCCCTCCTTATCTCTATAACTTCTCCTAGCTGCTCCAATACTCCTCCTCCATTCAGATACCTAAATGTTTGGTCCACTTTTGAGGGGTTTCACAATGTGGTGAAGGATAATCGGCTTTGTGAGGACCGATCGGATCCCTTATTAAAACTTTGCATGCCGCAAAAAAATTTAAGCAAAGCCCTTAGAAAATGGAGGCTGGACATCTATTGGGGATTTTTCATCGTTGCCGTTAAAGAAGCCGAGAAGGAACTAACCGAGTGGAAGCTGCCGTTGAGGCCGGAATTGAACCCTGAAGAAAGTTTCTATATTGCACAATTGAATCTCCTCACAGCCTACGTAAAAAGCTGGATCAATACCTTATACAGAAAGCTGCCTTTAACCATTTTCTCCATGGGGATAGAAATACCCAATTTTATCATGCCTGCATCAAATATAGAAGAAAATGCAACACCATTCACTCCATCTTTTCAGCTGAGGGGAGAAAGCTGCTTGAAGACAATGAGATTGGTCTGGATGCTGTCTCATATTTTGAAGGACTCCTAAATCACAACCCCTTGTGCAGAAAATCTATTGATAGTTCCTTGTTCCATGAGAATTTCCAATACACCAGCAATCTACATCTCACAGATATACCCTCAGCTCAGGAGATCTGGATGGCTGTAAATTCTATTGACTCCTCTAAAACTGCAGGCCCTGATGGGTACACTGCTGACTTTTACAAGAAGGAGTGGAATCTGGTGGGGGATGATGTTGTAGCTGCAATCCAAAGTTTCTTCCGGGGCCAACCTTTGCCTAGTTATTTCCGTGCCTCTAGCATGGTGTTGATTCCAAAAACCTCTACTTTGCGAAAGGTGGGAACATTATAGACCTATCGTCTTACCTCTGTGATCGAGAAAGTAATCAGAAAATTATGGTGGGGAGACTACAACCTCACTTGGATAAGATTATCAGCTTGAATCAATCTGCATTTGTTAAAGGCAGACTGATTACTGATAATGTTTTGCTTGCTCAAGAACTCTTATTGGATCTAAACAAAGCCCATAGGGGGGGCAATCTGATTTATAAGCTTGACATCCAAAAAGCATATGATACTATAAATTGGGACTTCATCATTGAAGTAATGACTGCTAGGGGATTCAACCATCACTTCTGTAATTTCATCTCAAGGTGGCTAAATTCCAATGAACACTCTATTCTAATTAATGGGTCTGCTAGAGGCAAGTTCAAAGCTACTAGAGGACTACAGCAAGGAGACCCTTTATCTCCCACTATCTTCATCCTTGCAGTGGACTATTTCTCCAGGATGGTTGATCATGAGGTGCTGAACAAATCCTATGCAAGGTTCCACCACAGATCTAATATCTCCATTTCTCACCGATGTATGCTGATGATATCATGGTGTTTTCCAGGTGCTCACAAATCTGCTTGTTAAGAAAGTCAAACAGATGTCTCGGACTCCTTTCAACAACAATCGTGTATGGTGTTTAACACCGATAAATGTCAACCGATTTTCTCTAATTTGACAGCTAGTCCTGATCAAGCAATGGATTTTGAACTACACTGGATTCCAAAGTGTTTCCCCCCTCTTAAATACCTTGGAGCATACCTCACTGCAGGCGGATCCAAACGGATACATTTTGATGATATCATGGTCAAAATCAACTCCCGACTCGGCGAGTGGACCAGCTCTTTTCTATCTAATGGAGGTAGGATCACTTTGCTAAAGAGTATCCCGACCACCTTCCCTTCTTACCTTCTCCAAATGGTCACCATGAAGAAAAGCACCCAACTTCGGATGGAGAGGGCATTTAACGAGTTTCTTTAGGTGGCCGTACAAAGCAACCCCACTGGACCTCTTGGCAAACTGTTGCCAAACCAACTGCTGCAGGTGGCTTGGGATTGAAAGGCCTCCCACACATCCAGCAAGTGAACTTTTGTAAACTTTGGATACACTTCAGAGCTCAAACCTCATTATGGGCAATGTACATGATGGGGAAATACTGCGGATCCGTACACCCCTCCCGGTGGAAAGAAAAGCTGGGGATTCCGGAACTTGGGCCAAACTCGCTTAATGTTAGAAAGACTGCCAGAGGACTTATATATCCGGAACCCAGGTAGGGGTGAAATCAACTTACGGCTCGACAATTGGTGTCCTAAAGATTGGTTGGTTGCTAAAGGCCCACACATTGAGCACTCATCCAAAGTCTCGATTTACGGGATGGGCATAATTGGTCCATTCCCCACCTTAAAGCCATTCTCCAAGATCAATCACGCTCACCGATTTCTACCATCGAATTTAATAGAAGTCTGTCCACGACTCCATTTGCGAGCCCATACATCAACATCGAGTACCTCCAAAGTTTTTTATAATACCCTATACCGGTGGACCCCCGTACCTTGGCATCTTCGTTGTATGGAATCGGCTTTTGTCCCCCTCCATGGCCTTCCTATGTTGGAGAACCCTCCATAAATTAATCCCCACTGATGACATTCTGAAGCTTAAAGGACTCAGAGGCCCTTCCAAATGTGTCTTATGCAATTCTAATGAAGAATCAATTCCACATTTGTACTTCCACTGTCCTTTCTCTATATCTGTTTGGCAGCAGCTTTCTGTCAGCAGGCAAATTAAGAATTGCCACTGGGAAGAGTTTAGCAGTTTCTGGTTGGAGGGGAATAATCAGAAAATTCAAGTCATCCACCTCATTGTCATCTGGTTTCTGTGGATGGCTAGGAATAGTGCTAAGTTCAATGGCATTGCTTGCCACTACTACCAAGGTGGTGAAAAAGCGCAAAGCTTATTTACATAAAATTATTAGTTACAAAAGATTCACCAATATTTTAAATATGGATCTCCCTACCATCGCTACTCCTACCCCAAAGGTCATGTTGGTCGGATGGCTTCCCCCACTAAACCAATCATCAAAATTAACAACGATGGCAGTTTCTCAAATGAGAGAGCGGGTGTTGGTGGCATCTTCAGGAACTCCTTGGTCGATGCCTTCTCTATTTCCATGCTCCGAGTTCTAGCTATGGATGCTCTGGAAGCTGAATACATTGCAGTCCTTTATGCCCTGCAGCTTGCCCATTCTGCACATTGGTCAAACCTCTGGATTGAAGTTGATTCTACTGCTCTTGTCCACAGCTTACACCAGGTGAGTGCTTCCTCTTGGAGGCACAATTATTGGACCTGCCAGATTCATCAGATCACATCTCCCCAAACTATTTTCTCTTCAATTTTTAGAGAAGGTAACAAAGCCGCACACTGGTTGGCAAATAAGGGTGCAACTTCTCGACGAGTGAGGGTATCTACCACCCCCACACCTGAGTTAAAGTTGATTATTGCTGGAGATATGCTGAGCCTTCCACATCTTAGACTGGTTAATGCCAATTCTCTTTAGCCCATTCTGCTGTTCTTGGTGGAAGCTTTTCCACACACTCTCTCCCCAGTATTTTGTGTTATCTCTTTTGTATCTCTTTGAATGGGTTTTTTTGTTACTGGGTGAGAATCATAGGGGTCCTAGGTGGTACTCTTACTTCTTCTGTACTACATTTTTATTTTAACATGTAAGGAGCCACTGTCTGCTCCTTTTTTTAAAAAAAAAAAAAAAAAATATATATATATATATATAATCAGAAATAATTAAAAATAAAATTAATTTTCTTTATTAATTATAACAGTAGTATATAATATTAAAATTACACTACAAATTGAGTATGTTTCAGTACTTAAGTGACCCAAGCAAATATTTTAAATTCCAAATTAAGAAGTTACTAAGTTCCATTGCTTTTGAGCTAAACAGCCCTATGAGCTTTGACATATGGAAGGGAAATGCATCGTGGCCGAAGCCTCGCTCCAGCTATCGCCAAGCTCCACTGAGACCGTGAGCTCTCGCAATTTCCGTTCAGAAACGTTGTTTCCATCCGTCGTCAGGCTACTTCTTCTCCTTTGAACCGCTGCCATCGACGATGAATTTGACGGCGTTTCTGCAGCTTCCGTCTCCTGGATATGGCACCACCGCTCTGCCCTGCCACCAAGCCCCCCGGGCTAGAAACCCTTTCTTTTCTCCTTTTTCCAAATTAATTATTCGGAAGAATGGGCCTCATATCCTCGGGTGAATCTTTCTCACCCTTGAGTCTTGATTGGTATTTTATTGTTTTTTGTGGTGCTTCGGACTTTTGATTCTGCATGTTTATGGATAATGGAAGAATTAATGATTTTTATTAATTTTTTATTTTTGGTTCTTTGTGGGTAGATTTTGGTGTAAGATACTGTTGTCTTAAGGAAGAGGATAGGATTATTATTATTTTTTTAGTAGACTTGAAATTTGGTTATTAAGTCAAAAAGGAAAAATGGGTTGAATTTCTAACTAATTGTTAACTAAGATTGGTTTGCTTTGATGAGGTTCACACGTCATTTAGTTAGAATTTTTGCTCAAATTTTAACGTGGTTAAAGACAGTACTCAAACATAGCCTTGAAGGCCCCGATTGTATTATGACGCAACTTCCATAATTTATTGCGGATGGTTTTATTGTACTGTTAAAGGTCAGCCGCCCCACCTACATTCTTTGGTGGAGTTGGTAGGTTACGTTCCTCATAGTCGGAATTCTAGATGGAGAGTTCATTTTTGCTGCAATTAACAACTACTCGGAGTCTCTGACTTTTTAGTTGCTCAAAAGTCCATCTTTCATAACGTATATGGAACTTGCGTCCGTCTGCTAAAAGTTCTGAATTTGCTGTGCTGTCTGCATCAACAGTTGAGTTGGCCTTTTGTATTTTGAACAATATCAATATGATAAACCAGGACACTGAATTAGATTGGTTTTCCGACATTCAAAAAGTTGATCAAACTTAGTGTGATTTCTTATGTCTGTACGCAACACAGTTTTCTTTTTATTGAGTGTAGAGAAAATTAATTAGAGCACCAAGTCAGAAGTATATTCACATTACGTGATAATATAGTTATCATTATACCAGCATCTACAATTTGGATGATGTGGAGCTGAATGAAATAGTTCAGTTAATGGCATCAGGTGTCACTAGGAAATGATTTAGATTTACTTTTTATGTTTTTTCTATGATACTAGACTGCATCTTTCTATGGGAAGGGAAATATTGTACGTCCATTATTTGCCAATGAATTATTTCATGCCTCTTAATGGCTTTAACCTTATGTCTTCAGTCATTTTTGTTTGTCGAGATATTTGCCATCCTTTGGGCTATTGGCATTTAGATTAAATTGCTAGAAGGCGATTGAACTTCCATTTCAATTTATTGTAAAAAATTTTCATTTACGTACTTTTGGTAGTTTCAGTAGATTTGATTTCACTTACATTTTTATTATAAACTATTACAAAGGTATTTAAAGAAATTATCTAATAAGTGTTCATGTTATGCTACATGAAATATGATAGGACCTTACTGATAGAATTCTAGCATAAATTGCTAGTTCGCAAGAGTTTAGTAAAGCTTCATTAAAAATATAAGAATTAGCCAAACTCTCAAGTTTCAAGCAAAACTTTACTATACTCAATTAAAACTCTTTAAGTTTCAATCAGGACTTCTAAAATAGTCGAGTTGAAAATATTAATGAGTTTTTGATCAATTTGAAATGAAACAAAATTGCAACAATGATATCAAATTGAAACACTAATACCACAGACCGGACCATCTCTGGTCTATTCCTTTTTATAATTCATTTTATATTATTTCTATAATCTCATTTCATAATACTTATGTGAGATAATCATCAATATCAATTATGTGGTGCATTTATGTAGATGCCAATCGAGCACTACAGAAGAAAATAAAGTGAATTCACTGTCCAGTTCTAATGAAGAATCTAAAGTGAAAAGAAATCTTCTTGACAATGCAAGCAATCTTCTTACAAGCATCTTAAGCGGTGGAAAGCTAGGATCTATGCCGATTGCCGAAGGTGCTGTGACAGATTTATTTGGTCGGCCCCTTTTCTTAAAGCTGTATGATTGGTTTTTAGAGGTGTCAACTCTTCTTGCTCATTGCTCCATCATTTTACTGCTCAGTTCCATGAGTGATTTTGTTACTATCAATTACATGTATTCAAGCCATCTGCTTTAAATGTGATTATTAAGTTTCATTTTATTGCATTATTACAGCGCTAGTTCATTTGTGCATCCAAAATTCCAATTTTGGGAATATGAGTTGCATCTTGCATTGTACTATTTTATGCGACATTTCAGTTCTTGAAATTTAATTGCTTAACGCTTTACAAAATTGATACAACTATCGTCCTGTTCGGTTGTCTTGTTGTACTAAGAAGCATATTGTGAGAAATGAGGAGAGGATTAAACAGACACCTTTGAGGCAGCTGAATATAGCCTATTCTATATGATCAATTTTATGACACCAATGGCAGATAAATATGTACTTCGTTATCCCATGAATGAACATTATCAATTATTTTCCTATTTCAGGTTTTATGAAGAACTTAACATACTTCCTTAACATTTCCATGGATTATCCTTTGAATTTTTGACCTTTATTATTTTCATAATTTATTTTTTTGTGCTTTGCGTTTTTTTTTTAATCTATGGAAGTACCTTCTAATAGTTCTTACTTTATACTTACAGCCAGGCACAACTGGGAAGGGGTTCATGTGTGCGTGCATGTTTTCTATTCAAATTGATTCTCTAGATATCACTGACAGCTTACCTTGATTATCAGGTCTTATATTGACTGCAATTTGGTGCTGACACAACATTTTTGTCCATTCATTAAAGTTTATAGCTATGCTGCTCTCTTCTTGCATTTTAGCCTATGCCTAACAGATTATATGTATTCTCATCCAGTTAGAGATAGCATTTTACTCAAATCCAGGTGAATTATAGTAATCACATCCTCGCCTTGTTGCATTGAACGCCACTTCCCTGTGAAAGCAAGCCACAAGACAAATTTCAATCTGTTTACCATCCTTACTTTCTGTTTACCACACCTAGTAGCCCATCATTTGATCCATAAGACTTATTTGAGTTTTATCATAGATCGTACTTTCCCCTACATAATCCCACCAACTGTTTGCAAAATCCTTTTCTACAGCTTTATTCTTAAATGTACAACTGACTTGAGTATTATTACTTTCAGAAACTTTCTGTGCCAATGACAGTGGAATTCTTTCTCTGATCTTCTCCTTGTTTTATGCTTGCCTTGACAATTTTTCTATCATAAAGTATGCTTCCTTTTCAAATATGACCTCTATTTCATTCATGTCAGCTAGAAGGACTTTCCAAATAGCAAGCTTTTTGATATTATTATATTCCATCAATTGCTTACATTATAGACCATGATGAACATTTGTCATTAGAGTGGATTATTTTGCGTCCTTCAACATTCTTTGTTTTTTTTTGCAGCTTGGTTCGGTTTACAAACTTGCATTTGGACCAAAATCATTTGTGGTGATATCTGATCCTATTGTTGCAAGACATATTCTTCGAGAAAATACATTTTCCTATGACAAGGCAAGTTGTTTTACGTTCATGATAAATCCTGCAGCTTGTTTACTTAATTCATGTATAATATTGTGGTCTTTTGTTTTGACTTACAGCATATCATAAGTACACTTGGCTTACTTGAAAGGACTGCTACATGAATTTATGCTTTGATTTTATATGCATTTTCTTCATTTCTGTATGGCTGATGACTATAAAGCTATTACAAGATATGGTCATTTGGTTGTCATATCTATCTGTTGTACTATAGCTGTTTAAAAAATTTTGAAGTTCGAGCCTTGGCCTAATAATCCTACTACCTATCAGAATTTTACCTCACTGTTGAAGCAGCCTTGGTCTTGTACATAGCATCTAAATCCGTATGGTACTCCACTAGATAGACTCTGCCTACGTTATCAGTCGTGCAGTGCTGGAATGCATCACCAACCGCAAAAACTATTGAGCTGGTGTGTGATCACGGAGTTCGGGGTGTGCACACTCGTACTTTTTGTGTTTTGCTTTTAGCTCTTGCACCTTTACGTATCACACAAGTATACGTGGTCGTTTCAAGTAATGTCGGATTTTTGAGTCCGGGTTGTCGATCCCACTGGAAAGGAGGCGTTACAATCTTAAGAAAGGTTATAGACTACTAAATTAGTTCTTAGCTTGGATGTATCTATACTTTTAAGGATATACTAATAATGATTTACTCCAATTAACTATTCTATTAATTATAGTAAAGTTTGGAGGAAATCAAGTGATAAGGTTACCCTCCCCTTTGTGATGGTATAAGAGGTGTGTAGATAGTGAATGCAATAAATTGAAAATGCTCTAAGTGACAAATAGGAGCAATTATCTTATTCATCCTTGTCGGTCATCCTTTCTTTTTCTTCGTTTGAAAAAATGATACCATCAAGAATTATTTGCTGTGAAAAATTTATCTATTTCATTTATCGCTTTGGCTTATATTGAGCCTTTCAACATTTACAAATAAATTTCTAGATTTATTCTTTTTACAAATATGACCCTCCATTATATACAAATTTCAACTCTTGCATTGCATTTTTTGCTAAATTCCTTTCCTGTACTCATATTTTTTTATAGCTGATATATTTTGGTTTTAGAAAAAGCAAGCTTATCTTTAAGCTTGGATCAGTAATTGCCTATTAATTGCCTATATAAATTATATTATATTTAATGAATTTTCCAGTGTTTTTGTTTGACTATGTTCATTTTCAAGATCAATGCTGTAGGAGAAAATAAGTAGCAAATAAAAACAAAATATTTCTATATAGCTTGCGAGATTGGTTAGAATACTAGTGTTAAATATGCTTTCTTGAGATTAACTGGATGCTCAATTTCTTCAAGTAGATGAAGGCTGGATTAAGATTAAATAGTTGATAGTTTTCGAAATCAAATAATTACCAAAATAAACAGATGATATTTGAAGTGTTTTGTGCTTCTTTTGAGTCCAGTTAATTCATTATCAAACTAATCTTTCTCTGCATGTGTTGCTGCATGTAATCAAGATAGGCTTATATTGAATTTCTCTCTTTATCTTTCATATTACTTTTGATAGTCGAATTAGGGTGCTGGAATGTGTGAGGGAGAAGTTCTTAAGTCTTAGAGTTGTTATTTATTTATTATTTTATTGAAAAATGGTGAGGGCTGTCTAGCACGTGGATGCCCAGGAAGGAAAGTGGAGGGGAGCATAGCATTTAGTTTGTTTTATTCATTTTTTTTTGGTAGTAATGTGGATTTCTAGTGTGAAAGCGCCAGCATGGCGTGTAGTAAGTAGGGAAAATTGGGTTGAAGTCCATTCCTACGAATTCAAATAATTATCTTTTTAATAAAAATAATTATAACAATATTCTTTTATTTAAACTATAATTATTATAATATATAATTAACATATTTTAACCAAACATAATTAAAAATAAGTATGTTTATATGTGTGTATATACTTTTATTTCTGTTTATTATAATGCATATGTTTATTCTCTTTAACTTTCAAATTTTTGTTGTTCATGTGTTCTAATTTGCATCCTCATCTCCTGCAAAAGTAAATTTCTCTCTTTTTTTTGCAGGGAATTTATACAACATTAAAAGTCATCTTTGGGAATTTTTGACATTTTTTCCATTGGCCTAATTCCTTTTATGAGATCTACAATTATTGAATAATAATAAAATAATACTTTATTTCAAAATGATTTGTTGTATTTGGGCTGCTTGGGTTTATGTTGATTGTCTTGGCCTATTTGACGACCTGTATTACATCAGCTAAATAGTAGGTGTGAAAGCTCCCTCTCAATCAAATGATACTGTAGTTGCATAATCTTATTGTAACGCCTCATTTATTGTATTAAGACAATTTGTAACATTTTTTAGGTAGGCTTTTGCTAACGTTCTTATTTTCTATTAAGGGAGTACTTGCTGATATTCTTGAACCAATCATGGGAAAGGGGCTTATTCCTGCTGATCTTGATACTTGGAAGCAGCGAAGGAAAGGTCAGAAAATTCCAAAAGAAGCTTACTAATACTTTTCTTAATATTTCTATAATGTCTTGATTTCACACATCTAATCTATCAAATTTTTAACAGTCTTCTACCTTTCACATGGATGTGTATTTTAAGTAACCTTTGATCCCCAATTTCTTCTATGTTCTCTTTGTTTTCATATGCTTATTTTTTAGAAGTACATGTAGATTATCTTATCCCTATTTGAGCCGAGTCTATATTTGAAATTCTTACCAAGTTTGCTGGATACCCAGTTTGTAGGTAGAGGTATTCTACTTATTCCGGTCAAATAAGAATCTATTGTAGATTTGAGAATCTTTCTCATTTTGAAATTTTGCTAACTTGTTCTAAAGGCTTTAATTTGACATTGGATCTATTTTCTAATACAAAAGTTGGGCTATGTCCATCACTTCAAGTTAACATGTTAAAAAATATAAAGGAAAATTTTTAAAAAGTTCACATCTATCTGATACGGGGGCTTTCCTCTCAATAATAATTATGTGGTAATGTACTTGCTACAGTACCGCGGGATTCGCTATCGCGGGAGACGGGTGGAAAAAATTATGTTTTTCTTTCTTATACTTTCTTTTCTTTTATTCTTCATTCCACTTTTAGTTATTTCCTATATATGTCTTATATTAGGGTTTGGAAGGAGGTTTTGGCATGAGTTTATTTATGTTCTTTCTACATTTTTCTATCTTCCAGCTGCCCCAACCACTTCTCTGTTTGCTGCCGCTATCCAGGACAGCAAGGAGTTGTTGTCCCCGCCTTTTCCTGCCTTCCTCACCACCGTGCCTCCCCTTCCAATGTGCTGCCGCCTTCAAAACCTACGCCCTACCCCTTCCCACTCACAACCAACTTTCAGAATTCACCTCCCTCGCCGCCGCAACCATTCAAGCCTCCCCCACCTCTCTCTGTCGCTACCTACCTGCTCCAACCCTCCCCCTTGCCATTTCCAGTCACCATCCGCTTTTACAACTACCCTTACAACCCTCTGATACTACCTAGCTGCTGCCCTCATTGTTCCAGCCGCCTAAATCAATCCCTTGTGCCGCCTTGTTGTTGTTGCAGCCCCCGACAAGTCTTACCACAACTTATCCACCTTCTAGAAATCTTACTAAATCTGTCACATTCCAACACCCCAACATACCCATTCCAGCCCACCTCGCCGACCTTCACCACCCTTGGAATATACGGCAGTTGTGTTTGTTTGTTTATGTTGTTACATTTCTCTTTCAACGTGTGAGTTATAATTGTCCAATTGGATTTGCATTAATAATATTTAATTTTTCTTTTCCTGTTTGAGTAAACTTCTGTATCATTTGGTATCAAAGCTAACTTAACCTTAGTCCTATTTTAGGGTTTCTAGCATCCGCCATACCCAAATGTATCTCCACCCCTCCATACACCCTCTTTCTCTTCCACAAACTCTAAGCATGCCACGATCGAGACAAGTGTCAGACGTCTGTCATAAGTTTTTCATGGAAGAGGTGTAACGACAACCTCGCCGAGTGCTACAACAACTTGATGAAATTGAGGAAATGAGACAATTTAAACATGTCACCCATAGCCACAACAGTGACTTGCTAGTTCAAATGAATTGATTGAATCTCTTCCACCGTACAAATGTTAAGGATGAAGAACTTCTACCCTAAAGACTTGATTTGGAATATCTAAGAGGCAGAATTTTGATGTAAAGGTGGATTTATTACATTTTAATGGCCACTTAGATTCAGATGAGTAAATTGAGTGGTTTCAGACCATGGACCTTTCCTTCGAGTACTAGGACATCTCATCAGATATAATGGTAAAACTAGCTATCCAGCAAGTTAAAGAAGATTGTGTTGTTTTGCTGGAAAAATTTGAAGCACTTACGCCATTGTGAGGGAAAAGACAATATCACTACCTTGTTCAAGATGAAACGGAAGATGCAGCGCCAGTATCTACTAGCTCACTATAGACTAGATATTCACACTCCGGCTTTAAAAGTGGAGAGACGACATCACTGGATGACTGTCACACCTCAAAGGCACAGTTCAACCTTAGGATCGAGTTGCAAGAGTACACCAAAGGGAACATCTAAACCCCACCTGAGGAGAAACTGATTAAGAGTGGTGAACAGTTAAAGTCAATCTGCATTACCAAATCCATCACAATCAGGAAATGTTTCAAGTGTCACAGATTTGGGCATACCGAGTCAGATCGAACAATAAGGATGATGATCTCTTTCACTGATCAGAGATCAATTGAAGTCAGTGAGCTATTAAAAGTTGAAGATTTTAGTGGGGATTCTCAACTTTCAATCGACGAGGAAGAGATGGCAATCAAGCTAGCTAAATTAGCATTATTTATTTGAGAATGGAGTGAGTCCGAGGTAATGGGCATCATGCAAAAATATGAAATTATTGTGTCTTAAACTACTGTTTTATAGGAGTTGAAATGAGCATTTGCAAAACTGACATTGGAAGTTCAAAACCCATGAGTTCGAGGAACCGATATCAGAAACATGACAACCCCATATAAGAGAAATTCAGACTTTTAAATATACAAACTACATCTTGAGTTGCCTCTACTGAGGGAGGTCCATCACATCAGAGGTGAGAAGCTTTTGAGCTACTACTGGAAGACCACATGGTGTCTTCTGGGCAGTAAAATTGAGTTAACAATGTACCCACTGAAAGATGATCAGACATTATAGATGAACTATAGCGTGGGGAATTGCCTTAGAATTTATGGAGAAATGAACATTCTACAGTAAGATCTTTGTCCATTTAGAGAAGAAGAAGAGAAATCTCCCAAGTGGTTTTATTTTATTGTGGTCTAGTCTGCTATAGTTTTCATCACAGAGTTAATTTCTCGTTACATACTTGTTTATTAGATACACTTCAATGAGTACGAGGAGTGAAAGAAACCAATTACAGATTTATTGGTACGAGACTTGGTTCATGAGAATACCCATCCATGTACAGTTCTAGGTATGATCGTGGCAAAACAAGATGAATAATTATTGTATCAAGATGTATGAATGCTAATACCAATCAAATTGACTTATTGGGAGATTACAATGTTTCCGCTATCTTTAATGTAGCTGACCTGATGCCATACCGTGAAGAGACGGAAGCTTAGAAGGATGAGGCCGAGGCCCCCTTAACCCGGAGAGATTGATGCGGGAGCTTCTCTCAAAAATAATTCTGTTGTATTGTAGCTGCTACAATATCATGAGATTTATTATCATGAGAGACGGGCCAAAACAGTTTGATTTTTCTTTCTTCTGCTCACTTTCCTATTATCCTTTATTCTTTTTTAGTCATTTCCTATATATGTGTTGTACTAGGATTTTGAAGGAGGTTTTGATGTGAGTTTGTTTAGAATAGCCTTTGGTGTTCGTTTCTCCCTTGAAGGGCTATATCCAAGGGTTTTAGTGGTGCTCCGGTTGTATCTCCTTCCCGAGGTAGTGACTATCTTCTTTATCCTCTTCCGCATCCTCCTCACATCACTCCCGACCGCACCGTCCCTAGTGTAGCCGGTCGAAACATCTGTTCTTATTGTTCTTCAAGCAGGTTTTATCTTCCATCCGCCTCCATCCAAAACAGCAAGGAGTTGGTTTCCCTGCTTTTACCAGCTGTTCCCACCACTGTGCCTCCTGTTCCAACGCGCTGCTGCCTCCAGAACTTGCGACCTGCCTCTTCCCACTTGCTGCCACTTTTCAGAATTTGTTCCCTTCGCTTTCACTGCCATTCCAGCCGCCCCTTCCACTCCCCATCGCTACCTACCTGCTGCCTAGTCTCCCCCTTGCCATGTTCGGTCATCCCCCAGATTTTCCAATTTCCCTTACTACTCTCTGCTAATACGTAGCTGCTGTCCTCGCTGTTCTAGCCACCCAAATCCATCCCCCATTCCGTCTTGTTGGTGTTCCAGCCCCCGATAAGCCTTATCACAACTCATCTACTTTCTAGAAATTTTACCTGCTGAATCCTCCACCTTCCAATACCCTAACCTAACTATTCAAGTCCACTTCGCCACCTCCACTTCCCATGAAATACACTTTAGTTGTGTTTTTTGTTTCTGTTGTTGCTCTTTTAGATTGTTAGTTTTAATTACTTAATTGACTTTGCAGTAATAATATTTATTTTTCCTATTGTTATTTGGGTTAACTCCTTCCTATTGTTGTATGGGTTAACTCCGGTGTCACTTTCAACATTAAAAAATTTTATTGACATTGAAAACGTTAAGTTTTTAATATATATCATGTGCCCATAGGCGAGACCTGAGTTCTTAAACCGAGCTCTACAATCTAAGCAAACTACTGTATTTTTCACTCAGAAGGCAGAACTAATAATTGGCTGCCAACTTTTTGAATCTTGATTCGCAATATAAGCTATTAAAGTAGGGTCTTCAGTTGTTAGCTTTCATTACAATCTTTCTCTTAGTCAAGAGGAATACTAAGGGAAACCCTTCCCGATGATACTTTCACTCTTTTTATGACTCTTCCATTTTAGTAATTGTTTATTTTTTTTAAATGAAAGTGTCTCCTGCAGGAAAGTAAAAAAGGAATTCCTATGCTGAGATTTACTTTAAATGATGTGAAGCATTTATTTAAATTTGCATCCATTAATCTTCAACCAGCTCAATTTTTCTCCAACTTCCTTATTTACTTTATGCTACCTCATTGATATGTGGAATGGTAGGATTTTGGAATTGAGGGGGTATAAATACATGTTACTTGAGTTATAAAATAGGAACGACACTCATATAATTATGAATCAATTCCTTTCCTAGTAACCAACTGGATATAAAAGGAAAGAGATAATGTAGGAAATACATAAAATAGGAAATAAATGGAAAGGAATAAATCAATACTAATAACTTCTAACAAATAGGAAATAATCGGAAATGAAATAAATCAATACTAACTACTTCTAACACTCTCCCTCAAGTTGAAGCATAAATATTAATCATGTTCAACATGAGATTTGGAATTAGCAAATATCGGATCAGGAAGATGCTTTATGAGAATATCTATCAGTTCGCCAGTGGAGGGGACAAACGAAACACAAATTCCCGGAATTAAGTTTTTCCTCGATAAAGTGATGGTGTATCTCCATATGCTTGGTATAATCATGTTAGACTGGATTATGATCAATGCTGATGGTAGCTTTATTGTCACAAAACAGCTGTAGAGGAACGATGACCGACATATGTAATTCGCGGAGCATGATGTATAACTGAAGAGCTTCACACACTCTCAAGGATAAAACGAAAGTTGGCTACAACACTGCTACGGGAAACCACAAACTGCTTTTAACTTTTTCTACATGGCAAGGTTTTCCCACAGAAGGAGCAATAACCCGAGGTAGATCGTCGATCATGGATTAATCCGGCGCAACATCATCCATTAAACTACAACAGAGCGAAAGGTGTGACGAGGGAACAACAAACCTGAGCTTGATGTGCCGCTAGTGGAGGATCCGATGGGTAGCCGTGAGATGATGGTCGTAGGGGTCATGCATTAACTGAACTACAATACTAACGACGTGACAAATGTCCGAGCACGTATGTGTGAGGTAAACAAGTTTAGCTACTAGGCGTTGGTAGTGTGTTTTATTCACCGGAATGACATTGAGAACTTTTGCCAATTTCTCATTGAAGGTCCATCGGGATAGTTGCCTATTTGCAAAGAAGTAGATTAGTCTCAGACAGTAAATCTATCACATACTTACGTTGGGAAAGGCTGATTCCTCGAGATGACTAAGCTACGTCGTTTTCTAGGAAATAACAGAGAGAACCTAAGTGTTTCATCTCAAAATATGCAGTTAGCATGTCTTTGAGAGATTCCAAGGCCGGCTAATCGTTACTTGTGAGCACGTGGTTGTCTACATAGACGATGAGGATGACAATACAGTCACCAGATGAATGGCAGAAAAACAACATATGATTAGATTGGCCTGAGATAAACCATAACCACTACAACTTGCGTAAATTTATCTAACCAGGCCCGTGGGGATTACTTCAAGCCATTGATAGACTTCTGCAATTGACACACTTATCCACGGGAAGAAGTAAAATCAATGCCCGATGGGAGAAACACATACACTTCCTCAGTGAGATCGTCATTAAGGAAAATATTCTTGACGTCTAGCTAAGTAAGGTCCAGTCGAGATTCATGGCTATGGGTAATAGAACCCGAATGATATTTAATTTAGATACTGGAGCAAATATCTCTTCATAATCAACCTCATAAGCTTGTGAATATCCTTTGACGACCAATCGCTTCTTGTTGCTTTCAAAGGATCCATTGGAGTTATATTTGGTGCTAAAAGTCCACTTCTTTCTCGGGTAAGATCAACCACGTCCCAAGTATGGTTTCGTCAAAGAGCATTTGTCTTGTCTATGACAGTAGCCTTCCAGGATGGGTCAGCCAGCGTTGACTCAATAGTGGATGGGAGACAACGATTCATCAAGAATGTGGCAAAGCTATGGAATGAGACGTATTTCACCGTAGGATAAAAAGTGGATGGGGGAATTCAACTCATTAGTTAGTTTAGGAGTGATCCCCATAAGTTGAGAGAGCATCGTTGTGGGGACGCGACCAAAGCGGACTCCAAGATCTTCAGCGGGGCAGCACACTCGACGATAGGGGCCTTGGGACATGTCTCAATAGAGGGTTTTGTATAACTATTCTTCCCTAACACCGCTCCCTTTCCGATACTGTTGGACATTCTAACCCCCCCACACCAAACCACCCACCCACTTGAGGCAGTTTTAGGGAAGAAGGGGACATTTTCAAAAAAAAGAGACATTGACACTCACATAAATTTTATTGGTGGTAGGTTCAAGAAGCTGATAGCCTTTTTGAGTGGAGAAATAGCCATGGAAGACATTTAATTGAGCGGATATCAAGTATACTATGAGTCGGGTAAGTGTTCCGAACAAAGGCAGTGCATCGAAATGTTTTGGGATCTAATGCACAAAAGAGCTGATTGATAGGAAAGCATGACATCAAAATCTTTAGAAGGGTCCGAAAGTTGTGGATCTTTGTGGGAACTCTGTTGATGGGGTAAGTGGCGCTGTGGATGACATCATTCCAAAAAAGTTTAGGAACATGAGTTTGAAACATAATGGAACGAGCAATTTCGAGAAGTGTCTTTATTTCCGCTCGGCTACCTTATTTTGTTCAGGTGTATCCTTACGTGAACTATGATAGAGGGTGCCATTACTAAGGATTCTTCCAATATAGAGTTAAAGTACTCACGACCATTGTCGGTTTGAAGGACTTGAAGAAAAGTTTTGAATTGTGTCAAATGAAGGAGAGGAAATTTTTAAAAGTGACCCCAACCTCAAATTTGTTGTTTAATATATACACCCAAGTAGTTCAAGTGTGGCCATCAATTTGAGTGACGAGTTATCGTTTATTGGTATATCTCGAAGTTTGAGAGGGTGCCCATAAGTCAATATGAAAAAGTGAGAAGGAGAGGAAGGAGTGTAAGGGTGAGGTAGATATGGTAAATATTGATGTTCAGCTAATTGACAAATTTTACATTTAAAAGAAGATAATTTTTATGGATAAACATCAATGTTTATAATTGTTTTAAATAGTGAAAATTACGATGACCTAGATGACAGTGTAAAAGCATAATTAGACATGCAATAGAAAGGGAAAAATGACAAGTATGAGAGTCTGCATTATCCATGCCATTTTTTGAAAAAATGGAGCTCGACTACTCGCTTAGCAGTTTCAATCATTTTCGCCGAACGATGAGCCTGAAAGACACAAATATCAGGAGAAAAATGAGCAGTGTAATTACGTTCACATGCTAATTTACTGACTGATAAGAGGTCACAGTTAAGTAAATGAACGCGTAACACAGATCCTAGTGTCAGTCAGACTGTTAGTACAACTAACTCTTTACCCGTAATGGAATTACAGGAGCCGTTGACAATTTTAACAGAATCTCATATGGAGCATGAGAGTATGTCGAGAAAAAGTGAGAATACCAATTCATGTGGTCCGTAACACCTGAATATTAATCCACTAGCTCAAAGAGGAAAACCAACGAATGCCGTAGAGATGTTACCTTGACGGAGACGAGAGTTTGTTGGGTCAGGGGAGAACTAACTGGATCCAAGTAGCTAAATTAAATGTTGCATCTGATTCTTAATAGTGTCCGGTGAGTCGCAAATGTGTCAAGTAGGAATCAACTGAATTGTTGTCGATTCTATGAAAATATGCATTTGCATTACTATTAAAAAAGGTACAAAAATGCATATATGCATCTATGATGTACAAAAACGAGACTTATTATCTACAAGTATGGTAGATAATTCCTTATCCCCATCTACATGCATCAAAATGCAAGAACCACTAAGGGCGCGCTTAACACAAAAATGGGTAGTCCTGTTACATTTTCACGGTGTATGAAAAAATAAAAGCTGCTCAAAAGACAAAAGAAATACAAAATCCTGTGCATCATATGGTCATTTGCACTAAGTCCCCCGCTTCATCGTGGATCACAAAAAGTGTGAGATTAATATTGTCTCCCTCAATGATGATACCTCGACACTCAAGCATCCATAGTTGGCATATATCTTGAAAGGATTTATTAACTTGATGTTCAACTTGGGTGCTATTCCAATGCTAAAAAAGATGCTTTGTAGCAATAATGCCAACACCCCTTTCATCGCGAATAATGATGTTGGTACCAGCTGCTCCAAAGTAGAAAATTTTAATAGAATCTCATATGGAGCATGAGAGTTAGAAAAAGTGAGAATACCAAGTCATGTGGTCCGTAACTCCTGAATCATTAATCCATGAGCCCAAAGAAGGAATGTCAATGAGTTCCATAGAGATGTTACCTTAATGGAGATGAGAGTTATTTGGGTCATGGGAGAACTAACTCGGTTCAAGTAGCTGAATTAAATGTTCCATCTAATTCTTAATAGTGTCTGGTGAGTCGCAAATGTGTCAAGTAGGAATCAACTGAATTGTAGTTGATTCTGTGAAAATATGCATTTGCATTACTATTAAAAAAGGTACGAAAACTATGCATATAAGCATATATGATGTACAAAAAAGAGACCTATTAGCTACATGTATGGTAGATAATTCCTTATCCCCATCTACATGCATCAAAATGAAAGAACAACTAAGGGGGCGCTTAACACAAAAATGAGCAGCCCTGTTACATTTCAACTGTCTATGAAAAAATAAAACCTGCTTAAAAGACAAAAGAAATGCAAAATCCCGTGTATCATGTGGTCATTTGCAACAGTCCCCCGCTTCATCGTGGATCACAAAAAGTGTATGAGATTAATATTGTCTCCCTCAATGATGATACCTCGACACTCAAGCATCCATAGTTGGCTTATATGTTGAAAGGGTTTATTAGCTTGATGTTCAACTTGGGCGCTATTCCAATGCTAAAAAAGAGGCTCTGTAGCAATCATGCCAACACCCCTTTCATCGCGAATAATGATGTTGGTACCGGCTGCTCCAAAGTACTCAATTTTAACAGAATCTCATATGGAGCACGAGAGTATGTCGAGAAAAAGTGTGAATACCAAGTCATGTGGTCCGTAACACCTGAATCATTAATCCACGAGCTCAAAGAAGGAAAGCCAGCGAGTGCCGTAGAGATGTTACCTTGACGGAGATCTGAGTTTGTTGGGTCAGGAGAGAACTAACTGGATCCAAGTAGCTGAATTAAATGTTCCATCTGATTCTTAACTGATGAGTCGCAATTGTGTCAAGTAGGAATCGACTGAATTGTAGTCGATTATATGAAAATATGCATTTGCATTACTATTAAAAAAGGTACAAAAACTATGCATATATGCATCTATGATGTACAAAAAAGAAACCTATTATCTACAAGTATGGTAGATAATTCCTTATCCCCATCTACATGCCTCAAAATGAAAGAACCACTAAGTGCGCGCTTAGCACAAAAATGAGCAGCCTGTTACATTTTCACGGTGTATGAAAAAATAGAACTTGCTTAAAAGGCCAAAGTAATGCAAAATCCCGTGCATTATGTGGTCATTTGCACCAAGTCCCCCGCTTCATCGTGGATCACAAAAAGTGTATGAGATTAATATTGTCTCCCTCAATGATGATACCTCGACACTCAAGCATCCATAGTTGCCATATATTTTGAAAGGAATTACTAGCTTGTTATTCAACTTGAGCGCTATTCCAATGCTAAAATAGATGCTCTGTAGCAATAATGCCGACACTCCTTTCATCGCGAATAATGATGTTGGTATCGACTGCTTCAAAGTAGACAATTTTAACAGAATCTCATATGGAGCATGAGAGTATGTCGAGAAAAAGTGAAAATACCAAGTCATGTGGTTCGTAATAACTGAATTATTAATCCACAAGCTCAAAGAAAGAAAACCAGCGATTGCCATAGAGATGTTACCTTGACAGAGATGAGAGTTTGTTGGGTCAGGGGAGAACTAACTGGATCCAAGTAGCTGAATTAAATGCTCCATCTGATTCTTGATAGTGTCTGGTGAGTCGCAAATGTGTCAAGTAGGAATCCACTCGATTTTGTGAAAATATGCATTTGCATTACTATTAAAAAATGTACAAAAACTATGCATATATGCATCTATGATGTACAAAAAAGAGGCATATTATTTACAAGTATGGTAGATAATTCCTTTTCCCCATCTACATGCATCAAAATGAAAGGACCACTAAGGACGCACTTAGCACAAAAATGAGCAACCCTGTTACATTTTCACGGTGTATGAAAAAATAAAGGCTGCTTAAAAGACAAGAAATGCAAAATTTCTTGTGGGACAGTCCATACCATAGCTACAACTGGAATCACAAGATGCTGACACAAGAAATAGTGAAGGTGCATCGGAGATGATAATGTTGAGAGATAAGATAGTGGATGACATTTTTGAATCTTGAATGACCTTGCTTGTTAATTTAAAAACTTTTATATTTACTGTATCTCAATTGTATCACGGATATTTTTGGATTTGAAACTTTAATGTGATTGCTCTTTGTTTATTTTATGTTTGAGTTATATATATACATTTGAGTAGGTTTGCGAGGTACATGATGAGACTACGGACTTTATGAGTTATTCTGGATGACCTATTCCTCATTGTAGGTTCGTTTTACGTGTGAAATGAATGCAATCGTGTAGCTTTTTTCTTCTCGGCGCATCAGTTTATGAGGTGTTTGTGGTTGGTTTTTTTGTGTATATGCACAATGAAGACAACCAAATACCTTTGTTCTTTTTGGATTAGCAGTTCTTAGGCTACTCTGGATGGTCTTTTTTGGTGATTTGCACATGTGACACAATTGAGGTTGGTTTTATGTGAGTTAAAGGCTATCAAGATTTCATTTCTTTACAAGGTCAACTGTCGTATTGTAGTGACAAATTAGTTGGTTGGTGTGGGGAGTTCTCCGAGCCCTCAGTGGTTTTTTTGGTCTTTTATTCTATGTTTGACTTTTTTATTTTTTTTCTCGCGGGCTTGTGAGATACATGATGAGACTTCGGACTTTATGGGTTCTCTGGGTACTCATGCCCGCTATTTTTTTAATCAAATATTTGTTTCTTTATTTAATATGTTTCTTATTTTCAATTTCCACAATTTTTTTCTATTTCATCTAATTTTATGACTGATGTTTTTTCTCTTAAATAATTGTAAGAAGATGAGCTCCATGTTTTCAGGTGTTGACCTCACTTTTGTCGATGTTTAGTTTTCCTCCTAGGATTTAGGGTTCTAGCTTTAGGAGCTTCCCCGACGATCTTAGATCCCTAGCAGTGGGCCCACCTCATTTTAGAATGCTCGAAGCTTCCTCGTCACTCTTTTGGAATCCGGACGAAATTCCGTACCTCTCAGCTCGCAGCGGGTTGGAATTGACGTTAGGAGTCCAAATCGAGTTCCTATGGGATCACGGACGCTAGGACGACGCTCGTGCACGTTTCCTGCACCACCGAACACAAATCCTCGAGCCACGGCCTCGACGCTTTCAACCACCTCGCAACGGATCAAGATTGAAGTCAGAACGCCGGGACGATCAACGTTGAGTCAGAATTTCAAAAAACGCCGGATTTGATGCACTTTCGACGCGACCGTCGACGAGGTTGTCCAAACGACCTCGGATGACGAAACGGACTGCGCCGATGCGTCCGGAACATCGATTTCACCTAAAATTGATATTTAATTCGCGACGATAGCTCGTCGGGGAGGAAACGCCGAAAACTTATATAATAATAATGATATTATTATTATTATTATTATATATTTTATTTTCCTCCTAAGCCCTAAAACCCCCCATTCTCTCGCTCGGCCCATCTCTCCCGTTCTCCTGCTCGCACGCCAGGTCGAGCCCTCCCTCTCTCTCCCTCATCTTCGCGGCGAGCGAGGCGACCCATCTCTGCGCGATCCCCTCCTCGAGCCGCACGCATCCATCTCTTATCTCAGGACGCTCCATCCCCTCCTCTGCGCTCCCCTGCGCGAGCAAGTTGCCCGACCTCTATCCCGCGCCTGCTCCTCTCTGCGGCGTCTGCCGCTGTTTTCCCGCCTCCCTCGGCATCGAGCCACTAGGGGTAAGTTTAAGTGAGCTCTTCTCCTCCTCCTCTGCCTATAAGTGCCCCATTTGGGGTGAGATTTAGGGCTGACCGATTTTACCTGGAGGAGGGGAGGTGCTGCTGGGTTGAACTTTGACCTTCTTGCTTTGCTTGTGTGCTCCACATTGGCTGATAACCTCTTTTCTCTCCTTTATTCTTTTAGGTTTGGCCTAGTGTGGCTTGTGGCTTTGGTGCGTTTCTTCCTGTTTAGCCTCTCGGCTGGGCATTCATATGCCTTGGGGATGATCTGTTAGCTAGCTTGAATACTTGTTCTTTCTCCCCTTTTCATTTTAGCAACATGTTAGCTTGTTGTTATGGTTTCATTTGGGAATATTTATCATTTGAAGCACATCAAGGATGAAAGCATGAGTAGGAATAGAAATTTTGAGCATGTTACTATATGAAATATTGGTGATTTGCTTAGGAAAATGAGATATACTATGCTGTGAACCTTCCTCTCTCTCTTTCCTTTTATCTAAAGCATGAAAGTGTAATTTTGAGGCAAAGTATTAGCCTTTTTTTTTAGCATGTTGGGGTATGCATTATGAGGCCCCTTACCTACTCTCGTTTGGCATGAGTTATGGAAGAGCTTGCTTAGCTTTTTAATATGCATGTGGGGGGGCTCATTTCTTGCTCCTTATGGCTTTCCTTTACCAAAGTTGCATGCTAGAGAGCAGTTTTAATTTAATTTGGAGAAGCCTCATGTATGTTCTCATGTTAAGCATATGGTGGCTCTATATTTTGATATGTTGAATATATGGAAGTGTTTGTTTTAGCCTCATGCTTGGTTTGGTTTCAATCCTATCATGGCTCATTTTAGCCTCACCTGGAGGCTCGGTTGGCTCGATTTAATCCTTATTTGAAAGTCTGTTTTGGTGGCCTGAATTCATTTTTATGTTGAGTTTGATTTTTGGACTTTGTGAGGCCTCATTTGGCTCATTCTAGCTCTACCCGAGAGCCCTTTCTTGATGTATAATTGTGGCCCCTTTGTTGCAATGCTTTAAGGGATTTGTTTTGGCTTCATTTGAGCGGGCTCGGTTGCCCCATTCTAGCCCTACCCAAGAGCCTATCTTAAAGTGTTACACTTGTCTTTGCTCTAATGCTTTGAGGGATTGTTTTGATCTTGTTTAGAGGCTCGGTTTTGTTTGTTTTAGCCTCTACTCGAGAGCCTATTTTTAATGTATAATTGCTGTCCCTGTTTAAGAGCTTTGAAATTTTCCTTTTTTGAGCCTTGCTTGTGGTTGGGCTGGGTGCGGTTTTGTGTTGGGCTGTGGTCTCGGCCGTGTGGTGAGTCTTGTTGCTTGTAATGGCTTGATCCGACTTTTCTTAATGTTTGAATTGGGAGAATTTTTGAGGTTGCGGTCTGAGGCTCCCTTGGCTTGCTTATGAAGTGAGGTGATTAATGTTTGGATTTGGGTATCTTTTCTATATTTTGCTTGATGGAATTGGAGCTGAATTGGAATTTTATGTGAGCTTGTACATTCACTTTCTTATGTGTTAGAGGCTATGTTTGGAGTAGCCCTCCTTTTGAGCTTTGTGTTTATGCTTTGGCCGTGGGCCTCATTGTGGTGGTTTGCGGCATGGTGGCTTTACTTCTTGCTACCCTTGCCCGTGAGGTTGTTTGTGAGGAGCTGGAGCTTTCCTTGGCTTGCTTGTTGGGAAGAGATCTTATATGTTGAGGGCTTGGTGTTGTGAGGGGTCTCCTGCTCTTGCCTTGGCCGTGAGCCACTTGTTGCCCTCTGTTATAGCCTTAGCCGTGAGCTTCCCCGATTTCGTAGCCTTAGCTGTAAGCTTTTATTTGGTATTGTGGGAAGACTTTGCACTTATGATATATGAGGAGTTGTGCATCATTGGGAGGTCTATGTTTTAAAAGCTATCAATCGAGTTGGAGGTTGAAAAATCTGGATTTTATTACGGATTTGGAGATTCTAGTAGTGGGTTTTCCCCGAGTCATTTCTTTCCCGTTTGATTTATGAGGTTTTAAAAGATTTTCAGATTTCCTTCCTTTTTGTTTGGTTTTGTCTGAATGCAAAGGACACCCTTCTTGGGATCGATCCAGTTATGCCTAAGTAAGAACATGACATCCTCAGGATTGATTCAAGGACCTCGGGCTCCGCTTTCAGTGTTCTACTTTTACATGTGTTAGGGGCGTTTTAGATTAACTCTTCTCCTGTTTTGGTTCTTCTTGGATTTGGAGGCGAGTTAATCCCCTTTCTTTCCCCTTCCCGTTGATTTACTTGTTTTGACTATTATTGGAAATCGGTTCACCTCTTTTTACGAAGATTGTGTTAGGTGGACTGCTTTCCCCTCTTTCTTTCCTTGTTCCCTCGTCCCTTATTTTTCTCCTCGTTTCTCGGCTCGATGTCCGCACTCGCAGGGACGTGTAGGTGTGCACATATAGCCCCTTTGAGGTATATGTGGGGCCATCAGCGAGTGCCGTAAGTGCGGTGGGGACACTGATAATATTGCATAGGGAAGGTTACGAGAGAATCATAGAATGGTGTCGCCTGACTCAGAGACCCTGGAGAGGTAGAGCAGGAACTCACGACACTATTCGCCCGTCCTTGGGGTTTCTACTGCCGACGGTCTAAAGATGTTAGCAGTCCCAGTCCGATTAGGTGTAGTCGACCCGTGGACTAAAATATTTCAAAACAAAATACATACGTTTGAAAAATACAAAATTACCTCCACCGCGACACGGCCTTACATACCTACCAGCTTTTACTTGCATGCGAACCCAAAATGAAACGTGTGAAAATTTACAAAGGTCCACGGTCGAGCTACTCGAGTCGGGTTGAGTGCTGCCTTGCAGAAAGTCGGTCCAGTGGTCGAGCACGCAGGTGGGACATATAGCATGACTGCGAGTCCTTAACACCACCGTGCTTACGGGGCCTTTTCCAAATGCCCCATAGCTTTCTTACGGTTCGCCGTGAGTTTAGCGGGACATCTGTGAGTTTCTTTCGGTGCTTTTGCGGTTTTCATTACGACTTTGTTTTGTTTTCGTTCGTGGTTTTATTCGAAGTCTTCCACGGAAGCCCTTTTCTTTCTTTCTCGATTTTCTTTGTTTTCTTTTACGATTTTCTCTGTTCTCCTGTCGTCTTTCTTTCCGATTTATCACGGTTTCATACTCCGTTTTTTCGCACGTACGGTAGTACCCTCACTCACTTGCAGGTCTTTCCTACTGAGTTTACTCTTGTTTTTCTTGCACTAACGCATTTTCGCGGAAAACAATAAAATGAAACAATAAGCGGCGTAACGATACACGCGGAGTAATCATCGCCTACGGTACACTTGCAGTATTTTTCTACTTCTTTCCTTTACTGCGTAGCATGTTTTACTTTTCTAGTACCTGCTCCTGCTAGTATAGCATGTTTTACTTTTTCAGCGTATATACCTGCGTAGCATGCTTTACTTTTCTTCGTGCCTACTCCTGTTTAGCATAGCATGTTCACTATAGCATGTTCCTGCTCGTTTTACATGCTTCCGTTTACTGCTACCTCTGTCACTGTTGCACACACTCACTCTTGCAATAAAAGTGATAATAAAAATAAAATAAAACAACTTGCATGTTCACTTTAAGCTAAACTTTAAATCTAGCTCACGATCTTCTTACGACTTGGAAGCATGGTGGCAAGTACGGCCATCTTCAATGACAAAAACACTGTGTCGACATCAATGAAACCATTCTTTAGTCTAAATAACAAGCCTTAGGACTTCGAGCTAGTCCGCCTAGCGCGACATAAATCCTCACCTGTTTCTTTAGGCTTTTGCACCGCCCTGCTGTGCAATATAAGTCTTAACTCGCTTAGGATTTCGAGGTCGTCGTCCGATACTGCATAAATCCTCTTATCTTTCAGGTTGTTTGCATAATCAGGTGATTATGTAAATGTAATTCCTATAATTAATTGGCAAGATCGAAACTAAATAAATTCATTTTTCAAAATTTAAAGCCCAACCATAGGATAGTCTGGGACGTCATCGAGGTTCTCCTCGAGGTCCGTGACGTCCCCTACCTCTCTTCCTTTTGACTCTGGAAATAAATGTTCTACATTTGCGTCTTTCACTTATTGGATTTCCTACTACCGCACTTCTTCGAAAACCCTACCTTTTGAATTTATGAAGATAGATACCCTTGACCTAAATCGAGAGTTCTCTTAGGTGACTTCGGTCGTTTGAGGGGTAATTGATTATAGGGGCTTGCCTACATAGGAGAGCACTTTAAAGGCACTCAGATAATATAAACCCTATTTAATTCTTTTTGTATTAAATAGGTGAATTTGTCGGTTCACATAAAGGTTCGCGAGACCGAACGGATGTCATGAATGCTGTAGTTTATTTGATCGAACGATATCGTGAAGTAGGGTGTCTATTCTTCGGAATAGATGCGTTATTTGCGATATTACGCTCGTTCATTCGAACTGCTAAACGAATGAGATCCGTCCATTCTCATTCTCATATTTTAAAATTTAAAATTTTACTTTCAAAAATCAATATATATATTAAATTATATTTCAAAGCTTTTCATGGCTGACAACTTCGAGCGACTCACTTGAGATTAGCTCTACTCTCCATTATGATCGAGGGTTTCATCTTCATACATCGGTGATGTGTCCATGTCCTCATGATCCAGATTGTCATTCTTCTGTTAGCATACTTTGCTCATTTCCTTCTTGGGCAAGTACGGTCAACTCTCTTGATTTTAGAACCATCCGTTTGACCACCTCAAACGCAGTGGTTCGAAATCACTAGGGTTTTCTTTTGATTGTGTGGGGTCGGACCCCCGATAGGTGTGTTAGTGCGCGAGGTGCGTTGTGAATTCCACCCAAGACTGGGTCCTGAATTTCACTTTTACTCCGTGTCTCTCGGGTTTGATTTGCTATCGGCAAATTAAACCAAACTTCTACTTTCATACCTTTCATTCAAATTTTGGAATTAAACGAATAATGTTAATAAATTTAAAAGCCGAAAATAAAAATAAAATAAGGTGAAAACACCAAACATAATAAAAGAATTGCCCAGTTTGCAGTACAAGTGCGGTAGCTTGAGTACTTCCGTTGAAACTACAAGGCACGGACGTTACTGACTTCCAGAATTCTTTAAATGCCAGGAACGATGTCTTCGCCAAAGTTGATCTTTTCTTTCGCCTCCGGAGTAGTGTTCGCTGTGAATAGGGATGAGCTGCCTGAGCTGTTAGTCTTTAAGTTTGGGCAAGGGTTCGATAATGTTGAAGTTAAGTTCGGGATGTGGCTATTGAAATGATGAAGCCTAAAATGAGCAAGTCCGTTAAGCCTATTGTAGAGTTCAATCTGAAGTCTGTTGAGGAACTTCCCATGCCAAAGAAGGAATTGATTGAAAAGAACTCTGTTGTCATTACAAGCGTTGGGACGACTCCTGAGATCGATTCCGCTCTTCTTCGCGGATTCACTACCGCTGTACCAGTCGCTTCGCTAACTAAAGGAAAAGATATTCTACATGAAGAAGGGTCAGTCGATGCTTGTGTTCTACCGTCTGCTAAGTTCAAGATCGACTCCGATTCGAAGTCCGTACAAATGACTAAGGCACATGAATGTAAACGCGATCAGGAAATTCTAAAGTTCAAGCAGTCGCGACAGCAACCGCAACGGTCTGAAGAACAATCGTTCCAGTTGAGACCATACCAGGCAGATGGGAGACAGGGTCCAACAATGAACCAACGATTAAGCAAGGTATACCTGTTCAAAGAGGAGTCGATGTCGCGGATATTCCGTTACTTGATAAAGAGGCCGAATTCGGACTACGGAGCCAAAGAAGCTAGAGGAGGCCGGCAAGAAAGATCATCCCCAGTACTACCCATACCACCGGTTGCTCGGTCATACAATAGAAAACTGCTTTAGCTTCAAGGATTGGCTGGAGAAGAATTTCAGAAGCGGAAACTTAACGATCCCGAATGAATATTTAAAAGAACCTGAAAAAAGTTCTATAAATATGATTTCCTGTGATTCGATTAGCTTCTGCACGACGACACCGCTGCTGTTCGAGAAAATAAGTGATGCTTCTCGAAAACCTTCAACTGACCTTAAAGCTATCAAAGGAAAGTCAATTGAGTCCGCTTTGGAAAAGCTTCGACTAACATTGCACGACTGTCTAAAGATCAAAAAGAAGACTTCGAAGATGAAGATTACAACTTAACAGATTACATGGGGAGTGAATTCGCCGAAATCAACGTCATCGAGACTCGAGCCATGTTAGCCGCGAGTGACACTCCTCTTCGTGAGGAGGACACTGCGGATGAGTGGCAAAGGGCCTCCCAGCAGAAAGATGAAATTATTAACCGCCTCGAGAAGAGAATCGAAGGAATGATGGCTGTCATGGTTGCGACACGAGGGACGATCGCACGCACGACGAGTGGCATCCCGGAGATGAACCGGCCGGAGATTGTCCATATTGCCGACGAAAGAAGGGAGGTCGGCTTCGCAAACCGAGATGACTCGCCAAAGAAAGATTCAACTCGGAGTGTGGTGCCGGAAAAAGACATTAAACGAGTCGGTCGAACAGAGTGTGAAAGCAGCCTTACCCGATCGAAAGGGGGCGCGTCAGTTTCAAAGGGTAGACCCTATCCGGAGGAGTTCGATGTTGTCCCATATCCTAAGGGTTTTGTACCACCGACCTTTAAGACTTCCGATGGAACGGGCAACCCTCGTCAGCATGTTGCACACTTCCGAGCGAGTTGCTGCAACGCGGGGGGTAGTGAGGCATTACTTTTCCGCCAGTTCGTGAGTAGTCTTTCAGGAATTGCATTTGATTGGTACGCTGAACTGCCAAATGGGTCGATCAAGACATTTACAGAATTGAAAAATTTGTTCGTGAAGAGATTCGTCGGAGTACATCACCACATTACTATTGGAGATCTTATAATGGAGCGTCAGAAAACTACGGAGACTTTGGTGGAGTATATTCTACGGTGGAGAAACTTAAGCATGAACTGCGAGCCCCAATTGCAGGAGCAACATGCAATTGAGGTCTTACTCAAGAGCATCCATGGACCGATAGCTTTCATGCTTAAAGGCTCACCATCAAGTCGTTTGAAAAGTTATTCGATAAAGCCGACGGCTTACAAGAAGAGATTAAGCATACGGAATCCCAGGAAAAGACTGAAAAGCCCAGACCAGTGAAAGCTTTTGAGAAAAGATCCGGAGTAGTGGCAACGATCGACAAAGGAAAGCGATCGATGGAGATACAGACCGAGCAGATCACCTCGACACGATCGGCAGCGGCCGCACGCCTCGATGCGGTCGGTTTCACATCGGTACGATCGATCGCTTCCTCAGTTCAGTCAGCCGCCTCAGTGGTATGTTCCACACACACAGCAGTACTTTCAGCTACCGGAGCAGTACGTTCAACAACCACCGCAGTATATTCAGCATGTCCAACAGTACGGTCAGCGGTACAATCAGCCTAGTCAGCAGCCGTCTCAGCAGAGGTCGTACAAAGCAGGTGGAAGACAGATTCCAACAACGTCAGATCGGTTACACAGAAACTATTCCTTCAAGGATGATGCCGTGGCGAAGATCTTCAAGAATCTGATCGAAATCGAGTTCGGGTTGCTCGAGCCAAAGAAGCGGAGGAGATGAACAAGAAGGACCACTCCGACTTTTGCCCATACTACAGAGTTCGTTGGACATCTCATAAAGGAGTGCTTCGACTTTAAAGACTGAGCTGAGGAGAACTTCAAGAATGAAAGCGTAACAATCCCCGATGGATATTTGAAAGGAACTTGAAATAAGTTCTATCAATATGATTTTGGTGATTTGTTTGCTTCAATTAAATTCTACGCAATTGACAATGGATAAGACACTTTTTGATTACTATTGTACTACTTTTGTCGCTGAAAGAAGATATTAGCATGATCAGTATTGGTCTGTACCATCCATCCTACTGCAATGAATGGATGACAAGGAGTTTGCTTTTGTCCAGAATTGCTCAAATATTTGGAAAGCTTAAATTAGATATTTCACTAAGACTTCGACTTCAGGGAAGAGTGAAATTAATGCCCTAATAACTGGGTCGTTTACTTTAAGGAATTTGGACTGGGTCCTAAGGAAATTCTGAAATGACATAGTGTGGTTGAAATACGAGTAATTGACTCGGGATATCATGAGTTTTTTTTTTTTGAATTTCCCGCCATGTGACTGGGTCCAGACTTTCAAATAAGTTATAATACCCTAGGATTTATATTAAGGGACATTTCGGAATTATTAATTAGGGGAGTTTTGACATTCAAAATCTTTAACAGAAATATGTCTTGCCAGATACAGTAATTCTCAGAAAACAAAAGGAGCAATAAAAAAAATGTTCCTGAGGAGAAGCTTGAGGTGGGCACAAAATCAAAAATTGGTGTCTCAATCAAGACATTCAAAATCTTTAACATGTGCTCCACCAGATATAGTAATCCTCAATGAAAAAAATGGATGAAAAAAAAAGAAAAAAAAAGAAAGAAAAAGAAAAAGAATGCTCCCTGAGAAGAAGCTTGAGGCAAGCATATAATAAAAAATTAGTGTCTTAATCCTCCCCTGATTAATGAAACTTGGAAGACTACGCCAGAAGTTTCTCCGATATTATGCTTTGGAGAGAGTCGAGTGATTCTATGTCTTTTGGTTGGTCATTAATTGGCTCAGAAATATCTTTGGACAATGAAAAATGTTTTGATCACATGAACGAAATTTTGGGATGCGCTTAGCCCGGAAAGAATGAATTAAATAAACGACGACGATATTAGCGAGTTAATGGAAATTCAACCCCGAGTCATATCCTTCGACGCCGTCAATTACGACTCCAACGTCAGTTCAAAGAACGTCAGAGCAATTTCCCAAAGACAGTGTGGACAACCTCTACCGAATCAGTGACAAATCAAACAAAAACTACTATAAACGAAGCTACGAAATTTCGTCCTCTTCAACGACGATGTCATTAGAAATAACACATCTTTATACATACTTGAAAGAATATAATTCCGACAGCACCTTAAATAGTGGGTTAGTTTCTACAGTTGCCTAGAGTCAATAGACGATACCTCAAGAAGTACTGTGCGTCACAACGTTTCAAAGACAGCCTTATTCTACGAAGCACTGATATCGCCCTTGTCTGTGACTGGGTCCAAATTTTAAAACAAATACAAATCCAATAATAAAAAAAAAAACTCTGCATCAAACAAAATAATAGAAAAGAAACTAAAAAAAAGAGAGAGAAAGAAAGAACGCATTTCCTTCTCAATTCCGAGTACCTCACTCTCTTTTGCATTACTTGTCGTCACTTTAGGGGCCGTCCCCCTCTTACATTCTTTTCTGGTGCTTTAGAGGCCGCCCTCTACTGCACTCTTGTCGTCACTTTAGGGGCCATCCCCCTCTTACATTCCTTTCCGGTGCTTTAGAGGCCGCCCTCTACTGCATTCTTGTATTCACTTTAGGGGCCATCCCCCTCTTACATACCTTTCTGGTGCTTTAGAGGCCGCCCTCTACTGCATCCTTGTCGTCACTTTAGGGGTCGTCCCTCTCTTTTTCATTCCTTTGCGTTATTTTAGGGGTCGTCCCCCTCTTACATTCCTTTCTGTCGCTTTAGGGGCCATCCCCCTTACATTCCTTTCTGGTACTTTAGAGGCCGCCCTCTATTGCATTCCTTTCTGTCGCTTTAGGGGCCGCCCCCTATTGCTTTCTTTGCCGTCGCTTTAGGGGCCGCCCCCTATCGCGTTCATGTCCGTTGCTTTAGGGGCCGCCCCCTATTGCGTTCTTTTCCGTCGCTTTAGGGGCAGCCCCCTATCGCGTTCTTTATCGTCGCTTCAGGGGCCGCCCCCTATCGCGTTCTTTATCGTCGCTTTAGGGGCCGCCCCCTATCGCATTCTTTACCGTCGCTTTAGGGGCCGCCCCCTATCGCATACTTGTCCGTCGCTTTAGGGGCCGCCCCCTATCGCGTTCTTTACCGTCGCTTTAGGGGCCGCCCCCTATCGCGTTTTTTACCGTCGCTTTAGGGGCCGCCCCCTATCGCATTCCTGTCCGTCGCTTTAGGGGCCGCCCCATATCGCGTTCTTTACCGTCGCTTTAGGGGCCGCCCCCTATCGCGTTCTTGTCCGTCGCTTTAGGGGCCGCCCCCTATCGCATTCTTGTCCGTCGCTTTAGGGGCCGCCCTCTATCGCGTTCTTTACCGTCGCTTTAGGGGCCGCCCCCTGTCGCGTTCTTTGTAGTCGCTTTAGGGGCCGCCCCCTGTTGCATTTCTTTGCGTCGCCTTAGGGGCCGCCCCCTATGGCGTTCTTTTTCGTCACCTCTTAGGTTGGATGTTAGTCCTTGCGCTTTCCTTCCTAACGTGACACCCTTGCTACCTCTTGGGTTTGATGTGAGTCCTTGCGCTTTCCTTCCCAATGTAGTAAGGTTTCTTAGGGTCGGTGCAGGGTCGTCCTATTTCTTTTTGTCTTTCCTTTTCTGTCATTTTGGTTTGGATGTGAGTCCTTGCGCTTTCCTTCCCAACGCCTTAAATTTCCTTAATCAGTCGTTGAGTTGGATGTGAGTCCTTGCGCTTTCCATCTCAGCCCGATATCCTCAGAACTCGGGATAGGCTTCGCCCTACTCTTTTCTCTGCATAAAATCAAAATTAAAATTGAAGTTGAAATTGAAATTAAATTCGAAATCGAAATCAAATCTATGTTTGAAATTTAAAAATTGAAAATTAAAGTTGCAGCTCTTTAATTGAAAATTTTTTTCCCCCTCTTATTTCCCCAGCGGAAATAACTCACTCTCTCATTTCTGCGTTCCGTCCTGAGTATTTTACTTAGGCGGCTTTGTGTTGGTTCGTTGATCTTCTTCGGTCAACACCAATACGCGCGGTGTCTGCTGTCCGGCTCACCACACCTATTGGGGGTTCATTTGTTGACCTCACTTTTGTCGAGGTTTAGTTTTCCTCCTAGGATTTAGGGTTCTAGCTTTAGGAGCTTCCCCGACGATCTTAGATCCCTAGCAGTGGGCCCACCTCGTTTTAGAATGCTCGAAGCTTCCTCGTCACTCTTTTGGAATCCCGGACGAAATTTCGTACCTCTAGCTCATAGCAGGTTGGAATTGACGTTAGGAGTCCAAATTGAGTTCCTATAGGATCACCGGACCTTAGGACAGCCTCGTGCACGTTTCCTGCACCACCGAGCACAAATTCCTCGAGCCACGGCCTCGACGCTTTCAACCACCTCGCAACGGATCAAGATTGAAGTCAGAACGCCGGGACGATCAACGTTGAGTCGGAATTTCAGAAAATGCCGGATTTGACGCACTTTCGACGCGACCGTCGACGAGGTTATCCAAACGACCTCAGATGACGAAACGGACTGCGCCGATGCGTCCGGAACATCGATTTCACCTAAAATTGATATTTAATTCGCGACGATAGCTCGTCGGGGAGGAAACGCTGAAAACTTGTATAATAATAATAATTATAATAATAATGATATTATTATTATTATTATATATTTTATTTTCCTCCTAAGCCCTAAAACCCCTCATTCTCTCGCTCGGCCCATCTCTCCCGTTCTCCTGCTCGCACGCCAGGTCGAGCCCTCCCTCTCTCTCCCTCATCTTCGCAGCAGCAGGCGACCCATCTCCTGCGATCCCCTCCTCGAGCCGCACGCATCCATCTCTTATCTCAGGACGCTCCATCCCCTCCTCTGCTCTCCCCTGCGCGAGCAAGTTGCCCGACCTCTATCCCGCGCCTGCTCCCTCTGCGGCGTCCGCCGCTGTTTTCCGCCTCCTCGGCATCGAGCCACTAGGGGTAAGTTTAGGTGAGCTCTTCTCCTCCTCCTCTCGCCTATAAGTGCCCCATTTGGGGTGAGATTTAGAGACTAGCCGATTTTACCTGGAGGAGGGGAGGTGCTTGCGGGTTGAACTTTCGACCTTCTTGCTTGCTTGTGTGCTCCACATTGGTCAGTAACCTCTTTTCTCTCCTTTATTCTTTTCGGTTTGGCCTAGTGTGGCTTGTGGCTTTGGTGTGTTTCTTCCTGTTTAGCCTCTTGGCTGGGCATTCATATGCCTTGGGGATGATCTGTTAGCTAGCTTGAATACTTGTTCTTTCTCCCCTTTTCATTTTAGCAACATGTTAGCTTGTTGTTATGGTTTCATTTGGGAATATTTATCATTTGAAGCACATCAAGGATGAAAGCATGAGTAGGAATAGAGATTTTGAGCATGTTCTATATGAAATATTGGTGATTTGCTTAGGAAAATGAGATATACTATGCTGTGAACCTTCCTCTCTCTCTTTCCTTTTATCTAAAGCATGAAAGTGTAATTTTGAGGCAAAGTATTAGCCTTTTTTTTTTAGCATGTTGGGGTATGCATTATGAGGCCCCTTACCTACTCTCGTTTGGCATGAGTTATGGAAGAGCTTGCTTAGCTTTTTAATATGCATGTGGGGGGGCTCATTTCTTGCTCCTTGTGGCTTTCCTTTACCAAAGTTGCATGCTAGAGAGCAGTTTTAATTTAATTTGGAGAAGCCTCATGTATGTTCTCATGTTAAGCATATGGTGGCTCTATATTTTGATATGTTGAATATATGGAAGTGTTTGTTTTAGCCTCATGCTTGGTTTGGTTTCAATCCAATCATGGCTCATTTTAGCCTCACCTGAGGCTCGGTTGGCTCGATTTAATCCTTATTTGAAAGTCTGTTTTGGTGGCCTGAATTCATTTTTATGTTGAGTTTGATTTTTGGGCTTTGTGAGGCCTCATTTGGCTCATTCTAGCTCTACCCGAGAGCCTTTTCTTGATGTATAATTGTGGCCCCTTTGTTGCAATGCTTTAAGGGATTTGTTTTGGCTTCATTTGAGCGGGCTCGGTTGCCTCATTCTAGCCCTACCCAAGAGCCTATCTTAATGTGTTACACTTGTCTTTGCTCGAATGCTTTGAGGGATTGTTTTGATCTTGTTTAGAGGCTCGGTTTTGTTTGTTTTAGCCTCTACTCGAGAGCTTTATTTTTAATGTATAATTGCTGTCCCTGTTAAGAGCTTTGAAATTTTCCTTTTTGAGCCTTGCTTGTGGTTGGGTGCAGGTGCGGTTTTGTGTTGGGACTGTGATCTCGGCCGTGTGGTGAGTGCTGTTGCTTGTAATGGCTTGATCCCAACTTTTCTTAATGTTTGAATTGGGAGAATTTTTGAGGTTGCGGTCTGAGGCTCCCTTGGCTTGCTTATGAAGTGAGGTGATTAATGTTTGGATTTGGGTATCTTTTCTATATTTTGCTTGATGGAATTGGAGCTGAATTGGAATTTTATGTGAGCTTGTACATTCACTTTCTTATGTGTTAGAGGCTATGTTTGGAGCAGCCCTCCTTTTGAGCTTTGTGTTTATGCTTTGGCCGTGGGCCTCATTGTGGTGGTTTGCGGCATGGTGGCTTTACTTCTTGCTACCCTTGCCCGTGAGGTTGTTTGGGAGGAGCTGGAGCTTTCCTTGGCTTGCTTGTTGGGAAGAGATCTTATATGTTGAGGGCTTGGTGTTGTGAGGGGTCTCCTGCTCTTGCCTTGGCCGTGAGCCACTTGTTGCCCACTGTTATAGCCTTAGCCGTGAGCTTCCCCTGATTTCTGCAGCCTTAGCTGTAAGCTTTTATTTGGTATTGTGGGAAGACTTTGCACTTATGATATATGAGGAGTTGTGCATCATTGGGAGGTCTATGTTTTAAAAGCTATCAATCGAGTTGGAGGTTGAAAAATCTGGATTTTATTACGGATTTGGAGATTCTAGTAGTGGGTTTTCCCGAGTCATTTCTTTCTCGTTTGATTTATGAGGTTTTAAAAGATTTTCGATTTTCTTCCTTTTTGTTTGGTTTTGTCTGAATGCAAAGGACACCCTTCTTGGGATCGATCCGGTTATGCTAAGTAAGAAAATGACATCCTCAGGATTGATTCAAGGACCTCGGGCTCCGCTTTCAGTGTTCTACTTTTACATGTGTTAGGGGCGTTTTAGATTAACTCTTCTCCTGTTTTGGTTCTTGGATTTGGAGGCGAGTTAATCCCCTTTCTTTCCCCTTCCCGTTGATTTATTTGTTTTGACTGTTATTGGAAATCGGTTCACCTCTTTTTACGAAGATTGTGTTAGGTGGATCGCTTTCCCTCTTTCTTTCCTTGTTCCCTCGTCCTTGTTTTTCTCCTTGTTTCTTGGCTCAATGTCCACACCTACAGGGGACGTGTAGGTGTGCACATATAACCCCTTTGGGTATATGTGGGGCCATCAAGCAAGGTTGTAAGTGCGGTGGGGACACTGATAATATTGCATAGGGAAGGTTACGAGAGAATCTTAGAATGGTGCCGGCTCGACTCGGAGACACCTGGAGAGGGTAGAGCGGGAACTCACGACACTTATTCGCCCGTCCTCGGGGTTTCTATCGCCGACGGTCTAAAGATGTTAAGCGATCACAGATCCGGTTAGAGTAGCTGACTCCGTGGACTAAAATATTTGAAAACAAAATACATACATTTGAAAAATACAAAATTACCTCTACTCACGACACGGCTCTCACTACCTACGAACTTTTACTTGCATGCAAACTCAAAATGAAACGTGTGAAAATTTACAAAGGTCCACGGTCGATTACTCGAGTCGGGTTAGGAGTTGCCTTCCGTAGAAAGTCGGTCAAGTGGTCGTACCTGAGTGGGACATATAGCACGGCTACGAGTCCTTAACACCACCGCGCTTACGGGCCCTTTTCCAGATGCCCCATGGCTTTCTTACGGTTCGCCGTGAGTTTAGCGGAACATCTGTGAGTTTCTTTCGGTGCTTTTGCGGTTTTCATTACGACTTTGTTTTGTTTTCGTTCGTGGTTTTATTCGAAGTCTTCCACGGAAGCCCTTTTCTTTCTTTCTCGATTTTCTTTGTTTTCTTTTACGATTTTCTCTGTTCTCCTGTCGTCTTTCTTTCCGATTTACCGCCGGGTTTCATACTCCGTTTTTCTTGCACGTACGGTAGTACCCCTACTCACTTAGGTCTTTCCTACTACGTTTACTCTTGCTTTTCTTGCACTAATGCCTTTTACGCGGAAAACGATAAAATGAAAACAATAAGCGGTGTAACGATACATGCGTGTAATCATCGCCTACGGTATACTTGCGACGTTTTTCTTACTTCTTTCTTTCTTGCGTAGCATGTTTTACTTTTCTAAGTCACTGCCTCTTGAAGTATAGCATGTTTTACTTTTTCAGCGTATATACCTACGTAGCATGCTTTACTTTTCTTCGTGCCTACTCCTGTTTAGCATAACATGTTCACTATAGCATGTTCCTGCTTGTTTTGCATGCTTCCTTTTACTGCTACCCCTGTCACTGTTGCACACACTCACTCTTGCAATAAAAGTGATAATAAAAATAAAATAAAACAACTTGCATGTTCACTTTAACCTAAACTTTAAATCTAAACTGCGATCTTGCTACGACTTGGAGCTTGGAGCAGTAGTGGCAAGACGACCATCTTGGCAATAAGAAACCTGTGTCGACATCAATGAAAGCCATTCTTTAGTCTAAATAACAAGCCTTAGAACTTCGAGCTAGTCCGCCTAGCGCGACATAAATCCTCACCTGTTTCTTTAGAGCTTTACCGCACTTCTTGTGCGATATAGCTACTAACTCGCTTAGGATTCGAGGTCGTCGTCCGATACGGCATAAATCCTCCTATCTTTCAGGGTTGTTTGCGTAATCGAGTGATTATGTAAATGTAATTCCTATAATTAATTGACAGGATCGAAACTAAATAAATTCATTTTTCAAAATTTAAAGCCCAACCATAGGATAGTCTGGGACGTCATCGAGGTTCTCCTCGAGGTCCGTGATGTCCCCTACCTCTCTTTCCTTTGACTCTGGAAATAAATGTTCTACATTTGCGCCTTTCACCTATTGGATTTCCTACTACCACACTTCGTCGAAAACCCTATCTTTTGAATTCATGAAGATAGAAACCCATGATCTAAATCGAGAGTTCTCTCAGGTGACTTCGGTCATTTGAGGGGTAATTGACTATATGGGCTTGCCTCTATAGGGAGCTTTAAAGACCCCAGATAATATAAACTCTATTTAATTCTTTTTGTATTAAATAGGGGAATTTGTTGGTCCACATAAAGGTTCGCAAAGCAGAACGGATGTCATGATTTCTGTAGTTTATTTGATCGAACGATATCGTTAAGTAGGGTGTATTCTTCGGAATAGATGCGTTACTTTGCGATATTACGCTCGTTCATTCGAACTACTTAAACGAATGAGATCCGTCACATTCTCATTCTCATATTTTAAAATTTAAAATTTTACTTTCAAAAATCAATATATATATTAAATTAAATTTCAAAGCTTTTTGGCGGCCAACATCAGGGAACACGGGCGAGTGCTATGTCGTTGTGGACTGCCGTCTTTGTTGCTCACGCCACTCCAGCTAGATATCTACTGGCGACAGTTCTACAGGTGCCCGCGGTGGGCACGCTGTCGGGACAACTCTAAGTTCTTCGAGTGGACAGTATTCCGGTCGATTCTACTTCCAATAGTGATCGGGGTTCGACCGTATCCCAACCGGACAACATTGCTTATGATTCGAAGATATCTCAATCGCACAACGTTGCTCGTGGCATGCTTCTTCTGCATTTTAAAATGGATGTTATCATACTTTTAATTGTAATTTTAATATATGTTTTCTTTTTTATTTGGTTTCTTGATACTCACTCTTAAGTGAGGTGTTATCAATTTTTCTGTACTGTTTTGATGTGTTTTTTTGGTTCTAAGCTATCAAATGTATAGTCATTATAGTTTTGTTGCAAACAACACCACGTAGTGCCAGAATGATTATTAATCTAGAAAAAACTCCGAATTAGCTGTTTTCTAAACGCACAAAACAAATAGCTAAACCGCTTATCCAGATGAGAGGCAGAATGGTCATTTATCTAAAAATAACTGCAACTTAGCAGTTTTTCAAACTCACAAACCAAACAGCCGACCAACTTAACAGGAAAATCGTTGATAAATATCTTTTTAGGATAAGTTGCTTATTTGGATAAGCTCGATAAGCTTGATAAGTTGTTTATCTGAATAAGCTGGATAAGCTGCAGCTCCCCCAAACAGACTCTAAATAGCTTGTGTTTAGCTCCTTTGCTAAGTAAGAGAGCCGACCATGAGCAACCATTTTGAGCTTGATTTATAAACGAGCCAAATAGGAATAGATCTTTACTTGAAAATGTTCGGTTTGTTTTGGCTCGAATTTTATATGTAATTATGTAAATAATGTTTATTATAGTTTTTTTTTTAATTTTTAATGTTGTATTTAACAAGGCTTAAAATAACATAATTGGAGACTTGTGTGTTTTTGGTTCATGGGGCGGTATATATGAAACGATACATAAGCCTTCAAGGCGTTTTACGGCAAAGGCCTCAAATTTAAATAATTGCTTAAATTGATAAATATCATATACACTATAAAATGTGAAGTAAAAAAATAACGTATGAGAAAAAGCATCAAAATAGTCCTTTGACTCTTTGTAAGGGCTCATTTTAGTCCCAAAGTCTAAAGAGTCAAATTACTCCCAAAACTCCTTTAAATTGGTCTGAAATAGCTATCTCTTAAGACTATTTAAGCCTACATTAAAAGCGCATGGGGACTAAATTTACACTTTTATGAAGTAAAACTACATGTTGTAAATAGTTAGGGGATCATTTTGACACTTTACTCAATTGCATACTAAAATTTTAACTTATTAAAATATTAAAAGTTATAACAGTATAATTAAGTAAAAAAGTAATAATATGTGTAAATTTAGAAGTAACACGTTAATATCCTAACATTAAATTATAAAATAAGATGATTATAAAAGCACTGAACTATTAAAGTAAGCTAAGATGCAAAAATAAAATTTTGAAACATAAAAAACATAACAAGCAAAATATGTTTAATATTAATTTTTTCTCTTACTCATACTTCCCTCATTCAAATAAGAAAATAATAAGTTATAAACATTTGAAAATTTTAATTTAAAAGTCTATATTATTTTCATCAAGTCGATTTTATTTTCACTAAATCATCAACATAATGAATTTTTTATGTTGCATATTATACTTAATTGCATCTATATTCTGCGATTCCTCATTATCTTTAATTTCATTTATTTCCTATTTTCTTAATGAATAATCATAAAAAAATATTAATTAATATCATAATTCTGTTGGTAGTTACAACTTCAACTACATAGATTTTTATGAATACCATTTATTTTATTTCTTGCTATTTAGTGTGTGAGGTGTGAGGATTAATAGATGAGATATATTGATATTACTTTAAAGTTACGGATACCATAAAAATTTTGAAAATATTTGAAGAGAGGCATGCATCAAGTTGTGCCTCAGTTTGGGTGCGGCGAATGCGGCATTGAGGAAATGAGGTGCAAGTCCCTAATTTTTTGTAAAACGCTGGGGGGGTGGCTCATATTGCCCAATTTTAATTAAGGGTATTTATAAAATTTTAAATTTATTATTTTTAAATTATTTGCATTAAATTCGAGCTGAACATAAGCTGAAAACGAGCAAATGAATTCGAATTGAGCATGAGAGCTTGCAGGTTCAAGGTAACTTTTATTGTTGTGTTTGGCAAGTGCCACCCCCTCTCCATTGTTCATTCTTTTTTCAAAAAGATACTTCGGTGTTTTATATTCGTTAATCTTCTGGTAATTACTACTGCAACATGCTTTTAGTTTCTTTGTTTGTTCCTTTTGGATAAAAGTTCAAGTGGACTTGCTTCATCACTGCCGTGCTAAAATGTAGTGCAAATTTTTACTGATGCATCATGGTATCTGGTAAAGTTTAGCTCATGCATATCCATATTTTTTCACTGTTATTACTTTCAGTTACCCATAACATATGAGCTATCTTGATTTTCTCGTGTTTTTTGCACCCTTTAGCGTTTTCAGTTGCAGTCATTGTATTGTTATTCTTATGTGATAACTGAATTGCAGTAATTGCACCGGGGTTCCATTCTGCATTTCTGGAGGCTATGATTAAAATTTTTACTAACTGTACAACGAGAACGCTGGCTAAGTTTGAGAAGCTCATTGAAGGAGAAAGTAATCCAGAACATACAATTGAATTAGACCTTGAAGCTGAATTTTCAAATCTGGCGCTTGATGTGATTGGTTTGGCTGTATTCAACTATGATTTTGGTTCTGTCACTGAAGAATCTCCAGTAATTAAGGTTTGAAATTTAAACTGTCATAGTTACTATTTTATTTGTTTCACCTTTCGATTCTAGAATCAAGATTTATTTTTATTCGTATAATCTTATCTTGTAAAGTGTTAATGCTGTTTAGTTTGACGCTATTTTTGCAGAACGATTATAGAGCAACGTAGTTTGCTTTATAAGTAATCAATGTTGAATTACCCTTTTCCTTCCCAGCAATCTTCATTCGTGATGCAGAATACAATTGGTTCTGTAGTTTCCTAGTGCGACTATATGACGCAATGCATGAAATCATGCACATAATTAAAATTTGAGATTTGTTATCTATCAATTTAAAAATATATATTATTTTGTTTATTGAAAACAAAAACTATGTAAATTCTAGATGGGTAGCCAAATGGAGGTATCTCGTGGAACTTAAAATCAAGTACAAGCATGCAATGTTTGGAAATCATACCATATTTTGAAATCTAATTTGTAAGAAAATTGATAAAATCGGCCTATGCAAGCTAGCCAATTACTATAACATATAAATAAGAACTAGGAAAAATGTGAACAAAATATTTATCCAGGCCCATGCTAGTACAAGGAGATTGCTTTCCTTATTCAGTAACCATTGCTTGTAACATGCCGTAAATATTTATATCTAACCAGCATTGAAGTATAAACACAAAATAAAATACTCAAAAGGAATTTGTAAGCTCGGATGCTTGGATGCGCTTGAATGATCCTACTTTTGCTTTTTTGGAACTTCAAAAATTTATAGAAGGTAATATGGAGTTTTTTAAGGCTGTTAAGTTAGGTTGATTATTGAATTGGAAGAAGAAGTTCAAGTTTCACTGGTTCAACTCGAGTTGAACGAAGGGTTAAATTGGATAATATAATAAATTTTAAAATTATTTAATATTATTTAAATAATAGAATAATATAAATATACAAGAAAAATAAATAGGACTCATTCATAAGCAATATATTCAATAATTGTAAATTTAAAATTATATGAGAAAAATAAAGCTTGTTATAATATGATTTTATAAGTATATGTCATGACATATGCATATTAAGTTTGTATCAAATTTAAAAATGATAATATAGATATATAAATATAAATATAATTTATAATACAAATATAATTGTACTAATTAATAGAAATATAAATTTTATACTATAAAAAAAATTAATGATTAAAATGTTACTACTATATTCCAATATCTCAGAGCCTATTTAACATTTTCAAAGCTCAAATCCCACAACCTTGTTTCTTTTCCTTGAAACCTAATTCAAATTTCAGGATACAATTTTTTTGTCCGTAATAGGGTTGGAGTTGCACCAGTGACGGATAAAATTAGAGAGAGTCGCCTTAGATGGTTTAGTCACATTAAACGTCGACCGCCTGATGATCCGATTAAGAGAGTAGATGTTTTAAATACAACTTATGTTAAGAAAGGCGAGAGGCGGACCTAGGAAAACTTGGGCTTATTGCATAAAAAATGATCTTAATTTATTAGAATTAAACGAAAATTTGACACTAAATAGGACGCAAAGGAGAAAAAGGATTCATGTAGCCGACCCCACTTAATGGGATTAAGGCTTTTGTTGTTGTTGTTGTTGTTGTTGTTCTTGAGCCTAAAAGAGAGCAAATATTGCATTATTTATACGGGAAAAAGCTATGTAAGATGTCTGGGAGTTGGAATTAACTAAGTCGGGAATGGACAATCAGATGATGGAAATAAATTTTGTATTATTATTTTTCTATTAGTAAAAAATTAATATTTACATATTAATTGAGAAAACCACTAAAAGAACAATTTAATTAACAATTAAAAATTTACCTTTCCGGTTGTTGAACTCGCCTTTTGGACTTATTGCTTCTTCTTCTATTCATCTTATCCAAAAGCTTACAACCTAAAAAAATATTAAAAACAACATAATGAGTTATCTAAAGATAATTCAGTAGTAGCTATCATACTTCTAAACAATAGTAACCTAAAGAAAAGAAGAATATTATATTTGATGGTCTTTCATATTTCACTATATAAGATCTTATAATAATTTACTGTATGTGTTTGTAACATTTATTCAATGAAAATAATGTAAAGTTCGAAATGCATCAACTCTAGCTGCACTCTTCAAGATTTAATCTTTAACTTTACTTCATGTTATTAACATTCACATCGATTTTATGAGCACCATCAAAACATAACCTAACACATCCCTGGTCGATATTATTCTGTCGGCACAACGATTCATGATCTAATTTACATAATTATCTGAGATGGAAATGTGCACACTCGCCTCTGGTTGATATTGTCTCATCAACACAACAGTTAGCAAAACACTAGTGTCCTCTGCCTATATCATAAAGAGATGAACTTCTCCTAACATACACATACAAACATTCATATATACACTTCTTTATTCTTCATATCATACATTCTTTTCTTATGAAACGCTTGACACGGAAGCTTCCTCACATGGGACTCGCTCTACTATCCTACAATAGTGTCGCTATTTTCTCGCAATCGTTGCTACTGTCCTGCCTGAAGTAGTCTTGTAGGGAGCCCTCTGCGATCCCTGCTACAGGGCCGCTGGATTTATCGGTTCGAACAAGTCCAAGAGTGTCGGTCGACACTTCCTTTACGTGGACTTCTATTATATTTGGAGCAGGGCCCAGTCCTGTTTTCTTTAGGACTATATATTTGTTATTTCTTTATGTTTAGAGAGTTTTGCAACAATTGTCGGTTTCCAACATTTTCCTTCGAGGGCTTTATCGAAAGGCGAGAATGTGCTACAAATGTATGTCTTCCGAGGTGTTGACCATCTCCCAAGGATCGAATGGTGCGCCAGCAATAGTTTGATCCCGCGGGGGATGTTTATTCTCACTTGCCCCTCTCTAAAACCTTTCTTTTGCCTCCGCCATCATGTATTTGCTACTCTCACTAAAAAACAACCTCTTTATTACTGTTTTTCCTATAGCTCATAGTCACCTGTCACCTATGTTCCCTTTCCCTTAGCTTTTCAGCCATCTCAGCTTGCTGCCACCCTTTCCATACTTCCTCATTGCCAGAAAGCCTTGAACCCATACTCCCCTTGCTATCGCCACCTTGTCACCTCCCTGCCAGCTTCTCCTCTGTCGTCCAGCCATAAGGCAACCTTCTTTTTGCTACCACCCAACCACCCAACCACCCAAACACCTTGACCTCACAATTTTCACCTCCTCGAACTGCAACCCACCAGTTCTGAACCTCGCCCCATGATGTGTTAAATGTGAATAAAACTTTCTAAATTTTCTTGTAATTTTTCCTATTATTTTTTCTAATTTATGCTTTTTTTCTATTATTTTTTCCTATTTTATGCTTTTCACGTATTTTTGTGCAATTGTAGGATACATGTACTTATGCAAGTTGTAATGATCCATTAGCACATATTAGAGCAAAATAGAAGGATGTTATTTTAGACACGACTCCAATGGAGCCACCTAGTCAAAAATGCCCATTTTGCCTTGAGTGGCGCCTAGGCACCAACTTATGGGCGCCTAGGCACCACCCATGTGCCAGTCAGGACGACCACCTGACACTTTTGCCACAGGTATGGGACACCTCTTCTTGTGGTGCTAAGGTGCCACTAGCATTTTTTCCTTACAGAGTGAACAAATTTCCGACGCTTCGAGAAGAAACCCCAACACCGACGAAACAACATAAGGAGTTATAGTGGTTGCTGTCTTCATGGCATTTTCCATGAATATTGCATTTTGCATTACTATATCAAAAAGTCACAAAAAGCTGGGTTACAAAATTTGTACTATCCTTTTGTAAGACCAAAAAAAGAGGGTCATTGCCATTTACATCATGTAAAGTAAAATCACCGTCTAACACCATTTTTGCACAAGTATGGGCCACCACATTGTTTTCTTTATTGGTATGTTTGAAAAAAATTGTTTGAAATGAAGCAAGAAAGCAAAATTTGGATTAGTCCGGGTAGCTACTAAAGGCAAATTCATTTGAAGGAAATGACACCTATGGAGCATTTTGAGAATCACAATTCTCTGATTTTCCTCCGCGCGAGTGAGTGTGGTTTAGTAAGGGAGAGTCAGAGAGTTTGTGAGGGCTTTACCAGTGATTGTTCAGAGGATTGCCTGAGAGACGAGAGACTTAGGGTGCGTTTGTGACGGCTGTGCCATCCGCACTGTAGTTTTTTCAGTTTGGCTAAATTATGTTCCGTTTTCAAAATGCTTCAGCTGAAAACTGCATCTTGCCACCAAACCTGGCTACATGTGGCGGCTGCTAGAAAGTTGTTGTCTAATTTTTTCAAAATAATTTTTTTGTAATAGCCATCGTAACTTTTGGAACAATAGCTTCACTATTGCTTATTCAACCCCAAACAGACCCTTTGTAATCATTAGTGGAAGAGGAATGGAGAACATAAATTGCAAAGGGTGTAATCTACTTATTTGTTTTTCTTTCTAAAATCACTATGTACTTTACTGGCTTTGACAAATAAAATATTTATCTTGTTGTTTGAAAGCATAATTATCAGTTGTCCTCTTTCCTCCTTTGGTTTGATGAGTAGAAGTTTTAGGGTTTTGATGTTATGTATGTAACTTGTATGAAATAATGTTGTGGTGATGTTGAAGTTTTAGATTAGAGAAATTTGCGACCATCTACATAAATTGCATGGTGGGGGATGATGATGAACTCGATCAAGATATCATGATTTTGTCATTTCATGTTGTAGTGAAATCAGATTTTACTTAATTAGAGAAGATAGTCGACCATTCGTTATTGGGAGGGTATTTAATCAGGGTTGCACTTATGGGGAATTTGGATGGAAAAATTCTTTGCAATGCAAAGGCAAAACAATTTTAAGTATTTTATCTAACATCTGATCAACCTTTTGAAAATTTGATCAAAAACTTGAAAGAGCTTGGTGCAAATTCTTAGAGATCACAATTCTCTCTTTAATGCATATAATTTGCTATTTTATATGTAATGTATTTATCAGAAAGGATTTCAGAATTTATTGTATGATGCTATATTGGATTCTGTGATGTGCTCAAAGGCATGAAACTTTTTCTTTTTGATGTAACCATTCATATTCTTAGTGACTGTCTTTGATGGTGCTCTTAGGATTGAATGATAGAATTTGCTCAAAGAGGCTCAATCTGTAAGAGCCAGAATGGTTGCAATCTTTCGTTAATGTCTCTAGTTTTTTGTGTATGAGAACATTCTGTTATTATTTCTCTCTACTAGCGTCATGCTTAATTTGTGCATTGCTTTTTATTTTCATTTCTTTACTTAACTTATATTTGCTACTTAAATTACAATAGCGTTTCTATTGTTCTGTAAATTACGAAACAGGCAGTCTATGGAACTCTATTTGAGGCTGAGCATCGGTCAACATTTTACATCCCTTACTGGAATCTTCCTTTTGCTAGATGGATCTTTCCAAGGCAGCGCAAATTCCATGGCGACCTAATGGTCATAAATAACTGTCTTGACGGGCTTATCAGAAATGCAAAAGAGACTAGGGAGGTGAGCAGTCATCTACAGCTTTTGTAAAAATTTTTTATCTATGTATTAATTTCAGTCTAATTGTTAATTGTTTATTTATAGTGTCTTCATGGCAAATGAATTCTGTATGTTTGGTTATTTTTGAGCCAATTAGAAAATGTTGAAGTTTTTTTGTGTATTTCAAAGGAAGGTATTGTAATTTTTGGATGAAATATGAGATTCTGAAAGATCTTTGATATTGTGTCCATTTTAAATTTAGTTTATTTCATTTGAAAAATAATGGTTAAGATGTTATTCAATTCACTTCTTGACTTTCGAACCCTTTAGAAAGTAGAAACTTTAAAGTTCTCTCTTCTCTAAATTCGTGTCCACTTTTACTAATTGATAATCTGTGGAAACATGACTTAATGCTAGAGCAGTAACATGCTAGATAGAACCAAAAAGGTAAAATTTCCTTTTATGTTGTTCTTTCTGTTCCGCCCTCTTTTATTATATTGTCCTTCCCCAGGCGTTTTCCTCGAGTGTTTTTTCCTAGATGCTGTTGCCTTTTGGCATTGATGCCCTCCCCTTCCGCTCACGCCTATGGCTTTCGTTGCTAGTGCTGTGGCTTTGGCTCCATTAATCTCTGCTACTGCTAATATCTAGACTCTATCCAGAAATTCCCCTATTCCAGAAATTCTCGATCAATTCCTTCTCCTTATGTTGCTTGACAACTCCCATCATTCTCTTCCTCCTAGGTCTCTATCTACGCTTATTCGGAACTTTACCTGCTTTTTTCTATGCATGTTTTACCCCTATCATTTTAACTTGTCACTGTTTATATGCCCTTCCCATGGTTGTTTTTTTTTTTTGGATAGTTTTATTTTTCTTTGGTTAATCTCTCTTATGGATCCACTATTGGCGCTTGAGGAAGATTTAGTTGGTCCTCTGATGGCTGCTTTGTCGCTTGATACTTTGGTGACTATTGTTTCTTCTGCAGATCCTCACAAATTCAAATTATTAGTTGGTGCAGTTACTCGTGGTGTGTGGATTGGTGTGTGGATTCCTCGATCTTTAACTAACGTAGTTGAGGGTGTTATCTCAATGCCCATTATCCAACTTTTTCTAATATTTCTCAGCAAGAATCAAACTTACCATAGCACAATTAACCGCACACCTTTCATGTCAAACTTGCTCTCAATTTCTTTGAAGTTTAGATTTTTGATTTATTAGATTCATTCACTTTATTTATTGTGGGTATCTTGTGATTATATGCAGATTTATGTCACACTGCGTTTTTTAATAACTTTTTAAAGATTTCTTTTTTATCTACATCATGTTCTTATCAGATTATATTAAGCAGCGGATAAATGTAAAATGTTTCACGTCAATATTTTTGTGAATAGTTATTTGATATGTATGTAGAGTTACCACTTTTCTTTGACTCTTTCCAATGAATCTCCAATTACCTCGATTTGGGTTGTTTCTTAATTACGTACCAATTCACTTTATATTCTGTTTTATATTTTTTGGTAAACATTTTTAAATTGATTCTACTGTTACATAATTTCTTAGGCTGCTTATGCCTTGGGTCTTTGTTGAAATGGACGTAACATTTCTTTGTATAAGAAGATTTGGATTTCTTTCGTAAGTGGTCATTAGTAGACGACTGAATTTTAAGGCTTAAGCTCTTGTTATTCTTCTTGCAAAACTTTTGTATTACAAATATGCAGAATGCTTCATGTTTCAGTCCGAACTAAGAAAATCATTTTAAGTTGAAAATTGGGGAGCATACAAATGGTCATAATGCGCCTGCAAATGAGTTGTAGTTCCTCCTATTTTATATTTTATTTAGTGTACATTGAAAATGTGACTGCACCACTCTCAAGGAGATTCAATAGATCGAGTGAAGAAAACAACAATGGGCCGAGCTATCTAGCGTTATTTCTGTCGGTCGAATCATGGGCCAACCGAATGAAAGTTTGCTTGAACTAAAGAACGCCACACACGTAGATTGATAATAAATTAACCGATGCAAAGATATCACAAGATCAAAGATCACATAGTGGAATTCTCACCAATCTTCTAGTAAGATTTATTTACCCAAGGAAGACTGCTTATCAGATTATGGCAATACACCCTCTGTCTGATGAAATAATTCTTCCTGATAACAATGATTCTTCAAAATGGATTGCCTCGGAGAAGTCGACCGAAGACTTATCAGTTGGCCAATGACTTTTAGCCGACCGATCAAAGGCTAAACGACCAAGTTGAACAATCACGAATATGAAACGGTGTCATGGGAAGTTACAAATATGGAATGGTGCCATGGGAAGTTACAACTATTATCAGAGTAAAAAAGATGTCAAAGTCAGTTGCAAATATGTAAAATGTGTAATGACTCGTAAATTCATTATAACGTTCTCATTAAATGAGCGACAATCATTTATTCTACTAGATCTCTCTATCTATAAATTATGGGGTAATTTTCACAGGAAACACTACTGAATCTATTCCTAGAAAATTAACATTACCTGTGACTTACTCTTTGTTCTCTTTCTCCTACATTCCCTCATTTTTCTCATCCGACCATGCTCTTTTCCTTGGGCGTGACCAGATGGATATTTTGGGATTCAACATTCTCAAAGGTGTGGTGAGCATAGAGTCATGCCTTCAATAAGAAGAGTGCATCACAGAGAAGGAACACACATACCAAAAACCTCTAGCATGGAATCCGTTAGAGAATTCATGCAACAATGAATTTTAGGAGTTCCACGATCGAATGGCGGCTTAGATTGTGTAACTAATCTGCATGGTGCTTAAGGGGAGAGCACAACCTCTCCCACAACCTAATCCTCCAGCACTCTAGCCCTAAGGTCACCTGATAGCTCAAGGAGCCGAATGGGTGAAAGAATCCCGGTACTAAGATAATGCTGGATTCATGCCAAGGAGTAGAGCGTAAGCAGGGCAAATGGAAATGTACCGCTGATTGGATTTTTCTTTCTCTGGGCATATCATTGATGCAGAGTCCCCCTCATAGTTCAAGGTTTCATCTCTAGTGTCATAAAAAGGCCGAAGTGATCCGACTGACTACATTGCATCCATCGAGTCATCAATTTGCCTTCTCAAAGTTTCCGACACATTGAAGTGCTGATTGTTTTACACCACGCTGAGAGATTCATCTCTCAGGTGGTTCATTGAACTTCCGGATGGATTTATCATTTCCCTCGAAGAGTTCTAGAACTTGTTTACGGTGCAGTTCACTATCACCCAAAAATCAGTAAGGATTCAGAATACTTTTCGCATGTCAAGTAGGGACCGAATTAAAGTATATGGGAGTACGTTACCGGATTCCAGAAGGAAATTCTTTAGCAGAATCTGGAGCCGGCAATTGCGAAGGCCGCCCTTGCACAAAGGTTGAAGAGTGCTTAGCTCAACCATTTCCTTTGTTTGCGAAAATGTGAAACTTTTGCCTACCTCTTGGAGTTGGCCTACGACCACATTACATCAATGAAGTACGTGAACCCGCCTGTCTCAAAAGAAGAAAATTTTGACTAACAATTGGGCAAGAAAGGCTCACGGGACAATGGGTGGAGGGAGAAGGATGACCCTTTCTCTAAGCATAAAAGTAGTCGATTGTCCCACAACGATAGGGAGGCCGATCGAAACACACGAAGACGCAGCCGATCAAATGATCACTCAACTGGCGAGTGAGGAATGCTGAGACCAACATATCTAAGGGTTTCGATGATAGAATTGATGGAAGCTATGTAGAACAAGGAATTCTTTCGAAAGGCCCCACTAATGATAATCAGAGCCTTCCTTCGGGCACCAACAAATTTTGCAGGCACCATAAAGATCACGACTACAATGTGAAGGAGTGCAAGCATCTCCGTAACTTTGGTTAAAGAGTTAATTTGTGTTGGAAAGCTTAGAGTTCATAAATCCCGAAGCACACACTTGGAGGCAAAGTAAGGTACATGTGGAAGATAACTTAGATGGACCTGTCCGAGTCAATGCTATCCACATTGCGAAGATAATACTGGCAATACTGGGAGGAGACTCGGTCAGAAGACTCGAGTAAAAGAGGGGCTAATCAAGAGAGTACTATGTTGTTGCTTCCGTCCTGAAGAGGAAGCCCCATCCCTTGATCATTTTTACCGACCTTGACTTACTCGCAGAGAATCCTTGCAATGACGCCGTCATCGTTACGATAATGATCAACAACTACCAGATGGCTAATATTTTGGTTGACAGAGGAAGGTCTGGTAACATCCTATTCAAAGCCACTTTCGATGAGATGAGCCGGTCAACTAATCTTTTGGTTGCACCGACTAGCCCTCTGTATGGGTTTTCTGGCCAAAGGAAGGAGGCATTCAGAATAATCAAACTATCTTGTGACCTGGGGAGAGGGATAAAACCAGTTCAGCAATATGGAGGATTTCTTGGTGGTTGATGCACCACCAACGTATAGTGCGAACTTCGGTTGCTTGCTCTAAAATTTCAGTGTCGTGGTATCTACGTACCACGTATCTGTGAAATTTTGTAGCCGAATTCCTTATTAACTTCTCCGAACTTGACAGATCGATCAAAGGAGCCAAACCTGGCTAATAAACCTTGATTCTATGCATCGATGGAGCCTCCAGCCAAACAAGTGCGGCAATCGGGATGGCTCTATGCAGTCCGACCGTGGAGCATCTCTATCATGAGGTCACCCTTGATTTTGTGGTTACAAATAATCAGACATGATACAAAGTTGTAATAGTCGGTCTATGGTTAGCCCTTGAAATGGGCGTCCGACATCTTGTTTTTAACTCGGATTATTAACTTGTTGTCAACCAAGTCAACCGAGAATTCGAGGTCCTGGACGAGATGATGGTCAAATTTTTGAACAAGGCAAAGATGGAGATGTGAAAGCTTGTGAGCTTCTGAATCGAACATGTTGGACGGGAAGAAAACCAAGTGGCTAATCTTCTGTCAACGAACATGCTTTGGAGGAAAGATGCCACGAAGGCTTTTTTGATTGACCATAGAAGAGCTAGAGGCAATGGAGGTGGAAGCCGAGTATATAAAAAGTTGGATGGATTCCTACATCCATTACACAAAAACGTGAAATATCCTCGAGGAAGTAGTAGATCCTTGGAGGTTCAAGTTTAAAGCCGCCCATTACCTCTTTGTCGGAGACTCTATTCTGAAGGTCAACCACTTCATTTCTCCCAAGGTGTGTAAAAGAAAATGAGATGGAAGAAATCCTCCAGAGGTGCATCCTAACGAATATGACAACCACTCCGGCGGAAAGACCTTAGCACACCTTGTCCAGAGAGAAGGCTACTTCTAGTCATCCCTCATGAAAGATGCAAAAGAATTCTCTCGAAAGTGCAAGCTGTGTCATAAGTACATCCGATTTTAGCACCAATCTGCCTAAAATTGAAACCAATAGTTGATCCATGAAAACAATACCCATTTTTATGTCTTGATTTTTATCAAATTTTAAAGGATATTATGCTTTAATGAAAAGGTATTATTGTATTTTTGGATATAAGTGATAGAAAAATGTTCAAGAAGGAAAAAAAGTGAAAAAGGAGCAAAAAGGAAGCAAAAATGGAGCCAAAGTACAAAATTGTCAAAATTATTGGTCCGGCGCTAGGCGCGGAATCCGGCGCCTAAGCGCCAGGTCGATACGGGATCTGTCAAGATTTTTGACGACTTTTGGACGGTTATTTTGACGATGTTAGCGGTTATTGGACCTAGAAAATTGAAAGTTGTTCCTGGTTTATATGACATGTGATACAATGTACTTGGACACTTGGAAACGGTTTTAATCGCGAAGAGGTGCGATCCAAAGTGAAGAGGTGCGAAGAACTGAACGCGAGTCCCGCGCCAGCGCGAGTCCGCGCTGGCGCCACCACACCTTCTAGAAGATTCATTGAATATAGACACATTTTGAAGAGGTGCCTTGAGGCAACCCTTGAAGCCTATAAATAGGAGGATACTCCTTTAGAAAAAATTGGCCCCCTATCTAGAGCCCCATCTAGAGAGAGAATTAGAGAGATACTTTAGTGCCACATTTTATTATCCTTCATAAATTAGTTAGTTATTTTATTTAGAGTTTGTATTGAGAGTTTAAAGAGTTGGTGCTTTTGAAGTTTATTTGCTTTGGAGTCAGAAGAATTCAGAGGTTCAGTAGGAGAAACACTTGAGACAAGTATTTGTAATTTTATTTAAAGTTTTATCATGTTTTGTTATTTAAATTCAATGTGTTCTGAGTAGTTATTTTACTTTCTCCTTTCAATTATGAAAAGATAAATAAAATAATATTAAATTCGTTGGAGAATTAAAAATTATTTATATTTTAAAATATTGTGATGATATTAATACCGGATCTTAATTTACTTATTTAAATTGGCCATTTAAATTATTAAAATCATTGAAGAGTTTTGATACCTGAAGGAGATGAATTCTTAACTAGTAGATATCACATGAATCCTTGGGTAGTCGAAGCGCTTGTGCGAGTTATTCAGGTGAAGTGCAAATAAATAGGAAGATATTATATAATGGCGTAATTGATAAGTTTTTAGAGTGACGTACTAAATTCTTGTGATTTAGTTTATAGATAAGGAAATGAGTCACTACTAGAGCCGACTATACCACCTTGGACATCTAAGTAGTGTGAGCTCAGATTAACCCATTCTACTAACAATACATCCGGACTCGATCTATAAGCTAGCTAATGTTCATTACATCCGGATCAAAGGATAAAGAATATGAATGATTCTATTTAGCACAATACCATAAATTTATATTCTCCACGAATATTATCATTATCTTAGAAAATCTTGGATTAATTGAAAGGAAGAAAGTTGTTTTCTTATTGCTATTTACTTCAATCATTTCATTATCGCTTTATTATTGCATCTAGTAAATTAAAAATATCAAATTTATAACTATAAAAGAAATACTTAAAAATAAAATTAAAATATTTAAAAATCCATAACTCACTCATTGTGGGATCGATACTTGGGTCTTTGTTTCAAAGCTCTTATATTACTCGATACGATACGTATACTTACGTAGCACTTCTAGTGTATAAAATATTTTCGATTGAATTATATTTATATACACTAGCCGCTATTATTATCTATTACGTATATTTGAAAGCATTAATTATTATATTTGTCATCAGCGGATTGTGGGTCAAGTTTTTGGCACCGTTGCCGGGGATTGAATTTTTAGTACGCATATATTTAGCGTAGGTCAATAGTTATTCCCTCACCATTCACAATTTAGGGGCTTGATATCTTTGGGTCATTTTTTTTCCTCGAAGGGCAACGAAAATTTCTCTTAGTCACTCTATATTATTTTCCCAAATGGTAGAAGCTAAAACTCTTGCCCGAATTACTTTAGAAGTCATCCAAAATTTGATCTGGACAGACTGTCTTTCGGTTCGACTTATCTTTAATACTGATCACTGATAACGAGACCTAATTCACCTATGAGGGGATGGGATACTTCTTTCAAAGTCAAGGAATTAGCTTTTAATTCAAGTCTGTAAATCACCCTCTAACAAATAGGCAAGTGGAGGCTGTAAACAATCTCATCTTAAATCTTCCAAGGAAAAGGTCGAAGGTGCGAGAGGCAACTAGGCGGATTTGCTCACGTTCATCCTTTGGGCTGTCCGAACCACTCCATTTTCAGGGACCGATCAAACACGTTATATGCTTTCTCATGGAACGGAGCAATGTTGTCAGTCAAATATAATCATATCTAGAGTGTCGTCATTGCAACGTCTTTCGATGCAGAGAATATTACCGACTGGTAGGATACAAATAGTGAAGCAGTGGGGCTCGTCGTCGATCTGCTAGAAGAAGTTCGAACTAATGTACTACGCTGACAGAATGAGATAAACAAAGGAACAACATGATACTACAACAATTAGGTCCAAGAAATGGCATTCTCACTCAATGACCTAGCTCTAAAGAAAACCGATCTATTTGTCGGGGGACAATTGATCGACACGCTCGATCAGACTTGGATTGGACCATTCATATTGACCAACAAGTCGCCCTAGGAGCTTACAAGCTAAAATCGTATAGTGGGATAATGATTTATTGAACGTCGAGTGAAGATGATCTTAAAAAGTTTTTTCCTTGAAAAAAACTACTTTGTACCTCTATTTGAGAAAAAAAATCTTAGATCGTATAAATTTTTGATTTATTGCGAAAAGAGTAAATGTGGTATCATAGCCTTTGATTTAAAAGGACGCTCGTGAAACCGAAAGATCGATGGACCTCGCATTAAGCGAACCTGGGACTTGGGTTACCCAAAAATGATGACCAAAAGAAGCGCTTCAACTCTCGATCACACTAAAAGAAAGACGACCACACGAAGTATTCCGACGTTTGGTCACAATAAAGAAAGATGTCAACACAAAGCATTCCGACTCTTACTCGCAAACGGTAAGTCTTGAAAGCCTGACAGCCTTATCCAACTGCCTTTTCTCTTCTACCTCATCTGACGCGGCCCTCATCTTGGGGGTCATCGGACCATTTTCACTCGGGTTTAGTACCCGATTGACGGTCTAGGGTTCGGTGTATTGAATGACCGACAATTGCTTGTGCACAATGACTGATTCAAGTCCTTTAAGTCGAGTGGAATCCCTTATTGTACGGGCCACCGGTCAATATAGTCACAATGCCCCAGTTCTCGCAACTACCACTTAAGAACTGAAGCTTCTTGTCCTTTAACTTGTTCTCGAAGTCGATCAAATGAAAATTTCTAAGTTGAGCCAAAGACGATGTACTCATCTGGTTCCATCCTAAAGGTGAACATGTGGGAGAATAACTCTCTGGAACATGAGATATCCATTGTGCAAATAAATCACATAGGTCATGACTGTTGCGATAGAATTCAACTTAATCTGAACCATGATCACTTTATAGTGGTTGAAGATCGACCAAAGTTGTGTGCAAATGGGTAGCAGAAGCCCCCACCGAAACTGGTCCCAATAAAAGATCAGGTCGTCTCCTAGATAATCGGCAGCATGAATTTCCGCATTTACCAATTCCCAAACGACACTTGAGTTGTACACGCAGGTGTCATCTAGCAACTGAACGTCAATATCTGTCAAGGTTAATTTCTCAGTCGACATTATTGAACCAAACATCTGAGGAGAATATTTGGAACCTATCAAGCTTTGAACGAAACCGATCCTAAGGAAATAAAAGTGAAAAATGAAATTTTTTTACAAACTCTCTGCTCAACCCTATATATAAGATACACGAGGAAGTCAAAACTTCCCAAATCCTTACATTGGACTTTGAAAAATACATCACGTCGACGCAAAAATCGAGGTTGCATGATGATTATTTTTTTTTTTTTGAAATTGGGCAAAAGCTATAATTTTATATATGATTAAAAATACTTTACAGCTGGATCATCCGCCTTTTCGGGCAACACCCCGACTCACCAAATAAGAGTACAATGCACTCCCACCAAACTTATATTTTTCTATCCTCTCTTCCTCTGTCCAGACATGGGAGATTAAACTAGCCACTCAAATTTTCGCCAGCTCATCTCGAAGACTCGCTACTTCGGCACGAAGGGTCTCCATATCTACATATAGGACTGCCAACTTTACCCTCAAATTCGATATGACAGTCTCCCTTTGATGGCCCATTGCCCGGGCAATGGAGTCTATGGTCTCGTCCGTGCTGTCACGACTCGACTGGGGGCTTGGAAGTAACCAAGATAACAACAGACGGTCTGACGATGAAAACCAATTCTCTGTAATTCTATTTCTATTACTAAGAGTTTAATATTTAAATATAAACTTAAAGAATCACTAAAAAAATAATTAAGATTAACAAGTATAAATTTGTACCTTTTCGTTTATTGTTCTTTTTTTCTATACACATTTGCTCTTCTATTCATCTTATTCAAATGCTTAAAACCTAAAAATAATATTAAAACAACATAATGAGTTATCTAAAGATAACCTCAGAATATCACACTATTAAACTACAATAACCTAAAGAAAATAATTCAATATGATGTTGATCTTTTATATTTCTATAAGAAATACTGGAATATGCTTATCTTTCATATTTCTCTGAGAAATCTGATAATATGTTAATGCATGTATCAATGATCTTTTCTAAATGAAAATATTCAATTTTTTATGTGTATTTAATTTATCTTTACTTTATACTATTTACTCACTCATTTGTCTCTGTGAGATTCAACCTCAACAAAATCTAACACATTCTTAACCGATATTGCCCGTTCGACACAGCATGTAGCGATGTAAACATCACGATTGTTTAGGGTGGAAACGCGTTACTTGGCTTCTGGTCGATATTATCCTATTAACACAGTAGTTAAAAATGTAAACATCATATTTATCTGGGGAGGTAAGCTCTGGTCTACTTGCGTCTGGCTGATATTATCTCTTTGGCACAGCGATTAGTGATATAACCATCACAATTTTTTGGGGTGGCAGAAATATGATTCGACACAGTTGTTGAGCGCTATTATCGTTAGAAGAAGAAATCCGAAGAGGGGAAATAGGATTCAGCACTCTGCGACTCATGCGACAACACCGGGCCCCTCACCCATTTCTGTTCGTGTCTACGGGCTAAGTTGCAGTCGCAAAACTGAGTACAACAGAGATGGAGGAAGGGACATGGGAGCGAAACTGAGAGGGGGAGAGGAGATGGATTTGAGTGCTTTGGAAAGAGGATTTTCCCATTCGACGACATCCAGAGAATATATCGCGTGGGATAGGTTGGTTAGGAAAGGCAGAGGTAGACCTAGGAAAACTTGGGCTTATTGCATAAAAAATAATCTTAATTTATTAGAATTAAACAAAAATTTAACACTAAATAGGACGCAATGCAGAAAAATGATTCATGTAGCCGGCCCCACTTAGTGGGATTAAGGCTTTGTTGTTGTTGTTGTTGTTGTATAGGTTGGTTAAGAATAGTAACCAAGATTAGGGATGATCAATTAACGTTTAATTAATTTAATTGATCTTATAACTTCTGATTTTTATAACATTCAATTCATTCATAATTTGAATATAGTATTAGAATTTTATAAAATTATTTTGTTTAAAATCCGATGGATCTAAAAATCGGCTCACATTTTAGGCCGTCAATAATTTTATCAAATTTTTATAACATTAGTTTTTACAATCTCACCTCATAAAATTTCGTACTCGAAATTTATAAACTCCACATCAATTATATATATTATGATGATGAAGCATGAAGTGATTACAAAGTCTGTTTCTTGTGAGCAAATTATCTTATTAGCTTTTTCATTAAGATTTGCATTATTTAATCTAAACCTCTTTTACTCTGATCTAAACCTTTGTTTTGATTTATATCTCTTCTCTGATACCACTTTTATCACAACCCGGTCCAGAGCTCGAAATCAATTAAGTTGGGAACAGACGGTCAGATAATGAAAATTAATTATCTTCTCTTATTTTTATTGCTAACAATTTAATATTCAAATAATACATGAAAAAGCTACTAAAGAAAACAAATAAAATTAATAAGTTGAAATTTATATTTTTTTCGTTTGTTATCATTTTCTATACAAATTTTGATTTTATATTCATCTTGTTCAAATGTTTAAAACCTAAAAATAATATTAAAGAAATATAATAAGTTATCAGAATATAACATAAGTGTAATCACACTTCTAAACTACAGTAATCACAAAAAATAATTCAATACTCATGCTGGTTTTTATATCTCTGTAAGAAATATTAGAATATGTTATTTTTTCATATTTCTCTATGAAATCCCATATATTGATGCATGTATCAATGATATTTTCTAAATAAAAATACTCAATCTTCTATATGCATTTACTTTATCTTTACTTTATTTATATTATTTACATATCCATCTCTTTGTGAAAATCACCATTAACAAAGCCTAACACATCTTTGGTCGATATTGCCTGGCACAGTGGTTAGCGATGTAGACATCTCTATTGTCTAGAGTGAAAAGGATCTTACCTGCTTCCTGACCGATATTATCTAAATCGGAACAACGATTAACAATATAAAACATCACTTTTTTCTTGGGAGATAAATTCTAGTCTTCTCGCCCTTGACCGATATTATGCCGTAGGCACAGCGGTTAGATATCTAGCTATGGGGTGATAGAAAAACTTTACGCGAATGGGTACACAAACATCCCCACCTGAATCATCAGGCGGTGAAATCCTTTTGTGAATATGCATATACAAGCATTTATAAATAAGTTATTTTAATCTTTATAGCATACATTATTTTTAGACATTTTATGCGTCTACTAATATGCATATTTACTCTATTGTACAACTATTCATCATATATAATTTTCATATCATGCAATTCTTTGATCTCATGCATATCTTTTATATAAGACATGTCTTCTTTTATCATGCTTATCATGCATATATATTTCCTATTATGCTTATCATGTCTATCTTGCATATCATGACTATTATACATATCATTTTTCTCATGCATATTTTGTATATCTTTTCTGTCGTGCATATATTTTCTAATCTAATAATATGAAGATTCTAATTAAACTAGAGTATACATAGAATCAAACATGCAATCTGAAAGAAAAAATATTACTAAAACTTAGAAATATAATTACTCACATCTGTTATCTTGCTAAAATCTTAATCTTCGATAGTTAGCTGAAAGTTGTGATTTTTATGTTGAGCTTAATAACTTGTAAGATAATATTAGACTTTATGATTCAAGCGATTTTCGTAAATTGAATTATTGTTTTTAAATTAGCATAAGATTATGTTATATGAAAGTCTTCCTACGATGAATTTTTACACGCTTGCCTCGAACTTGCTGCCTCAGGTAAACAGCCTGAAATTTGTAAATATCTTAAGACTTTATAATTTTTTGGCTTATAATGTAATTTAACCCATAATGTAATATTCTTACTTTAAATAAGCTTCTCGGCACAAATCCGTTTTCCGAAGCTTCCAAATATCTTCCCTCTTCTTCTTAACCCTTCAAATCTCCTTTTCCCTTCACTGATTTCATGCTAAAATCCCTACTGAAACCCACAAAACACTTACGACACTTTCGACACAAGTGCGACATCTCCGATAGCTACTAAAAATGAATGCACGAAAGATGAGGCAAATCACAAAATGAAAGCAAGAGGAAGGAAGTGAATGTCTCAAATAGCACGAGAAAGGAATTCATACTTTCGAAATCACCTTGGAGCCGTAAATTGCCTGTTGCGGCACTCTTCTTCCTAACCCTTCAAATCTCCTTTCCCCTTCATTGATTTCATGCTAAAATACCTATGGAAACTCACAAACCACTTACGACACTTTCGACACAAGTTCGGCGCCTCCCACAGCTGCCGGAAACAAATGCACAAAAGATGAGACAAAACACAAAATGAAAGCAAGAGGAAGGCAGTTAACGTCTCAAATAGTGCAAAAAGGGAATTCATACTCATTGAAATCACCCTGGAGCCATAAATTCCCTGTTGCGACACTCTGTACACTGCTTAGTTCTCGCGGCTACAAATACTCGAGCGCTGCTATCATGTGAAGAAGAAATTGGAAGAGGGGAAATAGGAATCGACACTCTGCAACTAGTGTGACTTGACTGGGCCACTTGCCCTTTTCTATTCGCGTTTGAGGGGTGGCCTGCGTTCGCAGCTCCTCATAGGAGTATTTTCCGAGCACGACAGAGAAGGGGGGAGGGACGTGCGAGCGAACCGAGAGGGGCAGAGGATAGGGTTCAAATGCTCTAGAATGGAGATTTCCCCATTCAACGCCATCGAGAGAATATATCTCATGGGATAGGTCGGTTAGAAATAGTAATCAGGATTAGGGATGGTTAATTAAGATTTAATTAATTTAATTAAACTTACCCTTTTGATTTTTATTACTTTCAATTCATTCATAATTTAGATATAGTATTATATATTGAATTGGATGATTTGACATTGTTTTATAAAATTAATTCGATCGAAATCCGAGAGATTTGAAAATTAGGGTACATTTTAGATCGTCAAATTTTTTATGAAATTTTTAAAAAAATTGTTATTATACATGTGTCACACCAACGACTCTTGGAAGCTCCCCACCCATCTGTTTCCCGATCTAAGTTAGTAGGAGTCATCTGATGGTCGGGTGTTGCTTCAACTAGGGAGGGGCGGAAGGTCCAACAGGCCCCTCTGGAGCAGGTGGTTGCCTTGCTGCTCCATGCTGGGAGTCAACGATTTCTACGGTTTCGCCATCAGCATCAGAGCGAGTCATTAGAACGGACGTAAAAAACTAAGTAAGGAAGAAAATTTTCCAATCAATCCCTCTATCTCCGACGTACAGAGACTATCCCATCAGGCGAAGGAATATCACTCTGACTTGTCGTACCGGCTGAAGACTGAGGCCGGGCACCTTCAGGCAGCAGAGCTTGCTCAACCACCTCTGTAGGCTCTCGTTCTGGAGGTAGGAGTTGGGACGGTAGCTGGCGTAGTGGACGAAGAGCAAAGATAAACGCATCAGTGATGCGCACTCCCGTCTGACTCCCCCCTCTAATAGGGGCAACGAGTCAAATGGCTCCACAATCTCCTCTACCATCTTCTTTGTCACCGCCCATTTCATCAAACTGGCCTCCTCAGACCTGGTCCCGACAGGCCCTTTAATATCAGTTGTTCTCTTCTCATCTCCCAGCATATTCTTAGTTGACTGACCCTCTTAGTAGTTCTTTTCTTCGGACCTGGTTGAGAACTTCTGGTTTTCTCTTTTTCTCGCCCCCGAAGGCCGAATCTTAGAAATAGGAAGCCCAAAGGCCCTCATCAGTGCTTCCTCATTTACAGGTTTTTTAGCACCCGACTTCCTCGTCCTCCGCTACAACCGATTGAAAGGCAAGATAATTCTGGAAATATAGAAGGGAAGCGCTGATTGCACCCTATTTATAGGGAAAAGCAACATGTAAATCCGATGAGTACAATTATTGAAAGTACTTATTACTCATTAAATAAACTATTATTTCATTTAATTATCTTATTCTTATGATAGTTGTCACATTCAAAGAAAGAATCAAAGAGATTCAATGGATCGTGCCAAAAAAGTAGCGAAAGGTCGAACTATCTAGTGTCATTTCTTTCGGTCGAATCATGGGCTGACCGAAGAAAGTTTGTCAAAACCAATGAACACCACACCTAGACCGATGGCAACTTCACTGATGCAAGCACAATCACAAGATCAAAGATTACTTAGAGAAACTCTCACTTAACCTTCTATAAAAATTTATTATACGAAGGAAAGTTGCCAATCTGATTATAGTGTTGCACCCTCTGTCTGATGGAATAAACCTTCATGAGGATAATGAGCCTTCACAATGGATTCCCTTATCATTTGATGGAATGACTTTTAGCCGACCAATCGAAGGCCAAACGACCAAGTCGAGCAGTTATGAATATGAAATGGTGTCAGGGAAGTTACAGATATGTAACTGCGCAAACATTGGTTACTAGAGTCAATAGATGTCAGAGTCAGTTACGAATATGTAAATGACTCATAAATTCATTGTAGCATTTCCATAAGGGACAATTATGTAATTTACTAGACCCTCCTATATCTTGGAATAGGAGGGTCATGTTCATAGGAAATACTGTTGAATCTATTCCCAGAGTTAACATTACTTGCGACTTGCTCTTTCTTCTATTTCTCCTTTTTTCCCTCTTTCTTCTCTTTCCGACCAAAGCTGTATTCCTTGGGCTTGACCTGAAGGATATCTTGGTATTCAATATCTTGGTACAAAATTATGAAGTAATTTTTGATCTTGTCATTAAATTTTGGCCTTCCCTTGTTGTTGATGCCCTTATGCCAAGGGCAAGCTGGTAACTTCACAGCCAAGAGCGTTAATTCAGATCAACTGATTGTGTTAGCTGCTTATGCTCATCTTTTTGTTAAGGATGCAAGTGACCTAGATTCTTGGCAATCAAAAGCTTCTGTTAGTTGTAAATTGAGTATCGAAGCACAACATTACTTTGTAGATGATGAGATAGGATTAGGAAAGAAATATTTCTCCACTCATCCAGGTTTGTAAGGTTACAAGAAAAGCATAAGAATCTACAAAAAAATTTTGGTATTCTTGACTTATGAGGGGTTTATGGGGATCTCTTCATCTATTAGATAGATACTCTCTATTATGCTATTATCATATTCTATGTTTTTATATTATGGTTTTTCGTTTATAATATAATTCTTAATAATTACTTTATGTTGTACTCGTTTCATTTGTTACATGTACAGTTGGCTTTATATAAAAACTGATAGATAATATGAAAATAAATTGGCCATATGGGAACAGTTGTCATAGGCATGGCGGGAAGGAAAATGGATAGGACAATGATAACTCGCCTAATCAACATGAAAGAAATGTAGAAGAATTCGTAAAGCTGGCCCCTTGTAGCTGGTTTTGACGATTATGTATGTTAGTAGGCATAGTTTGAGTGATATGGTTTTTGGTTATGTGAAGGATGCCATTATAAGTGTATATATTAGCCTTATCTCTTTTGCATCATTCTGTAGTAAACCAAGAGATTTCCTATTATTATTTCTTAACCCAGGATCTGATTTTCAAGCCCTTGTCAGGAAGCTGACGTAGAAAAGCTTCAGCAAAGAGATTACTCGTCTCTAAAGGTCAGGTTGGCTGTATGTATTAATTATCAACAAAATTAATAATTTAATGTCAAAATGAGCATCATAAATATAGATTAGTGTGTTGTATGCAATGGAAATTTGCTGGATGCATTATTTATCAACAAAAATAATAATTTAATGTCAAAATGAGCATCGTAAATATAGAATAATGTCTTATATGCAATGGAAATTGGCAGGATGCAAGCTTATTGAGGTTTCTTACTGATATGCGTGGAGCTGATGTTGATGATCGTCAGGTAAATCTTTGACTCTTTTCTTAATTCCTGTTGTATTGAAATAGATCAAAACCTGCATAAGCATGAATGCACACCCTTGTAAACATCTGAAGACGTTTGAATTGCTGTATGTGTTTCCACTGTCTCGCTCATAAAGTTAATGTTGGATTGATTGTTCTTTGAGTTTTTTACAGTCGTTTCCTTATTTAATATAGCGTGCTGGTCTCAAAAGAGTAGCAAATAAGTATTCTTGGGTTTTGGAATATGATTTTGATTCAGTCTTCTTTGAAAAATTGACTGAACAGCTTAGGGATGATCTTATGACTATGCTTATTGCCGGACATGAAACTACTGCTGCTGTTCTTACATGGGCTATTTTTCTTCTTGCTCAGGTAATTGATGTTTTTTCTGCTGCACTTGTTTGCACTTAAAAGATACAATTTCACAAATATCCTGCTTTTAAATTTAAAGAACTGAATTATTTTGAAATCTGGCAATTTTGAACTGGCAGAACCCATCCAAAATGAGAAAGGCGCAGGAAGAGGTAGATTCTGTTCTTGGTGAAAAGAGAATTACTCTTGAATGCCTAAAAAAATTGGAGTAAGTGAATGAGTTTGCGTTAGTTTTAAAGGAGTCATCGGTTTGTTGTAATTTTTAGTTGAACAGATAACATCCCAAGTACCTAGATATTGAGCCATATGGTTCCCCCTATTCTGTATTGCTTAGAAGCTTGTGGATTATCAACCAGCGATTTCATGCAAATGCTTCTTGTCTCGCTGTTTCTTTGTACTGCAGTTTGGTAGCCGTTAACCCTAAATCAAGGCTATAAATATTGATTTTCAATATGGTCGACTGAAAAGGGATGTCCGCTTAACTGCTTTCTTGGGGATCAGGTTTTCGTTGAATTTTTTGTAGCCTAGTGGTAATCAATAGAATATGATATCTGATCCTTCAAAATTCGAGTTTATCTGGGAAATTGTGTATCTACTGATTTTAGAATCCGTTTTAAAAAATTCTTCTTTTCGTAATCCATTATTCTAATTAATTTGCAAGGATCTCACTTATCTTCTTCTTGTTGTTGAGTTTGGAGAAGCATCAAGTGTGTTGGTTTATTATAAGTCATTGTGGCACATTTCTTTTCAGGTACATTCGGCTCGTCATTGCAGAAGCTCTTCGCTTGTACCCTCAACCGCCTCTTTTGATAAGACGTTCTCTTCAACCTGATAAACTGCCTGGTATGATCATCTCATTTGTAATTCCTGGGCAAAATCTTAGGTTCTGTTTGGGATCACTTTTGTTTTTTGTTTCTATTTTGTTTTGTTTATGTTTTGATTTGGAACAAAATATGTTTGGTTTGTCAAATTAAGATATGGTTGTTTTTTAAAACACTGACTTCTTTTTGAGTGTTTTTATAAACATTTTAATTTGTTTTTAGAAACAAAAAAAAAGAACTTTAAAAACATACCATACAAATTTGTTTTTAAAAACAAAAGAAAAAAAAAAATCTCAAAAAGCTCTTAATTTCTCGAAATTAATTTTGGATTGAGTTTCATCGTCATTAGTCTTATGTCATCCATTAGTGTTAGGTTTTTTAAAATCCCTTCATTCATTCATGTGGAGCCCTACGTAAGGTGTTAGTATCAATTTATCTGTCTTTTGTACAACCAAGTTATTTTTTGTTTTTGCTTCTCACATCATTAAGCTTAATTTTTCTAGCCACAATAATAATAAATTTTGTATCCTTTGTTGTACTCATCCAGGCACCATAAATTTTTTTGTTTAATTAACATAGCTTCAATTAAAATATTTAAATATTTTGTTTTTTTAGTAGGTCTAGTGACAGAAGTGTAACTTTGAGTGATCAAATTATTAAAAGGTGTGAACGATTTATATATCTCGGGTCCATTGTTCACAGTGATGGTGATATAGATGGGGATGTTAATAGTAGAATTCAGGTTGGTTGGTTGAAGTGGAGGAATGCGTCCGGCCTATTGTGCGATATAAAAGTACCGCTTAGACTGAAAGGAAAATTTTATAAGATGGTGGTGAGACTTGCAATGCTCTATGGTGCTGAATGTTGGCCTTTAAAAGAGAAGCATAATTTTTAGTTAAGTGTTGCCGAGATGAGAATGATTAGGTGGATGAGTGGCTTTACACTTAGAGACAAAATGCGAAATGAATCTATCCGTAATAGGGTTAGTGTTGCACCATTGACGGATAAAATTAGAGTAGCCTTAGATGGTTTGGTCACATTAAACGTCGACCACCTGATGATCCCATTAGGAGAGTAGATGTTTTAGATACAACTTACGTTAAGAAAGGCAGAGGTAGACCTAGGAAAACTTGGGCTTATTGCATAAAAAATGATCTTAATTTATTAGAATTAAACGAAAATTTGACACTAAATAGGACGCAATGGAGAAAAAGGATTCATGTAGCCAACCCCACTTTGTGGGATTAAGGCTTTGTTGTTGTTGTTGTTGTTGTTGTTATTTTAAGCAATTTCATAAATATCAAATTGTTAACTTATCAGCCAATATTTACCGAAGAAAGTGTTACCTTGAGGGTGATAGGCTTTTATAGTTTAATCTATCATATAATTGAATGAAAAAATAAATAAGTTGAAGTTGAATGGTTAAAATTAAGAAGTCTCTAAAGGAGTATCATCTGATCAGAGATTTTCAAGAAGTATTAAAGGTTAATTGTATTAAGCAATAATTATGTTGGATATATATTAGGTATTAGGATTGAGATATAATTAAATCAAGTTGAGTTTGGTAGAATGAGAATGTCAAGATAGAAGTTTCTTGAAACTAATAATGATAAATTAAGAAATAATTTTAGGTGTAGCTTGACAACCAACTGTATAGCTTAAAATTAACGAAATAATATTACTGCTCATATGAATAGTAAGATTTATTTGAACTAAATTAATATAATCTCAACATGTCACGTGCTATTTCTAACAAGTACAGTATCAGTATGAAAATTAATATCAACTGAAAACATGTTTCAAATGCAATAAAATAAATAATTCTCTTAATATGTGTCATAAATAAAATAACATAAAATAATACATATCATTTTACTTCTAATATTTTACGGTTCCCTCTCCCTCTATTTCTCTCTGTTTCAACTTGTACCCTCACTTGTTCATATTGTGTTTTTACTCATAATTCCACTTTCACTTATTCCTTCATTTAGTTAAATCTGTTCAAGCATATCAAACACAATGAATAATTTTATATGTGCATAGGCATTTATAATTCTACTTGAGTGCACATAATATATAATCACCTAACTACTTACACTTATTCCTATTTTTCTCTTTTTGCACATATTTTTGATAAACATAGAAATACCAATTATTTCAGCATATATGAACATTATAAAACATGCTGTCGACCAGTCAGGATAATCCTATTATCACTAGTTCTTTCAGTTATCTAAATGGTTGGGCCAGTAGGCTATTTTGAATTATTATTATTATTATTTTAAATGTCTCTTTAACTTATTACTTTCTTCCAAATTTGATTATGCTTTCATGGTTGTTCAGGAGGATACAAGGGTGATGAGGAAGGATATGAAATTCCTGCTGGGACTGATATTTTTATTTCTGTGAGTTTGTTTTCATTATTTTTTACTTCTGTGCAGGAACATTGAGCCAATCGATAAATTTTACCCACAAACAATGAGAAAGGAGACCTCTTGGTTTAGCTTCATTTATGAGCCAATCTTACTAGTGAAATAGAGCACATATATATATTTTTTACATTTTCTGCTTTTTAAGAATGTCTGATTCTGTCCCTCAAAGTTGATTAAGCTGGTTTCCAGCTTGTTACGATTTTACTGCTAGATTATCTCTGTATTAGAAGCAGTTTTCTTGTGACTTGTAGGAAGTCGATTTCAATGAAATTTATGCAAACTAGAAATTATTCAAGTTCCTTCATTGTTTTTTTTATTGCCATTTATGCCTCGTTTGTTAGGCCCATCTAAAATAATATCTAAATGCATCCGTAAAAAAATATAATTTTCATTAGGAAAAACATATATTTATTCAGTAGGGCAGAATCCATCCAATGTTGTTGTATTTCATACAAATGCTTCTTAAAAAATTATCAACGAGCTTATTACGTGTTTGATTCCATATTATTTTTCCTTATTCATCAAGTTGGCTTGCAATATCGCTTGATGTGGATGCAGGGAATGTCCAATTCTTCTTTAAACAGTCTTCTGCTAATCAAAACTACGGAAGAACTTTCTTTGTTCCTATAAATGTAACTGCATTAGCATTTTATGTTGCAGTCCCATATGATCATTCTTGTTATTTTGAAACATTCTCCCGCGATTCTAAACCTGAGAAGTTGTTTTCTTATCTTTTGTAACTTCTCCTGATTTATCATTAAACTAAGAAATCTTTTACCAGGTATACAATCTTCATAGGTCGCCATATTTTTGGGATCAACCCAATGAATTTGAACCAGAAAGGTTCCTGAATCCCAAGACAAGTGATGGCATCAAGGGATGGAAAGGGTTTGATCCAAACCGAAGTCCCGGAGCATTTTACCCAAATGAGGTTTATTTCTACCTTAGCTTAATAGCTCGAATGGTGCTTCTACCATACATTTTTGGCTCTCACCTAACTCCTTCCATGCTTCCCAAAAGTGCCTCCTCTGGACTTATGGTGGTGTTGGGTGAGAACTTGAAGAGAGGTAGAAAAATATTAATATTAGAGAAAAGTGCTCAAATGCTCCCTTGATCCTGGAATTTACAAAACTGTTGATTTAATCCCCATATTTTTCTAAAATATGTGCTTAGATAGTCTCAGGATTAGATTATTTTAGTCCAAACTTGAAAAGTCTGTGGAAAAAAATGACCCTTTTGATAGACTCCGGGACTAAAATGCTCATGTAAATACTCTGGCGACTATTTTGACACTTTGCTCATCAATGTTATGTTTTCTAGCATGCTTAAATGGTTTACAAATTGAGTTTGATCCGACATGTGCTATGTCGGCCCCGGTGTGTTGGGGGCATTATGTGTGTTTGGACGGATCCAAATTCAGAAAGGTTTTTAGTTTTGAAGTCATGTGATGCTTTAATATTGTAGGTAATGTCAGACTTCTCCTTCCTGCCATTTGGTGGAGGGCAACGCAAATGTGTTGGCGATCAATTTGCCCTACTTGAATCAACTGTGGCACTATCTCTGATCTTACTGAAGTTTGATGTTGAGCTCAAAGGATCACCAGATGATGTAAAAGCAGTAACAGGGGCAACTATCCATACTAAAAATGGTTTGTGGTGCAAAATTAGGTCAAGAAGAAAATCACATATTTAGTTAGAAGGGCGTCATTTCATGTTTCACTGATACTACATCAAACCGCTTTTACATTGAAGGGATTACTAAAGAAATTGAAGAATGTGAAGGAGATTCTTTACCTTGAATATGAAATCGGTTATTTTATTTTATTTTCATTTTTGTTGGCTCCTTTGAATTCCGGTTGATAGCTATTGTGTTGCTGGGGTATCAACTAATTTCATTTCTATGTTCTCCAAAACTCGAAGACTAAAGTTAAAATTTGCCAAAATGTTTAAGAAATTTTATGTTTATTTCTTCTTTCATTTTTAAAAATGGTTTATCTAGTTCGTTTTTACTGTTTTATTTTGTTTCTAAAAATAAATAACATTCTTCTTTGAAGAAACTCAATAATTTTTAGGTATTTCTAAATTAAATGAACTTGTCAAGCATATTTTATTGGAATACCATATAATAAAATGAAAGATAAAATAATTAAGACATTTGATTTATTGATTAAAAACGTAGATTTGATGTTTGGTATAAATGATGCGTATATATTTCTAATTAAATTCGTTTTAAGTTCCCAAAAATTTAGTAAGGGCCACTTTGTCATGCGTTTTATAATTAATTTTTAATGTAAATTAATGTACATTTACTTGAAAGTGAAGTGTTTTAAAATAGTTTTTTAAAAGATTTTAGTTTTACTTTTTAAAATAAAAATCACTTCATACAATGCTGACTACCACCAAAGCATTGCATGTTATGGCATACAATGCTGACCACCACCAAAGCATTGCATGTTATGGCCACACCCTTATCGATAATTGCAGATCACTACTCTCTTATCCATACCAAGAACCAATTCAACCACTATTATCGTACACCATCACCTGCCATAAGCATTTAATATTAGAACAGCTAGACAAAAATAGTATAAATTTAAAATACCAAATAATATATATATATATATATATATATATATATATATATATATATATATATATATATATATACACATACTGGCGGTGCCGGACGAGTACTGGCTGTGGTGTTTCGGTGGAGTAGGCTGTAGGAGGTCAGGTAAGCTTGGTTTGTGTGGGTTTTTGGTGTTTGAGTGGTGGTGGTTCGAAGTTTGTTGTCTTGGTTCCTTCTCGGAATTTTTACTTTCAAATTGGTTCTACTGTTCCATTGGTTTTTGTTGGTCTCCGGTGGGTTTTGGCTTGGGCATTCCTGTTTGTGAGGCGCCTTAAGCTCTTTTTGGCTTTTCTGGTGGTTTCTTATGGCCACATGTTTCCCATTGATTTGGAAACTAATGCCTAATGGGCAAAAGCTACATATGCTGGTGTGGTGGGGAGGGATAAGATTGTTCACAAGAGCTTTGAGCACTTGGTTTTCCCTCAGGCATTGCATGATGCTGCAGCTGGAAAGAAAGAGTGTCCATATGTTCGGCCATTAGGCACTAAAGATGGAAAGTCTACTGTTGTATTCACTAATCTGGAAATGAAAACCCTTACTGAAGCTGTAAAGTTCACTTTAGTTCGGAAGTTTCAGTTTGGACATCCCAAAATGGAATTTGTTAGAAAATTCTTTGATGAGCTATAGTTTTTGGGCACCTGGAAACTTGGACTGCTAGATGATAGACACTTACTTATTAGATTGGCTAATGACAAAGACTATGCAAGAATTATTTCCAAACAATCCCTTATGATTGTTGGAACTTCTATGAAGAATATAAAATGGACACCAGATTTTGATCCATCCAAAGAACCCCCCATTGTTCCTACGTGGTTTAAATTCCCTGGCCTCTCTATCCAGTTATATCACCCCAATGCTGTTTTTAACATCAGCCAAGCACTTGGTACCCTCTCAAAGTAGATTCCCCAACTTATGATATGGCCAGGCCGCCTGTCCTAGAGTGTTGGTAGAAAGAGATATCACCTTACCAGATTTAGACAAGGTTTGGATCACTGATGAAGATGCAGGATTTTGGCAGGAGATTGAGGTGGAAAATAGGCCCCTCTTTTGTCAACACTGCAAAATGTTTGGGCACATCCTGGTTACTTACTATAAGGTGCATCCTCCTTTAAGGAAAAGGACTAATGGGACACCTAAAGTTAGTGCCGAAATGGCATCACAGAACACTGAAGTTCCCCCTAGCCATCTGGACAGGAGGACTACTGAAGCTGAAGTTGAAAGTGTTCCTATACCAGGAGATCAGGCCCCATTAGTACCCCCTCAGCATGATCCACCTATCCAGGTCCAGGCTGTGGGACTGCCCTCTGAATAGGTTACTCAGGTTATGAGTCCAAGGTTTTTGACAAATCCAAATAATCAATTACAGCAGAATGAAACAATTGAACCTGTGCAACAGGAGGCGACAAAGCCTAGCTCTGAGTCTTCTCCTTTAAAGCAACTTGCAAGAGGTGATCACTGATGATTGGAATGTACAAAAACATAGTAAAAGAAGGAGAAACAAATCAGATGTTCAAAACATTTTGGGCATTCAAAATTCAAAAAGCTCTAGCAATCCTTACCCTAGGACTAGGGGAAGGAGAAAACCTTTTCTCAATGATCAACTTCATGTGTTGGAATATTATGGGTGGCAAATCTCTCTTCTGTAAGAAGACTCAAATATTTGGTTAAAAACATAAATTGTGGTGATTTTCTCTTTCATAACCTATGATATCTAAGAACTCTCAAACTATCACTAAGAAATTCCCTTATTTTTCTCGTTGTGCTAATGTTAACAACAAAATCTGGTTTTTAGCCAGAGCTGAAATGCAATGGTCTGTTCTTCAGGACCATCCTCAGTTTATTAACATTCAATTTCACATAGGTAGCCAGATGGGGTATGTAACTTTTATCTATGCCAGCTGTATTTACTTTCAGCAACAACTGTTATGGCAAGATTTATCAGTGCTTGCCAGCTCCCATTGACTCTTTTTGGATATTGGGTGGGGATTTCAACTGCCTCACATCCCCTTTTGAAAAAAGAGGGGGCAATCCTCATTTGGCTGCCTTTATGAATAAATTTAACCAGTTCATAAATACTGCAAAACTTTTTGATTTGGTCTTCTAGGGCCCAAAATTTACTTGGAGGAGAGGCACCTTGTGGGAGAGGCTGGATAGGTTTTTGGGTAATTACTTGTGGCTCCAAATCTTTTCTTACACTGTTATCACTCACTTGAATATGGCAGGTTCTGATCATAGGCCCTTACTGTGCTCTATCAATAATTCTCCTACTAATGGTGGCAGTTCTTTTAGGTTCCAGAATATGTGGACTCTACATCCTGATTTTCTTGCAGAGATTGGTAAAGTCTAGATATCTGACCCTGAGGCTTCACCTTGGGTTAACCTCTGGCATCTTCAAAAACAGACTGCTAAACATCTGAAAGACTAGAATTGGGCCAAGTTTGGTAATGTGCATGATTCATTAAAAGCAGCTGAAAAGGAAGTATTCAAGATCGAAGTTGAATTTCAATTGGGAACGAAGTCTGAATATGATCTACATTCAGCTCAAGAGAAGTTACATTCCCAAATTCAATATTATGAATGTTTTCTTTAATAAAAGGCTGCCATTTATAAATTTGTGGATGGAGACAAAAACTCTAAACATTTTCATGCTTGCATAAAATACAAGAGGAAATGCAATATGATATTATCTATCACTAATACTGCTGGACATAAATTTTCTACTGCAGAGGCCATTACTGCAGATGCTGTAGATTACTTTCAACTTCTATTCACACAGGTGTAGCTCAAAAGAACCCCTATTCAAAGTTCCCTCTTTGCTGATATATTAGATTTTGTGCACAGGCTAATTTTACACCAGGTACCTATGGAATCTAAAATTAAGACTGCTCTAGACTCTATAGATGGCACTAAATCTGCTGGCTCATATGGATTTACTGCAAAATTTTACAAGAAGAGCTGGCAATTATTAGTATTGATGTGGTCAAAGCCATACAATGTCTCTTTAAAGGTGTTGATCCCCCTAAGTATTTCATTGCTTCTTCCATTGTTTTATTACCCAAGAATCAGATTAGACAGTCTTGGGGTGATTTTAAACCAATCATCCTCACCAATGTCATCTCTAAAGTGATCAGCAAAATCCTTGTATTCAGTTCTCAACCACATTTACAACACCTTATTCAAGCTAATCAAGTTGCTTTTGTCAAGGAGAGGAACATTTGTGACAACATTCTGCTAGCACAAGAGCTTCTGTTAGATCTGGATAGGAAATGTAGAGGGGACAACATTATTTTCAATTTGGACATAAAAAGGCTTATGATACAATGAGTTGGGGTTTCATTTTAGATACTCTTACTTCTAGAGGTTTCAATCCAGCATTCATTTAATTGATTGAGAGTTGGCTTAGGTGTAATGACCAATTAGTTTTGGTCAATGGGAAGAGCCATGGTTTTTTTAGTGCCACTAGGGGTATTAAGCAAGGTGATCCGTTATCTCCTACAATATTTATTTTGGCCTTTGATTACCTTTCCAAGTTACAAAATAACTTGTTAGTACAATCCCCTCATATAACCTACCAGCATAAGTCCAACATAGGGGTAAGTCATTTATCTTATGCTGATGACATCATACTTTTCACCAATGCCTCTAAATCTGCTGTCAAAGTTGTTTTCAAGTGTCTACATCAATTCTAAAGTACTTCTGGCCTGGAGCTCAATCAACAAAAAGGTTATTACTATGTGATGCACAGAAAATATATATTATTTTTGCTAATAATTTTACCCATTTTTGGTGATATTGCACTTTAAAGAACTGTATTTTTCATAATTTGTTGCAGGTATGATGATTTTAGGTGATTGGAGCAAAAAGGAACGAATTCGGAGCGAAAAGGAGCAAAATGAGAGAAAACAACTTCTGGCGCCGTCGTCGCCAATTTCGCGAGACTCCAGAAATTAATTGGAAGATAGAGCGCCACCGATGCCCCAATTCAAAATTGAAGAGTTTTGGTGACTTTTTGAAGGGATGCATAAGGAGACACGAATTCGTTTCTAACATCTATGTAACTATTTTTTGACTAAATTTGTGAGGAGTGTGAGATTTTTGTGTGTGGAGAAGTGTGTGTGTAGAGAGTTAGGGTTTGGACGAGTGAGTGTAGAAGTGAAAATTTGAGAGGGATTCTTCTCTGAGGAGTGAAGGAGAAGGAGTAAAGTGAGAGATTGCTTCTTCCTTTCCATTCTTAAGAGGGAATTGAGTGTTACAAAGAAGAGAGAAAAGGATTCAAAGGAACTTCAAGGGATTTGCTTGGGGAAGAGAAAGAGATAAGTTGTATTTGCTATTGTGGTTTGTATGACTTTTCTTTTATATATAAAATCCATGCTTTATTGTGTTTCTCTATGAATTCTGAGTATTCTCCTTTGTCTTTCTTCTTGCATAGAGATGTGATGATGTGATGATGTGATGATGTGGATTTAAAGTGCTTTTAAAGTATTGAAGAAATTCTGATGGTTTTTCATTTCGAACTTAATTTACTTTTCGATCTGGCTAATTGAATTGTAAAAATCTGTTGTTGTAAATTAACTCCCAAAAGATTAAGTGTCCTAAAATAATAATGAAGAATCCATTCAACGTCCATGAATGAATTGCGTAGTTCATGGAAATTGAGTGCAAATAAATAGGGAAATGTGTTTTGGCGGGCTTTAAATTGGAGGTTTCAGGGTGACAGGCTGAGATCCTCAGTTTGGTCATAAGATTTGTAACTAAAGTCGAAGGTTAGCCTTCAGGTGAAGGGTGAGTGGGAGCTCCGTAGTGACAGCCAATATCCTCCCAGCTTAGTCTTAGATTCAGTGACTGAACTTAGCATATATCAATGTTCTTTACATGCTTGGAAGAGGGAGTACTCTTTTGAGGGTAAAGAAACATTTATACTCTTATTTGGCACAATACAATAAATAATAATTCTATATCATCCACACATCATATACTCATTGCAAGAGGAAATACACTTTTCATATATATAAAAACCTTTCAAATACAAAGCTTAGTGTGTGTGTTAGTTAATTCTATTTTAAAGATATTAGAAGTAATTGTGGTTTGCTTAACTGTGTCGGCGTATTTTTTAGGTTGAGTGTTGTATTTTTGAAAAGAGGTCGCCTACAGAAATTGTCGGCGAATTTTAATTTAATTTAAATAAATAATTTGAAAAGTAGTATTTGATTTTGAAAATAATTTTGAATTTGAAAATTTTAAGATATGAAATCAAACTGATCTCACATCCCGAATAGTTTATATAAACGAGCGCCGCACCACAAACCGTGTATCTATCCCGAAGAATAGACACACTTGCTTGATAATGGGGCTCGATTAAATAAACTAGAAAGGTTTGTGACATCCGTTTGGTCTGCGAACCAATTTTATAAGCCGACAAATTCCCTGCTTAATATGAAACTATTAAACGGGGTTTATATTACTCAGGTTCTTAAAGTTCCCTATAAGGGCAAGCCCCTATAGTTAATTACATCTTAAGTGAAGGGAATCACCTAAGAAAACTCTCGATAATAATCAATAATTCTGCTCTCGAGAATTTCAAAGTTTAAGTTTTCAAAAGGATTGAATTTTGGAAATTTCAATAGGGAATGGATCAAATTTAGAACATTTTTATTTTGGGAATCCAAAGGAGAAAAGTAGGAGAGATCACGGATTCGAAGCGAACTTCGGTAATTTCCCGACTATCCTATTGTTTGGCTTGGATTTAGGAAAGTCCTAATGTTTATTTAATGTTTTAATCTTGCCAATTTTAGTTAATTAGGGCTTATATTTATATGATAGAATCATACAAATTGCACTAGAAGATATGAGGGTTTATGTCGTATCGGACGACTACCTCGGAATCCTAAGACCGGTTAGGGCTTAATTTGCAATGCAAATGCCTAACGAAGAGTTGAGGATTTATGTTGCACTAGGCAAACTACCTCGAAGTCCTATGGCTTTGTTATTTAATTCTAAGAAAGTTTTGCGAAGTAGGTTCGAGTTTCTTGCGACGACGATGGCCGTGCTGCCCACCATGCTCCGAGCTCCTTGTTGTTGCGGAGGTTTAGTTTTAGAAATCATAAATCAAGAGATGAGAGAAGTGTTCCGGTTTAGAGAAGTCTTAATTTCCAAGTGTTTTTTGTGTTTTAATTAAAACGGATCTTAAAGTTGATTAAACGGAACCGATTAAGATCCCACGGTTCCGTCATCCGGCACCGTTATTTTCATCGAATTCACTTAGTCCAGATGAACTTGCTAAACTCAACTAAATGAGTTCCACATTTTCATTTAGACCGTGGGAAATCCCGTTAGCAACACGTGGGTTACATCATCCGAGGTATTCCCGATCATTCAACGAGACGTTTTAATTTAGTTGTAGTTGTAGTTTTGTGTTCTATTTGTGATTAAATTTTGAGTTGTCTTATATTTTGAAATGTTGTGGAGGTGAATTTTATCTTGTAGTGTCTTTTATTTTAATTTTGGGTTTCAGTTTTGGTTTCTGTCCTAAAGGTGTCGGTTTTCATGCAACTGTTGTTTTATCATGCAAGAAAAATAAGTGCGATGCGATTAAATAAATTGCAATAAAATAAATGCGTACCTGGAGGGTCTTCCCGTCATCCCAAGCTGCACTTAAAATACAGTTAGAATATTTAAGCAAGTTCCTAGGTAAAGCTAAGGGAAAGGTTTATGGTTTTCTACCAAGTTCCTAATCCTATAGCTAGTCATTTCCTATGACGTCTAGGTTCTTTGTGTTTTTAGTTTGAAGACGATTTTCTTCATCAAAGAACAATTAAGTTCAATTGTTCTTGTAAATATCCTATCATATTGAGGAAGTGCTTAAGAAGAATCTTAAACATCTTTTCGATATTTCTAGGATTGTTTCAAGTCAAATGAATTTAATTGTGTAAATGAATCGATCGTCCGAGGTTTTCAAGTTTTGTTAACTTGCTCGGTGAACTAGGACATTTGAATGTCCTATAAGTGGAGTAACATTTTAATGTTCTATTTAGGAGTTATGATAACTAAAGCTCCTAAGGGCAAAATGGTTCTTAATGATTTGTGATTCAAATTTAAGTTCAAATTAATAATTTAAGTTTGGAATAGTGTTCGAGTTATCTTAGATTTATTTCTTCATGTCTTAAGTGAGGTTATTTAATTCAACTTAATTTAATTTAATTTAATTTAATTTAATTCAGTTTAATTTAGTTTGATTTGATTTAATTTAGTTCAATTTAATTTATTTGATTTAATTTCTTAATTTAATTTAGTTTAATTTTAATTTAATTTAATTTAATTTAATTTAATTTAATTTAATTTAATTTAATTTAATTTATTTATTTAATTTTAATGTATTTAATTCATTTAATTTAATTTAATTTGTTTATTTAATTTAATTTAATTTTAATTTAATTTAATTTAACTTTTAATCTTAATTTAATTTAATTTAATTGAAAATTTTTGAAAGAGTTTAATGATTTAATTTTTTATTTAATGATTAAGTCTTTTAATATTTTAAATTTGAGTCATCATTTTAATTAAGAGTTGAGTATTAATGAGATGATTAATTTAGGGATTTTTAAATTAAAGAATAAATCTCTCCCTAATAATATCCTCTATTTTAATAATTCCAATTTTATTATTCCTCCAAATTCAATTAATTATTTAATTAAAGTTTAATCATTTTAAATTGCTTAATGGGTTTCTACCCTTTGATTATTTAATTTCAATCATCCAAATCAGATTAGGATCAAATATTTTACTTGTTAATTTTTTTATTAAACCTAAAGTCTTAATTAAGGATTAAAATTTTAATTACCATTTTGCTCTTTAAGCCTAATAATTTCATAACTCACTAAATTGAACTCAAATGAACTTGAAATTTTTATGTGACTTCACTTATGTGTCAATGAAGACATGAGAGGAGAAAATGTGATTTTTCTGTATTTAATTTATTTATATAATTATTTTTTGTAGAAAAGAGAAATTTCCAAGGAAAATTCAATGATATGACCAAGGGAAAGTTTCTGTCCTTAAGAAAATTAGGGGACATTCCTAATGACCAGAGGATCACTTGGACCAAATTTTGTAATTTTTTGAATTATATTTTATTTATTAGAATTATTTTAAGTTCTGGAGTATTAATTAATTTAAAAATAAAATAAATGTTGAAAAATAAATTTTATAATTTTTAAAATTCTCTCTGATATCAAGGATTCCAGAGAACTAAACTTTACAATTTTCTGATTTTTCTTTGATTTATTATAATTATTTTGGTGAAAATGCTAGAAAATACATTTTTTAATTTTAAAATTACCCTAGAGCTTTAAAAATTAATATCTCACTAAATAGACCTAGGAAAAATATGGGACTTGTTCCTAAGTGATTAAAATTCAAAATATGACATTTTGGTGAATTTTATTATTTTTGTGATTTTTATTATTTTTTAATTATAAAAAATATTAAAATAATATTAAAAAAATCAACTTTTTTAGAAAATTGAAATTTTAATTTTCTTAAACTCCCCTGATATCAGAGAGACTCCAAAACCAATTTGGTGAATTTTTGAAAGATATTTTGAAAGTTATGAATTTTTAAAGTTTAAAATGGCTAAGTGGCTTAATCAACCCAATTAGTGGGGCTAACCAAGTCCAATTGACCTCAAATTTTTATGGTGGGTTCCTCTGATCCTAAAGGTCAGTGGAGAATTGATTTCAAGTCAATTTGATCTATGGTTAACTCTAATTAATTAGAGACCTATTTTGGGTGTTTAAGCCAATTAGGGTTAATGTAAGTGAATTAACTCAAATCCTATTTTTCCTAGGGTTCTTTGGTCATAAGGAACATCACCAAATTTTCCTAGAATTTATTTCACAACATGCTAATTTTTGAAATTAAAATACTTAAAACAGCAACATGCATTTGAAAAATCAATAACTTTTCACAGAGATGGCCTCTGACCTTGGAAAATTCAGAGAATGTCCCTAAGTTCGGAGGCTTCAAAAGCCCTATGGTCTCATGCCATGGTGAATTGTATACATGCATGGAGAATTAAAACAATGCAGGGAGTAAATAATTAATTAAAAATAAAATACCGGACAAAATTAATTAATTTCTTTTCCACATTATTCTCCTCTGTTCACCGAGCGAGGGGGTATTTTTATTTTATTTTTGTGATTTTTCTACACAGAGATATGAATTTTCCAAGTTTAGGGAATTAAATAAATAGGAAAATACCCTATTTATCTACTTATCCACGCGGCGCCGCGTCAACCTCGGCAGCCTCCGAAACGCCGCGTGGCGCGCTCCCATTCGACGCCGCCATCCGAGTCGGCAACCCGGGCCCCGCGGTTCTCGTACCGTCTCCCGGTCCAACGCCATCCGAGCCGTCCGTCCGCGCGTGTATTAAATGGACGGCATCCCTTCATCGTCCATGGCCGGGTGCGATCCCGTGACCGTCCACACTCTAACCCTAAGAACTCACTCGATTCTCGATGGATTTTCGTGTTCTTATGCTCTATGGATTCGTCTCGAAGAGACGAACACATCCATACGGTAAACATGCATTGAAATTAAGGCATTTGAAATGGAGAATCTCCGGAAGCTCGGGATGAAGAATTAGCTCATACCTTTGCTCGGAGAAGTGAAGCTTCGATCCGAGAGTTGTTGCACCTTCGATTGGATCTCGGCAAGCTCCGGATGAAGTCTCCTGGTCGCAGTGAATTGTCTAGGTTGAACTTCGACCACAGCTGATCACAAAGCTTGGAGTCCGGAGCAACCGGGTGGCCTCGGAGATGGGGCTTTGCTTGGTGGACACCTTCCCTTGGTCCGGTGAAGGTGTAGGACCAATCAATTTGGGGATTGGTTCACTCGTGGAGAAGTGTCCTGGTTTTGGGCTTGGATTTCAACTCCGAAATTGAGCTCGCAGAGAAGAAATGGCAGGGGGATCTCACCTGTGGATCAAGTGCTCGTGTATGAGGAGGGGTCCGGAACAATTTTGGCGAGTTTTGGCAAGGTTTTTGCAACTCTCCTCTCATGGCCGAGAGGGGGTGGTGTTTAAATAGGCATGGTCGGAGGGCCTCCCGGGGGAGTTAGGGCTTGGGATCAGCTTGCTCGGTGAGGAGAAGAACAGCCATGGTGACCACTAGGCATGGGGCGGCTCGAGCAGGGAGAATTCCAAAGTTTGGCTCCTCCCGAGGTTTCGGCCATGGTGTTTTCCGGCGACTGGGGTGGCTGGCCGGCAGGCATGGGTCACCCTCAGGTCCAGGTGGGTCAGGGTTAGAGGTTTGTGCAATCAATTGGCCACTGCCATGTGTAAAGTGGCTGAATTAAAATGGAATGGGGAAGAGGTCATTTTGGCTTCAATTTGGTCAACCCATTGGTTTGGGTTGGGTGCACCTCCCCATGGCCTGATTTTGGGCTGAGAGGATCAGTTGGGTCAGCTGCCATGGAGTGGTGAAGTCTCCATCCATGGATTAGGTGGCAAAGCATGGTTTAGAGTGTGACATGCTTAAGGTAAAAAGGCTTAATGAAAGGTTAGAAAAGGAGCCCCTCCTTTTACCATTAATGGTATGGTCACATGTCAAACTCTCCATGGCTTCATGTGGCTTGTCCATGGCTTGCATGGCTTGTCTTTGGCTTAGGGAAAAGTTTAGTCAATTTCATGAAAATGGGTTTTAAGAATTTTGGACATTTGGTGTAAAATTTGGATGGTTTGTCATATGGCTTTGTTTAGAAAGATTTGATTGCTGATTTAGGACTTAGGGATGATCTTAATTAAGTGAGGATGAGATGAGATTGTAATGTGGGCTTTAGGATGGGCTTGGGCTTTTGAGTTTGGTTTGGAATGGGCTTTTGAATGTCCTTTAGAAGTGGGCTTTTAGATGAAAATTTTGCAAAGGGCCATGCCAAATAAATGTTGGGTTTAGTTTAAGGATGTGTCATGAGTGGTTTGGAGTCAATTTGGTGTGATTTGGGTTTGAATCGGGTTGGATATGGGCTTTTTTGGTAAAGAGGCTAAAGTGGGCCAAAATGGGCTACCATGGGCCAAAGTTGGGCTAGAGTTGAAGTTGATGTGAAATTAATGTTGGGAAATGTTTATGGGAGTGTTTCAAAGAGGTTTTGGTTTTGGTTGGGTTTTGATTTTGGGATTTGGGCTCATTTGGGCTAGGTTTGGGTTTAGGTCAAAATTGGGCTTTTTGATTTTGGGTTAAATTTGAGTGGGGTTTGGATCAAAGTTTTGGGCAAATCATGTTAGTGTTTTGTTTATGGGGATGTCAAGGAAGGTTTAGAAAAGATTTGGGGTTAATTGGAGTTGAAGTGGGTGAGTTTGGGTTAGGTTTGGGTCATAGGTCCAAATTGGGCTTTAAGGCCAAAAGTGAAATTGGATTCAAATGTCAATCAAATTGGGCTTGTATTTGGTCTAGATTGGTGTTGGGGATGTTGAATTGAAGTTTAGAATTGAATTGGACCAGAATTGGGGTCAATTGGGTAGGCTTGGTTTGACATTGGGTTTACTTTGGGTTAAAATGGGTCAAATTGGGGGTTTTGATAAAAGTGGGGTAAATTGACAAAATTGGCCCATGGTGTAGTTGAACAAAATGAAATTGGGAATATTTGGGATTTTCTGGAATTTTCTGGGAATTTTCTGAATTTTTGGATTTTTGGGTCAAAAGGGGTATTTTGGGTATTTGGGAGGTATTGGGGGGTATTCTTGGAATTTTTGGTATTTTTGGCTATGGATGATCAGTTTGAGTGATGTGGGAATGTTTGGGATTGATTTTGGAGAATTTTGGGTAATTTGGAAATTTTTTGAGAAATTTGGGTAGTTTCAAGGGCATTTGGTAGAGTTGGTGGGTGTAGGGTCCCGGGGGTCAAAAATTGAAAATTTGGAAAATTGAAGATTGGGTGGATGTAAGTGGAATGAAATCATTTTTGTTGAGCCATGAAGCCATATCAAGCCCACATGAGCCATGAAGGGACTCATTTGAGGCATTCACCATGTTGTTCCTAACCTCTTAGCCAGGGCTTAGGGGTTAAGGACCATCCATGTGAATCACCTACATGAGTCAGGAAGTCAAGTCAGGTATGGGTGTGTTTTTAGGAGGTGTGTGAAAGTGTAGTGCATAGGTGTAGTGTATGTGTAAGTCAGCCCTTTACCAGACCAGGCCACCCAGGGCAGTCCTAAGGCCAAAGAGTCCTATAGGAACTCATCCTTTAAACTTCCACATTTGATTTCAACCCTCTAGGTGATTAGGGGTCTATAGTCAAGTTTGTGGAGTTTGCGGGGAGTTAAGAAGTGGTTTGAATTTCTAAAAGGTGGGTCCCAATTCTAGTCCTCTAAGATAGTCAAAGGAAAAGCCTAAGGCTAGATCCTAAGTACTAAAGAGAAGAAAAGAAGACCTCATCAAAAATGAGGTCAACAAACTGTTAATGTTTTCTGCATCTTGTTAGTAGAAGTAAACTTAAACTTTAATTGCGATTTGAGTATTGGATTTCAGTATTACGCTATATATTGTAAGGAACATACCTTCCCTGTGGGATCGATAACTAGGACTCCATTAGAGCCCTGTATTACTTGTTACAATATGTATACTTGCGTTGAATTTGGACTTTACAAAATCATTATAAATATATAAATTTGGGTTCATAAGTTCTTGCAATATAAAATGTCCACATCAAGTTTTTGGCGCCATTGTCGGGGAAGGTATAAACGGTATCTATTGATAATATAGTAACTAAAAACCTTTACTTTGTAGTGTGTAATTATGTGCTTATTTATTTTTTAGAGTATTTGTGTGATTTTATATGTGTAGTAGTGGATCTATAGGTTTAATACCTTACGATTCGGAGTTAGAGCGTACTGTTAGAAAAATTAGAAAACAATAGAAACAAACTGAGAATCTTTGTGAAATGGCGAATAACCAAGATAATCAGAGAAATGATATTTAAAATTTGCCAAGACCTTTAAGAGATTATGCTAACCCAACACCAGATGAAATTCATATGACTACTCAAAATCCTGATGTTGCAGTTAATTCATTTGAGCTTAAACCTGCTATTATCCAAATGGTACAAAATAATCAATTTGGAGGAATAACTAATGAGGATCTAAATTTACATCTCCTTAGTTTTCTAGAACAGTGTACTAACTTTAAATATGACAGAGTGTCGAGTGATGCTGTCAGACTTAGATTTTTTCCTTTTTCATTAAGGGATAAAGCTAAGGCGTGGTTAAATTCGTTAGCACATGGATCTATTAGAACTTAGGGAGAACTTTCTCAAAAGTTTCTATCAAAATATTTCCCTTCATCAAAGACTGCTAAGCTAAGAAATGATATCACATTTTTTGGTCAGTTTGAAGGGGAATCAATATATTAAGCTTGGGAAAGATTTAAAGATCTTCTTAGGAAGTGCCCAAATCATGCTTTACCAGACTGGTTAATAATTCAAACATTTTATAATGGATTAGTGGGATTATTGAGATTGATTATAGATGCTGGTGGTGGTGGATTGTTAATGTCAAAACCTTTTGATGAAGCATACTCATTAATAGAAGAAATGTCTACTAATAATTTTCAATGACCCTCTGAACGGGTAAATCCTAAGAGAGTAGCAAGTGTTCATGATTCAGATATGATGAATATGATATTTTTTAAAATTGCAGCCCTTTCTAAGAAAATAGATCAGTATGAAATGAATTATTCTCAATCACCCCAAGTGTTAGAGGAAAATTCATTTGGACAGATAATAGAGTCTTAAACACCTTATGAGACTTTGAATGCTATTAATAGACCTAATAATTCTTATTCGAATTATTATAATCCTGGTTGGAAGAATCACCCAAATTTCAACTGGAATAATAACAATGCCAATGTTAACCCACAATGGGGGAACAATTCTATAAATCCAGTTGGAAATTCGAACAATCAAGGAAATACCAATTTTAGATCTTCTTATCCTCCCGGATTCAATAGTAACCTGCATTTTAAGGATAAGAAGTTGTCTACTGAAGAAATGATTCTGAATATGGAAAATTAGCTACAAGCTCAAGGTGTTGCCATGAAAAATATTAAAAATCAATTGGAGCATATTTTCACTACACTTAATAATAGACCTTCTGGAACGCTTCCAAGTTATGTTGAGATCAATCTAAAAGATCAAAATAAGGAACAACTTAAGGCTATTCAATTAAGGAGTGGAAATGAATTGGAGACAAGAGTATAAAAAGAAGTTGAAATAGAGAAAGAGAAGGTGGATATTAAAAAAAGGTTCAAACAAAATTTATCCAGACATGGACTATCCTCTTGAACCAATGAAGATTACTGTTGACAAACCACCACCTCCATTTCCTCAAAGATTGAAGCAACAAAACAGGGATAATAGATTTGGAAAATTTTTGGAGATCCTTAAGAAAATAATGATAAATATTCTTTTTGTTGAAGCATTAGAAAATATGCCTGACTATGCCAAGTTTATGAAGGATATTCTAAAAAAAAGGAAGTTCACAGATCATGAAACTGTTGCACTTAGCGGAGAGAGTAGTGCAATTATTTAGAAGAAGCTTCCGAAAAAACTTAAAGATCCTGGTAGTTTCACTATCCCGTGTGCTATAGGTGAAAATTTTTTTGGAAGAGCCTTATGTGATCTGAGAGCTAGTATTAATCTTATGCCTTTATCAAATTTCAAAAGGTTGGGAATAGGAGAAATTTCTCCTACATCTGTGACTCTTCAGTTGGCCGATCGTTCCATTACTTACCCTAAAGGAGTGGTGGAAGATGTGTTAGTGAAAGTGGATAAATTTATCTTTCCTGTGGATTTTATTGTGCTTGATATGGAGGAAGATAAATAAATTCCAATCATTTTGGGAAGAACATTCCTTGTTACTAGGAGAGCAGTGATTTATGTTCAAAAAGGAGAATTAACTATGAGGGTTAATGATCAAGAGGTGACCATTAATATTTTGAAATCTATGAAGTATCCCTCAAAGGCAAAAGATAATGAATGTTTTAGGATGGAGGTCTGTGAATATTTGAGAAAGGATCATTTTGAAAATATATTTGATAAAGAAGCGGAGTATGAAAATATATTTGAAGAAGAAATTGAAAATGAAGAAAATTTAGATAGTAAAAAGAATGAAGATTTGGAGTATGTTCAGGAGAGATTTGAAGTATTAGACACTATGGAAGGTGGAGATAAAACCTTAATTCCATCTATAATAAAACCTCCTGAACTTGAGATGAAAATTCTCCCTAATCATTTGAAGTATAGTTTTTAGGAGAATCATCTACCCTACCAGTCATTGTATCTTCGGAGTTAAACAATTATCAAGAACAAAAATTGTTGTAAATTTTAAAAAGATACAAAAAAGCTTTTGGATGGACATTAGCGGATATTAAAGGAATCAGTCCTTTGATTTGTATGCACAAGATTTTATTAGATGAAGAACATAAATCGAGAGTTGATCTGCAGAGGAGATTGAATCCAATAATGAAAGAAGTAGTTAAGAAGGAGATTTTAAAATGGCTGGATGCTGGAATTATTTATCCTATGTTGGATAGTTCTTGGGTGATTCCAATACATTGTATATCGAAAAAGGGAGGAGTGACTATTGAAGTGAATGAATGGAAGGTAATTATACCTAAAAGACAAATTAATGGATGACGAATTTGTATTGACTATAGGAAATTAAATGCCGCCACCCGAAAAGATCACTTTCCTCTTCCTTTTCTCGATCAAATGGGGATAGACTTACTGGACATAAGTACTACTTCTTTCTGGATGAATATACTGGTTATCATCAAATACCTATTGCTCCTGAGGATCAAGAAAAGATAACATTTACTAGCCCTAACGGAACCTTTTCTTTTCGAAGAATGCCTTTTGGACCGTGTAATGCGCCTGCAACGTTTCAGAGATGCATGATGTCTATCTTTAGCAATATGATAAATAATGGATTAGAAGTTTTCATGGATTATTTCTCTATATTCAGGACTTCATTTGAAATCTGTTTGAAAAACTTAGCAAAAGTTTCGGAGCTTTGCGAGAAAATAAATTTAGTTCTGAATTAGGAGAAATGTCAATTTATGGTTGCAAGAGGAATTGAGCTTAGGCATAAAATTTCTGAATTTGGTATGGGGTCGACCCTGCTAAAATTTGAGTGATTGAGAGATTGCCACCAACCACTACTGTGAGAGAAGTGAGGAGTTTCTTAGACTCGCTGGATTTTACAGGCGATATATTAAAGATTTTTCTAAGAGTTTGAAAGATAATATTGTTAAAATTAATAGAGTTGGAGATAGAATTATAACAATTATGATTATTATTGATACTAAGATTTTTAATATTATAAGAGCTTATGCTCCACAAGTTGGTTTAGATATAGGCTCTAAAGATAAATTCTGGAATGATTTAGAAGACTTAATACACTTGATACCCCTTGAAGAAAAAATTTTTATTAGAGTAGATTTAAATGGACATGTCGGTAGAGTGGTAGAATATTTAAGAAATTTTCATGGTGGCTACGGTTATGGAGCGATTAATGAAGAAGGTAAAGCCATTTTAGATTTTGTTTTAGCGTATGATATGATTATTACTAACACTTTATTCAAGAAAGGAGATGAGCATCTGTTGACCTCATTTTTGATGAGGTCTTTTCTCTTCTCCCTCCTTAGTACTTAGGATCTAGCCTTAGGCTTTCCCTTTGACTATCTTAGAGGACTAGAGATGGAACCCACCACTTAGAAATTTAAAAACCTCTTAAACTCCCTTCAAACCCCACAAGTTTGATTGTAAACCCCCAAGTCACTTGGAGAGTTAAGATTAAATGTGGAGGTTTAAAGGATGAGTTCCCTATAGGACTCTTTGGCCTTAGGACTACCCTGAGTGGCCTGGTCTGGTGAGGGTTGACCTGCACACATTGCACTTTCACACACATTCTAAATCTTAAAACCATTCATACCCAACTTAGCTTCCTGACTCATGTAGGTAATTCATATGGATGGACCTTAACCCCCAGGCCCTTGGCTAAGAGGGTTAGGAACAACATAGTGAATGCCTCAAATGAGTCCTCTCATGGCTCTTATGGGCTTTATATGGCTTCATGGCTCAACCAAAGTGATTCCATTCTACTCAAACTTGATCAATCTTCATTTTTCAAAAATTTCAATTTTGACCCCCGGGGCCCTACACCCACTAAACCTACCAAATGTCTTTGAAGCTACCAAAAATTTGCAAAATTGCCTAAATTACCCAAAATTTCTCAAAACCAATCCTAAACATTTCCCACCATTCAAATTGATTATCCTTAGCCAACTATACCAAAAATTCCAAAAATACCCCCCAATACCCTCCAAATACCCAAAATACCCTATTAACCCAAAAATTCTAAAAATTCAGAAAACTCCCAGAAAATTCCAAAAAATCCCAAATATTCCTAATCTTATTTTATTCAACTACACTATAGGTTAATTTTGTCAATTTAACCCACTTTTACTAAAACCCCCAATTTGACCCATTTTTAACCCAAATGGACCCAATGTCCCACTAAACCAACCCAATTGACCTCAATTTTGATCCAATTCAGTCTTAAAATTCAATTCAATATCCCCAATATCAAGTTAGACCAAATCCAAGCCCAATTTGATTAACATTTGGATCCAATTCCAATTTGAAGCTTAAAGCCCAATTTTGGCCCATGACCTAAACTTAGCCCAAACTTACCCAACTCAACTCCAATTAACCCCAAATCTTTTCCTAAACCTTCCTAATATCCCAAAAAATAAGAAACTAACAAGATTTGTCCCAAATTTGAACCTAAACTCCAGCCAAACCTAGCCCAAACCAAAAATCCCCTAAATTGGCCTAAACCCAAACCTAACCCAAATGGGCCCAAATCTCAAAATCAAAGCCCAAGCAAAGTTGAAAACTCTTTGTGACACTCCCATAAACATTTCTCAACATTAATTTTACATCAAATCTAACTTTAGCCCAACCTTAGCCCAAGTTAGCCCAATTTGACCCACTTTGGCCCCTTTACCAAAAAGCCCAAATTAAATCCAATTCCACTCTAAATGATACCAAATCTTTTCTAAAATGTTCATGACACATCCCTAAACTAAACCCAACATTTTTTGGCCCAATCCTTCAAAAAATTTCCATCCACCAATTTGTTTTCAAACCTAAAAGCCCACTTTCTTATACCATTCTAAAAGCCCATTCTCACCAAATCCAAAAGCCCAAAATTGGCTCTAAAGCCCACATGGTAATTTCTTTTCATCATACCTTTAATTGATATCACCCCTAAGTTTCAAAATCATCATTAAACCATTCCATATCAAGATTCATCCAAATTTCGACCAAAATGCCAAAATTCATAAAATCCCTTTCATGAAATTGACCAAATCTTTTCCCAAGCCAAATGAAGCCATGGAGCCATGCATAAGCCATATGCAAGCCACGGGAGTCACTTTACACCTCACCATGTCATTTATGGCAAATGGAGGGGGCCTCTTTCTTAATCCTTCATTAAGCTTTTTAACCCCATTCATGTCACACTCTAAACCAAGCTTAGCCACCTCACCATGGAAAGAGACCTCACCACTCTCTCTTGGTTGACCCAAATGATTCCTCCCAGCCCAAAGTCAAGCCTTGGGGAGGTGCACCTAGCCTAAACCATGCCTTGGACCAAAATGAGCCCAAAATACACTCTCCCCCTTACCACTTAAATCAAACTCCTTTACACATGTCAAGACTCCATTGCTTGCACCAAATTCAAGCACTGACCTCCCTGACCCTAAAGGTGACCCATGCCTGGCCGGACCACCACCACAGCCGCCGGAAAACTCCAGGCCAAGAGCACCCATTTGATTCAAAAAATTCAAACTCACTAGCTGAGCTGTCCCAACGCAATTGGACTCCATGGATGTTCTTCCCTTGACCAAGGCAGCTGATCCCAAGCCCTAACTCCCCCCGGGAGGCCCTTCAGCCATGTCTATTTAAACCCACCACCTTCTCGGCCAAACAAGGTGATGAACATGACCTAAACAAAACTCTGCCGAAATTGCTCCAGGACCTTCTCCTAACCTTGAGCAATTGATCCCCAGTGTCCATTTGCCCTAATCCCCATTGACAGAGCTCAATTTCTCAGTCAAAAATCCACCCAAAAACCAGGACAACTCTGAGACCTCCACCAAAATCGAATTAAACTCACCCACACCTGCACAGGACCAAGAGAAGGAGTTCTCCAGTGGAAGTCCCCTCACCAGACCAGCCATTCTCTCTATCGACCAAGCTTTAAAATCGGGCTTGGTGGAAGTTGTACTTAGGCAATTCCCCAGAGCCAGGGACTTCATCTGGAGCCTCCTTGGGTGTAATCGAAGGTGCCACAACTCTCTTATTGAAGCTTCACTTCTCAGAGCCCCTCCTTCCTCCCGAGCTTCCAGAGATTCTCTATTTTGATTGGCTTAATTTCATAGCATATAAACCATATGAATGTATTCCTCTCCTCAAGACGAATCCATAGAGCATAAGAACACAAATATTCGTTGAGAAATGAGAGAGTTCTTATGGTTTTAGTGTGGACGGTCACGGGTGCACACCAGTCGTAGACGATGACCAGGCGCCGTCCGATCGAGCGTGTATCGAGTGGACGATCCAGATTGTGCCGGACCAGAGAACATTACATGAACTGCGGGCCCCCGGAGCGCTGAGTCGGATGGCGGCGTCGAATGGAAGCGCACCGCGTGGACTTTCGGAGCTGCCAAGGATGAGTCGGCGCCGCGTGGATAAGTAGGAAAATATGGATTTTTGTTTTATTTAAATACCCATAACTTAAAAAATCCATATCTTTGTGTAAAAAAATCATAAAAATAAACTAAAAATACACTCTTGCTCAGTGAACAGAGGAAAATAACGTGAAAAAGAAATCAAGTTATTTTGATGAGTATTTTATTTTTAATTAATTATTTACTCATTTCAGTATTTTGATTCTCCATTTGTATAGACAATTCACCATGGCATGAGACCATAGGGCTTTTGAAGCCTCTGATCTTGGGAACATTCCCTGAATTTTTTAAGGTCAGAGGCCATTACTATGGAAAGTTATGTATTTTTCAAGTTTATGTCACTGTTTTTGGTATTTTAATTTCATTAATCAGCATGTTGCTTAGAAAATTCTAGGAAAATTTGGGTAAGTTTCTTAAGCCCAGAGGACCCTAGGATATTTATATTTTGAGTTAATTCATTAAGGATAACCCTAATTGGCCTAATTACTCAAAACTAAACTTTAATTAATTAGGGTTAACCACACATTAAAAGAACTTGAAAATAATTCTCCACTAATCTTTAGGATCAGAGGGACCTCACATAAAAATTTGGAATCAATTGGAAATGCTTAACCCCACTAAATGGATTAATTAATTCACACGAGTAAAATTAAACTTTAAAAATCCATAACTCCAAAAATACACTTTAAAAAATCACTGAATTGGTTCTGGGGCTTCTCTGATGTCAGAGGAGTTTTAGAAAATTAAAATTGGAATTTTCTAAAAATTTTCAATTTTCACCATATTTTAATATTTTAAATAATTAAAAAATAATAAAAATCATAAAAATATTAAAAATCATAAAAATGTCATATTTTGACTCCTAATCACTTAGGAATAAACTAAATATTTTTCCCAAGTCTCAAATTAAAGATATTGAATTTTAAATGCTTAAAACAATTTTTTTGAATTAAAAAATGAATTTTCCAATCTTTTCACTGAATTAATTTTAATAAATCAAAGAAAAATCAAAAAATTACAAAATTTGTTTCTCTAAACTTCTTGAGGTCAGAGAGATTTAAGAAAAATATAAAACTTAATTTTCAACCTTTATTTTATTTTATAATTAATTAACACTCTAAAATTCAAAATAATAATAATAAATAAAATATAATTAAACAAATCACTAAAATTTGTCCAAGTGGTCCTCTGGTCATTAGGAACATCCCATAATTTTCTTAAGGATAGAAACCTTTCCTTGGTCATGTTGTTGAATTTCCATTGAAAATCCCTATTTTTCATTAAAATAATTATATAAATTAAATTAAATTCAGAAAAATCACATATTCTCCTCTAATGTCTTAATTGACATATGAGTAAAGTGACATAAAAATTTCAAGTTCATTTGAGCTTAATTTGATGAGTTATGAAATAAATAAGCCTAAAGGGGCATAAAAGTAATTAAAAGATTTTAACCCTAATTAACATTTAGGTTTAACCAATGGGGAGGGTAAAATATCTGATTTTAAATTTTAATTAGAAGATTGAAACCTAGAGAATTAAGGGGTAGAAACCCATTAATCATCTTAAAAATATTTAAAGTAAAACTTAATTAATTAAACAAATTGAATTTTGGAAGAATAAATTAAAATTTGGATTATTAAAATGGGGATGTAATTTAGAGAGACTATGATAAGTTAAACTAAAATCCCTAAATGAATCACTTTAATAATATTTAACTTTTAATTATATTTAAAGTGATTATTGAAATTAATAATTAAATAATTAAAAGGAAAATGAACCTTAATTAAATTAAAACTTAAAACATTAAATAACTTGATAATTAAATTGAAATAAATTTAAAACATTAAAACAAAAAAAATATTAATTTCAAAAATCACTTGAAAGTAAACTTAAAACAAATTTGAAACATTAAAAATTAATTTCATAAAAAAAAACTCTTAATTAAAAAAATAATAAAAATCAAACCAATCAAAAATTAATCTAAAATATTGCAACTAAATTAAAATTAAATCATCAAAGTCTAAATTAAATAATAATTTAAATTCCTCTTTCAACTCAAATGGTTTAAAACACTTAAGAATAAAACAACTTGAACACTATTCCAAACTTAAATTTATTAAAATTTTATAACTAAATTAAATCACCTTAAAACATTAATTCTAATTTGAAATCATTAGAACCTTTAACAAATTAATTTGCCCTTAAAGACTTTTATCATTATAACTCTTAAGTAAAGCATCAAGTGAAATGTCACTTTACTTATAGGATAATCAAACATCCTAATTCACTGACCAAGAAACTAAACTAAATTTTGAATGATCAATTCACCAGTACAATAAAACTCATTTGGACTCAAAAATAATCCCAAAAATATTGAAAAGATGTTTAGGACTCGTCTTAAACACTTCCTCAATATGATGGGATGTTTTAGAAGAACAATTGAATTTAATTGTTCTTTGATGAAGAAAATCATCCTTAAACAAAATACAAGAACCTAGACGTCATAGGAGATGACTAGAAATAGGAATAGGAATTTGGTAGACAACCAAAACCCTTCCCTTAGCTTTACCTAGGTACTTGTTATAAACATTTAAATGCCTTAACATGTGTTTTAAGTGCAGCTCGGAATGACAAGAAGACCCTCCAGGTACGCTTTTATTTTATAGCAATTTATTTATATAAGCTGCACTTTACTCTTCTTGCATGTTAAACAAGATTGTTGCATGAAAACTAAAAACTTTTAGGATAGCCACAAAACTGAAACCAAAACTAAATTAAAAGTCACAACAAGATAAAATTCATCGCCACAATATTTCAAAATATAAAAGATCTCAAAATTTAATCACAAACAGAACACAAAACTACAATTATAACTAAATTAAAACGTCTTGTTGGATGATCGGGAATACCTCGGATGATGTAACCTACGTGTTGCTAACGGGATTTCCCACGGTCTAAATGAAAGTGTGGAACTCATTCAGTTGAGTTTAACAATTTCATCTGGACTAAGTGAATCCGATAAAAATAACGGCGCCAGAATGATGGAACCGTGGGATCTTAATCGGTGTTGTTATAATCAACTATAATATTCCCCTAATAAAACATTAAAAATATTTGAAATTTAAGATTTCTCTAAACCAAAACACTTCTCTCATCTCCTGATTTTCACCTTATAAAACTAAACCTCTGCAACAACAAGGAGCTTGGAGCATGGTGGGCAGCACGGTCATCGTAATCAGCAAAACCTGTGTCTTCTTCAGCAAAACTTTCCTTAGAATTAAATAACCATGCCATAGGATTTCAAGGTAGTTTGCCTAGTGCAACATAAATCCTCAACTTTTTGTTAGGCATTTTCATAATCATATTATGTAAATTAATCCCTAACTGGTCTTAGGACTCCGACGTAGTCGTTCGGTACGACATAAACCCTCACATCTTTGAGGCTATTTGTATGATTATTTCATACAAATATAAGTCCTAATTAATTAAAATTGACAAGATTGAAACATTAAGTAAATTCACAAATTGAAGCCAAACAATAGGATAGTTTGGGAAGTTGCCAAGATTCTTCTTGGATCCTCAGCTTCTCCTACTTTTCTTCCTTTGGATTCCTAAAATAACTGTTCCAAATTTGATCCATTCCCAATTGAAATTTCCAAAATCCGATTGTTTGAAAACCTTAAACTTTGAAATTCTTGAGAGCAAAACCACTGATCATTATTGAGAGTTTTCTTAAGTGATTCCCGTCACTTAGGATGTAATTAACTATAGGGGCTTGCCCTTATAGGGAACTTAAGAACCCAGGTAATATAAACCCTGCTTAATTCATTTATATTAAGCAAGGAAACTTGTCAGCTTATAAAATTGGTTCGCAGACCAAACAGATGTCACAAATCTTTTAGTTTATTTAATCGAGCCCCATCATCAAGCAGTATGTCTATTCTTTAGGATAGATACACGGTTTGTGATGCAGTGTTCGTTTATATAAACTATTTGGGATGTGAGATCGATTTGATTTCATATCTTAAAATTTTCAAACTTAAAGTTATTTTAAAAATAAAATGCTTTTTTCTAAAACTATATATTTATATTTATATTTAAATTAAATTTAAAATTCACCGACAACTTCTGTAGGCGACCCCCTTTTCAAAACACACAACCTAAAAATATGCCGACAACTTCTAGCGACTCCACTGGGGACTAGTTCTTCTCTCCATCTTAATCAGATGGTTTTGCTTTCATAAATCGATAGTGAGTCCATATCCCTAGTGGACCAAAACTACCATTCTTTCCGTTGGCATGCCACGTTTATTTCTATCTTGATCGAGTATAGCCAACTCCTCTCGGATTTGGGAGCCACTGTTTAGACACCCCTAAACAGAGAGGTTCCAAAATCCTTTTACCTCTTTTCTGAGGTGGAGTGGAGCCCCAATAGGTGTTAGCTTAGGAGCGGTCCTTCGGGTTGAGAAGTTTTGCGAGACTTTCTCTTCCTTTCCAATTCCGAATCGGGTCCTTTACCTTTTCTATAACCTCCGTTCTTTAAACATTTCGTTCCTAACGAACAAATCTTCTAATAAACAACCCTTTAATAAACAAACTCTTTTAAATCATAAATACATTAAGATAAACGAGAATGTGTTCGGACTCTTTCCTTTTTTCGTCCTAAATTTTGTGACAAAAGGAAGCATAATTCGGGACTAATACTTAGAATCTACTTTGCAGAAAATGTCTGCCCCAAAGTTAATCTTCTCCTTCACCAACGGAATATACTTCTCCGTTTACAAGGATGAGCTACCCAACAATGGGATCATCCGTTTTGGACAAGGATTTAACAATACAGAAATCAAGTTCACTGACGTCACTCTCTTCGCACCAATGGACAAAGTTTCAGAAACTGAGAAACCCCTGATTGAGTTAAACCTGAGGTCGACTCAAGAATTCCCTCCCCTGCAAAGGGTTCCAGCTGAAAGAAGTACTGCTATTCGTAGGAGGACTGTTGTCTCTACCCCCACCGGTCTAGTCGTCTCTGCACCTACCCCGGCTTCTGCCAAACTAAAGGGGAACGAAATCCTAGTCTGTGATGAGCCTATCACCGTGGAGGGTACAGATTTTGCTACAATACCATCTGTTTTTGAGATTGGGTCCAGTTCAAGAGTTGCACCCCTAAATCGGACTCAAAGGAGAAATAGAAGCAAAAAGATAGCCAGGATTGAGAAAGCCAAGGCCGCTGAATTTGCTTTCCTGGAAGAGATCCCTGAACTGCCTGAGTATATACCTCTGTTGGAAGGGAGTAGGTTTCACCCCCTCTCTGCTGCATTGGATGAAGAAGACGTCCAAAGGATCGCCGCTACACTATCCCGACCTACATACTATAGTAAGTGCAAAAGAAAAAGGGTTAAGACTACACCATTTGCTCGGCTACAAGCTATGATAGAAAAATTGGCAAAGAAAGAAAGATGCCCCGTATCTGAAATCCTAAGAAGAATGGGAAGAGTGCCAGCTAGATCCCGCCTCGGACCGCGAGTAGAGCCTGTCAATGCCGTAGAGAAACCAAGGAAGAAAATGAGAGATAGTTCACCTATTGTTGTATCGGGCCATCATATTAGGGAGCACACCACCTACCAGCATATAACCAACAGACCGTCCGGTCCTAGGCCTTCTTCTACAAGAAGGATGGTGTGGCGACCTATTATTACCGAGCCGAGACCAACACAATGTCCTGAGAAGAAAAGCCTCGTCAAAAAAACTGAATCAGAAGGAAGTGCTACTGCAATAAAAGAAACTCCCAAAAGGAAGTTCAACAGTCGTCACACGACAACCGCGAGACCGTTTGGAAGAAACCCCTCGAGGATGATATAGGAAAGCTAAGGACGGATATCCGACGGTTGGCAAAAGAAAGAGGATAAAAGTTGGAAAACAAAGTTGATTCATCAGAATTTATGGATGAAGAGTATGCCGAAATCAACATGGTTGAAACACGAGCATCGTCAGCTTCGCAAGGTGCTCAGGCAGCTGCGGAAAGAGACGAACCGGAAGTGATGAGAACACAGCTTCGGGAAAGAGATGACACAATTTCCCAGATGGCAAGGAGGATGGAAGAGATGGCTGCTGCTTTAGCCACTCTCCAAAGTCAGGTGCAACCTCAGAAAGAAACACCACCAAAAATCATCCATGTTGCAGATGGAGGAAAAGAGATCACATCCGTCAACAGAGATGAGCCACCAAAGAAGGATTCTGCACAGAGCATGATTCCTGAAAAGGACATTAAAAACATGGTAGAACAGCAGGTGCGAGAAGCTTTAGCACAATCCAAGAGTGGAGCATCTATTCAGACGGGTAGACCTTACCCTGAAGAATTTGATGCGGTACAATACCCAAAACGCTTCGTACCACCTCTGTTTAAGACTTTTGATGGAACAGGAAACCCCCGGCAGCATGTCGCACATTTTCGTGCTAGGTGCTGCAATGCCGGTGGGAGTGACGCTTTACTCTTCCGTCAGTTCGTCAGCAGTTTGTCAGGGATTTCCTTCGAATGGTACGCAGAATTGCCAAATGGTTCAGTTAAGACCTTTTCAGAGTTAGAAAACCTCTTCGTTAAGTGGTTTGCCGAGGCTCGACACCACATCACTATCGGTGATCTAGTGGTGGAACACCAGAAACCGAATGAAACTCTAGTGGATAAATTTAAGTATGAAGTGTGAGCCACAGCTAGAGGAACAGCATGCAATCGGTATTTTGCTGAAAAGCATCCACGGCCCGATAGCACTTCTTCTTAAAGGATTTACAATCAAGACTTTCGAGAAGCTGCTTAGCAAGGCCGGGAGCTTAAAAGAGGAAGCAAAGCAGCTGAGTTTCGCGGACAAGACCGATAAACAGAAACCGGTGAAAACATTCGAAAAGAAGTCCGTAATCGTCGCGGCAGTAGATAAGGGCAAGCAGCCATTGCAGATACAGCCAGAGCGGCCACAGCCTAGCTATCAACCACCGCAACGTACTTACCAACAGCCTCAACAGGGTTATCAATAGCCTCGACCGAGCTATCAGTCGCCTCAGCATTATGAACAACCACCTCATCCACACCGTACCCTAAAAGATTTTCTGAATAAGGAATATCCATTCAAAACTGAAGCAGTAGCGAAGATGTTCCGCAGTTTAATGAAGCCACCCGATTTTCAGCTACCGGAGCCCAAGAGGCCGGAAGAAGTCAATAAGAAAGATCATCCAAACTATTGTCCTTACCACCGGATGCTCGGGCATAAGATAGAGGATTGCATCACTTTCAAGATTTGGCTTGACGACAATCTCTGTAAAGGGAACATAACGATCCCGAAGGAATACATGAAGGAACCCCAAAAGGGGGGTTCCGTCAATGTTATCTCAACGGATACTTTTGTTCCAATAGACCCTTACACGACCCATGATGGATGGAGTACCGTCTGGACAAAATCTTCAAAGAAAATCTTAAATCATATCTAGAACGCTTCGGTGCATGCTTCAACTCAAAGTTTGAAACCTGCCGAGCCGGTGCTATTGCTTGCGATTGAAGAACCGCCCCAGAAGGAGGAGAAAATCGTGGAAGAGAAGAAAAGTGAGGCTCCAAAGAGTAGACTAGGGGCTGCTTATCCTAGGATAGTTGTTTTCGATTCAGGGGAGAAATCCCTCGAACCTCTAACTCTGTATGATTATTTGCTCGCCCCGGCTGGATCTTATAATGATAAGAGTTTTGGTGTTGGCTACGTTATGACTGTTTCTAACGATTACGTAACTAACAAAAACCAAGCTAATCTGGATCTCGATTCTGATACAAAGAACGATTCTAAAATCATACTAAACCTCAATGACCACGATGAAGGAGAAGACGTTCACAAGGATGGCTACGAAAGCTCAACAAGCGACGAGTCTATTTGTGAATTTCGAGGAGCTCCAACCACGATAGAATTAGAGTCATCAGATTCCGAAGCAACTGCAGAAGAGCCAGTCATTCCAATTCAAGAGGATACACTGGCAGATTCAACACCAGATTTAGAAGAAATAACTGAAGTCAATTTAAGAAGTGGAAAAGTTCTACCCCCGAGAATGGATCCAAAAGATAAAGGAAAACAGGTGGTTGCTCAGGAAGAGCCAACCCTAGTAGATGAATTGCCCATTTGGGAAGAAACCGAGGAACATGGTAATAAAGTGGACTATAACGTGCTAGCCCATCTTAGGAAGCTACCCGCCAAACTAAGCATATACGACGCTTTGATCCTATGAAAGGAGATGAGAGAAACTCTGATCAAGGCTTTACTTGATCCAAAAATTTGTTTAGCTCAAATGGTCGGTAATTCCTTAGACGAGGTTTGCTCGTTAAAAGAATAGCGAGGTGTTACCTTCACGGACAATGATTTACTACTCGGAACGGCTGATCACAACCGACCATTGTACATTTCAGTCACTATTAGAAAGTTTACGCTCTTCAGAGTGTTGGTTGATCCGGGAGCATCAATCAACATAATGAGCCTTCGAACGTTAGCATATTTTGAAATTGATGCTCGCGAACTTGAAGCAGACAAGATGTTATTAAGAGGGTTCAATCAGAAAGGAGAAAGAGCTATTGGATTAATAACACTGTTAATGAAGACCGGTGACTTAACAAAGACAACCGCAAAATTCCAGATAATTGATTCTGAAACATCATTCAACGCTCTACTGGGTTGGCCATGGATCCATGAGAATCGGATGGTACCGTCGTCTCTGCACCAGTGCATAAAATATTACGAAGGAGGAGAACAATGTATCAAAGGTGATTTGCAACCATTCTCCGTGCATGAAATCGAAATTCACGAAGATGCAGCCTACTACGCGCCTCCGAAGAAAACAATCTTTTCCAAAAACACCGTACTAAAAGAAGCAAAAGAAGTGCAAGATGATGAAGAGCCTGAAATTCTAGTCCAACAGTTACTCACCACTCCCTTACGACGAGATGGTGAAGGTTTCTCCAGAACTCACACCTGAGATCGAGGCCGGGGACGAGGTCGTAGAAGAGACGTTAGAATATTTGGACAGAAGAAACTTATCATCAACGTTGATTGGGAGAATTGTTTCGAAGAAGAAGAATCAAGAAAGAAGCAGCAACAGTAAATCAAAAGAAACCCCAGTTCATGATCTCTCTCGAAGATGAAAAGAATGGAGAATATAAAGCAATGTACGAGAAGATTATGGTGGTCAAGGAAGTGCATGGTGGTGGTACTAAACCAATCAAGTTTTACCGTGGTGCTTCTTCTTCCAATACTAAAAAAGATGTACAATTCAAAGATGTTACTTCATCTGAATTAATGGAATTACCTTTTGAGTGGTACTCTCCCTGTGTTCAAAATTTAATTCAACGTGGTATCTTACCGCGACGATGGACAAAAGGTCAATCACAACACTTTGAAAAATTATGGAACAATGCCAGTCGGCCTCCTAAATCAAAACATGGTCTCGGATTCGGCACGGTAGGATCAGCGACGATACGGGATTTTGCTTGGTTGTCACTTGCGAGCCTAATGAAGAATGCTTGGAAGCTTCAGAAGATCTCGAAGATCTACCAATTGGAGATGCTCCACCAGAATTCGAAGAAGAAATTAAATCTACAATAGACGAGTTAATGGAAGTTAACTTAGGTACTAGCGAAGAGCCTAGGCTGACCTTTGTTAGCTCCTTACTTAATAAAGAAGACTCTGAAGAGATAATCAAGTTATTAATTAAGTTCAAAGACTGTTTTGCTTGGAGTTATGATGAAATGCCAGGATTAGCTCCAGAAGTCGCAGTTCCAAATTAGGAGTAGATCCCACTGCCGTTCTAATTAGACAAGCTCCGAGAAGAATGCGTCTGGAGATTGAACAACAAGTTATAGCAGAAGTTGAGAAGCTAATAGATGCTAAATTTGTCCATGAGGAACAATATCCAACTTGGTTAGCCAATGTGGTACCAGTCAAAAAGAAGAATGGTCAGATCAGAATCTACGTGGATTTCAGAGATTTGAACAAAGCATGTCCAAAGGACGAATTCCCGCTACCCATTCCAGAATTGATGATCGACATTGCTTCAACACTTGAAGTCTTCTCATTCATGGATGGATCATCAGGATACAACCAGATAAAGATGTCACCGGAAGATGAAAAGCTTACAGCCTTCAGAACGTCGATCGGGGTATACTGCTACACAGTGATGCCGTTTGGATTAAAGAACGCAGGAGCAACCTATCAAAAAGCAATGATAAGGATTTTTGATGATCTCATTCACAACCAAGTTGAGTGCTACGTGGATGATGTGGTTATCAAGAGTAAGCTAAAAGAAGATCATTTGTATGATTTGAGAATTATCTTCGAGCGGTTAAGACAATATAACCTTAAGATGAATCCCTTGAAATGCGCCTTCGGGGTCACCTCTGGAAAATTCTTAGGATTTGTTGTTCGACATCGTGGAATTGAAATCAATCCGGAGAAGATTAAATCTATCTTAGAAATGCCACCTCCCAAAACCTTGAAACAACTACGATCCTTTCAAGGTAAGTTGGCTTATCTTCGACGCTTTATCTCGAATTTGTCAGGAAGGTGTCAGCCTTTTTCTGCTGTGGTCAAGAAGGATGCGAAGTTTACTTGGGACTCTAAATGTCAACATGCCTTCGATGACATTAAGCAGTATTTAATGACACCTTCTGTTTTGGCAGCCCCAGTCTCGGGTAGACCGTTGATACTTTATACCGCAGCACTAGACTACTCTCTCGGAGCCCTGCTAGCCCAGGTCAATGATGAGGGAAAAGAGAATGCTCTCTACTACTTAAGCCATCGTCTAATTCCGATGGAAGTAAAATATCCTCCTATTGAGAAGCACTGTTTGGACCTGATCTTCGCCGCACAGAAGCTCAAGCACTACATGCTTTCTCATAAGGTCAACCTTATTTCGAAGTTTAATCCGTTGCAATATTTGATAACCCGTCCGACACTTTCCGGCAGACTTGCTAGGTGGTCAATGATACTATTGAAATTCGATATAACTTTCGTGCCGCTTCGTGCCGTAAAGGGACAAGTCCTAGCAGGCAGAATCATCTCTCAACGACGACTTGCCAGACGAGCAGATAATGAGCCTAGAAGACCCCGATGATCAACGTTGGGAATTGTACTTCGACAGAGCATCCTCAGCACAGAAAGATAAAGAATTGCAAACGATAGTGCCCGGTAAGGCAGGAATAGGACTAATATTTATAACACCGGAGCGGGGGATGTTAAGGTATTCCTACCATCTAACAGAACCGTGTACAAACAACGAGGCAGAATACGAAGCCCTTATAACCGGACTGGAATTAACCATTCAGATGGGGATAACAGACATCAACATCTACGGAGATTCCCAGTTGATAATTCAACAGGTCGCAGGACAATATAGAATTCTAAAGCCAAGACTCGAACAATACTTTCAGTATGCCATGAAATTGTTGGAGCAGATTCTGAATGTAACGATCTATAAGATTCCCAGAAGAGAAAATGCTCTCGCAGATGCGTTAGCCCGCCTTGCAAAACAATTTGCCGCTTGCAGGATGAGTCAGTTGAAATGTCAGTTCAAGGACGACAGGTCCTATCACAGCTCGACATGGATACAATACACAAATCAGCAGAAAAAGCAGAAAAAACAAATGCAGTAGTAACAGAAGTTACGGAAGATTGGCGGTAACCATTAATAGACTACTTGCAAACATGAAACTTACCAGACGACAAGTCGATAGCCCATCAAATCAAGAAAAGAACTCTGTCTTACACATTAATAAACAACACGTTATACAGAAGGTCTTTTGATCAGATGTGGCTAAGATGCCTGAGCGGGTCCGAGGCTTGTGAAATTGTTAAAGAGGTACACTCAGGACTTTGTGGCGCTCATCAGTTGGGTCCGAAAATGAAAATGAAGATTAAAAGACTAGGGTACTACTGGCCCTCAATGATGACCGATTGTATGAAGATTGCCAAAAGTTGTCACCAGTGCCAAGTTCATGGAGTGGTTCTACATCAACCTCCAAATTTCCTACATCCGACAATCACGTCGTGGCCGTTTGAGTGTTGGGGCACAGATATTGTGGGTCCCATAGAACCGCCTTCTTCAAGAGGACATCGTTTCATTCTTGCAGCTACAGATTACTTTTCTAAGTGGGCAGAAGCAGTACCACTCAGAGAAGTGAAAGCACATCACGTGCTACAGTTCTTTAAGAATCAAGTCGTCTACCGTTTTGGGGTACCGCACAGAATTATCTCAGATAACGGGTCCTCATTCAAAAGCACGAAGATCAACAATTTTGTCAGAAGACACGGGATCGACTGGCGCTATTCAATAATCTACTACCCAAGAGCGAACGGCTTGGCTGAGTCTTTTAATAAAACTCTCGTCCAAATCCTAAAGAAAACTTTGGATGACAACAAGAGAAATTGGCACGAGAAGTTGTTAGAAGCCTTATGGACCTACAGGACGACTTTCAGAACTCCCACCCAGTCTACGCCTTATGCCTTAGTGTACGGGTCCGAGGCCGTTCTACCCTTAGAGGTTCAGCTTCTGTCTCTCAGAATTGCAGTTGCAAACAAGGTCACTACAGAAGAAAATGCCAGACTACACTAGAAGAGTAGGAAAGCTTAGAAGGGAAAAGACTTTCAGCAGAACAAAATTTGGAACTGTATCAAGCCAAGATGATCCAGGCCCATGATAAATTAGTCCATCCAAGGACATTCAAAGTCAGTGACTAGGTTTTGGTTCTCAGAAGACTTATTCTTACACATCACAAGATAGGAGGTAAATTTGAATCGACTTGGGAAGGGCCATCCATGGTTGAGACAGTTTACTCAGGAGGTTCCTACCAGTTTGTAAATTGCCGTGGAGGACGACCTATGCTTCCAATTAATGGACGATATCTAAAGAAGTATTACGCAACCTGATGTTTCGAAGGATGAATCCTCATTTATAGAAGCACGGGCACAGTAATTACTTATGACTGGGTCTGAACCAAAAAATATAAAAAGTGGATGATAAAGAAAATCCTTTAAAAAATGTTAAAAGAAAACATGTGAAATCATGATAATAAAGTTTTTTATCCTTCCTTTCAAATCGAGTCTCACTCTTGATCTTTCTTCATCTTTTCCTACTCCTATTTAAATTTGAAATAAACGAATAAAAGCTCTTCATTAATAAACAATTTTTTTCTATTGTTCTTGTTCTTGGTACAACCCCTGATCCTTTCCTTATTTTTCACAGAGAAATGTCAAACGGGCGGTTGGTTCTGAACTTTAAGAATGGTGTGAGTCTAGCACTCAATAAAAAGAGGATGAATGATGGAGCCGTGATTGAGATCGACTCTGACTTCACACCAGCCGGGCTACAGTACAAAGAAAATGATTGGACCCCGATTGATCGGGAAGAGCTCCGCAACCATACAGTGATGAAATTGGGTGGCTCAAGTCAACCATCTACCAGCAAGAAGAGAAAAGTAAATACCGCTCATGCAACGGGAGAGGACAAGAAAGTTAAGTCTGTTGTTGCTACAGCAGAGGGCAGGCTCGTCAGCGCAATGCCCACAGAAATTCAAGGGGTAAGGAGAGCTACTCTCACTGCCACCCAGCGGAGGAACAAGAATCGTCGCATTCGTAAGATGTTAACCAAGTTAGCAGCAGATCAACATGAAGAGACAGTTTCTACCGGCAATACAAATACTTCGAAGAAATTGGTTCGTCAGGAACCAGAAAAGAGGAGATCAACTCCAAGGAAAATAGAGAAGATAAAGGAAATTCCAAGAAGAGCAGAAATAGAATCAGCACCTCGACGCCAGATAAATGCACCAGTTTTAAAGGGTCTTGTTGCGAAAGCAACCCCGGAGGATGTCCCGACAGAGACTATCCCCGAGGAGCCAAGACATGCAAGAGAGTGTGCCGGGGTTGAACCATACATTCCCCAGTATGTTACTAGACCTCGCCGATTGCACATAATTCCAGAATATGAGTTGGAAAGAATGCAAAATGTTGAAAAGAAAACTTTTGAATACTTTGAGAGAATCCGTGGCAAGAGGATTAACATCTTAGAAGGCCTCGAGCTGCATACAAATGTATTCTCAGATTACGAACAATAGCAAATTGTAGACTGCATTGTTGAACTTCAAAAAATGGGCCGAGCTGGTCGTCTGAGGGAGAAAACTTATTCAGAACTCCCAAGATGGATGCTAGGAAAAGGAAGAGTTACGATCCAGTGCGGATGTTGCTACAACTTCGCTGTAGACAGAAAAGGAAATCCACCAGCAATACTCCGTCGCAGTGAGGCGGATCCGATGCCGAATATTATTAAAAGAATGGTAAAGAGGATGATAACATGGAGGGTATTGCCTGCAGATTGCATACCCAACAGCTGCATCATTAACATCTAGAAGGAGGGCGACTGCATACCTCCACACATAGACCATCATGATTTCGTTAGACCTTTCTGCACAGTGTCTTTTGTCAACCAGTGTAATATCATGTTCGGATCCGACCTCCGGATTGCAGGCCCCGGTGAGTTCTGAGGGCTGGTGGAGATACCACTACCGGTAGGTTTTGTCATGGTGTTAAAAGGGAATGGAGTGGACATCGCAAAACATTGCATTCTAGGAGTGCCTGTTGAGCGGATCTCTGTTACTTTCAGGAGAATGGATGACAGAATGATTCCTTTTCACTTCCAACCAGATCCAGAGTTAGAGAACCTCCGGCCTTATGAGCTGTGAGTTACCACACCTCCAATGCACATCCATACAACATTCCAGCTAAGGATGACTTGCAAGGTGATGTTATTGTCCATGTACCTCACTATTCAGACATGGATTTTCACAGCTGCTTTTAGAAGAAACTTGAAGAATCTTACGCAATCCATTTTAGATTTATATGGATTGTATGAGATATTAAATTCTCAAAGAAAATATCATCATGTTTTGGATCAAGTTGTATGATGTATTTTCAAGGAGATTGGAATGAAAGTGACCATGTCATGTTTTGCCTTCACCTCTTTTTGTGCAAATTGACTGGGAAACGCCATTAGATTAAAAGAACTTCGAACAAAGAACAAAGGAAAAATAAAAATAAATGAAAACTCTCTTTTAAAAAAAATCTGAATGTCAAAATAAACTACAAATAAACACGAACTCTAAATAAATGTGAACTCTAAATTGAAAATCAAGCTAAAATCAAATTACTACAAGCAACTAAGACAAATTCCTGGATCTGAAATCCCCAGCCTTCGGCTATTCTTAAATCTCTTTTTAACTCTCCGTATTTCCTTCCCTCTTTTGAGAAGGTCAACTGAGTCTACTAACACAGAACCACGAAAATTTTCGATTTGGTTCTGATGGCATGGATTCATATCCTTAGCCAAATAATCAGACTTTGATTGATCCTCGTGGGACGTGAAACACTTTCACGTCTCATTCCAAATCTTCTGCTAAACTCAAATCTCCATAGTAAATTTCAACCCTTTAAACCTTCGAGATTGGAACAAGTTTCCATTTCTCTTTAGACCTTCGAGATTGGAACCAGTTTCCAATTCTCTTTAGACCTTTGAGATTAGAACCAGTTTCCATTTCTCTTTAGACCTTCGAGATTGGAACCAGTTTCCAATTCTCTTTAGACCTTTGAGATCGGATCCGGCTTCCAATTCTCTTTAGACCTTCGAGATTGGAACCAGTTTCCATTTCTCTTTAGACCTTCGAGATTGGAACCAGTTTCCATTTCTCTTTAGACCTTCGAGATTGGAACCGGATTCCAATTCTCTTTAGACCTTCGAGATTGGAACCGGATTCCAATTCTCTTTAAACCTTCGAGATTAGAACCAGTTTCCATTTCTCTTTAAATCTTCGAGATTAGAACCAGTTTCCATTTCTCTTTAGACCTTCGAGATTGGAACCAGTTTCCATTTCTCTTTAGACCTTCGAGATTGAAACCAGTTTCCAGTTCTCTTTAGACCTTCGAGATTGGAACCAGTTTCCATTTCTCTTTAGACCTTCGAGATTGGAACCAGTTTTCATTTCTCTTTAGACCATCGAGATTGGAACCAATTTCCATTTCTCTTTAGACCTTCGAGACTGGTACCAAATTCTAGTTCTCTTTAAACCTTCGAGACTGAAACCAGATTCTAGTTCTCTTTAAAACTTCGAGACTGGAACACTATTCCAGTTCTCTTTAAGCTTTCAAGATCAGTACCTAAATTGTGATTCTCATCCTTTTTAATCGATACTTAAACTCCGATTCTCACTCCGAGGCTGGTACCTAAATTCCAGTTCTCCTCGCAATCCCGAGGTTGGAACCTAGGTTCCAATTCTCTTTTCAAATCCAGATTTCCTTGAATTGATTTTAAATTAAACCTCAATCAAAATTGAAACTAAAAAAAAATCGAAATCTAAACTAACACATTAAAAGACTTGGAATAGAAATGAAATGAAATCTATATCAAATTTCCCCAGATCTTATGATATGGAATTCACCTCCTTTTCTTTTCCCCAGCGAGAGTTCAGGGATCTCCAGTCTTGGAGATATTCTTGATACTCCCCAGCGGAAATTTATTTCTACTCTATTCTAAGTGTGTCAGTTAGACGTCTGTGTTGGTTTTGTTGATCTCTTCGGTCAACGCCAATACGTGCGGTGTGCTTGGTTAGCACACTACACCTATTGGGGGTCTATTTGTTGACCTCATCTTTGATGAGGTCTTTTCTCTTCTCTCCTTAGTACTTAGGATCTAGCCTTAGGCTTTCCCTTTGACTATCTTAGAGGACTAGAGATGGAACTCACCACTTAGAAATTTAAACACCTCTTAAACTCCCTTCAAACCCCACAAGTTTAATTGTAAACCCCCAAGTCACTTGGAGGGTTAAGATTAAATGTGGAGGTTTAAAGGATGAGTTCCCTATAGGACTCTTTGGCCTTAGGACTACCCTGAGTGGCCTGGTCTGGTGAGGGTTGACCTGCACACATTGCACTTTCACACACATTCCAAATCCAAAAACCATTCATACCCAACTTGGCTTCCTGACTCATGTAGGTAATTCATATGGATGGACCTTAACCCCTAGGCCCTTGGCTAAGAGGGTTAGGAACAACATAGTGAATGCCTCAAATGAGTCCTCTCATGGCTCTTATGGGCTTGATATGGCTTCATGGCTCAACCAAAGTGATTCCATTCTACTCAAACTTGATCAATCTTCATTTTTCCAAAATTTTAATTTTTGACCCCCAGGGCCCTACACCCACAAAACCTACCAAATGTCCTTGAAGCTACCCAAAATTTGCAAAATTGCAACTAATCCTAAACAATTCCCACCATTCAAATTGATCATCCTTAGCCAACTATACCAAAAATTCCAAAAATACCCCCCCAATACCCTCCAAATACCCAAAATACCCTTTTAACCCAAAAATTCCAAAAATTCATAAAATTCCCAAAAAATTTTAAAAAATCCCAAATATTCCTAATTTCATTTTGTTCAACTACACCATAGGATAATTTTGTCAATTTAATCCACTTTTACTAAAACCCCCAATCTGACCCATTTTTAACCCAAATGGACCCAATGTCCCACTAAACCAACTCAATTGACCTCAATTTTGAACCAATTCAGTCTCAAAATTCAATTTAATATCCCCAATATCAAGTTAGACCAAATCTAAGCCCAATTTGATTAACATTTGGATCCAATTCCAATTTGAAGCTTAAAGCCCAATTTTGGCCCATGACCTAAACTTAGCCCAAACTTACCCAACTCAACTCCAATTAACCCCAAATCTTTTCCTAAACCTTCCTAATATCCCAAAAATAAGAAACTAACAAGATTTGTCACAAATTTGAACCTAAACTCCAGCCCAAACCTAGCCCAAACCAAAAATCCCCTAAATCGGCCTAAACCCAAACCTAACCCAAATGGGCCCAAATCTCAAAATCAAAGCCCAAGCAAAGTTGAAAACTCTTTGTGACACTCCCATAAACATTTCTCAACATTAATTTTACATCAAATCTAACTTTAGCCCGACCTTAGCCCAAGTTAGCCCACTTTGACCCACTTTGGCCCCTTTACCAAAAAAGCCCAAATTAAATCCAATTCCACTCTAAATGATACCAAATCTTTTCTAAAATGTTCATGACACATCCCTAAACTAAACCCAACATTTGTTTGGCCCAATCCTTCAAAAAATTTCCATCCACCAATTTTTTTTCAAACCTAAAAGCCCACTTTCTTAAACCATTCTAAAAGCCCATTCTCACCAAATCCAAAAGCCCAAAATTGGCTCTAAAGCCCACATGGTAATTTCTTTTCATCATACCTTTAATTGATATCACCCCTAAGTTTCAAAATCATCATTAAACCATTCCATATCAAGCTTCATCCAAATTTCAACCAAAATGCCAAAATTCATAAAATCCCCTTTCATGAAATTGACCAAATCTTTTCCCAAGCCAAATGAAGCCATGGAGCCATGCATAAGCCATATGCAAGCCATGGGAGTCACTTTACACCTCACCATGTCATTTATGGCAAATGGAGGGGGCCTCTTTCTTAATCCTTCATTAAGCTTTTTAACCCCATTCATGTCACACTCTAAACCAAGCTTAGCCACCTCACCATGGAAAGAGACCTCACCACTCTCTCTTGGCTGACCCAAATGATTCCTCCCAGCCCAAAGTCAAGCCTTGGGGAGGTGCACCTAGCCTAAACCATGCCTTGGACTAAAATGAGCCCAAAATACACTCTCCCCCTTACCACTTAAATCAAACTCCTTTACACATGTCAAGCCTCCATTGCTTGCACCAAATTCAAGCACTGACCTCCCTGACCCTAAAGGTGACCCATGCCTGGCCGGACCACCACCACAGCCGCCGGAAAACACTAGGCCGAGAGCACCCATTTGATTCAAAAAATTCAAACTCACTAGCTGAGCTGTCCCAACTCAATTGGACTCCATGGCTGTTCTTCCCTTGACTAAGGCAGCTGATCCCAAGCCCTAACTCCCCCTGGGAGGCCCTCCAACCATGTCTATTTAAACCCACACCTTCTCGGCCAAACAAGGTGATGAACCAGACCTAAACAAAACTCTGCCAAAATTGCTCCAGGACCTTCTCCTAACCTAGAGCAATTGATCCCCAGTGTCCCTTTGCCCTAATCCCCATTGACAAAGCTCAATTTCTCAGTCAAAAATCCACCCAAAAACCAGGACAACTCTGAAACCTCCACCAAAATCAAATTAAACTCACCCACACCTGCACAGGACCAAGAGAAGAAGTTCCCCAGTGGAAGCCCCCTCACCAGACCAGCCATTCTCTCTATCGACCAAGCTTTGAAATCGGGCTTGGTGGAAGTTGTATCTAGGTAATTCCCTAGAGCCAGGGACTTCATCTTTAGCCTCCTTAGGTGCAATCGAAGGTGCCACAACTCTCTGATTGAAGCTTCACTTCTCAGAGCCAAGGTATAGACCCCTCCTTCCTCCCGAGCTCCCAGAGATTCTCTATTTTGATTGGCTTAATTTAATAGCATGTAAACCATATGGATGTGTTCGTCTCCTCAAGACAAATCCATAGAGCATAAGAAGACAAAAATCCGTTGAGAAATGAGGGAGTTCTTAGAGTTTTAGTGTGGACGGTCACGGGTGCACACCAGTCGTAGATGATGACCAGGCGCCGTTCGATCGAGCGTGTATCGAATGGACGATCCAGATTGTGTCGGACCAGAGAACGTTACATGAGCTGAGGATCCCCGGAGCGTTGAGTCAGATGGCGGCGTCGAATGGGAGCACGTGTAGAAAAATCATAAAAATAAACTAAAAATACACTCTTGCTCAGTGAACAGAGGAGAATAATGTGAAAAAGAAATCAATTTATTTTGATGAGTATTTTATTTTTAATTAGTTATTTACTCATTTCAGTATTTTGATTCTCCATTTGTATAGACAATTCACCATGGCATGAGACCATAGGGCTTTTGAAGCCTCTGATCTTGGGAACATTCCCTGAATTTTTCAAGGTCAGAGGCCATCTCTATGGAAAGTTATGTATTTTTCAAGTTTATGTCACTGTTTTTGGTATTTTAATTCCATTAATTAGCATGTTTCTTAGAAAATTCTAGGAAAATTTGGGGAAGTTTCTTAAGACCAGAGGACCCTAGGATAATTATATTTTGAGTTAATTCATTAAGGATAACCCTAATTAGCCTAATTACTCAAAACTAAACTTTAATTAATTAGGGTTAACCACACATTAAAAGAACTTCAAAATAATTCTCCACTGATCTTTAGGATCAGAGGGACCTCACATAAAAATTTGGAATCAATTGGAAATGCTTAACCGCACTAAATGGATTAATTAAGTCACATGAGTAAAATTAAACTTTAAAAATCCATAACTCCAAAAATACACTTTAAAAATTCACTGAATTGGTTTTGGGGCTTCTCGGATGTCAGAGGAGTCTTAAAAAATTAAAGTTGGAATTTTCTAAAAATTTTTATTTTTCACCATATTTTAATATTTTAAATAATTAAAACATAATAAAAATCATAAAAAATATTAAAAATCATAAAAATGTCATATTTTGACTCCTAATCACTTAGGATTAAACCAAATATTTTTCCCAAGTCTCAAAGTAAAGATATTGAATTTTAAATGCTTAAAACAATTTTTTGAATTAAAAAAAATGAATTTTCCAATCTTTTCACTAAATTAATTCTAATAAATCAAAGAAAAATCAGAAAATTATAAATTTTATTTCTTTGAACTCCTTGAGGTGAGAGAGATTTAAGAAAAATATAAAACTTAATTTTCAACTTTTATTTTATTTTGTAATTAATTAACACTTTAAAACTCAAAATAATTATAATAAATAAAATATAATTAAAAAAATCACTAAAATTGGTCCAAGTGGTCCTCTGGTCATTAGAAACATCCCATAATTTTCTTAAGGACATAAACCTTTCCTTGGTCATGTTGTTGAATTTCCATTGAAAATCCCTATTTTTCATTAAAATAATTATATAAATTAAATTAAATTCAGAAAATCACATATTCTCATCTAATGTCTTAATTGTCATATGTGTAAAGTGACATAAAAATTTCAAGTTCATTTGAGCTTAATTTGATGAGTTATGAAATAAATAAGCCTAAAGGGGCATAAAGGTAATTAAAAGATTTTCACCCTAATTAACATTTAGGTTTAACCAATGGGGAGGGTAAAATATCTGATTTTAAAGTTTCATTAGAAGATTGAAACCTAGAGAATTAAGGGGTAGAAACCCATTAATCATCTTAAAAATATTTAAAGTAAACCTTAATTAATTAAACAACTTGAATTTTGGAAGAATAAATTAAAATTTGGGTTATTTAAATGGGGATATAATTTAGATAGACTATGATAACTTAAACTAAAATCCCTAAATAAATCACTTAAAAAATATTTAATTGTTAATTAAATTTAAAGTGATAATTGAAATTAATAATTAAATAATTAAAAGGAAAATGAACCTTAATTAAATTAAAACTTAAAACATTAAATAACTTGATAATTAAATTGAAATAAATTTAAAACATTAAAACAAAAAAAAAATTATTAATTTCAAAAATCACTTGAAAGCAAACTTAAAACAAATTTGAAACATTAAAAATTAATTTCATAAAAATAAATTCTTATTTAAAAAAATAATAAAAATCAAACCAATCAAAAGTTAATCTAAAATATTGCAACTAAATTAAAATTAAATCATCAAAGTCTAAATTAAATAATAATTTAAATTCCTCTTTCAACTCAAATGGTTTAAAACACTTAAGAATAAAACAACTTGAACACTATTCCAAACTTAAATTTATTAAAATTTTATAACTAAATTAAATCACCTTAAAACATTAATTCTAATTTGAAATCATTAAAACCTTTAACAAATTAATTTGCCGTTAAAGACTTTTATCATTATAACTCTTAAGTAAAGCATAAAGTGAAATGTCACTTTACTTATGGGATAATCAAACATCCTAATTCACTGAGCAAGAAACTAAACTAAGTTTTGGATGATCAATTCAACAGTATAATAAAACTCATTTGGACTCAAAAATAATCCCAAAAATATTGAAAAGATGTTTAGGACTCGTCTTAAACACTTCCTCAATATGATGGGATGTTTTAGAAGAACAATTGAATTTAATTGTTCTTTGATGAAGAAAATCATCCTTAAACAAAATACAAGAACCTAGACGTCATAGGAGATGACTAGCAATAGGATTAGGAATTTGGTAGACAACCAAAACCCTTCCCTTAGCTTTACCTAGGTACTTGTTATAAACATTTAAATGCCTTAACATATGTTTTAAGTGCAGCTCGGAATGACAAGAAGACCCTCCAGGTATGCTTTTATTTTATTGCAATTTACTTTATTGCAATTTATTTATATAAGCTGCAATTTACTCTTCTTGCATGTTAAACAAGATTGTTGCATGAAAACTAAAACCTTTTAGGATAGCCACAAAACTGAAACCAAAACTAAATTAAAAGTCACAACAAGATAAAATTCACCGCCACAATATTTCAAAATATAAAAAAACTCAAAATTTAATCATAAACAGAACACAAAACTATAATTATAACTAAATTAAAACGTTTTGTTGGATGATCGGGAATACTTCGGATGATGTAACCTACGTGTTGCTAACGGGATTTCCCACGATCTAAATGAAAGTGTGGAACTCATTCAGTTGAGTTTAGCAAATTCATCTGGACTAAGTGAATCCGATAAAAATAACGGTGCCGGAATGATGGAACCATAGGATCTTAACCGGTGTTGTTATAATCAACTTTAATATTCCCCTAATAAAACATTAAATACATTTGGACTTTAAGATTTCTCTAAACCAAAACACTTCTCTCATCTCCTGATTTTCACCTTCTAAAACTAAACCTCTGCAACAACAAGGAGCTTGGAGCATGGTGGGCAGCACGCCCATCGTCATCAGCAAAACCTGTGTCTTCTTCAGCAAAACTTTCCTTAGAATTAAATAACCAAGCCATAGGATTTCAAGGTAGTTTGCCTAGTGCAATATAAATCCTCAACTTTTTGTTAGGCATTTGCATAATCATATTATGTAAATTAAGCCCTAACTGGTCTTAGGACTTGGAGGTAGTCGTTCGGTACGACATAAACCCTCACATCTTCGAGGCTATTTGTATGATTATGTCATACAAATATAAGTCCTAATTAGTTAAAATTGGCAAGATTGAAACATTAAGTAAATTCCCAAATTGAAGCCAAACAATAGGATAGTTTGGGAAGTTGCCAAGATTCTTCTTGGATCCTCAGCTTCTCCTACTTTTCTTCCTTTGGATTCCTAAAATAACTGTTCCAAATTTGATCCATTCCCAATTAAAATTTCTAAAATCCAATTGTTTGAAAACCTTAAACTTTGAAATTCTTGAGAGAAAAACCACTGATCATTATCGAGAGTTTTCTTAAGTGATTCCCGTCACTTAGGATGTAATTAACTATAGGGGCTTGCCCTTATAGGGAACTTTAAGAACCCAGGTAATATATGTTGGATTTTGGGGATCATGCGCAACGGAAGCGAAATTAATTAAAACGCATATTAAAGTCATTTCCCCAAAACCACCAAGGATCTCATGTGCTCATTCAAATCAAAACATAAACCCAAAAAGAAGTGCAAGAAATCATACCATGCAAGAGTTCTACTCTTAGATTTCCTCGGATCTTTAAGGCGCTGAAACCACCGCCCTCTACCGGTATCCACACTCGAACGGATTTCCAAATGGCTTCCAATTGCTAGATCGGAAATGGGGTTTTCTCCAAAACCAAAAGAACTCTCTTCCTCTCTTGCAAGAGTTCAAAAGGAATAAAAAATTGACTTCATAAGCCATGACCCCTCCTTTTAATTGAAGTGGCACCATTTCATGGCACCTCTTCATTATTATTATAAATTACTCAAGAGAGAGAATGTTCATCAACCATTCTAGTCCATTCAAATTTTGTGCGACCCTATAGGTTCAATTAACATTGGCAGTAGGCTTAAATCATCATTTAAAAACCTACAAGTTATAGTTGGTCTCTAGCAAGACACTATAACTACCCGAGTTAGTATGAATAAGTCTCAAGATCCGAGACAACCTGATTGTTAATGACATAATCCTTTTATCACGTGATATCATGATAGAATATAAGGCATGGAATAATGTCAACCTTATATCTCTCTATCTTTAATTTCTCGACTCCTGATTAGATTGATAAAATAAATGCAATTGATCTCCATCAATTCATTTGAGTGTGGCCACACAATTCTTAGTCTAAATCATTCGAGGGGCCCAGAGATATCTCTCTATTATAAGAGGGATAAATTCCATCTTGATTACTCATATCTCACTACATGATTCACATTATGCCCAATCATAATCTTTATGGTCATCCGGTCAAAGACAACGTTGGGTTATGTCTAAACATAATATTCCTCATGTTGAGAACCATGACAATCTCGAGTCAGAGGATTCGATGTCACTACAACTTGAGATTAACATATGACTTATATCCATGATTTAATCTCAAAGCGAGTCGATCCAATATTTGTTCTCCAATAAATACATATAAATCTGATGTGTATCCTCATACATATATTCATCTCATGAATATCCATCAAACTTTATATTAATCTTTATTTATTGTCATTCCCACAACAATAAGCGATTATGGATATTTAGAATAATCTTCATAATAAACATGAAACTATTCAAGGTTCTTCTTCTATCATAAACATGCTAATTAAAATAGAAAAATATTCATAAAAGTTCAAAATACATATCCATATAATAGAGCACAGTGGCACTATCACTAACAGTCTCCCACTTGCACTAGGCCCATTTATCAATGTATCTAATACCCATGGACCTTACATGACCCTCATGCTTTGCTTGTGGTAGAGGCTTAGTTAATGGATCCGCAATATTGTCATCTGTTGCAACTTTGCATATTTTAACGTCACCTCTCTCAATAATTTCTCTAAGGAGATGATAACGCTCGAGTATATGTTTGGATCGCCGATGTGACCTAGGTTCCTTTGCTTGTGCTATAGCACCATTGTTGTCACAATAAATCTCAACGAGGATTTGTGATACTAGGAATCACTCCAAGGTCGAAACAAATTTCTTTATCCAAGCTGCTTCTTTCGTTGCATCACATGCTTGCTATGTACTCGGCTTCGGTTGTAGAATCGACAACGGTGCTTTGCTTTGAACTCTTCCGGCTAATAGCACCACCATTTAAACAAAACACATATCCCGATTGCGATCGATAATCATCTTTGTGTGATTGAAAGCTTGCATCCGTGTAACCTCTTACAACCGGATCATCTTCCAATCCACCAAACACCAAGAACACATCCTTAGTTCTTCTCAAGTACTTAAGAATGTTCTTGGTCGCTATCCGAGTGACTTTCACCGGGATCCGTCGGTATATGCTCGTTATGCTTAAAGCATAAGAAACATCCGGTCTAGTACATAACATGGCATACATGATAGATCCTATAGCGAAGCATAAGGAATTTTACTCATACGCTCTCGCTCATCATTAGTGTTAGGACAACGAGTCTTGCTAAGCGTTATGCCATGTGACATAGGCAAGAATCCTCTCTTGGACTCTTCCATACGGAACCTTTTCGAGTATAAGGTCTATATATGTACTTTGATTTAGAGCAATTAGCCTTTTAGATCTATCTCTATAGATCTTTATCCCTAGGACATAGGATGCCTCACCTAAATCCTTCATTGAGAAACATTTACCCAACCAAGTTTTGACATTGTCCGAGGTAGGTATGTCATTCCCGATGAGTAATATGTCATCGACATATAAGACCGAGAAAAACAATAGTGCTCCCACTAACTTTCTTGTAAACACAAGGTTCATCTTCATTTTTGATAAAGCCAAACTCTTTGACTCGTCTCATCAAAACGAAGATTCCAACTCCTTGAAGCTCTGCTTCAAACCATAAATGGATCTTAGAAGCTTGCACACTTTACCGGAATTCTCGGGATGAACAAAACCTTCGAGGTTGTGTCATATACACATCCTCGAAACAAGTTTCCATTAAGAAACGCGGTTTTAACATCCATTTGCCATATCTCATAGTCATAATATGCGGCAATGGCAATGAGAATTCTAATAGATTTAAGCATGGCTACCGGTGAAAAAGTTTCATCATAGTCGATACCATGAATTTGTTTAAAACCTTTTGCAACAAGTCTTGCTTTATAAGTATGCATATTACCATCCATGTCGAGTTTTCTTCTTGAAAACCCACTTGCACCCAATGATCTTAATATCATCCGGTGGATCAACCAAGTTCCAAACTTGATTATCATACATGGATTGGATTTCGGATTTCATGGCCTCTAACCATTTGTCGAGTCTAGATCTAACATAGCATCTTGATAGGTAGTAGGATCACCATGATCCATTAACAATACATCATGATCATTATTCATGAGAAATCCATATCTCTCGGGCTCATAACGTATTCTATTAGATCTACGTAGTTCTTGTGTTACAAGCTGGTGTGTCGATAACTCCTTGTTGACCACCATCATCCAAAGGCATTTCAATGTTATTTTGTGACTCTCGAACTTCTTCGAGTTGTACTTTACTCCCACTGATTCCTTTAGAAATAAATTCCCTTTCCAAAAAGAAACCATTTCTAGCAATAAACACTTTATTCTCAATGGGATTGTAAAAGTAATATCCTTTAGTCTCATTAGGATAACCCACAAAAATACATTTATCGGATTTAGGTTCAAGTTTATTAGAATGTAAACGCTTTACATAAGCTTCACAACCCCAAATCTTAAGAAAAAGCAAACTAGGCTTCTTCCCGATCCATATCTCATATGGTGTCTTTTCAACCCTTTTGGATGGAACTCTATTTAGTGTAAAAGCGATATCGTCATAAGTGCATAACCCCAAAAGAAAGTGGAAGATCGATGCACTCATCATTGATCGAACCATATCAAATAGAGTTCGATTCCTTCTTTCGGACACACCATTCCATTGTGGTGTTCCGGGAGGAGTAAGTTGTGAAACAATTCCACAACTCTTAAGATGATCACCAAACTCTTGGCTCAAATATTCTCCACCTCGATTAGATCGAAGCACCTTAATTGTCTTACCAAGTTGATTTTGTACTTCATTTTGAAAATACTTGAACATTTCAAATGATTCATATTTATGTCTCATCAAATAGACATAACCATACCTACCGAAATCATCGAGTAAAGGTAACGAAGTACACTGTAACCTCCTATGGCTTCTATACTTAATGGTCCACATACATCTGTATGTATTAGGGCCAATAATTCACTAGCCCTTTCACCGTGTCCAGTAAAAGGCTCCTTTGTCATTTTCCCCAAAAGACACGATTCGCAAGTATCAAATGATTCATAATCAAATGAATTCAAAGGTCCATCTTTATGGAGTTTTGAAATGCGTTTCTCATTTACGTGTCCTAGACGACAATGCCAAAGATAGGTTAATTCAAGTCATTTGACTTAAATTTCTTGGTAGCAATGTTACACACAGAAAAATCATTGGATATTTGAAGGTTCAAAACATAAAGACCATCTAGTAAAACAGCATTTGCATAGAACATATCTTTATGATAAATGGAGCAAATATTATTCCTAATAATAAAAGCAAAACCATCATTATCCAAACAAGAAAGCTGAAACAATGTTTCTACACATTGTAGGAACATAAAAACAATTGTTCAATACTAACAAAAGCCCACTTGGGTAAAGAAAGTTCATAACTTCCTACGACTAAAGCAGACAACTTTTGCTCCATTGCCTACGCGAAGATCCACTTCGCCCCGTTTCGATTTTCTACTCCCTTTAGTCCCTGCACATTTGCACAAATGTGAGATGCAGATCCAATATCCAATATCCAGGAACTAGAAGGAGTATAAAGAATCTGTATAACATTTATACCTGAAGCACTGGTCCCACCAGTCTTCTTGTTGATTTGATCTTCCTTATAAAGTTTGCAATTTCTTTTCCAATGACCAGGTTCATTGCAAAAGAAACGAGACATCATCCTTACGGGATTTAGCCTTGGAACTAAGATTGGGCTTAGGTTTAGGATTGGACTTTCCACCCCAACCTTTGCCTTTTCCTTTTCCTTTCTTCTTAAAACCCTTACCCTTTTGCTTAACCATTAAGATTTGCCCGGGCTTGGATTTTATATTTTGTTCAGCGAGTTTTAAGCATCGTATGCAACTCGATATTGATTTGTCCATCTCATTCATATTGTAGTTCATGACAAGCTGGTCATAACTACGAGGAAGTGAATTCGGGAGCAAATCGGTAGCCAATTCTTGGCTCGATGGAAATCCAATCCTTGCCGGGTGCTCCATGTAACCTTTCATTTTCAATACATGAGCACTAATCGAACTACCTTCGATCATTTTGCAAGAATGCAATGCCTTGGTAGTTTCATACCTTTCTTGCCTTGCTTGTTGCTTGGAACATTTCCTTTAGGTTTATGATCATATCATAAGCCTCCATATGTTCTAAATCTTTACGGATCTCGGAACTCATGGCAACTAACATCAAGCAAGCAACATCTACAGAGTCATTATGATGCTTCTCATAAGCATTCTTTCTACGTTCTGGAGGCATTATCATCCGGTTTTTCGGGGTGAGGTTCATCCGGGACATATAACTTCCTTTCGTGTTTGAGAACAATTCTCAAATTACGAAACCAGATCAGGAAGTTAGCCACGTAAGCTTGTCCTTCTCGAGGACCGATCGCAATGAAAATGCGAAATTGTTATTATTGTTGTTGGCCATCTACAATAAATGCAAAGTTTAAGTATATTAATTATGAAAAACTCCCACTAAATTAATAATCCCTCTTTAAAATTATATTAACTTTAGTGGTATAAGATCCATAATTATACTTAATTTTAAGTCGACTTTGGCATGACACTTAAAATCAAGTATATTTAGGTAGGTAACTATTACCAATTGCATCAAATGCAACTCTTAATGGGATTTTTGACATCTTATGTCGTAGCATGTTTAAATCTCATCTCATGCCCTTAGGCCCAAAACCATTTTGTAAGCCTAATTATGTTTTACCATTTTAAACACATGAGTAGCACCATTACTCATCCTGCCATGCTAATATTATCTAATGTACTCCTACTTTGGTAGAACCCACATCATGGTGATATTAGTTTTTGACAGGTGTTTAATAATAATGGATGGCATGAAAAACTTAAAATTTCAAATGAGGGATAGTTATAGATTTTAAATTATAATGATGTTATGATTTATTTTAGTATCATATACTAAACCACATCACGAGAAAATATCAAAATCTGAAGCATAATTAAGCGTGTCAAAATATGGCCCCAAAACTAGAATGATCTTCATAAGCCAATTATGAAGATCAAAAGTCCAATCTAAGGGTAAAAAGTAACTTCTAAAGCCTTCGAGATCACCATCTCCTGCATGGACTTCTAGCTCCTCCATCACCATGGTGGATAGTGGACTTCAAGTGCCTTGCTTTGTCTTCTCACGATTTATCTCACCAAGAATAAATACATGTAATATAAATTACAACAAAGCAAAATGGCACGCAGGCCATAATTAATAATTACATCCCATTGCAAAAATTAAAGATATTACAACCATGCAATTCACAGAAGTCACTGGGCCATATTATGTGTCACGCAAGTCAATACATCATGTATTAATCTAATTAATACATCCATGTTTGACAAACTAAAAAAAAATAATAATAATAAAAATTACTTGATAATTGGCTCGATGTTTCTAAAACAATTAAATTTATGAGGCGTTAGGAATAAAAACGGCGGTTCCGATAGCCGGTTAGCGGACGGGGTCGAGGGGCAGCGCCCTCGCGGGGTTGCAAGGGGCAGCGCCCCTGTTAAAAAAAAAAAAAAATTTCTTAATTAAAATCTGTACATCGCAATACTAAAATTTTATATTTTTGCCAAAAACAATCCAAAATTTCAAAAATTATTTAAAAGGAATTTCATACAAAAAATTATAAATATTGCGATATAAATTCAACACTTTAATCTAATTAAAATTTGAATCCAGATTTTAAATTCGCATTAAATCATAATTTAATTAATCATATAAATTAATTAATGCGAATAGGTGCCATTCGAACGAATAGACACGAGGGAGTTGGGCCTCACAAACCAAGAGGTGCCAACCCATTAGACACCTATTGGTGTCAACTCCACATTGACCGCCCGCCATAACCGCCTGCCAACGGCCAACCGCTGCCGTCGGCCAACCGCTGCCCGCCGAATCTGCCGGCGGCCTTAGCCGCCGCAGTCGACGTCCAAAAACGCCGTTAAATTGATTTCTATGAAAACACAAGTTGGCTCTGATACCACTGTTGGATTTTGGGGATCATGCGCAACGGAAGCGAAATTAATTAAAACGCATATTAAAGTCATTTCCCCAAAACCACCAAGGATCTCATGTGCTCATTCAAATCAAAACATAAACCCAAAAAGAAGTGCAAGAAATCATACCATGCAAGAGTTCTACTCTTAGATTTCCTCGGATCTTAAGGCGCTGAAACCACCGCCCTCTACCGGTATCCACACTCGAACGGATTTCCAAATGGCTTCCAACTGCTAGATCGGAAACGGGGTTTTCTCCAAAACCAAAAGAACTCTCTTCCTCTCTTGCAAGAGTTCAAAAGGAATAAAAAATTGACTTCATAAGCCATGACCCCTCCTTTTAATTGAAGTGGCACCATTTCATGGCACCTCTTCATTATTATTATAAATTACTCAAGAGAGAGAGTGTTCATCAACCATTCTAGTCCATTCAAATTTTGTGCGACCCTATAGGTTCAATTAACATTGGCAGTAGGCTTAAATCATCATTTAAAAACCTACAAGTTATAGTTGGTCTCTAGCAAGACACTATAACTACCCAAGTTAGTATGAATAGTCTCAAGATTCGAGACAACCTGATTGTTAATGACATAATCCTTTTATCACGTGATATCATGATAGAATATAAGGCATGGAATAATGTCAACCTTATATCTCTCTATCTTTAATTTCTCGACTCCTGATTAGATTGATAAAATAAATGCAATTTATCTCCATCAATTCATTTGAGTGTGGCCACACAATTCTCGATCTAAATCATTCGAGGGGCCCGAGAGATATCTCTCTTATTATAAGAGGGATAAATTCCATCTTGATTACTCATATCTCACTACATGATTCACATTATGCCCAATCATAATCTTTATGGTCATCCGGTCAAAGACAACGTTGGGTTATGTCTAAACATAATATTCCTCATGTTGAGAACCATGACAATCTCAGATCAGAGGATTCGATGTCACTACAACTTGAGATTAACATATGACTTATATCCATGATTTAATCTCAAAGCGAGTCGATCCAATATTTGTTCTCCAATAAATACATATAAATCGATGTGTATCCTCATACATATATTCATCTCATGAATATCCATCAAACTTTATATTAATCTTTATTTATTGTCATTACCACAACAATAAGCGATTATGGATATTTAGAATAATCTTCATAATAAACATGAAACTATTCAAGGTTCTTCTTCTATCATAAACATGCTAATTAAAATAGAAAAATATTCATAAAAGTTCAAAATACATATCCATATAATAGGCCTAGGGCACTATCACTAACAATATAAACCCTGCTTAATTCATTTATATTAAGCAGGGGAACTTGTCGGCTTATAAAATTGGTTCACAGACCAAACAGATGTCACAAATCTTCTAGTTTATTTAATCAAGTCCTATCATCAAGCAGTATGTCTATTCTTTGGGATAGATACACGGTTTGTGATGTGGTGCTCGTTTATATAAACTATTTGGGATGTGAGATTGGTTTGATTTCATATCTTAAAATTTTCAAACTTAAAGTTATTTTCAAAATAAATTGCTTCTTTCTAAAACTATATATATATATATATATATATATTTAAAATTAAATTAAATTTAAAATTCACCGACAACTTCTGTAGGTGACCCCCCTTTTCAAAACACACAACTTAAAAATATGCCGACAACATCTTATTACGTATAAGAATGGATCTAATAAAACAAAAATTGATTTTTTTCTTATGAGAAGAAGAGATCGTCGAGATTGTAAGGATTGTAAGGTCATTCCAAGTGAGGAATTAAGTACCCAACATCGATTATTAGTTCAGATTTTAAGATGAAGAGTTGTAAAATAAAGAATACTAGGATTCAACATCGTAGAACAAGATGGGGGCACCTAAAAGACACAAATAAAATTATTTTTATGAGTAAAATTTAAGATTTAAATATTTGGGATGTCCATGAAGACGCGAATGTTATGTGGGAAAAATTAGCTAATACTATTAAACAAGTGGCTAAAGATTTACTTGGAGAATCAAAAGAAAAAGTTTCTATAAATAAAAATAGTTGGTGGTGGAATAATAATGTGCAAGAAAAGATAAAATATAAGAGGTTATGTTATAAAAATTGGTTTAAATGTAAAAGCGTAGAGAACTGGGAAAAATATAAAACGGTCCGCAGGGAGTGTAAAAGAATAATCTGTGACGCTAAAAAGTCTGCGTTTAGTGATCCTTATAACATGTTAGATATAAGGATGGTGAAAAATATTTGTATAAACTAGCCAAACAAAGAGAAAATAAAAGTAAAGATTTAACTCAAGTAAAGTGTATTAAAGATGAAAATCAAAAAGTGCTTTTCTTAGAAAAAGATATTCAACATAGGTGGGTGAGTTATTTTGATAAACGTTTTAATGATGATGCTAAAAGTACGATCGACCTTAGTGATCTTAATATCATTAATAATAACAAAACTTTTCATTTTTATTGTCGCATTAGTAAAAAAGAAGTTGATGAGTCTTTAAGGAAAACCAAAGGGGGAAAGTCTGTAGGACCTGATGATATCCTAATTGATGTGTGGAAATGTTTAGGTGATTTAGGGGTTTCCTGACTTACTAAACTTTTTAATATTATTTTAAAAACTAAAAAGATGCCTGAGGAGTGGAGAAAGAGCATTTTGGTCCCATTTTTAGGAATAAAGGAGATGCACAAGAGTGTGCAAATTATAGAGGAATTAAATTGATGTGTCATACTTTAAAATTATGGGATAGGGTAATTGAACATAGGTTAAGACGTATTACAAAGATTTCTCATAATCAATTTGGATTTATGCCAGGCAGGTCTACCATTGAAGCTATACATTTATTGAGAGGTTTGATGGAGAAGTACAGAGATAATAAGGAGGATCTAAATTTGATTTTTATTGATTTAGAAAAAGCTTATGATAAAGTTCCTAGAGATGTTCTTTGGAGAGTCCTTGAGAAGAAAGGCGTTGATATGACTTATATTCAAGTCATTAAAGATATGTATGCTAGAGCTATTACATGTGTTCGAACTGAAGGAGGATTGACTAAATATTTTACTATTTCGTTGGTTTACATCAAGGATCGACTTTGAGCCCATATCTTTTTGCTTTATTTATGGATGGTCTTACCTGGGCATTTACAAGAGGATGTACCTTGGTGTATGCTTTTTGCTGATGATATCCTCCTTGTGGATAAGACAAGAGAAAAAGTCCAGGAAAAACTTGAATTATGGAGGTCTACATTGGAGTCTAAAGGTTTTCGTTTGAGCAGAACTAAAACTGAATACATGGAATGTAATTTTAGTAATAGTAGGTCTAGTGACAGAAGTGTAACTTTGGGTGAAAAAATTATTAAAAGGTGTGAACGATTTAGATGTCTCGGGTACATTTTTCAAAGCGATGGTGATATAGATGGGGATGTTAATAGTATAATTCAGGTTGGTTAGTTGAAGTGGAGGAATGCGTCCGACCTATTGTGTGATAGAAAAGTACCTCTTAGACTGAAAGGAAAATTTTATAAGATGGTGGTGAGACCTTCAATGCTCTATGGTGTCGAATGTTGGCCTTTAAAAGAGAAGCATAATGTTAAGTTAAGTGTTGCGAGATGAGAATGATTAGGTGGATGAGTGGCTTTACGCTTAAAGACAAAATGCGAAATGAATATATCCGTAATAGGGTTGGAGTTGCACCAGATGACGGATAAAATCGGAGAGAGTCGCCTTAGATGGTTTGGTCACATTAAACGTCGACCACCTGATGATCCGATTAGGAGAGTAGATGTTTTAAATATAACTTATGTTAAGAAAGGCAGAGGTAGACCTAGGAAAACTTGGGCTTATTGCATAAAAAATGATCTTAATTTATTAGAATTAAACGAAAATTTGACACTAAATAGGACGCAATGGAGAAAATGGATTCATGTAGCTGACCCCACTTAGTGGGATTAAGGCTTTGTTGTTGTTGTTGTTGTATATTAAAGATTTTTCTAAAATTACCAAACCTTTGTGCCGACTTCTAGAAAATGATAGAAAACTTGATTTTAATGATGAATGTTTGTGTGCTCTTGAATTATTGAAAAAGAAATTAATCACTACACCTATAATTATTTCATCTGATTGGGAGAAACCATTTGAACTTATGTTTGATGCTAGTGATTATGCGATCGGAGTAGCGTTGGGCAGAGGTATGATAAAGGTTTCAAAGTCATTTATTATGCTAGTAAAACTCTTAATGAAGCTTAGATTAATTATACCACTACTGAAAGAGAGTTATTAGCTATAGTATTTGCTTTTGAAAAGTTTAGACCTTATTTAATTGAAGCTAAAAGTATTGTGCATACAGACCATTCAGCTATCAAATATTTAATGCAAAAGAAGGATGCCAAACCAAGATTGATTAGATGGATACTTCTGCAAGAATTTGATTTTGTGATAGCTGATCGGAAGGGATCTGATAACCAAATAGCTGATCATTTGTCAAGATTAGAGTATGATAAATTATATGAATTTGAGAAGTAAGTTACATAAACTTTCCTTAATGAACAACTTTATACTATTATGGGAAGAAATTTACCTTGGTATGCTGATGTTGTGAATTATATTGATATTGTAACATTTGATTTAACAAGGCAATAATAAAAGAAGTTTAAATATGATACAAGATTTTATTTTTGGGATGAGTCCAATCTATATAAACATTGTAAGAATCTGATTATTAGGTGATGTGTGCCACGGTAAGAAACTAATTTAATTATTCATCGATGTCATGATTCTGAATTTAGAGGTCATTTTGGAGTTGATAAAACTGCTTTTAAGATTTTAAAATCTGGATTTTATCGTCCTTATCTTTTTAAGGATGTATACAAATATATTAAATCATGTGATCGATGTCAGAGAGTAGGTAATATCTCTAGAAGAAATGAAATGCCTCTAAACTATAATTTGGAAGTTGAAAATTTTGATGTATGGGGATTAGATTTTATGGGAGCATTTACTCCTTCATTTGGGAATTTATATATACTGGTTGCAGTATATTATGTCTCAAAATGGATTGAAGCTATTGCTTTACCTAGATGTGATGCTCGGAGTGTTTCAAAATTTTTAAAGAAAAATATATTTGCGAGATATGGAATGCCGAGAGTGATTATAACTAATGGTGGATCCCATTTCAGGAATAATCAAATTAAGAGATTGATAGGGAAATATAATATTATTCATAGAATATCTACTTCTTATCATCCCCAGACAAGTGGTTTAGCAGAAGTGTCTAATCGTGAAATTAAAAGAATTTTGGAGAAAACTGTGGATAATCACAAATTAGATTGGTCTGCTCAATTAAATACTGCATTATGGGCTTATAGGACTACTTTCAAGACCCCTATTGGAATGTATCCTTATACACTAGTGTTTGGTAAGACTTGCCATTTACCGGTTGAATTGGATCATAAAGCATATTGGGCGATAAAAGAGTTAAATTTTAATTTGAAAAAAGCTAGAGAGAAGAGATTTATGCAATAGAATGAATTAGATGAAATCAGAGATGTATCTTATCACAATGACATGATCTATAAAGAGAGAATGAAATTGTGGCATGATCGGAAGATATTGAAAAAGAAATTGAAATATGGATAGAAAGTTTTGTTATACAACACAAGGCTGAAATTATTTCCTGGAAAGCTCAAGTCTAGATGGTTGGTGATCCACTTAAAAATTATCCATTTTTCAGTGTACTTTTCAAGCTCATTTTATGCACATTTTTAATGATATTACACTTTAAAGGAAGGTATTTTATATATTTTTGTCTTCAAGTATAAAAATATGATTTTAGAGAAAATGAAGCAAAAACTATGCAATTTTGAGCCAAAATGAGGAAGGAAGAAAATTATGACTTGGCACATATCAATATGTCTTTCTATGCTTAATATATTTTATACTTCTCACATGTTTTGGAATGAAATTATACTTTTGAGAAATGTTGTTTTATGTCTATATTGTAGGTGAAGATGTAAGGAACACAACACAGCTGAAATGGGGCAAAAAGGAGTTAAAACGTAGCCAAACGGAGTAAAACAGTGGAGCTACACACAGGGTGGCGCCTAGGCCCCAGTGACGACGAGAAAATGGTGCCAAGATGCCAGAAGCAAGGCCTATGTGCCAGAACCCATCTAGGGCCGGTTATGGACGGTTTTGGCTGAATTTGGACAGTTATTTTGATGGTGTTAAGCAGTTTTCAGACCTTCTAGAAGACTGGAAGTTACTCCTAATATATAGGACATGTGATACAATGAATTTAGACACGGGAAAACAGTTTAAATCACGAAGAGGTGCGACCCAAAGTGAAGGGGTGCGACTGTTTGGGCACGGAGTCTGGCGCCTAGGCACCAGAATTTGTTTCTAGAAGATTCATTGAATCTAGACCGAATTTTGAAGAGGTGTCTGAAGCAACCCTTGGTCATTTTTGAAGCTCTATAAATAGGGACCAATTCTACAGCAAGAATGCCTCTCTTTCTTCCCCCTTAGTTATTTTAGAGTCATTTTAGAGTAATGAAGATGTAGATTTCTACATCTTATGGAGAGATTGGTGAGTGATTTTAAGATATTTATGTAAGGGATGTACGAGCAGCCCATGGATTGTCAGGAGACTTTGGTGGAGAGATTTTCTTCTTTCCTTTAGAGGGAAAAAACTAAGTATTGTGTTCTTCATTCTCTTGTAATTGTTGTAAACACTTTCTAGTGGATTTTCTTTGTTTTAAACCGAGTTTTCTGTCGTGAATTATCCGTGCTTCGTAAATGATTTTCTTTACTCTTTCCTTTAATATGAAGTAGTGACATGTGTAGGAAAATCATTTTTATGATAGAATTATCTTTATTTTCATTTACTTTTGTTTTGTAGCGAAATAGATGCATGTTTAGGAATTAAGATTTGCTTAGATATTCTCTTATTAAATTATGGTGATGATATTCATATCAGATCTTTATTTACTTTACAAATTGATAACTTTTATTGTTAAAATCTATTCAAGAATTCTGAGCCCTAACCAGAGTTGAGTTCTTAACTAGTAGATATCACGTGGATCTTTGGGTAATCGAAGGCCTTGAGCAGGTTATTCATGGTGAGTGCAAATAGATAGGGAGATATTGTTTATTGGGCGTAGAATTGGTTAGTTTTTAGAGTGACAAACTGAATTCTAAAAATTTGGTTTATACAAAGGGAACGGGTCACTAGTAGGGCCGACCATAGCCACTCTTGGACATCTAGAAGTGTGAGCCTAGATTAACCCATTCTACTAATAATACATCCTGAACCAATTTATAAATTAGCCAATGTTCTTTATACTATCGAGTGAAGATAAAGATAAGGAATGCTTCTATTTGGCACTACTACATAAAATTCTAAGCATTTCTTTCTTACACATTATCTATGTAATTGCAAGAGAAAGGTAGTTTTAATATCTTAAAATTCTCTAAACCAATTTATCCAGATAAGTTATCTTTTTATTTAAGAACTTTATTTAGGATTAGTTATTAGAAAACACATTTTAATCAACATTCCAAATTTAGGCCTTATAGAAATAGACTGGAATTAGCCTAAATGATTGTTTACCTCGCTTCTCTGCGGGATCGATACCGTGGTCTTAACAGAAAACCCTATATTACTTGAAACGATATGTATACTTGCGTAATACCCCTAGTGTGTAAAATATTTTCTAAAATTTTACAACATTTTAATTTTATACACTAGTTGCTATTCATAACTTGGGTCAAGTTTTTGGCCATCTTTTGGAAGCAAAAATTACTGCGTTATTACGGGTCGGGTCAAGTTTTTGGTGCCGTTGCAATGGTATGAACTTTTAGTAAAATTTTAGTTAAACCTGTAAGACTTAGTTTTGGAATATATATTATTATTATTATATCGCGTGTTTAATTATTGTGTGTTTATTTTAAAATTAAAAATACCAAAACTATTTTTGATATCTATTCTTTTAGTTAAATCTTTAGATTTGTATGCGTCAGATTGAGAGAGGACTTTTAGGAGGATGTTGAATCAGAAAAGACTCCATGAATTTAATGTAGAAATGGCGAATCAACAATATAATGAATTTTCAGATTTGGATTATAAATGGACGGAAACTGACCATGAGATGCACTATCCTTATTTTGATTATTACAACCTAGGTTGGAAAAATTATTCAAATTTTAACTGGAATACTAATTTTGGAGAAGAATACCAATTTTGGGATGATAATCAATTTATTCAGATATGTGATTGGAAGAATCGAGACGACTTAAATGATGAACTTTCTTTTTGTTATAGATTTAACTCCAACCTACTAAATGAGGAGAAGGAATTATTGTTAGAAAATGTTGTTAATCAAATGGCAAGTCAATTAGAAAGCTAAGAGGTCACAATAAGGAATATAGAAAACCAGCTGGGGCAGATTATTAATGTAATCAACAGTTACCCCCAGAGGTTCTACGTAGTGTCTCTAAGATAAACCTTAAAGAAATGAATGATGAACAAAATAAAGATTTCGAACTAAGACTTAGAAGAGAATTTGAGGAAATGTTTGAAAAGAACTTTGAAGGGGAAGAATTAGAAGATAACTTGAATCAAAAGGGCAATCTAGAAGAATTTGATCCAGAATCTAAATTATCTAACGAGAATCCAATCCAAAAATTGGGAGATCTTGAACTATCTTATAGAGATCCATTTCTTATAAATTTCAAGGATGATATTAACGCGTAATTTCAGAAAATCAATAGAAGTATATCGGATCTAGAAAGAAACTTGAGGAACATTGATATAAATCAATCTGAGATGGAAAAGCTAACTGAAAAATTTAAATTTGAGAATTTTTTAGGATTTCTTGGATCTAAAAAAGAATGGGAGATTGATCAAGGATTATTAAAATGGAATTTTGATCTAGGAGGAAACATTTTTCGGGATGACGATGTTAAACCTAGCGCTTTATGGGAGACAACCCATAGTTATCAGTTGTCGGGCTGACGACATTAAATCAAGCGCTTCATGGGAGGCAATCCATGGTTATCTTTGCTAGTATGTCTATATGTTGTTTTGTGTTTGCTTTAGTGCAGATTAGATTATTGTTGTGAGGTTATGCCTTGATCTTGACTAAATTTGTATAAGACTTCTATTAGTAGCAGGCCGACGAGCCTGTTATGACTTAGTTCTCAACTGGAGCTGAGCATTACCTTGAAGCATGTAGACTTTGGACTTGGACCACTCCATGTCAGCTCTATTAATTCCTTTATCTAACTTTGTTTTCACTAAGTAAGGTCATGATGTTTCTTAATGAACAACATATGAATAAACTGCACTATTTTTATTTATCAGATTATCGTTATCAATGTAGTTTCTTCCGTTAGAAATTGAAAGTACGGAGGGGAAATGTGAGTAGAAAAGAGATCAAATTAACCACAATTGATATTTGTTAATGAATCTGTGAGTCTAGGTATTTTAGTTTGTGTGTTTGTTTTTGTGTTTGTGTTACAACAATTTACAGATTTGAATAACACTTAAATATATATTTCTATGCCGATACATTCCTGCTTATTTGACCTTTCTTTAGTTTAATTTTATTCTAGCATGTTTAGTTTAGATCTACTTTCTATTGCAAATTTTTATTTCCTGATGAATATTTGTAGATTTTTTTGACAAACATTTGTGGTAGATAGAATTTCTGAACTATTTTTCTTCCTGCTTATATTTTCTGTGCTGAATGTTATACATGTTCAAATTCAAGTTTGGGGGTAGGAAGAAAAATATATTTTAAAGTTAATATACTTCCTTTAAGTTAAATATTATAATAAGCATATTTTTAGGCTAGATTTACTTTCTCGTGTAGTCATTCTATCCTGATTATGCATGTATATAAATTTGATAGGATGTTGTAGTAGTTAGTAGATTTAACTTTTATTTTTCTTCCTCCTACATTTTATGGAATTAATTGCAAAATATTTTAAAATTCAAGTTTGGGGGGAATGAAAATAAATTTTCAAAAACTTAAATTTATTTGTCCTAAAAAATGATATAAATAAATTTGATTTTTGATTGAAAAATAATTATGTGTATGAAGTTATATTAGGGAAATAAAATTTTGAATATAGAAATGAGTAAGAAAATTTAGTTAAAATTTATAGTAGTGATGAAAATTTTAAAGTTAAATTTTTCTTAGTGAAGAAATGATAAATATTGTGTAACTATCTTTAGTAAGAAATGTTGTATTTTTAGAAAAATAGAAGGATTAGACTTTTGTTTTCAATATTTAAATTTCTTTTATTGAAAAATAATTTTCAAAACTATTATTATATTTCTAAGTAAAAGATATATATCTACCTTATGCTTTAGGAAAGGAAGGGTGGAATTAAAAATTATTAAAGACCTATCCAGATATAGTAATCCTTGCCTAAAAAAAAAAGAGAAAGAAAAGAAAACAAAAGTATAGTATGTGAAAAAGGAAGAAGAAGCTTGAGGATTAAAGGGCCTAATAAAAATTTGGTTCCACACTTCAGCTTTTTAAAGTATAAAATTTGAGAGAATCTTAAACTTAAAAATATAATATTGTTAGTATAATTATTTTTAATAAAGATTTTTAAGTAAAGAAAATAAAATTCCTAACCCCTATATTTTGAAAAATGTACAACATTTCTGAATTAGATAACAACCCATATTTTCATACTCTTTCATCTAAGAGATTTCTAAACTTTAAATTTGTTTCATTTACTAATATTTTTTTCTAAATTGGACTACTACATTTCTAGAACAAAATTTTAGAAGCTTCTAAAGAAACTCATACACATGATTTGCTTATGTGGTTTTACATGATTATAGTGTTACTTGAGGACAAGTAACATTTAAGTTTGGGAGAATTTAATCCACTTAAAAATTATCTATTTTTCAGTGTACATTTCAAGCTCATTTTATGCACATTTTTAATGATATTACACTTTAAAGGAAGGTATTTTGCATATTTTTGTCTTCAAGTATAAAAATATGATTTTTGAGAAAATGAAGCAAAGACTATGCAATTTTGAGCCAAAATGAGCAAGGAAGAAAATTTTGACTTGGAACATATCGATATGTCTTTCTATGCTTAATATCTTTTTTATTTCTCACATGTTTTTTAATGAAATTCTACTTTTGAGAAAAGTTATTTTTATGTCTATCTTGTAGGTGAAGATGTTAGGAATTCAACGCAACTGAATTGGGGCGAAAAGAGTTGAAACGGAGCCAAACTGAGTAAAACAGTGGAGCAGCACACAGGGTGGCGCCTAGGCACCAGTGAAGACGAGAAAACAGTGCCTAGGCGCCAGAATCAAGGCCTAGGTGCCAGAACCCGTCTAGGGGCGGTTATGGACGGTTTTGGCCGACTTTGGACAGTTATTTTGATGGTGTTAAGCAGTTTTCAGATCTTCTAGAAGACTGGAAGTTACTCCTAATATATAGGACATGTGATACATTGAATTTAGACACGGGAAAATAGTTTAAATCACGTAGAGGTACGACCTAAAGTGAAGGGGTGCGATTGTTTGGGCACGGAGTCTGGTGCCTAGGCGCCATAATTTATTTCTAGAAGATTCATTGAATCTGGACCAAATTTTGAAGAGGTATCTGAAGCAACCCTTAGTCATTTTCAATGCTCTATAAATAGCGACCAATTCGACAGCAAGAGTACCTCTCTTTCTTCCCCCTTAGTCATTTTAGAGTCATGAAGATGTAGATTTCTACATCTTATGGAGAAATTGGTGAGGGATTTTGAGATATTTATGTAAGGGATGTAGGAGCGGTGCATGGATCGGTGGGAGACTTTGATGGAGATATTTTCTTCTTTCCTTCAGAGGGAAAAAGCTAAGTTTTGTGTTCTTCATTCTCTTGTAATTGTTGTAAACAATTTCTAGTGGATTTTCTTTGTTTTAAACTGAGTTTTTTGTCGTGAATTATCCGTGCTTTGTAAGTGATTTTCTTTACTCTTTCTTTTAATATGAAGTAGTGGCATGTGTAAGAAAATCATTTTTATGATAGAATTATCTTTATTTCATAATTCTATCAATTCGTTTACTTCTTATGCCATTATTTTCATTTACTTTTGTTTTGTAATGAAATAGATGCATGTTTAGAAATTAAGATTTTCTTAGATAGTCTCTTATTAAATTATGGTGATGATATTCATACCAGATCTTCATTTACTTTACAAATTGATCACTTGTATTGTTAAAATCTGTTGAAGAATTCTGCGACCTAACCGGAGATGAGTTCTTAACTAGTAGATATCACATGGATCTTTGGGTAATCGAAGGCCTTGTGGGGGTAATTCATGGAGAAGTGCAAATAAATAGAAAGATATTGTTTATTGGGTGTAGAATTACTTATTTTTTAGAGTGACAGACTAAATTCTAATAATTTAGTTTATAGAAAGGGAATGGGTCACTAGTAGGGCCGACCATAGCCACCCTTGGACATCTAGAAGTGTGAGCCTAGATTAACCCATTCTATTAGTAATACATCCTGAAACAATCTATAAATTAGCCAATGTTCTTTATACTATCGAGCGAAGGTAAAGAATAGGAATGCTTCTATTTGGCACTACTACATAAAATTCTAAACATTTCTTTCCTACACATTATCTATGTAATTGCAAGAGAAAGGTAGTTTTTAATATCTCAAAATTCTCCAAACCAATTTATCTAGATAAGTTATCTTTTTTTAAGAACTTTACTTAGTATTAGTTATTAGAAAACTCATTTTAATCAACATTTCAAATTTAGGCCTTATAGAAATAGACTGGAATTAGCCTAAAGGATTGATTACCTCACTTCTCTGTTGGATCGATACTTGGGTCTTAACAGCAAACCCTATATTACTTGAAATTATACATATACTTGCGTAGTACCACTAGTGTGTAAAATATTTTCTAAAATTTTACAACATTTTAATTTTATACACTAGCCGCTATTCATAAATTGGGTCAAGTTTTTGGCCATCTCTTGGAAGAAAAAATTACTGCGTTATTGCAGGTCGGGTCAGTTGGGACATTTTACAGTTGTAAAAGTCCATTCTTTTGGAGCTGTTGATATTGAGGATCCTGATACTGGAAAGATTTTCAAGGTTAATGGGCATCGATTAAAACCTTACTTTGACGGGTTTCAATCTGACTTCAAAGAGGTTTTAATGCTGAGTCATCTCGTTTAATTGAATGGTTTGTCAGGCTGACGACGTTAAACCAAGCGCTTTACGGGGGGAACCCATATTTCACTTTGTGGTGTGTTTGCTTACTTGTTGTAGTTATGCTTTTAGATAGTTATTTTGGAGTCCTAATCGCTCTTAAATACTTTTAAAAATTGATAAATATTGGATCAAATTGAGATATTGGAATATTCCGGGCCAAACGAAGTTTGGTGAAATTTTTGACCACTAGCACTGTCGGCACTAGAATGGGCGCCGCCGGTGCCCAATTACAGACTGTATGCTGAACTTATAGATTTGAGTGCTGCCGGTGCCCTATCGAGCGCCACCAGCGACTAAATCCTAGTGACGGTTATTGGAGTTTAAAAATTCAATTTTTGGCGGTTTTGAGCGGGATCTTCTTTCTTATAACCCCCAAAACTCCATTTTAAACCTCTAACCACCAGAAAAATGAAAACTTCCTTTCCCAATTCGCATCCCATGGATTCCTACTCCATAGAACCCCCTCGATCTCGTATTTTCAATCGACGAAAGTTTATTAGTTTCGAGGCGCTACAATTATTCAACAAAGTGATGATGAAGAGGAAGATTATCAAGGAGAGAGGCTTTATTAATCGAGGGTTTGGATAATTCTACTGCAGGAGTTGAAGAGATAATAAAGAAAAGACGTTGGGAAGTGCTATGTTGCACTACCGCTGCCGTAGTCGTTCCGGTTGTGAAGGAATTCTATGCAAATCTTTACGGAATCAACCAAGGATTCGTCTATGTGCGATGTAGGTTTATGCAATTCACTCCTGCGAGAATTAATGATCTCTTTATGATTGAGAATGTACCTATCTACCACTATTCCAATTTTAATGCGACAAGAGATGATATGAATGAAGTTTATCATTATTTGACGGATGAATATGAAGATTAGGAAGTAAGAGAGAATGTATATATTAGTTTCCCTTCTGCATCTTTAAATCCGGTGTCAAGGTTGTGGCATATTTTTATTTCGCCAAAGTTATTTCCAATTTTGAAGATTAGTAAGGTAACCAAGGAAAGTGCTATTTTAAATTTCTGTATTCAAACTAGAAGGCCAATTGATATTAGAAATATAGCTGTGAAATCTGTTTTGGGATTGATAGTTCATGGATCTAAATATGGCCTTGGACACCCGTCCACCATATTTCTATTGTGTAGTCAATCACAAGTTCTGTATGAGAGTTAGAAAAAGGTTCTTCCTGGAAGCTTATTGATCCAACTAATCTTTATGACAATCAAACAGTAGGAGATGAAGGTGATATGGATCTGCTTACTGATCAACCAACTCAGACTTCACAACCCATTCAACTTTACTTTCCTGAAAGTTCCAGAGTGATACTGAAGAAAATCAAGCAGTTAGAAAAAGAGGAACAAAATGTTTTGAATGCCATTAATAATATTTCTGATTTATTTGATCACATTGACTGGAGGATGAAGGAACAACATGATCACACTGGTCGAATTGAATTGAGCCTGATTAATCTGTTGAAGAAGAATGCTGTGATTTCTGAAGATTCATCTGATGAATTCCCATTTCATCCTTTCTATAATTTGATCGTGCATCATCAATCTATTGGAGATATCAAAGAGGAAGATAGTTCGAAGACTGATGAGGAGTGACTACTGGATTCTGCTTGTGCTTGATGTGTGTTTGCTTTGCTTTGCTTAGTTTTGTTTGGTGTATTTAGTATTTGCTTTGCTTTGCTTTGCTTTGTAGTTTGTATTTGGATTTACTATGCTTAATTTTGTTGTGTGTGCTTAGATTTTAGTGTTTGCTTATCGTAGTGTTCTTGGAACACTAAAAATCTAAGGGCCGTTTATTTGATTTGATGAAGATGTTAGTGTTTATGTTGTGATGTGGATTTTATATATAGAAGTGATGTTTTGTGTTGTTTGTGTAAGAATTGCGTTAATTATTGCTTGTGTGATGAAATAGATGCTTAATGAAGTATTAAATGTCATTGTGGAGGACGAAATGATTGAAATTACAAAAAAATTTTTGGACCCTGAAAATTTTTTGCATTGGTGCCGCCGGCACCCAAATACAAAGACTTTGGCTTATTTGAATAAATAAAGCGCCGTCGGTGCCCTATCGAGCGCCGTCGACGCCTGAATACAGAAAAAGTCCAAAACCCTTATATTTCGTGATTTTAACCGTGGGACCCATGAATTTGTCCCTTGCTTTCGTCTTCTTCCTCCATTTTTGTGACTTTGAAGGACTAGGGCTTACTAGATCTTAGATTTGAAGCAATTTCAAGGCTTTTCAAGACCGGATCTATACTTCTCTTTGTAAGAGCTTCATTTTGAGTTAAGAATTTTTTATTTTCACCATAGGAATATCTCACATTGCTTAGATGGGAATTTTGGGATTTTTGAAGAAATTTTGAGATTTTCTATGATGAAATTTGCTCTTACTTGTTTAGAATAGTATTTGGAGTTTGCTACATTATGGATTTGGAATTTATTAGAATTTTATTGCAATTTTTAGAAATTCACATGGCTCCAAGAATGAGTAAAGGGAAGAGAAAATTTGATTATAATGAAGAAAAATTTGTCAATGTCAAGGCGAAATTTCATTTTATTTCTCACCATTACAATAAGAAGTGTATTCAGGATCGAGCTTTTATCTTGGTGGATCTGTTGAACAGTTAATTACCGAGCGAAAATGAGAAATATTTTGTTATTTTACTACAAATGCTGTTTTGGGTGTTGTAAGAGAATTCTATACAAACTTGCCCTGGACTAAGACAGAATATGTGCTAGTTCAAGGAAAAATGGTTGAATTCACCCCTCAGCATATCAATGCATTTTATCATACTCGGGAATCTTTTGTATGTGAATATGAAAATTTTGATACCCGAGAAGAAAATTTGAATGAAGTGATTGCTTTTCTGACAGACGGAAAAGGGTAATGGAAAGTGAGTCAAAAACAGATAATTAACTTCCCTACTTCCAAATTAAATGTTGCATCTAAAGTCTGGCACTATTTCATCTCTGCAAGACTGTTACCTTCTTATCACCATAGAGAAGTTACAAGGGATAGAGCAATTTTGAATTATTGTATTCAGAATATGAAGAAGATTGATATTGAAGTTATTGTCTTCATGAACAATCAATTTATTACTAAAGGAGAGACCATTGGAGGATTAGGACATCCTACCCTGATTCATGCCCTATGTGTACAGTCTGGAGTAGAATTCAGCAGTTCTGAAGAGGTAGCTATACCACTGAGATCGATTACCAAGACTATCATTCGTACTTATGAGTCTCATGTGGGAGCACAAGATGAGAGTAGGAGTACTGATATTCCTACTACGAGCTACGACATTCCATCTACGTCTGAGCCCCCTACATTGTCCGATATTATGGAGCAGTTGAGATTACAAAGTGATAGTATGGATAGACTCCATGGTAGGATGAATTTGTTTGAGGCTAGAAGTGATGTGAATGAGGATTATATGAGAAGAAGAGTTGAGTATGATATTTCTTATCATGATGCCCAGGTCAGATTCATGAGGCGGGACACTGATGTGATATTCCCTACTTGCCCCAGCTATACATCGTATAGACCTGGTCCTGCTGACCCTACTGATGAAGCTGGTGATGAAGAGTGGTAGTTTGTCTATTTTTGTTTATATTTTTCTTTTTATGTGTTGTGTTTTTATGATGTAGTAGTTATTTACTTTCTATGTGATGTGCGAGCCTGTTGATGTACTGTAGTGTTGTAATGAAAAGTTAAAATTGTTAAATGAAATGTGTAGTGCTGTGATAGTTTGTTTAGTAGTTGTGGTGTTTCGTTGGATGTTTAAATTTTTAAAAGTTGATATCTCTTTATCCTGCAAATGTTTAAAAAATTATATATCACTGTTACTAACTGTTTCATACCTCCTAGCTGTAAATTTTGACTAATACCAGATAGCTTATGAAGATTTCAAGATCCCGACACAAAAAGGTTAGTGTCTTTTACTCTCTACTGTTTCAAATTTATTGAAAAATTTAAGTTTGGGGGAGGGTAGAAAAATAGTAACTCTTATTTGTTCTCAATTATTATATTTTCAAAAATTATTAGCATAACTTCTGGCAGTTGAACCTCACTTTAGATAACTTATTTCAGTTGAATATTATGGAAGGATTGGATGAAATTTTTTAGTTATAAAGGTTAATTTTATAGGGATAAGATATTTGGTATGAAAGGATTTGATTATAGTTAACTATTTAAAGTAAAGAAAACTGTATTTTTGAAATGTTAAGAGACTTAAAGTATTATGTGTTAAGAAGAGAGTGTAACTTTATGATGAATAATAAAGCTCATACCTAATTATAAAGTAAGGAAGTGTTTCAAGTTTGAAATTTAGAAAGAGGAGAGTGAAGTTCAAAATCATTAAAGGTGATCCAGATATAGTAATCCTCATGAAAAAAGGGAAAGAGAAAAAAAGAAAGAAAAGAAAAGAAGGATTGAAAAAAAATCCCCAAAAAAAAAAGAAAGAAGAAAAAGAAAAGAAAAAGAAAGAAAAATATTTATGAGGAGAAGCTTGAGGAGATGCCTAATAAAAATTTGGCTTCACTTGAGTCACCCTAAAGGGACAACTTGATTTCATTTTTGAATTTATATTTAACGTACTTGCCTACATTCTGATGAATTTTGCATGAACTCCTTTTTCATATAGTCTTTCAAGGCACTCTTAATGTGACAAATTATGGTTTATCTTGAAATAAATAGAAGACTAGAACCCTTAGACTTGATTGCTGAATATTCTTATACCAGTAGCGTTGACCTGAGTTACTGAATTTCTTTCTAAAAGACTTACAAATAATTCCTTTGAATGAAAAGTTTTAGTGTCCTACAGGTGAAAAGTACATTGCCTTGAGTCCATCGACTATATTTGCTTTATGCAGTCGGTACCAAGTTTCTTATGAAGCTTGGGAAAAATGCTACCGTGAAACCACTTGATCCTACGGATATGTTTCAACTTTGGATAACAATGATGAGATTACCATTATTTCTAATAGAGCATCACAAGAACAATCCTTTATTAAGGCCTTACTGATAAAACTAATTTCATTCTGAAGAAGATTAAAGGATTGGAGAAAGAATTGCAAAATGTGATGAATTCCATCGACAATATCTCGTATGTTTGATCACTTTAGTAAGGAGAGATGAAGAATGCTGATCATACTGGACATCTGGAGGCCCGAGTTTTATTCATTTACTAAGACGAAGAGGTGGATAATGAAGGAGATCTCTTTGCGAATTCCCTTTCATGCCTTTACTGCAATTTGTTTGTGCACATAACGTCGCATCGGGAATATTAGAGAAGATGATAGTTCGGACATTTGAAAGTGGAAAGATTTCTATGTTTATTTCATATATTTATATATATGTGTGTTGATTTGGATTTAAGTTTTATTATGAGTCGAACTTTGATTTGATCATCTCGGAATTGATGAGATTTTATGTAATTGTTATGTCTCGACGTTTAGAAGTGTTGTGGTGTGGATTGCGATGCGAGTATTATGGATTTGAACATTTAAGTTAAGTATGTTGTTAAGTTGTTAGTATGGAGTTTGTAAGTCTCATGGATTTCATATATTAAGTTAAATTGTTTGTGTTGTGTGAACTTTTGTGAGTAGAAGTATCTAATTTTCATACTATTATTAAATTAAGTGATCGGAAGATTGATTAAAGGCAAATCGACGTTGAAAATGATTGACGAAGATTTCAAAATTTAAAAATTTTGGGATCTCGCCGACGGCGAATTATCTCGGCGATAGCGAGAAAACCCGGCGGCTTCGAGCGAACGAGCTTCATGCGACGATGGATTTTCACAGAAACTTTTGCCTTATCAAATTAAATAACCTATTTGTGAGGGTGAGAAAAATCTCTCCGGCAATGGAATCCCTAAAAGACCTATATTTGACCAGTCATCGGCTTACTATTCATCGTCCTTCCTCAAAACTTGAAAAAACCGACCTAGGGAGCTTGAGAGATCTCGGTTAGGCAATTTCGGCTTACTTTTTGACACGATTTCATCTTCCCTTGGTAAAACTGCTCTTATGCAAAAATTTTGATTTTCACCATGGATTTCTTCTACATTGGGGAATTTTGAAAAAAATCTGAAATGTGGAGAGAATACTTGGAAGAATTTCATGGAAATTGATTTAAATGGATTTTAGATGTCGTAGGAAGCCTTCTTAGTAATATTTTTGGAGTTTAGTTAAGATTTTTTCATTCACGAGATCGAGAAATGGCTCCCGATAAAAGCGACGGATGAGATTATGACGAAACCGATTCATAAATGCAAGAGCACAAAATCGAGATTTTCAAAATATCCGATCCGGAAAATGCATTCGAGATCGAGTTTTCGGGAATCCGGGAGGAGAAGTTGAGCGAATCATTAGGGAGCGAGGATAGGAAGAGTACATTTCATGACCAACGGAAATTTCTTTGTAAAGTAGTAAATGAATTTTAGCCTAAATTTAACAGTGAAAGATGCACCGGTTAAGGTTGGAGGATTTTTATAGAATTCAGCTGTAGAATAAACGCTTATTATGAAGTACAAGACACCTACACCGACGAGTATGAAACTTTTGGAGCTATGGAAGGACCAGCTGGAAGAGGTGATCGACTTTCTCAACGATGGGAAAGGAGTACGGAAGATAAAGCAGCGGGAACGGAGTAAACTTCCCTCTTTCTATGTTAAATGCAACATCTAAAGCACATCATTATTTTATTTGTTCTACTTTGTGCCTACTACCACCATAGTAAGGTAACAAGAGATAAAATAATTTTGAATTACGTATTCAAAACGGAAGAGTATTAATGTGGGAAATGTTATTTATAAGAATATATTAGCCACCACTAGAAATGAAAGTGGAGGAGGACTAGGACATCTTAGTCTTATCTATGCACTCTGCTGATCTATCAGGAGTAGAGTAGAGATAATGAGAATGGGTTGAACCTATGAAACCCCTTACTCGAGCTAATATAAAGAAATATATGAATCCCACGAAGGATGGAGATGCGGGACTAGGGATTATGTACATTCTTCAAGTAGAGATATACCCTCTACTAGTTATGATCCACCTCGGTACACCACTCCTACCCTTGAAGATCGATGAATGAGTTGACTCACGAGTAGAAAGAGTTTTGAGCTATTTGGAGAAAATATGGAAAGAATATTTGAGCATATAGACCAAAGGATCCGGAGGCTTGGAAAGAAGACACGATTATGATAGTGAATATCTCAATTGACATTCAGAATACTGTAATTGCATACTATGAAATTTGAACGTCGATATAGGAGTGGTGATTTAGATGTTGTCTTTCCGAGTGCCCTCGCTATTCACGATGGCTTTGCTCGGCCTTCTCGGCACGGAGATCGGGGAGATGACCGAGCTTGGGATTTTGATGCGAAGTTTAGAGCCTTTGTTTGGTTTGTTTAGTTTTTTTAGATTTGTTGTTTTAGGAAACTTTATTATTTTGGATGTAATTGTTACGTAACTTTACGAAATTTGTGGATGTTGGTATATTTGCTTATGCTATGATATTAGACTTCTTATGTGTGTTAAATTAGTTTGCAATTTTTTTATATATATAGGATGTTAGTCTAAGTTTTTATAAGTTATGAATGTTAACATTGTTTAGATTGTTTTAATATGTTTTAAAGTAGATAAGTTGATTGTATGTGTAGTAATAGATTAAGTTTTTCATTTGTTATGTTTTTGATACTTATTTTAAAAATTTCATCCCTGCACTTTCTTTTAAATACTATATGTGGAAGAATACTAACAGTATAGGGTTCTTTAAGTAATGAAAAAGCCTCTAAAATTTCAAAAGAAATACCTAAAGCTGAAGGTATGATGAATTTTCTCACTCTACTTTCCCTTTTCACTATTTAGTATAGATAGAAAAATTTAAGTTTGGGAGAAAGGTAAAAATACAAATTTAATTATTAAATTGTTCTCAATTTCTATTTTCAAAATTATTATCAAATGATTTACTATAGTAGTTTTTAATTCAATAAACATGAATTACTTTATTTAATTATTATAGAAAATTTAAATAAATGCTTTTAGTAATTGATTAATTAAACGGAATAAGAAATTTGGTTAAAAGGAATAAGAATATAGTAAAGTATTTAAAGTAAGGAAAAATATATTCTAAAAATTGAAAATTCTTAAGTATTTAAGTGAAAAAGAAAGGATTAGGCTTCAGTAAAGTAAAGGCTATGAAATATATATGAAGTAAGGAAATATTTTAAGTTTCAATTTTAGGAAGAGAAATTGAAGTTCAAAATTATTTAACGAGCATCAGGATATAGTAATCCTCTCACTTGAAAAAGAAAAAGAGAAGGACAGAAGTGATCAAAGAAAAAGAAAGAAAGAAAGAAAAGAAACAAATATATATATATATATATATATATATATATATATATATATATATATAAGTGAGGAGAAGCTTGAGGAGATGCCTTATCAAAAATTGGCTTCAATGGATTGACCTAAAAAGGGTAGAACTTAATTATATTTCTAAACTTATATATATAGATTAGTATTTTACTAAATAAAGTATTTTCTTAAACTTCCTATCATCTAAATATCTTAAGTAATTTACTCTTTTAAATATATTCATTCTGAAATAAATTGAAAACTAGAAATCTTAGACACGATAACTGGAATATATATACATAAGTTAATTTAATTACTTAGAAATATTTCTATTCAACTTTACTATAATATTATTTAAATTTTGTTCATAGTATATACGAATTGAAAAATTATATTACGAAATCATTATTTTTATTTAGTATTAAAATTACTTGAGGACAAGTAATAATTAAGTTTGAGATTTTGATCAGAAAAAATACATTAAGAAATTCATATCTATTTTTGATAAAATTGCACTTTAAAGAAAGGTATTTTCTTTATTTTATATAAATAATATACTAATTATTATTATTGATATATGTATTCATATATTTAATTGTTGCGGAGATGAAAATTTATAACGTGGAAGCAAAAAGCATGAAATGGAGCAAATTTGGATCAAAAGGAAAGAATTTGTAGATTGAACTAAATTAGCCGGCCAATGGTCAAGGAGCCGCCCGGCCAGGCGAAGATCATGAGGAGAATTTACGGAAGGTCTCCGCTACCTCGCCGACGAACGAGCTGCAATGACGAATCATATTTGTTGAACTGCTCTAGAAGCCCGGTAATGACGGAGTCGTTCCGTAACCAGCGAATCGTTTCCGCCCGGCAATGAGAGCAGTTCAAAATCACAAATATAGTAACTGGGCCTTTTGAAGAATGTTTAAGCATCCTTGGACCTTTGCCTACCTCATAAAAATGAAGGCAGTGCAATCTTTTGTGTATATATTTTGGTGTCTTAAGTGTATGCATTGTTTGTCATTAGTGAGTTTCTTGAGTTTATTTGTATTTGAGTACTTTATTTAGTTAGAAGTTTGTTATCTTAAAAAAAGAAAAGTCGAAAGGAACTTCAAAGATGCCTTGGGGAGGAAATTAAGATAAGTATCTTTGTTTATTGTTGTTATTAACTTTAAATACGAAATCATGTTTTTTTTATTCCATAGTCGAGTAGTTTCTTAGTCTTTCTCCTTGTTTGTAAAATTATGCGAATTGATGAAATTAAATAGAAGTACCTATTATATTAAAATAAATTGTGATAAATTTTTACTTAAAAACTTAATTTTACTTTAAATACGACCAATTAGTTGTTTAAAAAATGTTGAATTATAAACTATGGTAAAATTACATCAATATTCAGAAGTCAAAAACCTTGGAAGGAGGGTGCAAATAAATAAGGAAATATTAATTATCGGACATAGAATTGGACATTTTAGTGTGACGAACTAAAATATTCAATTTAGTCTGTGTTTGAGAGCTTAAGTGTAGATGTTAGCCCTCCAGAGTGAGGGAACGTAGGAGCTACGAAGTGGCGGCCGGTATCCTCCCGGCCCACAACCGCGGTCCCCGTGTGAGCATAGAATTAGTCAATGTTCTTTGCACTGGACCAAAGGGTAAAGAATAGAAATTCTCCTATATGTCACAATACAGATTCAAAGATTCTGTTAAATTGTCATTCACTTAATTTTCTAAAAAACAAGGAGAATGATACTTTTTACAATTATTTAAATCAATTTTATTTCAGCATTAGTTTACTTTAGTTTGCTTTAGTTACTTTAAATTTGTTTGTTACTTTATTAGTAAGTAATTCCTTTAAATTTAGTTGATACAAATGCGGTAAAAACGTCCTAGTAGGATCGATAACTTGAGACTCCACTAGAGCCTGTATTGTGATACGATAATACTTAGTAAATTCACATTATACATACCATCATAAAATCATATATATATATATATATATATATATATATATATATATATATTAAAAAGCGGGATAAAGTTTTTGGTGCGGGTGCTATTAACATAATTTGCAAACATATAAAAGAGTAGGTCACACACTATGGATACTACGCAAGTATACTTATCATTTCAAGTATTATAAGATTTTCTTTTGAGAGAGAGAGAGAGAGAGAGAGAGGAAACCCTAGATATCGATCTCATAAGAAACAATTAAGAACTAAAAGAAAGTTAATTTAAAAATACAAAAATTAATAAGAAGTGTTAATTCTTAAATTTTTAACTTACACGAGTAAATTAAACTTACTACTTTCTAGATTATGCGAAAATATAAAGCGAATGATTTAAACGATACATTTAAAGAAACTTTCTTCATCTGAAATAATTTATAATTAGTAGAGGATTTGAGATATTTAGAACTTAAAAATTTGGTATTGTGACAAATATGAGCATATATATTCTTTACCCTATGGTCGAGGTATAAAGTAGTGGCATGCAGGTCTCAGAGATTTTTCGTGTCGATGTCATTGTCATTATTTGGAGTCGCCACTACGTTTATCTATCATATCACCCTAGTCTTCAAGAGATCTTATTTCTTCAAATCATGTAAAGGATCATCGGATAATAAGAAATTTGAAAATATGGGTTGATAAGATCGAAAACGATTAGAATAATAAATATTGGTGATAATCTTTACAAAAGGAGATTCTAGAATGCCTTATCCACAAAATCTTTATACAACGAATATCACATATGAAGATTTTGATAACTTGATTTATAAGTGTGATACCTATTCGAGTTCTTAAATCTCCTGGAGCAACTTCTATAGTTAATTACATCTTTAGGTAATTAGGATTGTTTAAGAAAACTTTTAATTAATGTCAATCACTTGTTTTCTAAAAAATGTCAATACTTAATCCTAGGGGTATTATGTTTTTAAATGTTACGTACTACCATGGTTTGATTTTGTCAATGTCATTTGTTATGTTAATTATTATTTTTGTTTTATTGTTTGTCATTTTTACGTCTTTTTCTTGTAATTTGTTATTTGTTTGGTGGCTATCCTAAAGTTTTAGGTTCTGTGACTATCTTAAAATTTTTAGGTTTGTTTCTTTGTTTATCTTAATTATTGTATTTTAGTTTTGTGATTTATATTGTTCATATTTTTATCTTGTTGATTGTCACGTATTTAGAATGTCGCTCATAGCTTGGAGAGTTAGCACAACCTAATAACATGCAAAGTAAATCTAAGTGGAACTTATCTTCAACTTTACCAAAAAATAGTATCAAAATGATTTAAAAGAAACAATGAGAATTTTCTTAAATAGTTGATTTAGTTAATTTTTGAATTAAATTTAATATGAATTAGATTTAGATTCGAATCTTTTGAATTTGAAGATGTTTGTTGTAACTCTAATATAAATTAGACTAAGACATAAAATCAAGGAAATATAAGTTAAATTTTAAGATTTTTAGATTCGATGTTTGTGTTAATTCTAAGAAAAAATAGACTTTAGAGATAAAATGTAACATAAATTAGATTTTATGATTTTTAGATTCGAAGTCTTTTAAATCTAAAAACATTTGATTAGAAGTCTTACTAAACTGAAAATTGGGTAAAATCATAGACTTAAGAAGAAGTTGAGTCTAATTGGGTTATGGTTAAATTAAACCTAATTTGGGTAAGGTTTAATTGATTAATTGAACTTAATAACGGGTTAAAGTCTTATAGGGTTAAGGTTAATTAAACCTTATTTATGTAAGTTTAATTGATTAGTTAAACTTAATAAGGGGGTTAAGTTTATTTGGGTTATGGGTAGTTAAACCTTATTTAGGTAAGTTTTAATTGATTAATTAGATTTAGTAGTGATTAAGCCTAATTGGGATAAGGTTAATTAAAACTAATTTGGGTAAGGTTTAATTGATTAATTAGACTTAATAGTGGCTAAGTCTAATTAGATTGAAGTTAATTAAGCCTAATTTGGGTAGGTTTAATTGATTAATTTGACTTAATAGTGGTTAAGTCGAATTAGGTAAAAGGTGAAATTAAATCCCAATTTAGGTAAGGTTTAATTGATTAATTATATGAAATTAGTGTTAAATCTAATTGGATTAAGGTTAATGAGGTTTTATTAGGTCTAATAAGTGGTTAAACTTAATTAAAGCTTATCAAGTTAAACTTGTTGTGATTAAGTTTTAACTTGATTTAATTAGGTCTAATTGGTGTCTTAGACCTAATTAGGAGTTAATTTGTATTAAGCCTAATGTAATTAAGGCTCAAGGAAAGTTATTAAGTTTAATTAGAATTTTGAAGTTTTAAATTGTATTTAAACCTAACTTAACAAAGATCTGAGATTCATCTTAGATATTAAGATTTGTTAATCTTGATTATACCATTAATGAAATATAAAAAAAATTTAGGAGTTTAATTTATAATTTTCAATTTTATAAAAATTACCTAAAAGTCAAAAATATCATTTCAAATTTTTTTTCAAAGTTATAAAATGTCATTTTAGGATTCAAATTTATCACTCTAAATTTTCTAAGGATTTTAATTTTATTTTCAAATTCCTAATTAATGTAATTATTATTGAAAATAATCACAAACTAGGATTGAAAGTCTCCTATATTCCATTCTAAAGACTTGCCTAGACTAAGAAAAATCACAGAATGCCCCAAAGGATAAAAAGATTAATACGCAAAAATTTAAAGAAATTTTTTAACTTATAAATAATTTTTAATATTTAAATTACTCTTGAGAGGTAATTAGTAAATTAAAATTAAATATAACTCATTAATTCCAAATTTTGTTATATAATTTTCTCCTTGCTCTACTGAATCTAGAGATATTTTTATCATATTTTTACGATTTTTCTATCGGAATATGAATTTTTATTGATTTGAGCATTTAATTAAATAAGAAAATCCATATTTTCTTATTTATCCACCTTGACATTGTGGCTTGGATCTTCGGATCCATCAAACATATGCGGTGTCATTTGATTGAGTAGGGATTCAACGTAGACAACCATATGGCCCGTGCTTCATCTATTTCATATGGATGAAAGCTATCGTCAAACAGAGATCTCGACTATCCATTTTTAATACATAAAAATGGATGGCATCCCATCATCTTCCCCAGCCTGGTATTTTCCCATAGACCGTCCATGATCTAGGCATAAGATATCACTCGGATCTTAATGAAACATCATGGGCATTGTTCCATGAGCTTCATCGTGGCAAGACGAACTCATCCGCACGGACTTATGGTTGGTTTGAGACACTGGAATAGAGCACAAATTGAGTTATTTTGGTCATATCTTTGTTTGATGGTGAATCCTCAATCAAATTTGACAAGAATGATTGATGGGTCCTTGCGAAACTACAGTAAGAATCCGATTTAGGGTGAAATCGAGTACGTGGGAGTTGCAAAATAAATTCATGGCTTGATGGGAACTGAGTTGAAGCTCAGGAAGATCTAATTTTCGGTGGAATCTTCTTCGTACACCTCGGGGGAAGGTGTAAGGAACGATTAATTTGAGGATTGGGGAGAGGTTTTCGTATGACCCGAAAATGTCTTTTGTTTTAAGTTGTTTCGGGATGGCTAAATTGGGGAGAGCACGGTGGGTTTGAAAGCAATTCTATGGGAATAGTGCACATATGATGGGGAGAAAGTTTCTTCAGTAAATCTTTTGGAATGGACGATGTGGTTGTGTCTCTCCTCTCCTACGGAGCTCTCAGGTTAAAACATAGCCATGAATGACATGGTGAGCTTAGGCTTTTAGCAGGAATGGAAGTAAGCTGACAATATTGATGGCATGGGGATAAGATTTCAACTTGAGAAGATGAACATGGTTGAGTTCCCCAAAGCTATTCCAAATTACACTTTCAACCCTAGGGTGAAACCTTGATAAATTTTTTGGCTTTCCTCCATTGGCTATCCTATTAGGTGGCTATGGTTGGTTATAACTTGCTGAGATTTAACCTCCCTATGTAAGTTTACAAATTCATTCAATGACACATAAAACATCATGTTTTGTCTCATAGCCATGATGAGGTCTGCATTTAATGATATAGATTTATCTATGCTTTGGCTCATGTTTATTGGATGGGAGATGAGGTGCATGGTGACTCCAAAGATAGCTAATTGATCTTCATCCACATAAGTTAACATGTCATCCATGATTTATAAAAGAATGACACCTGATTTCCTTTCTCATTATTTTCAAAATTTTGTAATAATGAGTTTATTCCATGATGTAAGGATGACTTAACCCAAGTTCCTTTTCCATTAGATGGCTTATAAGGTGAGTGATGACTCAACCATGTCATCCCTTAAGCAATTCATAGAGGGGTGACGCCTCTTTTACTCCTTCATGATGGTGTCATGATGAGCTTTAACCTAGGTTAACCATGGTAGCTCATGGGTTTTTCTTATGAGTTTTTGCATGTTATGAGAGGTCTTATGGGTCATGGTGGTCTCATGGATTGAATTTAGGATTTAGACATAAAATATGATTTTGTGTTTTCATGGATTTGTCTTGCCATGTGAGCTTAAACCAAGCTTTTAAATTTAAATCTTAGATGTATAGTTATGCATTTTCTCTTCTTTTTAATTAATTAAATATTAATTAATTAAGAGAATAAAACATTTTGATGAAAATATCAAGTTTTGATTAAAATAGTGAATTTGACTAAATTTGACCAAGGTTGACTTGGTGGATCATATTTTGACCAATGTTGACAATTATAGGTCCGATTGTGTCTACAATGATTAATTTGACCATTTGATGGTTAGATTAATTATGGGGTGATTGGGTTTAGGTGGTATAACCTGGGTTTGCGATCAGCATTGACTTGAGAATAGTTATATTCGATCATTTTAATGTCTTGAATTGATCAAAGGAGTCAAATTTGACCAATTTGGTGCCTAGGTTGACTTTGGTGGTCAATAGGGTAGTCATTGGGTTAATGTAATGGTCATTAGGTCATGGATTGACCATTTTGACTAAGTTTGACCATTTGAGTCAATGGTTGACGTGTGACTTTTTTGTATGTAAATTTATGACTTTGATTTATATATTTATAATGATTTTGTAAAGTCACAATTTCAAATGCAAGTATACGTATCCTTATCAAGTAATACGGGGCTCTAATGGAGTCTCTTTTATCGATCCCATAGAAGCGAGGTAAGTGGTCCTTAATCGAATTCTAGTCTACTGCGCGGCCTTAGTTTGGAAGGGTGATATAAGTGGTGTTTCTAACAATTACTCCTAAATGTAGATAATTATATGTAAGGACAATAACTACTCCTGGATGCAAATATTACTTCTAAAGTTATCCTTTTTAGGGAAATTGGTTTGGTGAATTTTGAGATAATAAAAACTACTTATTCTCATGTAATGCAGTGACCTCATTTTTGATGAGGTCTTCTCTTCTTCTTTTTAGTACTTAGGATCTAGCCTTAGGCTTTTCCTTTGACTATCTTAGAGGACTAGGAGTGGGACCCACCTTTTAGAAATTCAAACCACTTCTTAACTCCCTGAAAACTCCACAAACTTGACTGTAAACCCCTAATCACCTAGAGGGTTGAAATCGAATGTGGAAGTTTAAAGGATTGAGGTTCTATAGGACTCTTTGGCCTTGGGGGCCCCTTTCAGGTGGCTTTGATGCAGTGAAGGGCTGACTTACACACACTACACTTATACACTACACCTACACACTACACTTCCACATACCTCCTAAAACCACACCCATACCTAACTTGACCTCATTCATGTAAGGTGATCAGCATGGATGGTCCTTAACCCACAAGCCCTTGGTAAGAGGGTTAGGAACAACATAGTGAATGCCTCGAAATGAGTCCCTTCATGGCTCATGTGGGCTTGATATGGCTTCATGGCTCAACCAAAATGATTTCTTTCCACTTAAATTCACACAATCTTCAATTTCCCAAATTTTGATTTTTGACCCAAGGGACCCTACACTAGCTTAGCCTGCAAAACCCTTGGAAATTACCCCGAATTTCTGAAATTTTCAAATTTTCCAAAATTCTCAAAATCATTCCCAAACATTTCCACATCACTTAAATTGATCATCCATACCCAAAAATACCAAAAATTCAAAAGAAAACCTCCAGAAATACCCTCCAAATACCCAAAATACCCCTCTTGACCAAAAAATCCAAAAATTCAGAAAATTCCCGAAGAAATTCCAGAAAATCCCAAATATTCCCAATTTCATTTTTTGTCCAACTACACTGGTCAATTTTGTCAATATACCCTACGTTTGTCAAAACCCCCAATTTGACCCATTTTAACCCTAAGTGCAATGTCAAACCAAGCCTGCGATTGACCCCGATTTGGTCGATTCAATTCTAAACTTCAATTGACATCCCCAATACCAATCTAGACCAAATTCAAACCCAATTTGATTGACATTTTAGATCCAATCTCACCACAGCCTTAAAGCCCAATTTGGTCCATGACCCAAACCTAACCCAAACTCACCCAATTCAACTCCAATTAACCCCAAATCTTTTCTAAATCTTCCTTAGCATCCCCCTTGGCTTATAGCAACATGAATTTGCCCAAAATTTTCACCCAAACACCACTCAAATTCAACCCAAAGCTAAGAGGCCCAATTTTGACCTAAACCCAAACCCTAGCAAATGGGCCCAAACCCCAAAATCAAAACCCAACCAAAGCCAAAACCTCTTTGAAACACTCCCATAAAAATTTCTCGACATTAATTTTACATCAATTTCAACTAAAGCCCAACATTAGCCCAACTTGGCTCACTTGAAGACTGAAGCCCCTTGCAAATAAACCCAAATTCAAACCAATTCAACTCCAAAATCACATCAAATTGATTCCAAGCCCTTCATAGAACATCCCTAAACCAATTATGACATTTATTTGACAAAGTTCAACTATAAAATTTTTATCGAAATGCCCATCTAAAATCAAAAGCCCATTTCCCTTAAACTTTCACAAAAGCCCACTTCACCACATTCAAAAGCCCAAATCTACCCTAAAGCCCACATGACATCTCCATTTGTCATCCATGAGAATTAAATCCATTACCTAAGTCCTAAATTCACCATCAAATTATTCCAAATCAAGTTTGATACAAATTTCCATCAAAACATCCAAGTGTTTAAAACCCATTTTCATGAAATTGACCAAACCTTTTCCCCGAAGCCAAATGGAGCCAGGATGAGCCATTCACAAGCCATATGAAGCCATGAAAGTTTGGCATGTGACCATGCCATTAATGGCAAAAGGAGAGGAATCCCTTTAACCATCTCCTAAAAAAGTCATTAGCCTTAAGCATGTCTCCCTTAACCAAGATTTAATCCAAATATTCTTGGATAAGGACATCACCACCTCTTGACCGGCTAGCCTAGCGTTTTCTCGGCCCAAGACCAGCCATGGGGAGGTGAACCCAACCCAAACCAATGGGTTGACCAATTTCAAGCCAAAATAGATCCTTCCCCATTCCATTTTAATTCGGAAACACTTCCCCTGCATGTCCAAGCCCGATTGACTTCACCATTGCCGAGCCACGGCCTCCACGGGTCGAAGATGGTGACCCATACTGTAGGCCCGGCCTTTGGATGTGAGGAAAACACCACACCCGAGCATCATGTGAGCCCAAGCTTGGAATTCTCTCACCTGCTGAGTTGCCCCATGCCCAATGACACCATGAGCATTCTTCTCCTCACCGGGCAGTCGATCCCATGCACCGGCTCACGGGAAGTCTCAGCCTCTCTATTTAAAAACTGCCCCTCTCGGCCATGAGAGGAGCTAACTAAAACCTTGCCGAAACTTCTGTAAAAATTGTTCCAGACCCTTCTCCACCCTTAGAGCGAGTTGATCCCGGTGTCAGTTGCCCCCAATCCCCAACGACAAATCCAATTTCCAGTGAAATTCCACCCAAAACCCGGACACTTCTCCGGTGAGCCAATTCCCAAATTGATTGGTTCTACACCTTCCACGAGACCAAGGGAAGGTGTCCACCGATAAAAGCCCCATCTCCGGAGCCACCCAATTGCTCCGGCCCTCCAAAGCTTTGTGATCGGGCTTGAGTCGAAATACATCCGGACAATTCACGGAGACCGGGAGACTTCATACGAACTTCTTTGGGATCCAATCGAAGGTGCAACAACCCTCGGATTGAAGCCACACTTCTCTAAGCAAAGGTATGAGCTAACTCTTCATCCCGAGCACGAGATTCTCCATTTCAAATGCCTTAATTTGATGCATGTTAACGGTAGCCAGATGTGTTCGTCTCTTCGAAGGCAGATCAAGCGGAACATAAGAACATAAAAATCCATTGGTATGGTGAGGATCTTCGGGATTTAGTGTGGACGGCTCTCGGGTGAGGGGGCCGCTCGGGGACGATGAACGGATGCCGTCCATTCAACCACGCGCGGACCCGAGCCCCGGCTCGGGATGGCGTCGGACCGGGGGAGACGGTACGAGAACCGCGGGGCCCGGGCTGCGGCTCGGTGGCGGCGTGAATGGGGCGCGCGTGTGCGTTCGGAGCTGCCGAGGATGACTCGGTGCCCGCGTGGATAAATAGAAAAGGGTGGGGTATTTTTCTATTTAATTTAATTCACTAAACTTCAAAAATTCATATCTACGTGTAGAAAAATCGGGAAAATAAATAAAAATACCCTCTTGCTCGATGAGCGGGGGAGAATAATATGGAAAAGAAATCATTTAATTTCATCAAGTATTTTATTTTTTATAATTTATTTACTCTCTGCATTATTTTAATTCTCCATGCATGTATACGATTCACGCGCGTAGGAACCGTAGGACTTCAAACCTGCAGATTTGGGAACATTTACGAATTTTCCAAAGTCGACCATCCCAAAAAGTTATTGATTTTTCAAATTCATGTTGCTTTTGAGTATTTAATTCCAATAAATAGCATGTTGTGAAATAAATTCTAGGAAAATTTGGTGATGTTCCTTATGACCGAGAGAACCTTAGGAAAAATAGGTTTTCACTTGGTTCATTTAAAACAACCCTTATTGGCAAAGCACCCAAATAAGGTCTCTAATTAATTAGAGTTAACCATGCATCAAATTGACTTGAAATCAATTCTCCACTGACCTTTAGGATTAGAGAATCCACCATAAAAGTTTGAGGTCAATTGGACTTGGTTAGCCCCACTAATTGGGTTGATTAAGCCACTTAGTCATTTTAAACTTTAAAAATTCATAACTTTTAAAATACCTTTCAAAAATTCACCAAATTGGTTTTGGAGCCTCTCTGATATCAGAATCTAAGAAAATTAAAATTTCAATTTTATAAAAAAGTTGATTTTAATAATATTTTAATATTTTTAATAATTAAAAAATAATAAAAATCACAAAAATAATAAAATTCACCAAAATGTCACATTTTGAATTTTAATCACTTAGGAACAAATCCCACATTTTTTCTTAGGTCTATTTAGTGAGATATTAAATTTTAAAGCTTTAAGGTAATTTTAAAGGCAAAAATATATATTTTCTAGCATTCCCATAAAATAATTATAATAAACCATAGAAAAATCAGAAAATTATAAAATTACTTCTTCTGACTTTCTTGATATCAGAGATTTTTGAAAATTATAAAATCCATTTCCAGCATTTATTTTATTTTCCAAATTAATTAACACTCCAAAACTATAAAATAATTATAATAAAAATAATATAATTCAAAAATCACCAAAGTTGGGGTCAAGTGGTCCTCTGGTCATTAGAAATGTCCCTAATTTTCTTAAGGACATAAACTTTCCCTTGGTCATGTTATTAAATTTTCTTTGAAAATCTCTATTTTCTACCAAAAATAATTATATAAATAAATTAAATACGGAAAAATCACATTTCTCCTCTCATGTCTTTATTGACATATGAGTGAAGTCACATAAAAATTTTAAGTTCATTTGAGTTCAATTTAGTGAGTTATGAAATTATTAAGCTTAAAGGGTAAAATGGTAATTAAAATTTTAACCCTTAATTAAAACTTTAGGTTTTAATAAAATTAATTAACAAGTAAAAATATTTTGATCCTAATCTGATTTGGATGATTGAAATTTAAATGATTAAAGGGTAAAAACCCATTAAGCAATTTTAAAATAATTAAACCTTAATTAAATAATTGATTAAATTTGGAAGAATAATAAAATTGGAATTATTAAAATAGGGATATTATTAGGAAGAGATTTATTCTTTAATTTAAAAAATCTAAATTAATTATCTCATTAATATTCAATTCTTAATTAAAATGATAACTCAAATTTAAAATATTAAAAGACTTAATCATTAAACTAAAATTAAATTATTAAAATCTTTTAAAAAATTCAATTAAAATTAAAAAATAAAATTAAATTAAAATTAAATTAAATTAAATAAATTAAATTAAATTAAATAATTAAATTAAATTAAATGAAATTAAATTAAAATTAAATCAAATTAAATCAAATTAAATTAAATAATTAAATTAAATTAAATTAAATTAAATCAAATTAAATTAAAAAATTAAATCAAATAAAAATTAATTAAACATCAAATCAAACTAAATTAAATTAAATTGAATTAAATAGAATTAAAACTCGAATTAAATTAAATTAAATTAAATTAAATTAAATATGACATCCTAAGACATAAAGAATTCAAAAATAAATCTAAAATAACTTGAACACTATTCCCAAATTTAAACTCATTAATGGAAATTAAACTAAATCACAAACCATTTGAATACAATTTACCCTCGAAAGCTTTGGTTATTATAACTCTAAGCAGACATTAAATGAAATGTTACTTCATTTATAGGATATTCAAATGTCCTAGTTCAACGAGTAAGATAACAACAAAACTTGAATTCTCGGACGATTAATTCATTTATATAATTAAACCCATTTGGACTTAAAATAATCTAGAAAATATTGAAAAGATGTTTAAGATTATTCTTAAGCACTTCCTGATATGATAGGACATTTATAAGAACATTTGGACTTAATTGTTCTTTGATGAAGAAAATCGTCCTTAAACTAAAACACAAAAGAACCTAGATGTCATAGGAGATGACTAGCTATATGATTAGGAATTTGGTAGAAAACCATAACCCTTCCCTTAGTTTTTACTGGGAACTTGCTTAAATATTCTAATTGTGTTTTAAGTGTAGCTTGGGATGACGGGAAAGACCCTCGGGAATACGCTTTTATTTTATTGCAAGTTACTTTCTTGCAATTTACATTATGCAATTTACTTTGTGCAAATGCACTTTACTTTTCTTGCATGATAAGACAGAAATTTGTTGCATGAAAACCCACACCTTTAGGATAGCCCACAAAAGTTTGAAACCAAAACTAAATTAAAAGTCATTGCAAGATAAAATTCACCGCCACAACATTTCAAAATATAAAAACAACTCAAAATTTAATCACAAACGAGAACACAAAACTACGAATTTATAAAGCTAAATTAAAACGTCTGTTGGATGATGAAATACCTCGGATGATGTAACCTACGTGTTCTTGCTTGAGTTTCCCACGGTCTAAATGAAAGTGTGGAACTCATTCGATTGAGTTTAGCAAATTCATACGGACTAAGTGAATGCGATAAAAATAATGATGCGGAAGGATGAGACCGTGGGATCTAACCGGTGTCGTTATAATCAACTTTAAGATTTGTTTAATCGAAACACAAAAAACACTTGGAAAATTAAGACTTCTCTAAACCAAAACACTTTTCTCATCTCACGATTTATGATTTCTAAAACTAAACCTACGCAACAATAAGGAGCTCGGAGCATGGTGGGCAGCACGACATTGTCATCAGCAAAACCTAAATCTACATCAGCAAAACTTTCCTAGAATTAAATAACGAGCCATAGGATTTCGAGGTAGTACGCACAATTGCAACATAAATCCTCGGCCTTTTGTTAGGCATTTGCCTTAAAATTAAGCCCTAACCGGACTTAGGATTCCGAGGTAGTCGTCGATACGACATAAACCCTCCATCTTCGAGGCTATTTGTATGATTCTATCATGTAAATATAAGTCCTAAATTAATTAAAATTGACAAAATCAAAACATTTAAATAAACATTAGGATTTTCCTAAATTTAAGCCAAACAATAGGATAGTCGGGGAAATTACGAAGTTTGCTTCGAAGATACGTGATTTCTCTACTTTTCTCTTCCTTTGGATTCACAAAACAAAATGTTCAAAACTTGATCCATTCCTATTGAAATTCCAAATTCAATCCCTTGAAAACTTAAACTTTGAAATCCTTGAGAGCAAGAATTATTGATTATTATCGAGAGTTTTCTTAGGTGATTCCACGTCACTTAAGATGTAATTAACTATAGGGGCTTGCCCTTATAGGGAATTTTGAAAGAACCCAGGTAATATAAACCTACTGTTTAATGTTTTCATATTAAGTAGAAATTTTATCGGCTTATAAATTAGTTCGCAGGAATAAACGGATGTCACAAATCTTCTAGTTTATTTAATCGAGCCCCACCGTCAAGCGGTGTGTCTATCCTTAGGGATAGATACACAGTTTGTGGTGCGAGTGCTCGTTTATATATAAACTATTTGGGGTGACAGAGATCGGTTTAATTTCATATCTTAAAACCTTCAAATTTTAAAAATTATTTTCAAAATCAAATACTACTTTTCAAATTATTTATTTTAATTAAATTAAAAATTCGCCGACGGTTACATTAGGCGACCCCCTTTAAAATAACACACAACCTAAAAATATGCCGACAAGATTTACGGCGACTCCGGCCGGGAAAATTCCTCTCTCCATTATAATCGAGATGATTCTGCTTTCAAAAATCAGAAGTGTATCATGTCCTTGTGGATCAAACTACCCTTCTTTCGGGATTTGGAATACTATGTTCATTTCTATCTTGGACAAGTATAGCTAGCATTCTCAGTTTAGGAGCCAACTTGTTTAGACACCCCCAAACGGAGAGGTTCGAGATCCTTTACCTCATTTACGAGGTGGGGTGGACCCAATAGGTGTTAGTTTAGGAATGATCCTTGAGTCGAAGTCTTGCTTAAGACTCTCTTTTCCTTTCCAACTCTGAATCAATTCCTTACCTTCTCTACACTTTTAGACATTAGTTCTAAATAAACAAAATACGTCAATAAGTGATTCTTTTAACAAAGGATTCTTTCTTATAAATACATGAACAAGAACGAGTTTGGACTCTTTTCAATTCCTTTCTTTTCGTCCTAAAGAAAAGAAGCATAACTTGGAATCGACAACCCGGGGAATCTACCTGAAATGAAACCCGGCTTGATTTTCCTCCTTCACCAACGGGCCCGGACTTATTTGTCTATAAAGGATGAAATTTTGCCAGACAATGGGATCATCCGATTTGGACGAAGAGTTGGCTACGAACGTCAAGGTCACCGACGTCTCCCTCTTTGCCCAGCGACGAACAAGGTATGCGAGGCCCGAGGGCCAGCTTTGCTTGAGTTCGACCTTAGGTCGACCCGAGAGTTCCTCCTGGTCTAGACTAGGAGAATGCTGACGTCGTGGGGAGGACTGTTCTTACTACTTGCTGGTCTAGTTGTTCTGCACCTGCCGGCCACGTGCCAAATCAAAAGGGAAAGAAATCCGGGGTATTATGGCTTGTTAAATTGGAGGTACGGATCTTCTTGTAAGACCTTGTTTTCAAAATCGGGTCCGGTTCAAAGATTCCGTCAACGACAAAGACCCAAGAAGAAAGCAGTAGAAGGATAACCCCGGAGAAGCCGGAGGCTGGCGAAATCGCTTTCCTGGAGGAAATTCAGTACCCCGGGATATACACCGTGCCCCGGCCCCATACCACTTTTGGGAGGAAGCGGGTTCCATCCCCTCTCCGCCGCGAGAGATGAGGAGAATGTTCGCAAGATTGCGCCACATTACCTCGGCCGCATGCACAACGATAGCCGCAAGAAAAGAGACAGAACTACGCCGTTTGCTCATTTGCAAACTTTGGTAGAAAAGTTAGCAAGGAAGGAAAAGCGCCGTATCGGAAATTCTACGAAGGATAGGGCGGGTCTTAGGTCCAAATCCCGTCTTGGGCCCCGAGTGAGCCCGCCGTCATGACAGAAAAGCCAAGCAAGAGAATGAAGGCTAGCCCGCCTGTCGTAGTCTCGGGACTACGGATTAGGGAGGATACCACCTTCCGGCATTTGGCCGACCGACCATCTGGTCCTAGGGCCATACAACGCTGCTAGAAGGATGGTGTGGCGTCCTGCGGGGCGGTTGAGATTGAAACAGCAGCCCGAAAAGAGAATCTCGCCAGGAAGTTGGAATACGAAGAAAGCGCTACTGGCGATAAAGGACTCGTGACAAGGGGACCCGGCAACTGTCGCATGACAACCACAAAGACACACGGAAAGCTCCGCTAGAAGATGCCATGGAAAAGTTGAGAACCGATATCCGACGGTTGGCAAAGAAAAGAAGAAAAGTTCGGAGATGAGATCGATTCATCGGAGTTCATGGACGAATATGCGAGATCGATATGGTTGAGACACGGGCTTCATCGGCCGCAAGGTGCTCACCGGCCGCGGAAGAGAGGAGCAGAGGCGATGAGGCTGACTTCAGGAAAAGACACGATCGCGCTCGAATGGCGAAAAGGATGGAAGAGATGGTAGTGGCTACGGCCACTCTCCGGAGTCAAGTGCAACCACATGAGAGACACCCCCGAGAAGTCATTCACATTGTAGACGGAGGAAGGTACATCCGTCGATGGGATGACCGATTTGAGATGCAACACAAAGTATGATCCACCGAAAAGGATATCAAGAATTTAGTAGAGCCGACGGAGTGCGAGAAGCCTTAGCACAATCGAAGAACGGGACATCCATTCGGACGGGTAGACCTTACCGGAAAAGTCGACGCTGTCCAATGCCGAGCCGTACCTGCGGCCCCCGACATCGCGGAACCAGGAACCCCCGACGAGCATGTTGCACACTTTCGTGCCGGTGTTGTAATGCGGCGGGAGCGATGCGTTACTCTTAGACGAGTTCGTCGGCCAATCATCGGGAATCGCCTTCGGCGGTATCTGCAGTGCAATGGCTCGGTGAAGACATTCTCGGAGCTAGAGAGCCTCTTCATCAAGCGATTTGCCGGAGCTCGGCACCACATCACTATAGGTGATTTAGTGGTAGAGAAACAAAGGCCGAATGAAACTTTGGTGGATTACATACTTCGGTGGAGAAACTTGAGCATGAAGTGTGAACCACAGTATCGAACAACATGCGGTCAGCATCTTGCTTAAAAGCATTCACGACCGATAGCACTTCTCCTCAAAGGATTCTATTAAGACTTTTGAGAAGTTGTTAAGCAAGGGCGGGAAGCTTGCAAAGAAGAGGCGAAGCAATTAAGTTTTGGGCAAGGCAGGACAGCGAGAAGCCGGTAGAAGACCTTCGAAAGAAATCTGGGATCATTGCAGCGAGTTGATAAAGGCAAGCAACCGATGCAAATACCACGAGCCGGCCGCGGCAACCACAACGAGTGCCGAGGCAACCCGGTCCGGCTATCGGTCGTCTCCCGCGTATGAACAACCGCCTCGTCCCCGCCGCGTACATTAAGGGAGCTTCGAGCGAGAGAATATCCGTTCAAAAATGAGAAGAAGTACCGAAAATGTTCCGTAGCTTAATGAAGACTCCAGATTGCCGGTTGCCGAACCTAAAGGCCCGGGAGGAAGTCAACAAGAACGGTGATCCCAACTTTTCGCACATACCACTTCGGATGCTTGGGCACAAAGATAGAAGATTACATTACCTTTAAAAGTTGGCTCAACGACAACCTTCGGAAAGGAAATATAACAATCCCGAAAGAATTGCCGAAGGAACCCCCAGAAAGGAGGTTCCGTCAATGTTATCTCAAATGGATACGTCATTAGATAGATCCCTATGCAAGAAAGCCCCGACGATGGATGGACTACCGCTGGACGAGATCTTCGAAGGGTACACGTTAACATCCGAGCCGCCTCGGTGCGAGCTTCAATTCAGAGTTCGAGACTGATAGCGGTACTATCCTTGGAAGTAGAAGAACCACCTCGACGGAGACGATTGAAGAAGAAGAACATTGACGAAGAAGAGGGGACCGAGATTCCTAAGGCTAGACTAGGGCGCTGCTTATCCTAGGATAGTTGTTTAGATTCGGGAGAAATCCCTCAAACCTCTGATTACGCGCGATTATACGCTCACTTCGGTGGGATCATATAATGATAAGGGTGATGGCGGCTGGCTACGTTGCAAGTGACATTTCTAACGATTACGTAACTGAGCAATCCGGACATCGACTTCGATGCCGACAACAATTCTCAGAATCATACATGATCTGAGCAATCAAAATAACGAAGAAGACATCCATCAAGGGAGGCTACGAGAGTTCAACAAGCAACGGATCTATCTGTGAGTTTGAGGAGCTCCGGTTACGATGGGATTAGAGCCTTAAGATAATCCGGAAGAGCTGTCATTCCGATTCGGGGAGGAGACATGACAAGTTGACACTAGATTCGAAGAAATTACGAAGTCAACTTAGAAGTGGAAAAGTTCTACCTCAAAAGGTGGGTCCAAAAGACAAAGGGAAAGCGGGTGGTTGTTCGAAGAACCTTGACCCGGCGGAAAATACCCATTCGAAAGGCGAGACGCATGAGAACAAAGTGGACTACAACGTGTTAGCCCATCTTAGGAAACTACCGGCCAAGGCGGGCATGTACGATGCTCTCATCTTATCAAAGGAGATGAGAGAAGCTGCGATCAAAGCCTTACTTCGATCAGAAATTTGCTTAAGCTCAAATGGCCGGAGATTCCTTAGATGAGGTTTGCTCGTTAAGGAACGACGGAGCGTTACCTTCACGGACGACTACTACTTGGGACAGCGAGATCACAACCGACCGTTGTACATTTGGATTACAATTGGGAAGTTTACTCTCCGGGTATTGGTGGATCCGAGGAGCATCAATCAATATAATGAGTCTTCGAACACTAGCATACTTGGAAATTGATGCTCGTGAGCTCGAAGCGAACAAAATGTTATTAAGAAGATTCAACCGAAAGGAGAAACAGCCCTCGGGTCGATAACGCTGCGATGAAGGCGAGTGACTTAGCAAAGACAACGCAAAATTTCTCATAATCGATTCGAAACATCGTTCCAACGCTCTATCTTTGGGCCGACCATGGATACATGAAAACGGATGGTACCATCGTCTACGCCGGTCATCAAATACTACGATGGAGGAGCGGTCGCCAAGGCGACTTACAACCATTCTCCGTACATGAGATTGGAATCCATGAAGATGCGGCTGTGTACCAACGAAAACGATCTTCTCCAGCGGAGATACCGTAGCAGATGAAGCAAAGAAAGTTCGGGACAACGAAGAACTTGAAGTTCTAGTCCAACGGTCACTCACCACTCCCTTCGACGAGATGGTGAAGGTTTCTCCACAACTCGCATCCGAGGTCGAGGCGGGGACGGGTCGTGGTAAAGACGTTAGGACGATTGGACGGAAAATGGTATCAATATTAGTTGGAATGATGATTCGAAGAAGAAAAAGGAAATCGAGCGAAAGCGACGACGATAAGTCGGAAGAAGCCGCAATTCAAGATCTCCCTCGAAGATGAAAGAACGAAGAATATAAATCGATGTACGAAAGATTAACCACTACGTACATACTATGACCCTAACTTAGATCCATTTTAATAAGATCGAGGGTATGGTGGTCGAAAGGGTACATAGCGCGGCGGTACGAAACGATCAAATTCTACGTGGTGCTTCTACCTCCAAAAGCGAAAATAATATACAATTCGAAGATGTCACTTCATCAAATTAATGGAATTACCTTTTGAGTGGTACTCTCTGTGTTTCGAAATTTAATTCAACGTGGTTTCTTACCTCGACAATGGACAAAGAGCCCGATCACAACATTTGAAAAATTATGGAATAACCGGTCGCTACCCAATTGAAAGTATGGACTCGGATTCGGCTTTGATAGGGTCGGTTGACGATCTTGAATTTTGTGGTTGTCACTTGCAAGTCAGTGAAAGCGCATGGAAACTACGAGGGCAGACTCAAAGATTTGCAAATTGGAAATGACTCCACCAAAATTCGAAGAAGAAATTAAATCCACGATAGATGAGTTAACGGAAGTTAACTTAGGTACTAACAAAGAGCCTAGACCTACCTTTGTTAGCTCCTTACTCAACGAGAGAAGACTCCGAGAAGAAATAATCAAATTATTAATGGAATTTAAAGGCATTTTGCTTGGAACTACGATGAAATGCCGGGATTAGCTCAGGAGGTTGGAGTCCATAAGCTGGAGTGGATCCTACTTCTGTTCCGATCGAGACAAGGTCCCGAAGAATGCGTCTAGAAATCGAACAACAAGTCGTAGCCGAAGTTAAAAAGCTAATAGACGCTAAATTTGTCCGTGAAGAACCAATACTGAGCTTGGTAGCCAATGTGGTGCCCGATCGAGAAGAAGAATGGTCGAGATCGGAATGCGTATTGGACTTGATTTAAACAAGGCATGTCAAAGGGATGGTCCCTCTCTTAGAACCCCCGAATTAATGATCGACATTGCTTCAACACATGAAATATTCTCGTTCATGGATGGATCTTCGGGATGCTTCCGGATAAAAATGGCTCCGGAAGATGAAAAGCTTACGGCATTCGAACGCCGATTGGAGTATTTTGCTACACGGTAATGCCATTCGGGCCGAAGAGCCGGGAGCAACCTACCAAAGAGCAATGACAAGAATTTTTGATGATCTCATCACGATCGAGTCGAATCTTGCGTGACGTGTGGTCATCAAAAGCGAAATAAAAACCCTTTGTATGATTTGAGAATTGTTTTCGAACGATTAAGGCAATTTAACCTTAAAGATGAATCCTTAAAATGCGCCTTCGAAACCACCTCAAGGAGAAATTCTTAGGATTCGTTGTCCGACATCGTGGAATTGAAATCGACCGGAGAAGATTAAAGCTATCTTAGAAATGCCGCCTCCCAAAACCTTAAAACAACTACGATCTTTTCAGGGAGCATATCTTCGAGCGCTTTATCTCAAACTGTCCGGAGTAGGTGTCGACCTTTCTCGGCACTAGTTAAAAGGACGCGAATTTATTTGGGAAGAGAAATGCAGAGAAGGCCTTCGAGGACATTAAACAATATTTAATGACACCTCCTGTCTTAAACGGCCCCGATCTCGGAGTAGACCGGCGATGCTTTTACACCGCGGCTTTAGACGACTCTCTCGGAGCCTGTGCTTGGGAATTGATGATGAGGGTAAAGAAAATGCTCTTTACTACTTAAGTCGTCGTTTACTTTCGACGGAAGTAAGGTATCCCGCAATTGAAAAGCATTGTTTAGCACGATCTTCGCCGCTCAAAAGCTCGAGCACTACATGCTTTCTCATAAGGTCAACCTTTGATCTCGAAGTTCAATCCATTGCGATACTTGATGACTCGTCCAACACTTTACGACGGACTTACCCGGATGGTCAATGATATTATTGCAATTCGATATAACTTTACGTGCACACGCGTGCCGTAAAGGGACAAGTCTTAGCGGACTTCCTCACGGCACACCCTTTGCGCCGTGAGATCGCCTCTCGATGACGATGCGGATGAACAAATAATGAACCTGAAGACCTTGATGATCGACATTAGAGATTATATTCGTGAACATCTTCGGCACACAAAGACGAAGAATCGCAAGTGATAGTGCCGTGGGCGGGGAATCGGGCTAATCTTTATAACGCGGAGCGGGGGTCATTAGTACTCCTACCACTTGACGAACCGTGTCTGAGCAACGGCAGTCACACGGAGCCTCATAACGGGAGCGGAATTAACTAGCGAATGGGATAACGGACATCGACATCTACGAGAGTTCATAGTTAATCATTCGGCGAGATCGCCGGACAATACGGGGTACAAGCGAGACTCGAACAATACTTCCGGTATGCCATACGGTGTTGGAACAGATTCCCGAATGTGACGATCTACAAAATTCCCGAGAAAAGAAAAATGCTTTAGCCCGTCTCGCAAAGGGTTTGCCTGTTTGCAAGAAGAATCGGTGGAAGTGTCGGTTCGCGGACGTCGAGTCCTATCACGGCTCGACATAGACACAATACACAAATCGGAAAAGAAAAAGAATCGGTTGCGGCGGTGACGGAAAACACGAGAGAGATTGGCGACGGCCATTGATGAACTACTGCCAAACGAAGCTGCCGGACGATGGGTCATGGCCCATCGGATCAAGAAAGAACTGCATCCATACGCATTGTCAAGCAACATATTATACGGAAGGTCTTTTGATCAAATGTGGCTAAGGTGCCTAAGCGAGGTCGAGGCCGTGAAATTGTTAAAGAGGTACATTCGGGACTCTGTGGCGCTCACCGGTCGGGTCCGAAGATGAAAATAAAAATTAAAAGACTAGAATTGCTACGGCCTCGATGATGATATTTGCATGAAAATCTCCGAAGGCATCACCAATGCCAAGTGCAGGTGGTTCTACACCAACCTCGAAATGTGCTACATGCGACAAGATTGCGTCGTGGCCATTTGAATGTTGGGTCACACGGATATAGTGGGTCCGATAGAACCACCATCTTCAAAAGGACATCGCTTCATTCTTGCGGCTACGATTACTTTTCCAAGTGGGCGGAAGGCAATTCCACTTAGAAGTGAAAGCACACCACGTGCTACGGTTTTCGAGAACCGAGTTGTCTCTTAGTTTCGGAGTGCGCAGCGCGGGGATTATCTCGAGATAATGGGTCGGCATTCGAAGCACGCAAATCAACAATTTTGTCGAGGAGACATAGAATCGGCGCGATGCTCGACGATTTACTACCCAAGAGCAAACGGTCTCGGCGAGGCTTTTAACCAGAAACTCTCGTTCAAATCTTAAAAGAAAACCTTGGACGATAATAAAAGAAATTGGCGAGAAATTGTTAGAAGCCTTATGGGCCTACGGACAACCTTCGAACTCCTACTCAAGCTACACCTTACGCTCTAGTGTATGGGTCGGGCGGTGTTACCTTTAGAGTTCAACTTCCTTCACTCAAATTGCGGTTGCAAACAAGATCACGACGAAGAAAACGCCAAATTCGACTCGAAGAATTAGAAAGCTTGGAAGGGAAAAGACTTCACGGCGCAACGGTGAGCTATACCAAGCTAAGATGGACAGCCACTGACAAACTGGTCCGCCCAAGAACCTTGAGAAGTTGGTGACTTAGTTCTCGTTCTCAAGAGACCTATTCTTGCACACACATAAAGATAGGAGGAAAATTTGAACCCACTTGGGAAGGACCGTTTGTGGTTGAGCGATATACTCGGGAGTTCCTACCAGCTAGTGAATTGCGGGGAGAACGACATATGCTTCCGATCAACGGACGATACTTGAAAAAGTATTACGCTACGTCTTCCGAAGGAATGAATTCTTCATCCCCTAAGAAACGGTATCAGTACTATGATTGGGTCCGAACAAAAAAAAAATAATAATAAAATGTGCTAAAATAAATAAAATCATGATAATAAAGTTTTTCCTTGTTTTCCTTTCCAAATCAAAATCTCTTCCCTGATCTTATCCTACTTCATTCCTATTAAATTTTAAATATGGGAGAAATAAAAAAATGTCTTTAATAAACATTTTCTTAATGTTCTTGTTCAACAGTACGGCCCACGATCCTTTTCCTTGTCTTTTCGCGGGGAAATGTCGAACGGGCGGTTGGTCTTGAACTTTAAGAATGGCGTAAGCCTTGCACTCGATGAAGGGTGAAAGATGGAGCAATAATCGAGATTGACTCGGATTTCTACCCCGGCGGGCCTACGGTCTGAGGAAAGTGAGGCGGGTCCGAGTTGACCGAGAAGAGCTTGCCGGCGGACGGTGATGAAAGTGGGTGGCCCAAGCCATAAATCGACAAGAAGAAAAGAAAAGCAAACCTTAGAAGAAGATAAGAAGAAAATGCGTCGTGGATTCTTTACGGCGGGGAGAGGAGCGGGCTTGTCGGCCCGCCGCGCCCACGAGAGATTCGAAGTGCGGAGGCTGCCTCTCGCGGCCACGCAACGAAGAAATAAGAATCGCCATATTCGTAAGATGTTAACAAAACAGGCGCGGACCGGCGCGGCCGAGACGATTGCTAATGCCGGCACACACATTCCAGGGACACCGGTTCACCGGGGCACCCCGAAGAAGGAGAGCCCGGCTCTAGGATGCTGAAGAACCGGGGAAATCTCCGAGAATCCGGGAAGAAGGAGTACCACGCCACGGATAAGACCACGATGTACATGACCTTGTTACGAAGCTTCACCCGGGGGATGTCTAAGCCAGTCATCATCCCGAGGAGCCGAGGTATGCGGGGAACGTGAAGGGACTGAACCATATATCCCACAATATGTCACAAGGCCTCGCCATGCATGGATCATTCGAATACGGTGGAGAGGATGCAAAATGTTGAAAAAGAAAACTTTTGAATACTTCGAGAGAATTAAAGGAAGAAGGATCAACATACTAGAGGGCCTCGAGCTACATACCGACGTATTCTCGGAGTATGAACAACGACAAATCGTGGATTGTATCAGGGATGCGAAAAGAATGGGCCGAAGCGGGGCGCGAGGAAAACATACTCGGAACCCCGGAGATGGATGCCGGGGAAAGGAAGAATCACGATACAATGCGGATGCTCCTACAACTTTCTTTGAAGACGAAGGAAACCCACCGGGGGATACTCCCGTCATGGCGAAGTAGATCAGATGCCATTAGTCATCGAAGGAATGGTAAAAAGATTGATAACATGGAGAATACTGCCCATTGATTACTATGCAAATGTTGCATTATCAACATCTACAAACAAAGTGACTACCCCCACATATAGATGCACGACTTCGTCGAACCTACACACGGTCTCTTTCTTGAGCAAGGTATGACATCATGTTCGGATCGACTGCGGATGGCGAGGCCGGGTGAGTTCCGAGGCCCCGGTAAAAGATACCTTTGCAGTGGGTTAAGATCATGATCTTTTGAAGAGACAACGGAGCGGATATCGCTAAGCATTGCATACCGGGAGTGCCGGTGGAGTGGATCTCGGTTACTTTGGGGAGAATGGGCAGAAAGCTGACAAGATACCTTACCATTTCCAACCGGACCAGTGAGAACCTCCTTCTGAGGCAGCCCAGGTTACATGGGAAATATCACACCTCAATGATACATCCGGCCAGCATCCTTGCCGGGGATGGCTTGGAAGGTGATGTTATTAACCATGTACCCCACTATTCAGACATGGATTTTTTGACAAATGTTTCTTTTGATGGACCAACAAAGATCATACATAGTCCGTTTTGAGTCTACATGGATTGTGAAATATATTCCGGATCGAGTTGTATGATGTAATTTTCAACATGATTGGAATGAAAGTGACCATGTCACGTTTTGGCCTTCACCTCTTTTGTGCAAATTGATTGGGAAACGCCATTAAAGTTAAATGAACTTCGAACAAAGAGCAGAAAAGAAATAAAGAAAGAAGAATAAAAAGAAAACTTTCCTAAAAAAAATCTTAAAAACGACGAACACCAAATTCAACGTGAACATTAAATGAACGATAAAATAAAATTTGAACCATTAAAAGATAAACGAAATCAACACAAATCTAAATTCCATCCTTCCAATTTCAAATCGCAAGATTGCTGCCACATTACCTCAGCCCGCATATTACAACGATAGCCGCAAGAAAAGGACTAGAACTACGCCGTTTGCTCGACTGCAAACTTTAGTAGAAAGGTTAGCAAAGAAGGAAAACTACCCCGTATCGGAAATTCTACGAAGGATAGGGCGGGTGCCGGTCAAATCCCGTCTTGGGCCCCGAGTAGAACCCGCCGTCATGACAAAAAAGCCAAGTAAAAGAATGAAGGCCAGTCCGCCTGTCGTAGTCTCAGGATTACAAATTAGGGAGGATACCACCTTCCAGCATTTGGCCGACAGACCATCTGGTCCTAGACCTTCCGCTGCTAGAAGGATGGTATGGCGTCCCACCACTCGGGCGACTAAGATCGAAACAAGCAGCCTCGAGAAAGAAAGTCTCGCTAGGAGGCTGGAATCTGAAGAAAGTGCTACTGCGATAAAGGGGACCCGTGAAAAGGGGACCCGGCAGCTATCGCACGACAACCGCAATGACACACAGAAAGCCCCGCTGGAAGATGCCATGGAAAAGTTGAGGACCGATATCCGACGGTTGGCAAAAGAAAGAGAAGAAAAGTTCGGAGATGAGATTGATTCATCGGAATTCATGGACGACGAATATGCAGAAATCAATATGGTTGAGACACGAGCTTCATCAGCTTCGCAAGGTGCTCCTGCAGCCGCAGAAAGAGAGGAGCCAGAACTGATGAGAAGGCAGCTTCAGGAGAAAGACGACACGATCGCCCAAATGGCGAAAAGGATGGAAGAGATGGCTGTAGCTCTAGCCACTCTCCAGAGTCAAATGCAACCACAAAGAGAGACACCCCCAGAGGTCATTCACATTGTAGACGGAGGAAAGGAGATTACATCCGTCAACGGGGATGATCAACTGAAAAGGATACAACACAAAGTATGATCCCTGAAAAGGATATCAAGAACTTGGTGGAACAGCAGGTGCGAGAAGCCTTAGCAAAATCGAAGAACGGGACATCCATTCGGACGGGTAGACCTTACCCAGAAGAATTCGACGCTGTCCAATACCCAAAAGGCTTCTTACCACCTCTGTTCAAGACCTTCGACGGAACCGGGAACCCCCGACAGCATGTTGCACACTTTCGTGTCAGTTGTTGCAATGCCGGCGGGAGCGATGCATTACTCTTTCGACAGTTCGTCGGCAATCCGTCGAGAATCGCCTTCGACCGGTATGCGGAATTACCAAATGGTTCGGTGAAGAAGTTCTCGAACTAGAGAACCTTTTCATCAAGCGATTTGTCGGAAGCTCGACACCACATCACTATAGGTGATTTAGTGGTAGAGAAACAAAGGCCGAACAAAACTTTGGTGGATTACATACTTCGATGAAGAAACTTAAGCATGAAGTGTGAACCACAACTACAAGAACAAGCATGCGATCAAGCATCTCGCTTAAAAGCATTCACGGCCCGATAAGCACTTCTCCTCAAAGGATTCACTATTAAGACTTTCGAGAAGTTGTTAAGCAAGGTCGGAAGCTTGCAAGAAGAGGCGAAGCAATTAAGTTTTGCCGACAAGACGGACAAGCGTAGCCGGTGAAGACCTTCGAAAAGAAATCCGGGATCGTTGCGGCTAGCTTCGACAAAGGCAAGCAACCGATGCAAATACCACCGTAACGGCCGCAAGAACCACAACAGATTACCAAGCAATCCCGGTCCAGCTTATCGGTCGTCTCCGCAGTATGAACAACCGTCTCGTTCGCAACGTACATTAAGGGAACTTCTGAGCAGAGAATATCCGTTCAAGAATGAAGCAGTACCGAAAATGTTTCGTAGTTTGATGAAGACTCCAGATTTCCAGCTGCCATAGCCTAAAAGACCAGAGGAAGTAAACAAGAAAGGTGATCCCAACTTTTGCCCCTACCACCGGATGCTTGGGCACAAGATAGAAGATTGCATTACCTTTAAAAGTTGGCTCAACGACAATCTTCGGAAAGGAAATATAACAATCCCGAAGGAGTACATGAAGGAACCCCAGAAAGGAGGTTCCGTCAATGTTATCTCAACTGATCTCGTCATTCCGATAGATCCCTATGCAACTGACGATGGATGGACTACCGCCTGGACAAGGTCTTCGAAGAAGATTTTAGACAGCATCCGAACCGCTTCGGTGCGAGCTTCAATTCGCAGTTCGAGACCTGTTAAGCCGGTACTATCACTTGCGATAGAAGAGCCACCTCAACAGGAGGCGATTGAAGAGAAGAAGAAAATCGACGAAGAAGAGAGGACTGAGACTCCTAAGGCTAGACTAGGGGCTGCTTATCCTAGGATAGTTGTTTCCGATTCGGGGGAGAAATCCCTCGAACCTCTGATTTTGTATGATTATCTGCTCACTTCGGTGGGATCATATAATGATAAGGGTGATGGCGTTGGCTACGTTTTGACTATTTCTAACGATTACGTAACTAGCGACAATCCGGATATCGATTTCGACATCAACGACAATTCTCAAATCATACACGATCTCGACGAGCAAAATAACGAAGAAGACATCCATCAAGGAGGCTACGAGAGTTCAACAAGCAACGGATCTATCTGCGAGTTTCGAGGAGCTCCAGTCACGATAGAGTTAGAACCTTCAGACTCTGAAGATAATCCGGAAGAGCCTGTCACTCCGATTCAAGAAGAGACATCGGCAAGCTCAATACTAAATTCAGAAGAAATTACAGAAGTCAACTTGAGAAGTGGAAAAGTTCTACCCCCGAGAATGGGTCCGAAAGACAAAGGAAAGCAGGTGGTTGCTCAAGAAGAACCAACCCCAGCAGAAGAAATACCCATTCGAGAAGAAGCCGAAACGCATGAAAATAAAGTGGACTACAACGTGTTAGCCCATCTTAGGAAACTACCGGCCAACCGAGCATTTACGACGCTCTCATCTTATCAAAGAAGATGAGAGAAGCTCGATCAAGGCCTTACTTGATCCGGAAATTCGCTTAGCTCAAATGGCCGGAGATTCCTTAGATGAGGTTTGCTCGTTAAAAGAACGATGAGGCGTTACCTTCACTGGACAGATGACCTACTACTTGGGATAGCGAGATCACAACCGACCGTTGTACATTTCGATTACAATTGGGAAGTTTACGCTCTCCGGAGTATTGGTGGATCCAGGAGCATCAATCAATATAATGAGTCTTCGAACACTAAAGCATACTTGGAAATTGATGCTCGTGAGCTCGAAGCCGACAAAATGTTATTAAGAGGATTCAACCGTAAAGGAGAAAAAGCCCTCGGGTCAATAACGCTACTAATGAAGACCGGTGACTTAGCAAAGACAACCGCAAAATTTCACATAATCGATTCAGAAACATCGTTCAACGCTCTACTGGGCCGACCATGGATACATGAAAACAGGATGGTACCATCGTCTCTGCATCAGTGCATCAAATACTATGATGAAGGGGAACAGTGCATCAAAGGTGACTTGCAACCATTCTCCGTACATGAAATTGGAATCCATGAAGATGCAGCTTATTATGCACTCACCCAATTCAACTCCAATTAACCCCAAACCTTTTCTAAATCTTCCTTAACATTCCCACAAACAGAACACTAACATGATTTGCCCAAAATTTGGACCCAAATCCCACTCAAATTCAACCCAAAGCTAAAAGGCCCATTTTTGACCTAAACCCAAACCTAACCCAAATGAGCCCAAACTCCAAAATCAAAGCCCAACCAAAGCCAAAACCTCTTTGAAACACTCCCATAAACATTTCTCAACATTGATTTTACATCAATTTCAACCCTAGCCCAACATTAGCCCAACTTGGCCCACTTGGACCCATATAGGCCCACTTACCAAATAAACCCAAATTCAAACCAATTCAACTCCAAATCACACCAAATTGACTCCAAGCCCTTCATAGAACATCCCCAAACCAATTATGACATTTATTTGACAAAGTTCTTCACAAAATCTTTACCCAAATGCCCATCCTAAAATCAAAAAGCCCATTTCCCTTAAACTTTCCTAAGAGCCCACTTCCTTCAAATTCAAAAGCCCAAAATCTACCCTAAAGCCCACATGACATCTCCATTTGCCATCCACTTAATTAAAGCCATTAACTAAGTCCTAAATTCACCATCAAATTATTCCAAATCAAGTTTCATACAAATTTCCATCAAATTACCAAAAATTCCTAAAATCCATTTTCATGAAATTGACCAAACCTTTTCCCAAGCCAAAGGTGAGCCATGCAAGCCATGGACAAGCCACATGAAGCCATGGAAGGCTTGACATGTGATCAAGCCATTAATGGCAAAAGGAGGGGCCCCTTTCCTAATCCTCCTTAAACCCTTTTTACCTTAAGCATGTCACACACTAAACCATGCTTAGCCACCTCATCATGGATGGAGACCACACCATTCTCTCTTGGCTGACCCAAGTGACCCTTTTCAGCCCAAGACCAGGCCTTGGGTGGTGAACCTAGCCCAAAACCATGGGTTGACTCATTTGAACCCAAAATGGTCTTCCCCCATTCCATTTCAATCCAAGCTCTTTACACATGGCAATTACCAATTGCTTGCACCAAGTCCTGCACTCGACCCACCCGACCTCGAGGGTGACCCATGCCTGGCCGGCCAGCCACCGAGCCGCCGGAAAACACCATGGCCGAGAGCTCACATGTGAGCCCAACTTGGAATTCTCACCCGCCGAGCCGCCCCATCCCCAGTGGCCATTGGAGCTGTTCTTCTCTTGCCAAGAGCAGCTGATCCCAAGCCCTAACTCTCCCTGGGAGGCCCTCCACCCTCTCCTATTTAAACACCACCCCTCTCGTCCATGAGAGGTGCTGAAAAAAAACCTTAAGGAAACTCTGCCAAAATTGTTCCAGACTCCTCCCCATAGGTTTATTTAGTGAGATATCAAATTTTAAAGCTCTAGGGTAATTTTAAAATTAAAAAAAATGTATTTTCTAGGATTTTCACTAAAATAATTATAATAAATCATAGAAAAATCAGAAAATTGCAAAATTTGCTTCTCTAATTTCCTTGATATCGAGAGATTTTTGAAAAATATAAAATCCATTTTTCAACATTTATTTTATTTTTAAATTAATTAACACTCCAAAACTTAAAATAATTATAATAAAAATAATATAATTCAAAAAATCACCAAAATTGGTCCAAGTGGTCCTCTGGTCATTAGGAATGTCCCCTAATTTTCTTAAGGACAGAAACTTTCCCTTGGTCATGTTATTAAATTTTCCTTGGAAATCTCTATTTTCTACCAAAAATAATTATATAAATAAATTAAATATAGAAAAATCACATTTTCTCCTCTCATGTCTTTATTGACATATGAGTGAAGTCACATAAAAATTTCAAGTTCATTTGAGTTCAATTTAGTGAATTATGAAATTATTAAGCTTAAAGGGTGAAGTGGTAATTAAAATTTTTAATCCTTATTTAAAACTTTAGGTTTAATAAAAAATTAACAAGTAAAATATTTGATCCTAATCTGATTTGGATGATTGAAATTTAAATAATTAAAGGGTAGAAACCCATTAACAATTTAAAATGATTAAACTTTAATTAAATAATTGATTAAATTTGGAAGAATAATAAAATTGGAATTATTAAAATAGGGATATTATTAGGAATAGATTTATTCTTTAATTTAAAATTCCCTAAATTAATCATCTCATTAATATTCAATTCTTAATTAAAATGATAACTCAAATTCAAAACATTAAAAGACTTAATCATTAAACTAAAATTAAATTATTAAACTCTTTTAAAAATTTCAATTAAAATTAAAAATAAAATTAAATTAAAAATTAAATTAAATTAAGTAAATTAAATTGAATTAAATTAAATTGAATTAAATTAAATTAAATTAAAATTAAAAGTTGAATTAAATTAAAAATTAAATTAAAGATTAAATTAAATTAAATTAAATTAACAAATTAAATTAAATTAAATAACTTAAATTAAATTAAATTAAATCAAATTAAATTAAATCAAATTAAATTAAACTAAATTAAATCAAATTAAATGAATTAAATTAAATTAAATTAAATTAAATTAAATTAAATTAAATCAAATTAAATCAAATTAAATTAAAACTAAATTAAATTAAATTAATTTAATGTAACATCAAATCAAACTAAATTGAATTAAATTAAATTAAATTAAATTAAGTTGAATTAAATATAACATCACTAAAGACATAAAGAATTCAAAATAAATCTAAAATAACTTGAACACTATTCCAAATTTAAACCCATTAACTTAAATCAAATCATTTGAATACCAATTTACCCTCGAAAGCTTTGGTTATTATAACTCCTAAACAGAACATTAAATGAAATGTTACTCCACTTATAGGATATTCAAATGTCCTAGTTCACTGAGTAAGATAACAACAAAACTTGAATTCCCGGACGATTAATTCATTTGTATAATTAAACCCATTTGGACTTAAAACAATCCTAGAAATATTGAAAAGATGTTTAAGATTATTCTTAAGCACTTCCTCAATATGATAGGACATTTATAAGAACAATTGGACTTAATTGTTCTTTGATGAAGAAAATCGTCCTTAAACCAAAACACAAAGAACCTAGACGTCATAGGAGATGACTAGCTATATGATTAGGAATTTGGTAGAAAACCATAACCCTTACCTTAGCTTTACCTAGGAACTTGCTTAAATATTCTAATTGTGTTTTAAGTGCAGCTTGGGATGACAGGAAGACCCTCCAGGTACGCTTTTATTTTATTGCAATTTACTTTCTTGCAATTTACATTATTGCAATTTATTTAATCGCATCGCACTTACTTTTCTTGCATGATAAACAACTGTTGCATGAAAACTCACACCTTTAGGATAGACCCTAAAACTGAAACCAAAACTAAGTTAAAAGTCATTGCAAGATAAAATTCACCGCCACAACATTTCAAAATATAAAACAACTTAAAATTTAATCACAAACAGAACACAAAACTACAATTACAATTAAATTAAAACGTCCTGTTGGATGATCGGGAATACCTCGGATGATGTAACCTACGTGTTGCTAACGGGATTTCCCACGGTCTAAATGAAAGTGTGGAACTCATTCAGTTGAGTTTAGCAAATTCATCTCGACTAAGTGAATCCGATAAAAATAATGATGCCGGAAGGATGGAACTGTGGGATCTTAACCGGTGTCGTTATAATCAACTTTAAGATTTGTTTTAATTAAAGTATTGAAAACACTTGGAAATTAAGATTTTCTCTAAACCAAAACACTTTTCTCATCCCCTGATTTATGATTTCTAAAACTAAACCTCTGCAACAACAAGGAGCTCGGAGCATGGTGGGCAGCACGGCCATCGTCATCACAAAACCCGAGTCTACCTCAAGCAAAACTTTCCTAGAATTAAATAACAAACCCATAGGACTTCGAGGTAGTTCGCCTAGTGCAACATAAACCCTCAACTCTTCGTTAGGCATTTGCATTGCAAATTAAGCCCTAACCGGTCTTAAGATTCCGAGGTAGTCGTCCGATACGACATAAACCCTCACATCTTCGAGGCTATTTGTATGATTCTTTCATATAAATATAAGTCCTAATTAATTAAAATCGACAAGATCAAAACATTTAAACAAACATTAGGACTTTCCTAAATCCAAGCCAAACAATAGGATAGTCGGGAAATTACCGAAGTTCGCTTCGAATCGGTGATTTCTCCTACCTTTCTCCCTTTGGATTCCCAAAACAAAATGTTCCAAATTTGATCCATTCCCTATTGAAATTCCAAACTTCAATCCTTTCGAGAACTTAAACTTTGAAATTCTCGAGAGCAAAATTAGTGATTATTATCGAGAGTTTTCTTAGGTGATTCCCATCACTTAAGATGTAATTAACTATAGGGGCTTGCCCTTATAGGGAATTTTAAAAGAACCCGAGTAATATAAACCCTCGTTTAATGCTTTCATATTAAGCAGTGGAATTTGTCGGCTTATAAAATTGGTTTGCGTGACCAAACGGATGTCACAAATCTACTAGTTTATTTAATCGAGCCCCACCGTCATGCGATGTGTCTATCCTTAGGGATAGATACACAGTTTGTGGTGCGGTGCTCGTTTATATAAACTATTTGGGATGTGAGATCGGTTTAATCTCATATCTTAAAACCTTCAAATTTAAAATTATTTTCAAAATCAAATATTATTTTTTCAAATTATTTATTTAAATTAAATATAAAATTTGCCGACAATTTCTGTAAGCGACTCCTTTTTTAAAACACAACACACAAACCTAAAAATATGCCGACAATATATTTTGACCGGTCAAAAACACTATTCATCATCCCCAACCTCTCATTTTCGCAAAAATCGACCTAGGGCTTCGAGAGACCTTGGATTTGAAGCGATTTCAACACTTTTTGACACCGGATTTCATCTTCCCTTGGTAAGAGCTTCACTCCTATGCAAAAATTTTTGATTTTCACCATATATTTTCACCACATTGTAAATTTTGGAAAAAATCAAAATGTGGAAGAAATATTCGGTGGAAATCCTTGGAATTTGATTTAAATTGCTTATAAATGTTGTAGGAAGCCTTCTTAGTATTATTTTTAAGTTTAGTGAAAATTTTCACGATTTTCACAGATCGATCGTATGGCTCCACGACAAAAACATCGAGTAGAATTCGACGAAGACCGATTCATCAATGCACGAGCACAGGCTAAATATTTTGAAAACATACAAGGAAGAAAGTGCATTGCAGATTGGGTTTTCAAAAATCTGGGAGGAGAAGTAGAGCGGATTATTAAGGAATGAGGTTGGGAGAATTTCGTTACGTTCAATATAGAGCAGTTCGTAGAAGTGGTTAAAGAATTTTATGCCAATTGATCGCGTCGAAGATGCACCAGTAAAGGTACGAGTTTTTTTTTGTTGATTTCAATGCTGCAAGAATTAACTCGTTCTATGAAGTTCATGACTCGCACTTTAGCGAGTATGAAACTTTTGGAACGATGGAAGGACCACTGGAGGAAGTCATTAGCTTTCTCACTGATGAGACCGGAGTTTGGAAAATTAAGCAGCAGGAAAGAGTGAATTTTCCTCTTTCTAAATTACATGCAGTCTCCAAAGCCTGGCATTACTTTATTTGTTCTACTCTGTTACCCTCATATCACCACAATGAGGTAACACGAGATAGAGAAATTCTCAATTTCTGTATTCAGAAAAATAGAAGCATCAACATCGGGAGAATTATTTATCAAAACATCCTAGTCACTCCTCTAAATGAGAGTGGAGCTGGATTGGGACACCCTGAATTAATTTTTGCACTCTGCCAACTCTCCGGAGTTGAGGCTAGAGATGATGAAGAATGGGTGGAACCTATGAAACCACTCACAAACTCGCCAACATTAAGAAGTATGAATCTCATGAAGGGTGGAGATCGGGAGTGAGAAGTTATTTCACTCGACCAAGTAGAGATATACCCTCTACTAGCTATGAACCTCCTGAGCCTACCACACCTACCCTACAAGATCTGATGAATGAATTGACCCTGCATAGGAGGAGTTTTGAGCAGTTTGGAGAGACAATGAGGAGAAGATTTGAGCATTTTGATCAAAGGATTGATAATCTGGAGAGAAGACATGATTATGATAGTGAGTACCGCGAGACATTCGCAGTACGAGATAGCATATCATGAAGCCGAACGTCGCTACGAGAGTGGAGATTTAGATGTCATCTTTCCGTAATGCCCTGTATACTCGGTATCATCCCGCTCGTCTTCTCGACTTACGGATCAAGGAGGGGATGATAATATAGTTTGGGACTTTGATGTCGAAGATTAGGACTTTATTTGTTTTATTTGTTTGATGTTAAGTTATTTTGGAAACTTTTATATGTTTGTAATATTCAGTACTTTATGTTGTGAGACATTGGATGTTTGTTAGATTAATTTGCTTGAATTGTTATAGTAGTTTAGTTTTTATTTTCTGTGTTAGTTAATTGCATTTGTTTTTATGTTAAATAGGATGTTAGTTTTCTTTAGTATATTTTTATTTTATTTTGTATTATTTTAAGTTTTTAAAATTGTTAATCTGTTAGTTCAATTGTTTTTAATATGTTAGTAATTCATATGTGTAGTATAGTAGTTAATTTTAATTGTTGTATTTAATACTTATCTCAAATTTTATCCCTGCATTTTCTTTAAATTGTTATATATATGAATAATACTGACAGTACAGGTTCAATGAAAAATGAAAAAGCCTGCAAAAATTTCAAAGAAAAAATAGAAATACCTAAACTTCAAAGGTATGATTTATTTACTTTCCTTCTTTTTCATTATTTAGAGTAGATATAAAAATTTAAGTTTGGGGGGGAGTAAAATACAAATTTAGTTATTAACTTGTTCTCAATTTCTATTTTCAAATTATTATAAAATGATTTTTATAAGCAAATTTTTCAATTTAATTTAATATGAATTATTTTATTTAATTATTATAAAAGGTTAAATGAAATATTTCTAGTGCTTTAATTGATTAAATAGAATAAAATATTTGGTTAAAGGGAATAAGAATATAGTAAACTATTTTTAGTAAGGAAAACTATATTCTAAAATTAAAATTCTTAAGTATTCAAGTGAAAAAGAAAAGATTGAAAATTAATGAAGTAAAAACTATGAAGTATATATAAGCTAAGAAATATTTCTAAGTTTCAAATTTAGGAAGATGAAAATGAAGTTCAAAATTTTTAACAGGCTCTCCAGATACAGTAATCCTCATTAAAAAAAAAAGAAGAGAAAAAAAAAGAAAAATGAGGAGAAGCTTGAGGAGATGCCTTATCAAAAATTGGCTTCATTTAAATTAACCTAAAGGGAAAAACTTAGATATTTCCAAACTTATGTTTATGGATTAGAATTTTACCTAATAGTGTTTTCTTTAATTTCTTATCATATGAATATCTTAAGTAGTTATTCTTTTAAATATAGTCATTTCTGAAATGAATAGTAAACTAGAAATCTTAGACCTGATAACTAAATTATTTATTTATATAAGATTAATTAAATTACATGAATTATTTTTATTTAACTTTATTATGATATTAATTAATCTAATTCATTGTTATTTAAATTGAAAAATCTTATTATAAAAACTCATTATTTTTATGTAGTACTAAAATTACTTGAGGACAAGTAATAAGTAAGTTTGGGGGATTTTGATCACTGAAAATTTTATTAAGAAATTCATACCTATTTTTGATGGAATTGCACTTTAAAGAAAGGTATTTTCTTTATTTTATTGCAAGAATGGAGAATTTAGGTGATAAAAACAAAAATCATAAAAAGGAGCGAATTTGGAGCAAAAAGGAAGAAAATAATGAAATTTGTGCTGAGTCGCCGACGGCGAGATCGAGCACGCCGACGGCGAGGCTACGAGGAGACAATTCTGAAGGAACTATAACTGTCTCGCTGACAGCGAGCCCGAGCCCGCTGACAGCGAGCTAGCATGGTTTGAAGATCTTCTAGAAGCCTCGCCGACAGCGAGGTAGTTCGTCGCCGACAGCGAGCTAGTTCAAATGACGCAGATACATTGAACCTAGACACTTTTTGAAGAGATGCTTACACACCTCTTGGTCATTTGCTCACCTCTATATATAGAGGCCGAAATTCAGCAGTTTTTGGTGTCTTAGTGTGCAGTTTTTGTGTTCTAAGTGTGTGTTATTAAGTGTTATAAGTGTGTTAATTAGAGTCTTAATTAGTGAGTCTTTAGTGAGTTAGTGAGTTTTTAGCGAGTCTTGCTGTACTAGAAGGAAGAGTCAAAGGAACTGCGAGGAGTCTGCTTGGGGATAAATCGAGATAAGTATTTGTATTTATTGTTTTTAACTTTAAATGAAATCCATGCTTAGTTTAGTTCCTATGCATTCGAGTAGTTTATTAGTCTTTCTCCCTGTTATGAAATTAAGTGACTCGATGAACTTAAAACGAAGTACTTTTATATATATTAATAAATTGTGATAATTTTTACTTAAAACTTAATTTACTTTCAAACTGGCCATTTGATTTGTTAAAATATGTTGAATATCAACTATAGTAAAAATTACATCCGATAATCGGGAATTCAAAAGCCTTGGAAGGAAGGTGCAAATAAATAGGGAAATAATATCACTTGGCGTAGAATCGAGCATTTTAGTGTGACGTACTAAAATATTCAATTCGGTCCTATTGTTTGAGAGCCGAAGTGTAGATGTTAGCCCTCGAGCAAGGGCAACGTGGGAGCTCCGAAGTGGCGATCGGTATCCTCCCAGCCTAGCCGCGATTCGATAATCAAACATAGGATTAGTCAATATTCTTTACACTGGACCAAAGGGTAAAGAATAGGAATGCTCCTATTTGTCACAATACCTTAAAATTATCTATTTAAATTCATCAATCACTTAAATTTCTAAACAAGGGGAAAGATACTTTTTCTGAATAGTTAAGACTTATTTCGCAATTAGTTTAATTTCCTGCACTTTCAATACGTATTAATTTTCTACTTAGTTAAGTTACCTAATTAAAATACTTAGTTTACTTTATTGCGCTTAAATTTAGAATTCCAAATTTGTGTATACTATTTTAAAATTATTATTATTTTAAAATTAGTTGTTATTTAATTTTCTTTTTCCCTGTGGGATCGATAACCAGGACTCCACTAGAGCCTTGTATTACTTGATACGATACGTATACTTGCGTAGCATCCACAACATAAACAATTACAATTCTATACATATAATATAGCGGGGTCAAGTTTTTGGCTTCGTTGCAATTAAATTAAAAAAATCATAACAAAAAAATTGTGGGTCATGGGGCCTTATGGGGAAGGGCCCAACCCAATATGCACAGCACACCCCCGATTTACAACGCACCTCTATATCGACATTTTCACTATATTTAAGGGTTACGTCGCTGGAACCAGTGAACCACATGAGCTGGTTAGATCATTCACTTGTTCTGTAGTGTGAGGGCTTGATTTAAGGTCATCAAAAGATCGGTGAAATGCCTACCTCAACCTAAATGCCTACCCATTCAGACGTTTGAGTGGGTACCTGTCTACAATCCATTATTTTCTTTCTGATGCTGCACTCAGGCTGAGAGTTGGAGCCGAACTTTGTATCCATCTATTTCGGCAACCTCAGCTGAGCTCGAATTGGTTTACTAGCTGATCCAGATAAGTGCACTACACACGATCCTAGAGATAGGGCCTATAGGCTACTCCCACGCCAAAGCTTGTTTCAGCATCGGTGGTCGATAAGGCCACTTTCACTATTGAAGACTGTCAGACGCAATTTCTTTGACTTGGTATGTCAATATCTGATTCGATCAATAGCTTCTTCTTTGATATGCTAATTATGATCTACTAGATTCTAGTCCATAGTGTTTTTCGCAACATCGACTGTTAATTCTCAAATAGATACAAAATGAGACATATAGAAACGAACTTGTGATTTCAATAAGAAATCTCATAGAAAAAAGTTTTTTATAACTAAAGAAAGCTTTGATATGAAGCGAGGAGTGAACGTAGAACAAAATTCGTGACATAGTCGGTGACCATCACAATGAAATTATATATCAATCGAGATGTTCAGTCAATTCCCCGCTCTCTTCTGTACTCGTTTTTCTTATTTATAGTTTTCTTACTGTCTCGATCCTTTTCTCATAATTAGACATTTATTTTCTTTGCAGCATTTCCTCTTTTAGCCTACTCTGAGGCACCTCTCTAGTTCTGGTAAGGCTGTGATTTGACCGAAATTTTGATTCTATCTAGCGTTCATTCGGGTACTCGCCCTTGCAATCGTCGTCCCTTTTATGTCCTTGTGCTCCCGTAATACGCTTCTTTGGTGCTGATTTCTTGTCCGAGTTCTTTTTTTATCTTTCTCTTCTAGGAAAAATGGTGAATTTCCCTTTTGCCTACAACCCTTGTTTAAGGTACCGGTGCTATGATTTTTCTCCTTTCAAGTTACTTCCTTAAGAAAGCGAATTGAAGTAAGCTCCCCACGATACGATCCAAGCAAGCTGAGAATGAGGGGCTGAAGGGAGACTCCAAAATCTGAGTGAGCATGCTCAAATTTTGACCTCAAGCCGAGAATATGTTTATTTGGGACTTCGGAGTGGGGAAGATTAATTTATGATTAGATGGCTGGTGCCCACCTGAAATGCTTCGACCCACTACCACTTATATTAATACTGATCTCCAGGTGAGTTAATGTTGGCAGGGGGAGCAGTGGGACCTGAACAAACTTCAAACTTTTGCTGCAAGGAGACTTAGTAGAACAAATCAGCAAGGTGCATTTTGACAGATCCAGAGTTGATAAAATTTCTTGGAAAACCAGTAATTCCCAAAGTATCACCAAATACATCTACTCTAAATTGTTTAATTGGGACCCCACTTCTTGGGGAAAGATCATTTGGAACAAGTATCTGACCCCCTCCAAGTCCTTCCTTTGCTGAAGGGTTTCTAATAGAATGCTCCATACTGATGATATACTGAAACATAAAAAACTAAGTGATCCCTCCAGATGCTAGCTTTGTTTACAAGAGGAGGAAACTATCCTACATCTATTTTTTGAATGTAGCTTCTCAATAGGTTTTTGGAAGGAATTTTCACACCATTTGTCCATGGATACTATCAATCTATATTGGTTCAACTTCTACTCCAGCTGGTGCAGCTGGAATCAGGTTGGAGCTGGGACTATAGTCCTCCTGGTTACTTGGTTCCTTTGGATAGTAAGGAATCAATCAAATTTTGATAACTTACTTCTTACTGAGAAGGTGGTGGGGAGATTATGTATTTCATTCCTCCTAAAGTTAATCAAACATAAGCAATTCCTAAATGTTTGTATTCATCCTACTGATGTTACTCATAGTCCAATTCAGATCATCCCTATCATTTAGAAGCCCCCCACTAAGCACTACATTAAGGTAAACACTGATGGCAGCTTTTCAGCACTGGGAGCAGGCATTGGAGGGATTTTGAGATATCACCTTGGTTGTTCTTTGCTCTTCTTTCAGACACCTATTGATGCCTCTAATGCCTTGGAAGCAGAATTAGCAGCAGTGTACTGGGCAGTTAAATTAGCTGACCTAAATCAGTGGGGCCATCTTTTGGTGGAAGTGGACTCATCTAGTTTGTTACAAGTACTGTTAGAGACTGAGAACTCTTCCTGGCACCATTCTTACTGGCGCAGCAAGATTAATGCTTTTAGAGATCAACTAGAGATCCAATTTTCTTTCATATACAGAGAAGGAAATAGATCTGCTCATTGGCTTGCTAGAGCTAGCTAAGTCTCTAATGATGTGATTTTATCTTCCTCCCCCACTCCTGCTCTTCTTTTCCTTTTGGAGGGTGACCTTTTAATGGTCCCTCATCTTAGAATCGTAAACTCTCTTCAAGTAAAGAATTGACCCTCTTTCTTCAATATATATATATATTTATATACACATACATACATACATAATAAGCCTTCGAACGAAACTAACCGTTTAAGAACAGCAAAATTTACAGAATGTTTTTTGAAATGCATTTAATTTATCAAGAAAATTTGCTAAAATTTCTTTTTCTACTCATCATTGTAAAGATGAGTGTTCCCACCTAAACCTTCCCCCATCGCTTGACATTAAAGACTTTCTCTAGTCCAACCAAACCATCAAAAAACTGTCCTTCGAGATATTCTCATAAGCTTAGTTGTTAAGCGAGCAAATAAAAAATTGCTGATATACTGATATTGCCTTTTAAAAATGTATTAAAATATTTGAGGTTGCCACTAATATCAACTACCTCAGTTGGCATCCTCTCCACATCCACCCACCTTTTGATGTATTGACGAGTTTTTGTAAGAAAGACGCAACTAACCTTTCCTACAATAAACTAATTTATAATCAAACTACTTTATGTTGAAATTAATAAGCTTACTTATTTGGTACTGAATATTTAGAAAAAAAAAGATGAGATACAATATTTTTCGGGATGGATTTAGTTTTACGACATGTACAGATTATTTTATGTTAACATATTATCCTTTAATGCAACTAATTCAAAAGATCAATACAGCAGAACTATTATGTAGTACAAATATTAGACCTAGCGGAAAAAGACATATCACAAAATATCTGGAAATAATTTCCTTAATGTCTATAAAACGGGATGAAAACTTTGGAAAGTTCTTAATATCTGCAAGAGAGAAGCTAAGTGCAACTAAATTAATAGGCAAGTAGTTAGAACAATAGAAAAAAATATGAGAATTAGCATGACAACCTGAAATCATTAGATAACGACTAATCATATGATTTCATAAATATCTATAGTAAAATTAGTCTCACCCTACTGTAAAATGAATTGGCATACTTAAAATTTATTTCTCATATATACTATTCAAATATCAAAATATATAACAGAACTATAACTCATACATTCAACTTTCTTTAAATTTTCAATGATTTAATCACGCCATACATAATTACAAGAATTTCTATATTTATTTTTTACGAGTTTATTGTGGTGCATGAGAGTTTTATAAATAAAATAAATTTCACGACATGCATAAATTTTTTTTTTTATTTTAGTACAGAGAAGTAGAGTGGATTTAGACTAAGAAGCATTGGATCTTTGCTATAGGTCAATATATGTTAGATTGTGTGAAATCTATATGATTGCTTAATAGAAAGCTCATTCCTCGATGTGTACATTTAGGTCAGTGTTCAAGCACTAATAAAAAATCTACATATTGAGTTGGATTAGTAAGAAATGTGGATAGTACGTTATCAAATCAAATACTCAAATTTATAGAAAAGTTGCAATGAATAATTTGATAATCTCCCGCAATGAACTGCCAAGTAATTCCTAAGACACCACAGGAAAATTTTGTTTTTTCCCTACGGCCATTTTTTGTTAGTCATGAGAAAAATCGTCGCTTTCAATAATACTGATGATTCTAGGCTTGCATGTAAATTGTATTTAGGTAATCCAAAACCGATTCCGACAGTGTAACTACCAACGCATAACCAAAAAATTAATGCAGTTTCTTTTTTAAAGAAAATTAATACCGCCGATGTTCATCGGATCACATAATCGATGGGGGAACTGTCAATATTAGCGACAACCTACACTTTGGAACAGTAACGTGCCCATCAATTTATTGATGCAGGCGGTTCAAGGTCGCTAATGTAATGTGTTGGTTATATAGAATTGATGGTTTAACTATAAGAACGTGTCGCACCAGTCGGTTTTGTTTGCACAATATTTCATCGTATTTTTATTGGTAATGCGTCGATTATTAAAACCAACATTTAAACAGTCACAAATGTGTCACGCTTGTCTGTTTCGTGTGATCACATTTCGTCGTCTTTTTTTTTTTTTTTTTTTTTTTGTCGGTAAGGCATCAGTTATTAAAACTAACGGTTAAAATATCAGAAAAGTGTCTCACCCGTCGATTTTTTGTGACACTTTAGCTGTCGGTTAGGTGTCAGATAATAAGTCCATCAGCTAGCCATCAGTTTTGGCAATGAAATACTGATGGCAATTTTATAGTTATTTCGTAGTAAATAACCCAAATATAAAAAGTAGTCGGACCACCAATGAATAAAACTGTCACTTATTAAAGAAAGACATCAGTTAGCACCCTGCCAAATAGCGGATTCGTGTATAACTGACGTAATATGATTGTATGTTAATATTTTCTTTAAAACTGATGGCCTAACACGTTTGTAATAATTAATGCAGTAAAAAAAAAAACTTCTTTTATATGCGACAACATGTCTTGTTGTTATGCCGCCACAAATTACACAGATTGTAATCCATTGCTAAACGGTAAATGAAAAATTTTTCGTGGAGCAAACTTATGTTGACGGTTTTAGCGCATTTTTCTACCGTTAGTAAGGTGACTTCTGCTTCGATCTTTTTAGGTTCACGAGAATACCCGGAGCTCAACTGCTTTCTCATAAGCTGATGAGTTTTCACGAACCATTAGAATAGGTCTAGTTAATTCACAATGAATTTGGCTAACAAGGCCGAGTTCATCACGATCTAGGATAAATCAAGAAGTTCATGTTGTCGAACCTTAGACATATTTACATGTACAAAAGTATTAATTGAAAGAATAGATACCAGGCTAGTCTAGATTGATGTTCTGCCATGCAAATTTGGTTGATTTACCAATACTATTTCACAAAAATGAAATTAATATATTAAATAAAAACCAAATGATTTCAAAGTAAAATATTAATAAAGGTTCACCAGAATACTCGGAGCTCAACTGCTTTCTCATAAGCTGATGAGTTTTTCATGAACCATTAGAATAGGTCTAGTTAATTCACAATAAACTTGGCTAACAAGGCCGAGTTCATCACGATCTAGGATAAATTTAGTGCACTAGTATTAACTCCAAGAAGTTCATGTTGTCGAACCTTAGACATATTTACATGTACAAAAGTATTAATTGAAAGAATAGATACTAGGCTAGTCCAGATTGAAGTTCTGCCATGCAAATTTGGTTGATTTACCAATACTATTTAACAAAAAAGAAATTAATAAATTAAATAAAAACCAAATGATTTCAAAGTAAAATATTAATAAAGGTTCACCAGAATACTCGGAGCTCGACTGCTTTCTCATAAGCTGATGAGTTTTTCATGAACCATTAGAATAGGTCTAGTTTATTCACAATGAATTTGGCTAACAAGGCTGAGTTCATCACGATCTAGGATAAATTTAGTGCACTAGTATTAACTCCAAGAAGTTCATGTTGCCGAACCTTAGACATATTTACATGTACAAAAGTATTAATTGAAAGAATAGATACTAGGCTAGTCTAGATTGAAGTTCTGCCATGCAAATTTGGTTGATTTACCAATACTATTTAACAAAAATGAAATTAATAAATTAAATAAAAACCAAATGATTCAAAGTAAATTATTAATAAATGGCAATTTAATTTTATGTAGTTCTTAACAATTCGTGTCCAGCAATTTTTCATTGGCATGTTTTTATGATAGTAGTATATTACTTATTAAATCTTTTATTATAATGTATTAAGGGCTTATTTAAGATTAATTTTGTTTTTATTTTTGCTTTCATACTTTTTCTTTTCTAAAAAAGAAAAAAATGCTTTATAATGTTTTTTACATGTTTTTATTTTTCATTTGTAAAAATAATCTAACATGGTTTTATAAAAATGCAAAATAAGTTTTAAGTAATTTTAAAAATAATTATATTTTAATCACCTAATCATGTTTTGCTTCAAATCAAAACATAAAATAAGTAAATAAAATTAAAAAAAATTAAATTAAATTAAAATGTCATTGAAAGCAGCCCCTAAATATTTAGTTTCAAGTAACAATATATTAATTTTCTGTAATGGCATCATCACCCCCTAAAAGTTTGAGTAATGGCATCATCACCCCCTAAAATATAGTTTGGAATTGACCATTTACATTCTATGTTTGCTTTCTTCATGTCCTTTTACTTATAATTGATCTTCCTTGGCCTTGCTTATTAGATATTATAAAAATCATAAATTTAAAGCATGAAGGATTTGATATATACTCAAGCAGCCATAAGCTGTGTTTGGAGCAGCAGTGAGATGACGGCACAGTACTGCATCTTAGTTTTTCCTCTTTAGTAAAATCGTGTTTTACCTATTTTGTTTCAAAATGTTGCTGTTGTAATCTGTATTTTGCCATCGGATCTGGCCACCTGTAGTCTAACGTTTAAAAAAAAAGAACATTTTAATAGTCTCTGCATTCTTTTTGAATATCAGCTTCTTCTGCATTAGCTTCACAACTTTTTCTTCAAATAGCTGCAGCTGCCCTTCTCTAAATGAGAAAAATATTGCATCCAGGGTCCGAATGCACGCTGCATCCGGAGTCTGGACGTAAGCTACGTCCAAACAATGGGCATGATGCACGAGATGCACGGGCAATTTTTTTTATTACGCCTTTTCCTCCGTTGCATCGCCTACATCGCATTTGTTGTCTTGAAGCACCTTGCGCGTGAACTCCAGATCAATATTTTTTTCCTAAACAGACACTTAGGTGGTAGACAAACATGAAAGCTGAAACAAAACACACTAAGTTTATTATTTATCTAGACTTTTTGTAATATGCATTACACAATGTGTTTTAGTTGCATCTTATGATAATTTTTACATTGCATTATCATTTTATAAGGATTTAAGGCGACAAGCATGCATTATTAGAATTTCATCAAGATGTATTTAAAATAAAAATTAAGATTTAAAACTTTTAGTTGCGTTATTACTTAAGAAAAATTTAGTGGTTACAATTAAAATATTTATGGTTAAAAATAAATTTCACTAAGTATAGCTATTTATTGTTGGAACAAAATCATTAGAAAAAAAGCCATTGATATTGTTCCTTCAATAATATAACAAATTAGGATGATAATTATTTTTATTTTTGATTTTAGGCGTTTTTTATCTTCTCTAATACGTTATTTCAATTTCTAACATTACGATAAAATTAATATTTTATTTCCTTTGAGCATTCAATGTCCAATTGACCTGATTAAAGTCGACATTAATCAGTAGCTCATTTTTTTTGTCAATATGAATCGAGATAAATTTGAATGAATTGAATAAATAGGCAATGGATTACAATACATTTCTGGAGTTTGTATTAGACCTGAAATTTGAATCAACTTGAAAGCTAGCATGCAGCAAACGAAATAATAATAATAATAATAACAAATTATTAGAAATGTGCCAGCACAAATCTTGAGAAAGTTTGACAGACTAAAGAATAATAGTACAGTCAAGGATAGTCTACAAAGATGAGATCATGAACCAAATCCTCAAAAGACCCAAGGACATAGGGTGTGTTTTTGATGGCGGTGTGGTGATAGTGCGGTGTTGCACCGTAGTTTATTCTGTTTGGCAAAATTTTGTTTTGTCGGCTTTTTCAAAAAACTGAGGGCAAATGCTTTGTTTTGTCACCAGACCTGACAGTCTGCAGAGACTACTAGAAAGTTGCGGTCTAACTTTTTTGAAAATAAAATTCTTTTGTAATAGTGACCACAGCTTTTTAAATAGTAGCTTCTTCTGATGTAGTTTCACAGCTACTACTTCAAACATCTGCAACTACCACAAAAAAATTACAATCAACCAACTACAACTCTCAAGGATGGACACCCACCAAACCGAGAAAAGAAAGCAATATAATGCTCTTCCTAATACCAATATTCGCCTCACAAGAGTCTGCAAGATTCTTCAAGAGGCTTATGATTCTCATTACTAAACACTCAAACACTTTAGGTGGATCTCTAGTGAATGGAGTAGACTACCTGTCAGATTATGATGATTCACCATTTGTCTGGCAGCCTAATTTCATACCAAGATCTTGAGTTTTTCATCCAGGTGCTAACAATAGATAGCCAGACCGAAATAGCTAGTCAATTCACTCAAGTTGGCTAAGCAAAGTGATGATGACCTAGAGACAGCTAAAGCCGACCAGGTACCGTAATTCAACATATCACACTAAATTTGCCTTGCTAACGCACCAATTACAAATCTCGTCTAACTGAGTGATAGGGTCGCCGAGTCGTAGGCTCATTATTTTAAACCTAAATTATTTTGTATCACCTCTATAAAAATAGATTCAAACATGTAACTTTTGAATGTAAACCCTCTTCTTATAAATATATGGGTCATTTTTATAATAAAGGTTAATTAGTGATTCGTAATGGAATTAGTACTTTATCATTCAAACACACACACATTATATCTCACTGTTTTTCTATCTCTCCTATTACATTCTATTCTAGGGTGTGATTCATAGGGCAAAATCAGATTAAAAACCTTGAAAGATGTGGTGAGTGTGAATCATGCCACCAGCAAGAAGAGGAGCACATAAAAGAAGAAAAACCACCAAGGAGGCATAGTAAAAACTGAGTGCACCAAAGAATTCGTGGAGCAATAGATTCTGAAACTAAATGATTAGATGGTTAGCTAAATGATTCTCTTAGAGAAGCAATAATGGGGAAAACGGAAGCAAAACCCAAATATGAACCAACAACTAATGGTTGAAGGACGTTGTCGACTAAGGAAAGAGTAGAGGATCTGATGAAATAAGATAGTGATGGTTCATGTTGATAGATAGACAATAATTTGGTGTTGAAGGCACTCCGTTAGCCATAGAATGTGTTCTCCCGTTTTTGTTTGAGCCTCTAAAACCCCAAGAAATTTAATGTATCATTACATGACTCTTAATAGATCATATTGATTAAATCGACCACAATACATGCTTCAAGTCAACCTTATGTTTGTTGAGGATCACCGACACTTTGAAGCTTTGTCACTTTTTTACCAAAACAAGGGAGTCAACCTTTAGGTGCTTTATGGATTATTTCCTAGGATAATCACCACCTTTTTTCCAGTATATGAGGATGTTTGTGGCATAGTTTGCTAGCGCCTAAAAGCCATGGATGAGTTTGCAAGCTCTGTGGTAAGTTATACGAGGGCTATGTGAGATCCTATACTTGTGTATAACTCAATTTTATAAGGATATGATGGGGGTATGAGATCTGGAACCTATGAGAGTGCATGCTACTTTGTCCCATGGGTGGAGAGGAGAGTAATTTTGATATGATCTAGGCCTAAAACATCCAAAAAACATTTCCAAATTGGGGAGATGGCCAACAACAAATTTGTAGCTGAAGAATACATCAACAACCCTGCCTATCACAAAGTAGAATCATTGGATCCCTTCTCACAGAAGAGTGCCCCACAAAATAATGGGTGGAGGCCAAAGGATGGCTAACATCATCCCATCTATCCCCAGCATGTGGACAGTAGGCCTCACCAACACAGTAAGAAGCCATCAAAAGAAAACATTGAGGTGTCAGGCATGATTCACTGACCATGGTTGGCTAGTTACCATGAGTGGCCAATAAATGGCCATGAGGTAGAAAGGCCACTCTACTGAGGCCCACATGTGGATTTATTAGAGTCGGTCTAAAATAATTAATACTTCAAAAAGTACAATGTGGGCTGATGTGGACTTTTTATATTGCAAGAAATTATGAACTTAAATTTATATATATTTATATATATATATATATATATATATATATATATATATATATATATATATATATATATATATATATATTTATAACGATTTTGTAAAGTCCAAACTTCAATACAAGTATATGTATCGTATCAAGTAATACAGGGCTCTAATGGAGTCCTGGTTATCGATCCCATAGGGAAGGCTCTATTCTTATAGTAAATAGCGTAATACTGAAATCCAATACTCAAATCGCAATTAAAGTTTAAGTTTACTTCTACTAACAAGATGCAGAAAATAGTAACAATTAAGCAAACTGCAATTACTTCTAATATCTTTAAAATAGAATTAACTAACAAACACACAATAAGCTTGTATTTGAAAGGTTTTTTATAGATATATGAAAAGTATCTTTTCTCCTGCAACGAGTATATGATGTGTAAATGATATAGAATGATTATTTATTATATTGTGCCAAATAGGAGCATAAATGTTTCTTTACCCTTAAAAGAGTACTCCCTCTTCTAAACATGAAAAGAACATTAACATATCCTAAGCTCAGTCACTAAATCTAAGGCTAGGCTGGGAGGATATCAGCTGTCACTACAGAGCTCTCACTCACCCTTTACCTGAAGGTTAACCTTCGAGTTTAGTTACTAATCTTAAGACCAAATTGGGGATCTCACCCTGTCACCCGGAAACCTCCAATTTGAAGTCCATCAAAACAAAATTTCCTATTTATTTGCACTCAATTCCCATGAACTACACAATTCATCCATTGACATTGAATGGATTCTTCATTGTTGTTGTAGGACACTCAATCCTTTCGGAGTAAATGTACAACAACAGATTTTAACAATTTAATTGGTCAGATCAAAAAGTAAATTAAGTTCGAAATGAAAAACCATCACAATTTCTTCAATACTTTAAAAGCACTTTAAATCCACATCATCACATCATCACATCTCTATGCAAGAAGAAAGAAAAAGGAAACTACTCAGCATTCATAGAGAAGACACAATAAACATGGATTTTATATATAAAAGAAAATTCATACAAACCACAAAAAAATACAACTTATCTCTTTCTCTTCCCCAATGCAAATCCCTTCAAGTTCCTTTGAATCCTTTTCTCTCTTCTCTGCAACACTAAATTCCCTCTTTATAATGGAAAGGAAGAAACAATCTCTCACTTTTCTCCTTCTCCTTCACTCCTTAGAGAAGAATCCCTCTCAAATCTTCACTTCTACTCTCTTCTCTTCCAAGCCCTAACACTAAACACACTCACGCCTCCTAAACTATACACTTTTTTGTCCAAAAACAATTACATATATGTTAGAAATGAATTCCTAAGAGTTTCCTTAAGCATCCCTTCAAAAAGTCTCCAATAATCTTTAAATTTGAATTGCACCGACATTGAGCGCCGGCGGAGCTCGATAGTATCTCCATCATCCCATTATTTTTTGAATCTCTCAGGAAGATAGTGTCGGCAGCACCATAAGCTATTTTTCTCAATTTTGCTCCTTTTTGCTCTGAATTCGTTCATTTTCATTTCTTTTCGCTCCAATCACCTAAAATCATCATATCTGCAACAAATCATGAAAAATACCTTTCTTTAAAGTGCAATATCACCAAAAATGGGTAAAATTATATAGCAAAAATAGCATATATTTTTAGTGCATCATGGGCCAGAGCTTTTTTCTTAAACAAAGCGAAGTATTGTGCCTACTATAAAGACCATAGCTAGAATATGTAGAAATGCAAGTAACTTGAGAGCTTGATGAAAGAGCTAAAAGAGCTGGGCTCAAGGAGTTTGTGGAAGCTGGATTTATGACCATGAGGCTTGGGAAGGCTTCAATGGATGGAGGTTCTTATGAGATAGTTTAGACAAACACCATCCATATCATAGGATTCATGTAAACTTTTTTTGGGGGTGATAAGTAATCTTCTTACTGAGCTTGTTAGAAGAAGCTCAAATAGAAAAAACCTTACACATCTGCTTTCTCTCCAAAGCACTACTCCCATCCAATAATAACGTTCAAAATTATGGACATGGCCTCAAGTTGGAGCCCATAAAATGAAGCCTTCATAGAGATAATAATAATTAAAAGTTATTGGGTAGGCGACATCCTAGTCAAAAGTGGAAGCTCTGTAAACCTTTTTTCAAGGAACTGTTTGATAAGTTGAAACACTAAGCCGATTGGCTGGTTGTTTTTACTAACCCTCCTTATGATTAATTTAGTGATTAGAAAGAGGATCTAAGACTTATTGCACTATATTTTTCATGGTGGTAAGGCGAGGTGTAATTCTCTTATATGGAAGATTTTTTATTAGTAGAATCCACTCTACCCTACAATGTGATATACAATCATCCTTTTTCTGATTGAAATTAAAGTTGTGGTCCCTACATATCACATTGTTGTAAATTTTCCTGACAACAGATAAACCAACACAGTTTCCGGGAACTTGGATTCGTCCAATATCTGTTACCTTCAATCAGTTGAAAGCTTGGGACGAGAGATACTAAACCATCAGTGTAGACACAACGGTGATTTTAAGACCAATGAGACAACCCTAAAAGTAACCATAGCCAATAGAGAGAATGATGAACTTTTTCTCATAAATAAAAATCTTTATGTTGGGATGAAAGACATGCTGATACTAAACATCGGGGAGAATTGCTATTTCTTTTTTCTTATTTGGTGTCCAAGATTTAAGAACTCTCACTTGAAAATCGCTTTCCATCAAGTAAAAATAAACCCAAAAACCTGATTAATGAATCAAAAGATCAAATCATTGGAGATGGTTCTAGTTGGGCTAATTCTAGATAAGGACTAGAAGATGAAGAAGGCAGGATACATGTGGGTGGTCCCTTTTGTGATTTGGATCTTGAATGTAGAGAAAGTCTAAAAGAAGAATGAAAAGTGAATGATGCATGTTGTATTTACCACCCTAAAAAATAGTTGCCCAAGTGACAGCTTAGATAGACACAATAGTGGGCTCAGCAGTTAGCCACACCATGATCAGCTTCTTGGATGCATTCTAAAGCTTTCACAAGATCAAAATTCACTTTTATGACATGGAAAAAATAGCTTTTATCTCTACTGGGAGAGTGTATTATCATAAGCTAATGCCCTTTACACATAAAAATATTGATGTTCTGTACCAGCGTCTAGTAGATAAAATATTTTTAAATTAAGAGGATAAATTTATTGAAGTGTAAGTAGAGTATATGTTAGTTATATGTTAGTTAGTAGAGCAACACATAAATGATAGAAGAAACTTTTAAACCCCATATAAAATATAACATGAGACTTAATCAACTAGAATGCAAGTTCATGGCAACAATAAAGAAATATCTCTACTACATTCTAATTAATGATGGAATAATTGAAGAACATATAGGCAATTCTGGACATGTCTTTCCCACATAACACCAAATAAGTGAAAAAATGGAATGAATTATGTGAAAAATGCAAGACATTATTTTAAATAATTAAGAGGACTAAGAAATCTGAATGTATGACTAACTGTGAGAAGGCGTTCAAAATTTTGAAGAATTATTTAGCATCACCACCACTTCTTTAAAGCTTAAAATTGAATGAGGAATTTTTATTCTCCTTGGGAGTGTGGACTGGGGTCATCATCTTAGTGCTAGTACAAGAGAATTTTGGAAGAAATTCCTAGTTTGATACATTAATCAAGTCCTAAGAGGAGTAGAGATCAAACATTCAATTATGGAAATGTTTTAGCATGGAGACTCTACTCATATTTCCAAATTCAATCAATATGAGTCATTACCAAGTAACCACTTAATTTACTGCTCACTCAGCCATAACACATTGATCAGCTTTTCAAATAGGTCGTAAAGCTCTATGTGTTTAATATTATCTACACAACCAGTATAAGAATCAATTTACAAAAGTTGGCAGACTTCTTAACAGACTTTTCTGAATAATGATAACCTGCAAAGGAACTACTACCAACAACCAAACTTGGTCTTGTACAAAAACGATGCTTCCAATAATACGGGAGTGGGGCTTGGACTTTCTTTGAACAATCCAATTGATGTGCACTTTTGCAACTCAGTAACCAAATTATATGAGGTAATGATCCACTGAAAACTTGATAGCTTTTTACTATTCATTTCATACATGTTTTTGATGATATTACACTTTAATGAAATGTATTTTTCATGATTTCATGCAGGTACAATGATTTTAGGCCTTTGGAGCAAAAAGAAGCAAAAAGGAGCAAATTTGTAGCAAAAAGGGACAAAAGTGCATTTTATTGAACTGGCGCCGAATGGCGCTATCACCAACATTGGACTGCGCTATTTTATAGAGAGTTGCGATCAGATTGGAGGAATAATGTGTCGAATGGCGCCCTATCCAGTGCCAGACCGTGCCCTATCCCAATTTCAAACTAGATTCAATGTATTTGGTTGGATTTTGGAGGGTTGCTTGAGGAAACTCTTGGGAAATCAGTTTTGGCCGAATTTAAACTCCTTTGGAGCCAAGTTTAGAGAAGAGAGAAGAGTTTAGAGTGTAGACAGAGTTTAGAGAGAGTGTATTTTCATTTAGTTTAGGAAATCTAGGTTTTGTGTTTTCACTTCTAATGAGTGTAAGAGGAGCGGTAAAGTGAGATATTTCTTCTTCCTTACTTATCTAAAGAGAATTGTGTGTTGTTGTGAAGAAAGAAGTGGAGTCAAAGGAATTCCTTGAGATTCACTTAGGGAAGATTTTGAGATAAGTTGTCTTTTCATTACTCTATTTGTATGATGTTATTTTTATATATAAATTCGATGTTTCGTCATCTTTTCCTCATGAGTCTTGAGCAGATTTCTCAGTCATTCTCCTTTCTATGTGATGTGTTGATGTTGTGATATGGAAATGATGTGCTGATTTATTATGGAGAATTTGTGATGATCGTTTCACTTCAAACTTCATTTACATCTTGATCTGGCCAATTGAATTGTTAAAACTTGTTGGGAAACATATGTTCCTAAAGGATTATGAGTTCCACAACAAAAGTGAAGGTCACATTCAATGTCCATGAATGAGAGACGTAGTTCATGGGGATTAAGTGCAAATAAATAGGAAAATTTAATTTGATGGGCATAGAATTGAAGATTTTAGAGTGACAGGCTGAAATCATCAATTTAGTCTTAATGTTTGGAAACTAAAATGAGACTTAGCCTTCAGGCGAAGGAAAGTGAGAGCTTTGGAGTGAGAGCTAGTATCCACCCATACTAACAACAGATTTGGGGACTAAACTTAGGATTAGCCAATGTTCTTTATACGCTGAAAAATGAGTAAAGAATAGGAATGCTCCTATTTGGCACAATACATTTGCATTACTGATCTATGTCACAATAACCATCATATTATAGTTGAAAAGGAGGATGACTCTTTCTTACAACTGAAATTTGTTATAAATTTACTCTTCTGTTAGTTTAATTTGCAAGAGTTTAGAACGTACTTTGGTAGAAATAGTAACTACAAATTTTTATCTTTATTTTAAGAATTGAACTTACTTGCAATTATGATGTGATTCGATAAGTGATTTCTATGCTGCGCCATAAAATTAAAGCCTCCCTGTGGGATCGATATCCAGGACTCCACTGGAGCCCTGTATTACTTGAGCGATACGTATACTTGCGTTTAATTGTGTCTAATTATTAAACTAACACAATATATATATATATATATATATATATATAAATATATCACCAAAAAATTTAGATTTTATTGAATAATGGTGGTCTTATTACATATAACATAAGGAATGGCTAACAAGTCCCCATGTAAAAGAGTTCTAAAAATAGAAAAAGAAGAAGATAGAAATTCTGAAGAAGAGCTTCGAGTTACAAATTATTTCCTTCCTAGAAGAAGCTCTATCGACAACCAATTTGCGAGTTGATTCCCCCTCTATGAATATGACTCCATATAACAACTAGCTTCGGAGGATAACTCGAGGATCATATTAACCCAAATAAGAATGTGCCATGGAACAACAACTTCATTCAATAACATCTTTACTAAGAGCGGTGAATCCATCTCCATATGAATATAATTATGCTTATTAAGGAAGGCAGCTTTGAGACCCCAATAAGCGACAATTACTTCAGCTTTCAAGGCTGTTATCTGCCATTACAGGAGCAGAGAGAAACCAATTACAATTACCAAGATGATCCCTGCAAATAGCCCCAATTCCAGCACCAAATGAAGAAAAACTCCCATCAGAATTTATTTTAGCCCAAGGAGCCATAGGTAGTCTCCAAATAACAAGCTTGACCTTGTTAATAACAGGAATCTGTTGTGAATTCATTATTTGTCTAGCCTTATAAATATAAATTAGACAATTCCTGATAATATGCTGGGTAGAGCAATCCTTGCTGTTGAAAATAGCATCATTCCTCCCCATCCATATAAACCAAAAGATAATAAGAGGAATGTAATAATCAGTAGAATCTTTCCAATCTTGCCAACATAATTCAATACTAAGCCATGAAAAAAATTTGGAAGACATCCCAAGATTATCCAAAACAGATTTCCATACCTCTTGAACAACAAAGCACCTTATAAAAATGTGAGAAATGGATTCTTCATCAGCATAGCAGAAATGACAAATCGAAGGTCCACGAATTCCCTTAAGTTTTAGAATGTCATCTGCTGGAAGAAACTTCCTAAAAAGTCTCCAACAGAAAAAGATATGGAAGGTGTTAAGAATTTGTTCCATAGCTTCTTCCCCCAATCATTAATAGAATAGGTACCTCTAAATAGAAATTTAGACAAGCTTTGATTAGGTGGAATCTTTGTGACCAATTTATCTCTTTTGGCTGGTTGAATAGGAATGTTCAAAATCTTTTTTTGGGTTGTAGAATCAATACAACTACTAAGCTTAGCAGTATCCCATTCTGAATTGATCAAGCAATCAGCTACTTTCTGAATGGTATGATGAATGGAATGATGAATATTATGATCAATCAGTGACTCATTAAAAATCCACTTATCCCTCCAAAAATGTATTTGCCCATCCCCAAGCTCCCATACAAAATGTTGTTCAGCTGCTTCTCTAACTTTCAGCAATTGCTTCCAGTGATTTGAATCCCCATTCTTCAATTGAACTTGAGTAGGATGAATATTAGAACAATACTTCCCATGAAAAAACTTAGACCATAAGGAGTTCTTGGCTCTAAATCTAATCCATTGTTTGCAGTAAAAGGAAAAGTTGATTTGCTGAAAACTTTTAAAACCCAACCCACCACTAGCAATAGGTTTACAAACTTTATCCCAATTTGTCCAATGCATTTGTCTATGGTGACCTTCCCAAAGAAACTTATTAAATATAATGGACAGTAGTTTTTGTGTGCTTTTCATCATCTTGATCATTTGAAGAATATAGAGAGAGATAAGTAGTTAAAATACTCTTGAGAAGAGTGATTCTACCACCATTTGATAGAAATGAATTTGTCCAACATTGAATTTGAAGCAGTAAATTTTAGATACCACATCATCATAGTGGGAATGTCTAAGTCTACCTTTGATTAAAGGAAAACCCAAATACTTGAGAGGATATTTAGCCTCCCTAAACCCAGTGAAATCTGCTATCCACTTTTTAGTATTAACATTAAAGTTAGAACTGAGTAAAAAATTACAATTGGACTTGTTAAAAGTCATACCAGAGACCTCTTCAAATTCATCCAAAACCTTCATTAAACATTTTATGGAATTCTTACTACCATTCCATAAAACTATGACATCATCAGCAAATGCAAGATGGGAAATCAGTTGAGTAGATCTGTGTTGAAACTGGGCATAACGGTGAGTGATTTGAACATTATTAAGAAGCTTGGAAAGGTAGTCAAAAGCCAATATGAAGATATAAGGAGAAAGGGGATCTCCTTGTTTAATGCCTCTACCTGCTTGAAAAAACCCATTGCTCTCACCATTAATGAGAACACTATAGTAATTATTGCTTAACCACCTTGAAATGAGACCACAGCAATCAGAGCTGAACCCTTTAGCATAAAGCACATTGAAAATAAAGGACCAACTTATAGTATCAAAAGCTTTAGAAAGATCCAGTTTAAAAATCAGATTAGAACCCCTACAAGGCTTATCAATATCAGTAAGCATTTCTTGAGCTAACAATATATTTTCACTAATACTTCTTCCTTTAATAAATGCTGATTGATTCTCTGAGATCAATGTATCCATAAAAGGCTGAATTCTAGCCACAAGAAGCTTCGTCGATGATTTTCGAAAAGGTCAAGTGATGCGAACAGTTCGAAGTCCCGCCAACAATCCTTCTTTTTATCCTTTGGTATGAGAATAATAGAAGAGGATACAAAATACTTAGGAAGATCCATACCCCGAAAGAAAACCTTAATAGCCTCAACAAGTATCCATCCCGATAATTTGCCAAAATTTCTTGTAGAAATCGAGAGTAAACCCATCCGGACCACATTGTCTTATTATCGTCCAAAGAATTGATAGCAGATAATATTTCATCCTCATTAGGTATTTTGGATAGATTTAAATCCCTAGCCAACTAAGTCCATAAATTTTGGCAAATTTAAAAAGTCGCACCAAATTTTTGGCGCCATTGCTCAGGAGGTGAGATAAGAAAAGGTAACTGTTAAAATTTAAATTTTTAGTATTTGAAATGTTATGTTTGAATTAGATCTCATGATTGTGTGTTTGTTTATTGTTAGTGTGCTTATTGTGTTTGTATGTGTAGTATCGGATCTATAGGCTTAGTGCCTTACAATTTGAATTAGATCGAGAACAATTTAAACAATCAAAATGAAAATATACCAAGACCTTTAAGAGATCTCACTAGTTTTCTAGAACTATGTGCTACTTTTAAATATGATGGAGTGTCAAACATTGTTGTTAAGCTTAGACTTCTTACTTTTTCATTAAGGGATAAGGCTAAAACATTGTTAAATTTCTTAGCACCTGGATCTATCAGAACTTGGGGAGAGCTTTCACAAAAGTTTATGTCAAAATATTTCCCTCCTTCCAAAACTGCTAAGTTGAGGAATGATATCACATCTTTTAGTCAGTTTAATGGAGAATCCACATATGAAGCTTGGGAAAGATTTATAGATCTTCTGAGAAAGTGTCCACATCATGCTTTACCAAACTAGTTAATAATTCAAACCTTTAATAATGGATTAGTGGTATCTTTGAGATCGATTTTTGATGCTACTGCTGGTGGATCATTAATTTCTAGACCTTTTGATAAAGAATATTCGTTAATTGAGTAGTGGCTACTAATAATTTTCAATGGCCCTTTGAGCGATTAAATCCTAAGAGAGTAGCTAGTATTCATGATTTTGATGCGATAACTATGATAGTCTCTCAATTTGCTGCACTGTCTAAGAAAATAGATCAATATGGAATGAATTATTCTCTAACACCCCCATTGTTAGAAGAAAATTCATCAGGACAGATGATAGACTCTCAATTTTTTATGAAACCTTGAATGCCATAAATAACAAAGTCAACAATCCTTATTCAGATTATTATAATCCTATTTGAAGGAATCACCTAAACTTCAACTAGAATAACACCAATGCTGTTGTTAACCCGTAATGGGGAAACAATCCTATGAATCCAGTTGGAAATCTGAATAACCAAGGAAATACCAAATATAGACCTTCATATCCTCCTGTTTTTAATAATAATCAACAATTTAAGGAAAATAAGTTGTCTACTAAAGAAATGATTCTGAATAAGGGTAATCAAATTTAAGCTCAAAACTTTGTGATGAAGAACCTTGAGAATCAATTGGAAAATATCTTTACTGAGCTTAATAATAGACCTTCTGGGAATCTCCTAGCAATGTTGAGATCAGCCCAAAAGATCAAAACAGGGAGCAAATTATGGCTATACAATTAAGGAGTGGAAAAGAATTGGAACCAAGAGTATAAAAACAAGTCGAAGTTGAAAGAGAGGAAGCTAACATTAAGAAAGGTTCTAATAAGATATATCCAGATGAATATCCGCCAGAACCAATGAAGATAACTGCAAATGAAGTTTTTGCGTCGATTATATGGAATTTTGCGGTTGTTATTAGATCTCCGACCTTCATCTATAGCGTAATCGATCCCAATGCTCCTTCTCCTTTCTGATTGAAGCCTTTTAGCATCATCTTGTCCGTAGAAAGTTTTCGAGCATCGATGCCCAATTATGCTAATGTCTGAAAAATCATATAGTTTAGCATAAACTCATATAGTTTAGCATAAATGGTTTTGGATAGATTCTGCTTATGAGTAGTGTTCCATACAAGTGTATCCTTCTTGTGTTTATCAAACTGCACAGTGGCTACAAGTCTGGCAGAAGGAGCCTGCAGAATATTCAGAAGAGTAGGTAAGGACCAGTTGTCCCCATCCCAACATTCAGCCACCTGAAGATTCAAATTAAAATTGATGTTACCAGGTTGCAACTAATCAGTGGGACACCAATGATCTAACCAAAAATAAAGCTCCCCTTTACGAGGGTTCCAAATGTATAAATTTTCAGCCAGATGCCTGGTTTTCAGCATGGCCCCCCATAACTTTGAGTCCCCCAACTTTTTAGAAACCTTGGAGGGGTGAGTTGCTTACAATATTTGCCTAATAGAAATTTAGCTCAAAGAGATTCCTGGGACATGAATTTAATCCACAGCTTGCATAGGTTCACATGAATAATCTGGTGAAGACACTTGAACCCCAATCCACCAGCCCATACAGGTTTAGCAACTTTCTGCGAAGAAGCCTATTGGATTTTTTTTCTTTGACCTACCCATAGAAAGTGATTGAAAGCCCTTTCAAACAGTACTTGAGTGCTTTTCTTCCTGGTAGTCATTTGCATTACACAGGAAGAAAGTGTTGTGATAATACTCATGAGTAAAGTGAGCCTGCCTCCATTGGATAAGTAGAGGTGTGACCAGTTGACAAGGTAGGTGCTAACTTTATTTAATACATCATCAAAATGACATTGTTTGGTTCTACCAATGTTAAGCTACACCCCAAGATATTTCAAAGGCAACTTAGTGCAGGAGAAGCCAGTGTAGTCAAGAATCCAATGTTTCACCTCCTATGAAATCTTTTGAGGAAAAAGAATTAGGCATTTTAAAGAATTAAAAATCATGCCAGAATGCTTTTGAAATAAGTGCATACATTTATAAGTGTACTTCATAGCATTTTTAGTAGTAATGGAGAAAATCATTACGTCATCAGCATAAATGAGGTGGGATATAAGAATATTAGACTTGTGATGGTTCCTGATGGAATTGTGGGAAACAAATGTATGATTTAGCAGTTTAGAGAAATAGTCCATTGCCAGAATGAACAAAGTGGGGGATAGAGGATTCCCTTGCTTAAGCCCTCTAGATGCAGTGAAATATCCCCAGCTGGAACCATTTATGAGAATGGAATGTGAGTTAGCACTAAGCCATCTGTGAATCAGTGTACAGAAATCTCTGTGGAAGCCCCTAGCAGAAAGAATCTCCAGGAGGAAATCCCAATTTATGGTGTCATATGCTTTCTTAATATCAAGCTTGTAGATAAGATTACCCCCTTTGCAGTGTTTGTTCAGATCAAGCAACATCTATTGGGCCAGGAGGATGTTATCTAATATGGATCTCCCTTGACAAATGCAGTTTGGTTTAAGCAGATCAAATTCCCCAAATGAGGTTGGAGCCTAGTTATTATGATTTTTCTAATGGTTTTACTGAGAACAGATGTGAGACAGATGGGTCTAAAGTGATCCCAATGATTATGCATATTATTATTGGGGATGAGGACAATGTTAGAAGAATTAAAATACTGAGGAATATCCCCACCTTGGAAGAAGCAAGTAATGGCATCAATAACATCCTACTTAATAACAGACCAAGCCTTCTTATAAAAATCAGCAGTATACCCATCAGGTCCAGCTGTTTTAGAGATATCAATAGAGTTGACGGCTTGCCAAATCTCAGTTTTAGTGGGTGGATTGGTGAGAATCAGGCTGTTGGTGTAATGGTGAGAATCCTGAAAGTAGTGAGAGCTTATGGGAACCCTATCCACAGGAGGTTGTTCCACCAAATTTTGAAAATAGTACTTGGGACTCCTGCCAATCGCTTGGTTATCATAAATCCAATCCTCATTCTTTTGCTTGATACTCTGAATTGTATTACACTTCCTTCTATACTGGATATAAGCATGAAAATATCTAGTATTTAAAAGAGTTTAGTGAGGCCTTTTGCTTGAAGAAAAGATCTTGTGTTTCAATGGAATGAATCAGCTTAGCTTAAGCACCAAGAAGTTGATATTCTGGGGCTCCCCTAGACTGAACCTAAGACTCCAGCAGCTGAACATCCTTCTCAGCCTCCTCCACGGCAGTGAACACATTACCAACTTCCTCCCAGCCCCATCTTTTGAGTTCTTTATTGATTTTCAAGTGAAGCTTACATAATTTAATCCAAAGATCATGATGGGTCTCTCCCCTCCAATGTAACTTCATCAACTGTAAAAAATTGGGATGGGTAGACCAAATATTTTGATATCTGAATGGGGATCTGGAGACACATGTAGGAGGAGCAGAAATGGTCATGAGTAAAGGTCTGTGGTCAGAACAGACAAGTGACAAGTGAGTAACAAAATTAAGTAAAAAATTGGAGTTCCAATTAGAATTAACCAAAAAAAGATCTAGCCTCTCCCATGTATGGCTTCTTTTCCAGGTGAAAGGAGGACCCCTGTACCCCAAGCTATCACAGAAAGTATTCATGATGTTAAGATTGGGATTTCTACCTCCCAATTTCTTAGCAGGATTGGTAATGCAGTTGAAGTCCCCCCCCACCTACCCACTATACAAGGGGAGGTCATGTTGCTACTGATGTGCTGAATTTGCTCCCAGAGATTAGTTTTGTCAGCTTTCCTACAACCTGCATAAATGAATGTAGCAAAAGCACTATGTCCAGCTAGCTGGAGAGAAAGGTGAACCAATTGTTTATGATCAATCAAAACCGACCAGCAAACCTCTTTTCTACAGAAAATCCAAATCTTGTTACTAGAATTGGCAAAATGAGAGAAACCAGAAACTTTTCTGATGAACCAAGGGTTTCAAAATAGCTATGTACCAAAGAGTGTGTTTTTTGTTTAAATGTAAGAGTCTCTTTAAAGATTGAGGGTGAGTCATACCTCTAATGTTCCAACAAAAAAAATTGATCATGGAGAGTTAGGAGGGGAGGGGGATGTATGGGATCTTGATCTAGTTCTACCCCTGGTGAAAGGGGAAGAGACTTCATTTGCCACATTTTATATTATACTAGATAATTTCTGAGTTTCATTTTTATGTTTCTTTTTCTTTTTGGCTGTTTGTATCACCCATGCATCCTCCATTGACTGTTGGATCTCACCGAGCAACTCAGAAGAGGGGGCAGCCAAGGAGCTGCCTGCTTCTACATTCAAAGGCATGTTATCAATGGGTTTATATAAAGTAGGGGTGGGTGCAGCTACTTCAGTAATTTTGACAGTAGAAATTTTAGGATTAGGGGAAGTGAATTTGGTAGAATGGGTAATACTGGGAAAGGTTCCTGGTGGGGGGTCCATCCTGAAACCAGCAACTTTTGTCTACAAGAGGACTAGCTGGTTGGGTTAAGTTGAGCTCCCCTGAGAGTGTGCCCACCAGTGGAATATCATTGGTTCCGGTAGGATCAGGTGTCTTTTCTGTAATCTGGAAGCAATATCAGTAGCAGTGTCATCTCTAGTATTGGGGGTAGGTTTCTTAGAATGGGGATGGAGCCTGTAGCATCTCTTAATGGTGTGCCCAAACATCTCGCAATGGGAGCAGTAGTAGGGCTTCTGTTGCATAATCACTTCCTACCAGATGCCATCAACAGCTGACCCTACCCAGATCCTTTTAATTTCTAGTAGGGAAATGTATCTCTCAATTTGGATTCTAGTAGCTTTTGTTTTGGCTCGGTTAAAGGTTGTAACATCAAGTTTCAAAGGTGTGCCAATGGCTCTCCTAATTTGGAAAAGAGCATTTTAGTTGAAATACCTGTAGGGAAGATTAGGGAACTTAAACAAGATAGATACTATATGGGGTCTTTACTAGGATCAAACTCAGGTGTCCATTTAATGAGCTTCATCTCCATTCTAGCAATTGTAACCATTTGTTTAGCAAATAATCTGGCATAGTCTTCTTTAGTGGTGAGGTGGATAAGAAGGTGCCTTCCATCCAAGAGCCTAATCTTCCAATTGCCTAGAAATGATAGAGAGTCAAAATAGTTTCTGACCAGCTCCATCTAAGGGTGGCCTAGAGAAAATTTGCCAATTAAGTGAGCTTGACTTCAGCATTGAGAGCCTTGTTGACCTCATTTTTGATGAGGTCTTTTCTCTTCTCTCACCTTAGTACTTAGGATCTAGCCTTAGGCTTTCCCTTTGACTATCTTAGAGGACTAGAAATGGAATCCACCACTTAGAAATTCAAACACCTCTTAACTCCCTGCAAACCCCATAAGTTTGATTGTAAACCCCTAAGTCACTTGGAGGGTTAAGATCAAATGTGGAGGTTTAAAGGATGAGTTCCCTATGGGACTCTTTGGCCTTAGGACTACCCCGGTGGCCCGGTCCGGTGAGGGTCGACTCCGCACACATTACACTTTCACACACATTCTAAATCCTAAAACCATTCATACCTAGCTTGACTTCCTGGCCCATGTAGGTAATTCATATGGATGGACCTTAACCCCTAGGCCCTCGGCTAAAAGGGTTAGGAACAAAATAGTTAATGCCTCAAATGAGTCCTCTCATGACTCTTATGGGCTTGATATGGCTTCATGGCTCAACCAAAGTGATTCCATTCTACTCAAACTTGATCAATCTTTATTTTTCCAAAAATTTCAATTTTAGACCTCCGGGACCCTACACCCACCAAACCTACCAAATGCCCTTGAAACTACCCAAAATTTGCAAAATCACCTAAATTACCCAAAATTCCTCAAAACTAATCCTAAAAATTTCCCACCATTTAAATTGATCATCCTTAGCCAAATATACCAAAATTTCCAAAAATATCCCCCAACAACCTCCAAATACCCAAAATGCCCTTCTAACCAAAAAAATCCAAAAATTCCAAAAATTCCCAAAAAATTCCAAAAACTCCCAAATATTCATAATTTCATTTTGTTCAACTATACTAAAAACCAATTTTGTAAATTTAGCCCACGTTCACCAAAATTACCAATTTGACCCATTTTTAACCCAAAGTGAACCCAATGTCAAACCAAATCAACCCAATTGATCCTAATTTTGATCCAATTTAGTCTTAAACTTCAATTAAATATCCCTAATATCAATCTAGACTAAATCCAAGTCCAATTTGATTGACATTTGGATCCAACTTCAATTTGAAGCTTAAAGCCCAATTTTGGCCCATAACCTAAACTTAACCCAAACTACCCAACTTAACCCCAACTAGCTCCAAACCTTTTCTAAAACTTCCCTAACATCCCCACAAACAAAACACTAACTTGATTTGCCCCAAATTTGAACCTAAACTCCACCCAAACCTAACCCAAATCAAAAATCCCCAATTTTGGCCTAAATCCACCATGAACCCAAATGGGCCCAAATCCCAAAATCAAAGCCCAACCAAAGTTGAAAACTCTTTGTAACTCACCCATAAACATTTCTCAACATTAATGTTACATCAAATCTAATATTAGCCCAACCTTAGCCCAAGTTAGCCCAATTTGACCCACTTTGGCCCCTTTACCAAAAAAGTCCCAAATTAAACCCAATTCAACTCCAAATCACCTCAAATTTGTTTCAAATCACTCATGACACATCCCTAAACTAAACCAAACATTTGTTTGGCCCAGTCCTTCACAAAATTTCCATCCACCAATTTGTTTTCAAACCTAAAGGCCCACTTTCTTAAACCATTCTAAAAGCCCATTTTCACCAAATCCAAAAGCCCAAAAATCCATTACCAAGCCCACATGAAACCTTTTCTTCATTATTCCTTTGATGATACTATTTGACCAATGTCTAAAATCATCATGAAATCAACCTATTTGTAGCATCATGACAAATCCCATCAAAAGAATCCAAAGTTTTCAAAATTCCAACTAACCCACTTTCAAGTAAATGAGCCAAGCCATGGAGCCATGCCCAAGCCATATGTAAGCCATGAGGAGCCATAGACTTGTTATCACTCCCTAAATTGAAAAAGGGGGAGATCCTTTAAACACTCCCTAAAAGTCATTAACCCATTACATGATTCCCCTTAACCTAAATTTAATCCAAATAATCCTCGATGGGGACTTCACCACACATGCGAGGTCGACCTAACCGATCCCCTTCACCCAAATCGAGTCATGGGAGGGTGAACTTAACTCAAATCCATAGGTTGACCCACTTGGACCCAAAATCACCCCTCTCCCCATGCAACTTAAATCCAATCCTTTACAAATGTCCAAAGGCAATTGACTGCACCAAACCCCAGCCCTGACTCCCTTGAGTGAGATGGTGACTTGACTCTGGCCGGCCGGCCAACTGGCCGCCGAAAAATGCCATGGCTGAGGAGCTTGGAATGAGCCAAATTTTAAATTCTCACCTGCTGAGTTGCCCCACTTCAATTGGCCACCACATCTCTTTATCTCCTCCCCTAGGCAGCTGATCCCAACCATCAATTGCCCCTGGGAAGCCCTGGCCATGGCTATTTAAACCAGCCACCCCCTCTCCTTTTGGCTGAAATTAACCTTCATAAAATCCCTCCAAACTCCTCACAGAGCTTTCTCTAACTAAGAGCAATCCATCCTCACTGTTCTCCTACCCTAAATCCCATTGATTGAGCTCAATTTTGGAGCTCAATTCTCAGGCCAAAACAGAACATCTCTCAAACCTTCACCAAAATCAAATTAAACTCGCCCACACTTGCATAGGACTAAGAGAAGGAGTTCCCCAGTGAAAGCCCCCTCTCTAGGCTACCCAATTGCTCTAGCTTCCAAAGTCTGAAATCGGGCTTGGTCACTTTCATACTTAGACTTTTCACCAGGGCCAGAGGCTTCATCCCTAGGCTCTTCCAACTCCAACGAACGTGTGGAGCACATTCAGTTGAGGTCTCACCTCCTAAACCAAGATATGGAGACTTCTCTTTAACCCGAGCTTCCAGCGATTCTTCATTTTGTTTGAGTTAATTTCATAGCATGTAAACCGTATGGAAGTGTTCGTCTCTTCAAGAAGAATCCATAGAGTATAATAACACGAAAATCCATTGAGTAACGAGGGAGATATTTGGGTTTGAGTGTGAATGGTCACGAGTGCACATCAGTCGGAGACGACGACCAGCCGCCGTTGGATCGAGCGTGTATCGACTGGAGGGCTCAGATTACGTCGGACCAGGGAACGGTATGTGAACCGCGGGCCGCGTGGCGCTGAGTCGGATGGCGGCGGTAAATGGGAGGGTGCCGCGTGGAGCTTCGGAGACGCTAAGGTTGTCGTGACACTGACTCTGATAAGTAGGAAAATATGGAATTTATGATTTAATTAAATGCCTGAAACTTGGAAAATTCATATCTTTGTGTAGAAAAATCACAAAAATAAAATAAAAATACCCTCTTGCTCAGTGAACATAGCAGAATAATGTGGAAAAAGAATTGAGTTAATTTTATGAGTATTTTATTTTTAATTTATTATTTACTCATTTTAGTATTTTAATTCTCCATTTGCATAGACAATTCACCATGGCTTGAGACCATAGGGCTTTTGAAGCCTCTGATCTTGGGAACATTCCCTAAATTTTTCAAGGTCAGAGGCCATCTCTATGGCAAGTTATGTATTTTCAAGTTTATGTCACTGTTTTTGGTATTTTAATTCCATTAATTAGTATATTGCTTAGAAAATTCTAGGAAAATTTGGGAAAGTTTCTTAGGACCAGAGGACCCTAGGATAATTATGTTTTGAGTTAATTCATTAAGCATAACCCTAGTTAGCTTAATTACTCAAAAGTGAACTTTAAGTAATTAGGGTTAACCACACATCAAAAGAACTTAAAAATAATTCTCCACTGATCTTTAGGATTAGGGGGACCACACATAAAAGTTTGCAATCAATTGGAAATGTTTAACCCCATTAAATTGATTAATTAGGTCATATGAGTAAAATTAAACTTTGAAAATTCATAACTCCAAAAATACATTTTAAAAATTCACCAAATTAGTTTTGGGACTTCTCTGGTAATAGAGGAGTATAAGAAAATTAAAATTGGAATTTTCTAAAAATTTTCATTTTTAATCATATTTTTAATATTTTAATAATTAAAAAATCATAAAAATCACAAAAATATTAAAAATCATAAAAATATCATATTTCACCTTTTAATCACTTAGGAATAAACCAAATATTTTTCCTAAGCCTCAAAGTAAAGATATTGAATTTTAAAACCTTAAGACAATTTTTGAATTAAAAAATGAATTTTCCAACATTTTCACTAAATTAATTATAATAAATCAAAGAAAAATAAAAAAATTATAAAATTTGTTTCTCTGGACTCCTTGAGGTCAGAGAGATTTAAGAAAAATATAAAATTCATTTTTCAACTTTAATTTTATTTTATAATTGATTAATACTCCAAAACTCAAAATAATTATAATAAATAAAATATAATTCAAAAAATCACTAAAATTGGTCCAAGTGGTCCTCTGGTCATTAGGAACATCCCATAATTTTTTTAAGGACAGAAACCTTACCTTGGTCATGTTGTTGAATTTCCATTGAAAATCCCTATTTTCTATTAAAATAAATATATAAATTAAATTAAAAACAAAAAAAAAATCATATTTTCTCCTCTAATGTCTTAATTGACATGTGAGTGAAGTGACATAAAAAAATTCCAAGCTCATTTGAGCTCAATTTGATAAGTTATGAAATAATTAAGCTTAAAAGGGCATATTAATAATAAAGAATTTTAACCCCTAATTAAAACTTTAGGTTTAATCAAAATGGGGGGGTAAAATATTTGATCTTAATTCTTTCTTAGATGATTGAAAATTTGGAAAATAAAAGGGTAAGAACTCATTGATCACTTTTAATAAACAAAAGAAAAAATGAAACCTTAATTAATTAAATAATTTGAATTTTGGAAGAATAATTTAAAAAATTGGATTATTAAAATGGGGATATAATTTAAAGAGAATATAATCACTTAAACTAAAATCCCCAAATGAATCACTTTAATTAGATTTAACTCTTAATTAACTTAAGATGATAATTTAAATTAATAAATTAATAATAAAGAAAAGGTAACCCTTAATTAAATTAAAACTCAAAACATTAAATAACTTGATAATTAAATTGAAATAAATTTAAAACATTAAAAAAATTATTAATTTCAAAAATCACATGAAAGTAAATTTTAAAAAAACATGAAACATCAAAAATCAATTTCAAAAAAATAATTCTTAATTTAAAAATCAAACCAATTAAAAGTTAATCTTGAATATTGCAATTAAATTAAAATTAAATCATTAAGGTCTAAATTAAATAATTTAAACTCCTCTTTCAATTCAAATAGTTTAAAACACTTAAGAATAAAACAACATGAACACTATTCCAAACTTAAATTTATTAAAATTTTATAACTAAATTAAACCACCTTAAAACATTAATTCTAATTTTAAGTCGTTGAAATTCTTAATAAATTGATTTGCCCCTAAAGACTTTTATCATTATAACTCTTAAATGGAGCATCAAGTGAGGTGTCACTTCATTCATGGGATAATCAAATATCCCAAGTTCACTGAGCAAGAGTTAAAACTTAACTAAAAAAATTTCTGGATGATTGATTCATCTCTACAATAAAAATTCATTTAGACTCGAAATAATCTTAGAAGTATTGAAAAGATGTTTAGAACCTGTTCTAAGCACTTCCTCAATACAATGAGGTGTTTTAAGAAGAATAATTGAACTTAATTATTTTTTGGTAAAGAAATTCATCCACAAAATATAAAGAACCTAGACGTCAAAGGAACTGACTGACACTAGGATTAGGATCTTGGTAGACAACCAAAACCTTTCCCTTAGCTTTACCTAGGTACTTGTTGCAAATATTTAAATGTTCTAACATGTATTTTAAGTGCAGCTTGGAATGACGAGAAGACTCTACAGGTACGCTTTTACTTTATTACAATTTATTTTATTGCAAGTTACTTATATGTACTGCGCTTTACTTTTCTTGCATGTTAAACAAGATTGTTGCATGAAAACTGAAACCTTTAGGATAGCCACAAAACTAAAACCCAAAACTAAATTAAAAGTCACAACAAGATAAAATTCATCGCCACAACTTTCAAAATATAAAACAACTCAAAATTTAATCACAAACAGAACAACAAAACTAAAAATATAACTAAAATAAACCGTCTTGTTGGATGATCGGGAATCCCTCGGATGACATAACCTACGTGTTGCTAACGGGATTTCCCACGGTCTAAATGAAAGTGTGGAACTCATTCAATTGAGTTTAGCAAATTCATCTGGACTAAGTGAATCCGATAAAAATAACGGTGCCGGAATAATGGAACCATGGGATCTTAACCGGTGTTGTTATAATTAACTTTAATATTCCCCTAATAAAACATTAAAGACATTTGGACTTTAAGAGATTTCTAAACCAAAACTCTTTTCTCATCTCCTGATTTTCACATTCTCAAACTAAACCTTTGCAACAACAAGGAGCTTGAAGCATAGTGGGCAGCAAGACCATCGTCATCAGCAAAACCTGTGTCTACTTCAGCAAAAACTTTCTTAGCTTATATAACAAGCCATAGGTCTTCGAGGTAGTTTGCCTAGTACAACATAAATTCTCAACTCTTTGTTAGGCATTTGCATAATCATGTTATGTAAATTAATCCTTAACCAATCTTAGGATTCTGAGGTAGTCGTTTGGTACGACATAAACCCTCACATCTTCGAGGCTATTTGTGTGGTTATATCATACAAATATAAGTCTTGATTAATTAATATTGGTAGGATTGAAACATTAAATAATTTTCCCAAATTGAAGCCAAACAATAGGATAGTTTGGGAAGTTTCCAAGATTCCTCTTGAATCCTCAGCTTCTCGTACTTTTCTTTCCATTGGATTCTCAAAATAACTGTTCCAAATTTGATCCATTCCCAATTGAAATTTCCAAAATCCAATTGTTTGAAAACTATAAACTCTAAAATTCTTGAGAGCAAAACCACTGATCATTCTCGAGAGTTTTCTTAAATGATTCCCATCATTTAAGATGTAATTAACTATAGGCGCTTGCCTTTATAGGGAACTTTAAGAACCTAGGTAATATAAACCCTGCTTAATTCCTTTATATTAAGCAGGGAATTTGTCGGCTTATAAAATTGGTTTGCAGACCAAACAGATGTCATAAATCTTATAGTTTATTTAATCGAGTCTCATCATCAAGCAGTGTGTCCATTTTTTTGGGATAGATATACGGTTTGTGGTGTGGTGCTCGTTTATATAAACTATTCAGGATGTGAGATCGGTTTGATTTCATATCTTAAAATTTTCAAAATTAAAATTATTTTCCAACCAAATGCTACTTTCCAAAATATATCTATATTTAAATTAAATTCAAAATTTAAAATTCGCCGACAATTTCTGTAGGCGACCCCTTTTTCTAAAATACAACACAACCTAAAAATATGCCGACATATTTCTGGCGACTCCGCTGGGGATTAACTCCTCTCTCCATTTTGATCAGATGGTTTTGCTTTCATAAATCAGTAGTGTATCCATGTCCCTAGTGGAGCAAACTACCATTCTTTCTGTTGGCATACCACATTCATTTCTATCTTGAACGTGTATAGCCAACTTCTCTCAGATTCTGGAGCCACTGTTTAGACATCCCTAAACAGAGAGGTTCCGAAATCATTTTACCTCTTTTCTGAGGTGGGGTGGGTGTTAGCTTAGTAGCGGTCCTTCGGGTTGAGAAGTTTTTGTGAGACTTTCTCTTCCTTTCCAATTCTGAATTGGGTCCTTTACCTTTTCTATAACCTTCCTCCTTTAATTATTTTGTTCCTAACAAACAAATCCCCTAACAAACAACTCTTTTAATAAATGAATTCTCTTAGAAATCATAAATACACTAAGATAAATGAAAATGTGTTCGGACTCTTTCTTTTTCGTCCTAAGTTTAGCGACAAAGGGAAGCATAATTCGGGACTCACGTTCGAGACCGCCTCGTGAAAATGATCGCCCCAAAGTTAATCTTCTCCTTCACCAACGGACTGGACTTGGCTGTCTACAAGGATGAGCTGCTTGACAATGCGATCATCCGTTTTGGACAAGGATTCGATAATACAGATATCAAGTTTGCTGACGTCACTCTCTTTGCACTAATGGACAAAGTGCCAGAAACTGAGAAACCCCTGATTAAGTTCAACCTGAAGTCGACTCAAGAATTCCCTCCCCTACAAAGGGTTCCAGCTGAAAGAAGTACTGTTATTCGTAGGAGGACTGTTGTCTCTACCCTCACCGGTCTAGTCATCTCTGCACCTACCCTAGCTTCTGCCAAACTGAAGGGGAAGGAAATCCAAGTCCGTGATGAGCTTGTCACCGTGGAGGGTACAGATTTTGCTACAATACCATATGTTTTTGAGATTGGGTCCAGTTCAAGAGTTGCACCCCTAACTCGGACTCAAAGGAGAAATAGAAGCAGAAAGATAGCCAGGATTGAGAAAGCCAAGGTTGCTGAAGTTGCTTTCCTGGAAGAGATCCCTGAACTGCCTAAGTATATACCTCTGTTGGAAGGAAGTACGTTTCAACCCCTCTCTGCTGCATCGGATGAAGAAGACGTCCAAAGGATTGGCGCTACACTACCCCGACCTGCATACTATAGTAACTACAAAAGAAAAAGGGTTAAGACTACGCCATTTGCTCGACAAGAAGCTGTGATAGAAAAATTGGTAAAGAAAGAAAGATGCCCCGTGTCAGAAATCCTAAGAAGAATGGGAGGAGTTCCAGCTAGATCCCGCCTGGGACCGTGAGTATAGCCTGTCACTGCCGTAGAGAAAGCAAGGAAGAAAATGAGAGCTAGTTCACCTGTTGTTGTATCGGGCCATCATATTAGGGAGGACACCACCTACCTACATATAGCCGACAGACCATTCAGTCCTAGACTTTCTGCTACAAGGAGGATGGTGTGGCGACCTATTTTTGTCGAGCCGAGACCAACACAACGTCTTAAGAAGAAAAGCCTCGTCAAAGAGCCTGAATCAGAAGAAAGTTCTACTGCAATAAAAGAAACTCTCAAAAAAGAATTTCAACAGCCATCACACGACAACCGCGAGACCGTCTGGAAGAGACCCATCCAGGATGCTATAGGAAAGCTAAGGACGGATATCCGACGGTTGACGAAAGAAAGAGGAGAAAAGTTGGAAAATGAAGTTGATTCATTAAAGGTCATGGATGAGGAGTATGTCGAGATCAATATGGTTGAGACACGAGCATCATCAGCTTCGCAAGGTGCTCCGAGCAATCGCAAAAGAGATGAACCGGAAGTGATGAGAGCACAGCTTCGGGAAAGAGATGACACAATTTCCCAGATGGTAAAGAGGATGGAAAAGATGGCTACTACTTTAGCCACTCTTCAGAGTCAAGTACAACATCAGAAAGAAATACCCCAGAGATCATCCATATTGCAGATGGAGGAAAAGAGATCACATCCGTCAACGGAGATGATCCACCAAAGAAGGATTCTACACAGAATATGATTCCCGAAAAGGACATTAAAAACATAGTAGAACAGCAGGTGCGAGAAGCCTTAGCACAATCTAAGAACAGAGCATCTATTCATACGGGTAGACCTTACCCCGAAGAGTTCGATGCAGTCACATACCCAAAAGGCTTCGTACCACCTCTGTTTAAGACTTTTGATAGAACGGGAAACCCTCGGCAGCATGTCGCACATTTTCGTGCTAGTTGCTGCAATGCCGGTGGGAGTGACGCTTTACTCTTCCGTCAGCAGTTTGTTAGGGATCACCTTTGACTGGTACACAAAATTGCTAAATGGTTCAGTTAAGACCTTTGCAGAATTGGAAAACCTCTTCGTTAAGCAGTTTGCCAGGGCTCGGCACCACATCACCATCAGTGATCTAGTGGTGGAGCACCAAAAACCAAATGAGACTTTAGTGGATTACATACTTCGATGGAGGAACTTAAGCATGAAGTGTGAACCATAGCTTCAAGAACAACATGTAGTCGGCATCTTGCTTAAGAGTATCCATGGCCCGATAGCACTTCTCCTTAAAGGATTTACAATCAAGACTTTCGACAAGTTGCTTAGCAAGACTGGGAGCTTGCAAGAAGAGGCAAAGCAGTTAAGTTTCATGGACAAGAACGATAAGCAGAAGCCAATAAAAGCATTTGAAAAGAAATCCAGAATTGTCGCGGCAGTAGATAAGGGCAAGCAGCCGGTTCAGATACAGCCAGAGCGGCCACAGCCTAGTTATCAACCACCGCAACGGACATACCAACAACCGCAATAGATCTATCAGCAACCTCAGTAGGGTTATCAACAACCTTGACCGAGCTATTAGTCGCCTCAGCATTATGAACAACCGCCTCGTCCACAGCGTACTCTAAAAGATTTTCTGAATAAGGAATATCCATTAAAAACTGAAGCAGTAGCAAAGATGTTCAGCAGTTTAATGAAGACACCAGATTTTCAGCTACCGGAGCCCAAGAGGCCGGAAGAAGTCAACAAGAAAGATCATTCGAACTATTGCCCTTACCACCAAATGCTCGGACACAAGATAGAGGATTGCATCACTTCCAAGAGTTGGCTTGATGACAATCTCCGGAAAGGGAATATAACGATCCTGAAGGAATACATGAAGGAACCCCAAAAAGGAGGTTTTGTCAATGTTATCTCGATGGATCCTATTATTCCGATAAACCCGTATACAGCCGATGATGGATGGAGTACCATCTGAATAAAGTCTTCAAAGAAAATTTTGGATAACATCCAGACCGCTTCGGTACGCGCTTCAACTCAAAGTTTGAAACCTGCCGAGTCGGTGCTATCGCTTGTGATCGAAGAATCACCTCAGAAGGAGGAGAAGATCGTAGAAGAGAAGAAGATCGAGGCTCCGAAGGGTAGACTAGGGGCTGCTTATCCTAGGATGGTTGTTTCTGATTCGGGGGAGAAATCCCTTGAACTTCTGACTCTGTATGATTATTTGCTCGCCCCGGTGGGATCTTATAATGATAAGAGTTATGGCGTTGACTACATTTTGACTGTTTCTAACGATTACATAACTAGAGATAACTGACGTAATCCAGATCTCGATTCCAATACAAATAACGATTCTCAAATCATACACAAACTCGATGACCATGGTGAAGAAGATGTTCACAAAGGAGGCTACAAAAGCTCAACAAGCAAGGAGTCCATTTGTGAATTTCGAGGAGCTTCAATCGTGATAGAATTAGAGTTATCGGATTCTAAAGAAACTCTGGAAGAGACAGTCGTTCCAATTTAAGGGGAAACATCGGTAGTTCCAGCACCAGACTCAAAACAAGTAACTGAAGTCAACATAAGAAGCGGAAAAGTTCTACCTCTGAGAATGGGTCCAAAGGATAAAGGAAAGCAGGTGGTTGCTCAGGAGGAGCCAACCCCAACAGAGGAATTGCCCATTCGGGAAGAAACCGAGGAACATGGTAATAAAGTGGACTATAACGTGCTAGCCCATCGTAGGAAGCTACCAGCCAAACTAAGCATATACGACGCTCTGATCCTGTTAAAGGAGATGAGGGAAGCTCTGATCAAGGCTCTACTTGATCTAGAGATTTGTTTAACTCAAATGGCTGGTAATTCTTTCAACGAGGTTTGCTCGTTAAAAGAATAGCGAGGTGTTACCTTCACGGACAATGATTTATTACTGGGAACAGCTGATCACAACCGACCGTTGTACATGTCAGTCACTATTGGAAAGTTTACGCTCTCCAGAGTGTTGGTTGATGGCGCATCAATCAACATAATGAATTTTGGGACGCTAGCATATTTGGAAATTGATGCTCATGAGCTTGAAGCAGACAAGATGTTATTGAGAGGCTTCAATCAGAAAGGAGAAAGAGCTCTCGGATCGATTACACTATTAATGAAAACCGGTGACTTAGCAAAGACAAACACAAAATTCCATATAACTGATTCTGAGACTTCGTTCAACGCTCTACTGGGTCGGCCATGGATCCATGAAAACCAGATGGTACCATCATCTCTGCACCAGTGCATAAAATATTATGAAAGAGGAGAATAGTGTATCAAGGGTGACTTGCAACCATTCTCCGTACACGAGATTGGAATTCATGAAGATGCAGCCTACTACGAGCCTCCGAAGAAAATAATCTACTCCAGAAATGTCATACCAAATGAAACAAAAGAAGTGCAAGACGATGAAGAGCCTGAAATTCTAGTCCAACAGTTACTCACCACTCCCTTACGGCGAGATGGTGAAGGTTTCTCCAGAACTCGCACCTGAGGTCGAGGCCGGGGACGAGGTCATGGAAGAGACGTTGGAACAAGTTGGACGAAGAAACCGACCATCGACGTTGATTGGGAGAACAGCTCCAAAGAAGAAGAAATCAAGAAAGAAGCAACGACGATAAGTCAGAAGAAACCCCAGTTCAAGATCTCTCTCGAAGATGAAAAGAATGAAGAATATAAATCAATGTACGAGAAGATTAACCACTATGTACATACTAAGACCCTAACCCCGATCCACTCTAATAAGGTCGAGGGTATGATGGTCAAGGAAGTGCATGGTGGTGGTACTAGACCAATTAAGTTTTACCGTGGTGCTTCTTCTTCCAAAATTGAAAATGATGTACAATTTGAAGATGTTGCTTCATCTGAACTAATGGAACTGCCTTTTGAGTGGTACTCTCCCTGTGTTCAAAATTTAATTCGACGTGGTGTCTTACCTCGACGATGGACAAAAGGTCAATCACAACATTTTGAAAAATTGTGGAATAATGACATCCGGCCTCCCAATTCAAAACATGGTCTCAGATTCGGCATGGTAAGATCAGTTGACGATACATGATTTTGCTTGGTTGTCACTTGTGAGCCTAATGAAGACTGCTTGGAAGCTTCAGAAGATCTCGAAGATCTACCAATCGGAGATGCTCCGCTAGAATTCGAAGAAGAAATTAAATCTATAATAGACGAGTTAATGGAAGTTAACTTAGGTACTAGCGAAGAGCCTAGGCCGACCTTTGTTAGCTCCTTACTCGATAAAGAAGACTCTAAAAACATAATCAAGCTATTAATGGAGTTCAAAGACTGTTTTACTTGGAGTTACGATGAAATGCCAGGATTAGCTCCAGAGGTTGTAGTTCACAATCTAGGAGTGGATCACACTGCTGTTCCAGTGAGACAAGCTCCGAGAAGAATGCGTCTAGAGATTGAACAACAAGTAATAGTTGAAGTTAAGAAGCTAATAGACGCTAAATTTATCCGTGAAGAGCAATACCCGACTTGGTTAGCCAATGTGGTTCCAGTCAGAAAGAAGAATGGTCAGATCAAAATCTGCGTGGATTTCAGAGATTTGAATAAAGCACGTCCAAAGGATGAATTCCCGCTACCAATTCCAGAATTGATGATCGACATCACTTCAACACATAAAATCTTTTCTTTCATGGATGGATCTTTGGAATACAACCAGATAAAGATGGCACCGGAAGATGAAAAGCTCACAGCCTTCAGAACGCCAATTGGAGTGTACTGCTACACAGTGATGCCATTTGGATTGAAGAATGCAGGAGCAACCTACCAAAGAGCAATGACTAGGATTCTTAATGATCTCATTGACAACCAAGTCGATTGTTACATGGATGATGTGGTCATCAAGAGCAAATTAAAGGAAGATCACTTTTATGATTTGAGAATTATTTTTGAGCGATTAAGACAATTTAACCTTAAGATGAATCCCCTGAAATGCACCTTCGGCGTCACCTCTAAAACATTCTTAGGATTTGTTGTCCGACATCGTGGAATTGAAATCGATCTGGAGAAGATTAAAGCTATCTTAGAAATGCCACCTCCTAAAACCTTGAAACAACTACGGTACTTTCAAGGGAAATTGGCATATCTTCGATGCTTTATCTCGAATTTGTCAGGAAGGTGTCAGCCGTTTTCTATTTTAGTTAAGAAGGATGCCAAGTTTACTTGGGACTCCAAATGTCAACATGCCTTCGATGACATCAAATAATACCTAATGACACCTCCTGTCTTAGCAGCCCCAGTCTCAGGACGACCGTTGATACTTTATACCGCGGCTTTAGAAGACTCTCTCGGAGCCTTGTTAGCTCAGGTCAATGATGAGGGAAAAGAAAAAGTGCTCTATTACCTAAGCCGTCTTCTAATTCCGACAGAAGTAACGCATCCTCCTATTGAGAAGCACTGTTTGGCCCTGATCTTCGCCGCACAGAAGCTCAGGCACTACATGCTTTCTCATAAGGTCAACCTTATTTAGAAGTTTAATCTGTTGCAATATTTGATGAACGGTCCGACACTTTCTGACAGACTTGCTAGGTGGTCAATGATACTATTGCAATTCGATATAACTTTCGTTCCTCTTCGTGCCGTAAAGGGACAAGTCCTGGCAAACTTCCTGCAAAGACACCCTTTACCGGCGAATCGCCTCTCAACGACGACTTGCCAGACGAGCAGATAATGAGCCTAGAAGACCCCGATGATCAGCGTTGGGAACTGTACCTCGATGGAGCATCTTCAGGACAGAAAGATAAAGAATTGCAAACGATAGTGCCCGGTAAGGCAAGAATAGGACTAATATTTATAACACCGGAGCGGGGGATGTTAAGGTACTCCTACCACTTAACAGAACCATGTACAAACAACGAAGCAGAATACGAAGCCCTCATAACAGGATTGTAATTAACCATTCAGATGAGAATAACAGATATCAATATCTATGGAGATTCACAGTTGATCATTCAGCAAGTTGCGAGACAGTACAGAATTCTGAAGCCAAGACTCGAGCAATACTTTAAGTACGCCATGAAACTATTGGAGCAAATTCCAAATGTATCGATCTACAGGATTCTCAGGAGAGAAAATACTCTTGCAGATGCGTTAGCCCACCTTGCAAAAGAATTTGCCTGCTTACAAGATGAGTCAGTTGAATTTTCAGTTCAGGGACGGCAGGTTCTCTCACAGCTCGACATGGATACAATACACAAATTAAAAAAAAAATAGAAGAAGCAATTGCAGCAGTGACGGAAAATACAGAAGATTGGTGGCAGCCAATAATAGACTACTTGCAAACAGGAAACCTACCAGATGATAAGTCGATAGCCCATCAAATCAAGAAAAGAACTCTGTCTTATGCATTAATAAACAACACGTTATACAAAAGGTCTTTTGATCAGATGTCGCTCAGATGCCTGAGCGGGTCCGAAGCTCGTGAAATTGTCAAAGAAGTACACTCAGAACTTTGTGGCGCTCATCAATCGGGTCTGAAGATGAAAATGAAGATTAAAAGACTAGGGTATTACTGGCCCTCGATGATAACCGACTGCATGAAGATTGCCAAAAGTTGTCACCAGTGCCAAGTACATTAAGTGGTTCTACATCAACCACCAAATGTGTTACATCCAACAATTACGTCGTGGCCATTTGAATGTTGAGGCACAGATATTGTGGGTCTGAAAGAACCGTCTTCTTCAAGGGGGCATCACTTCATTCTTGCAGCTACAAATTACTTTTCCAAGTGGGCAGATGCTATACCACTCAGAGAAGTGAAAGCACACCATGTGTTGCAGTTTTTCAAGAATCAAGTCGTCTACCGTTTCAGGGTACCGCGCATAATTATTTCGAATAATTGGTCCACATTCAAGAGTACAAAGATCAACAATTTTGTCAGAAGATATGGGATTGATTGGCTTTATTCGACGATATATTACCCAAGAGCAAACAGCTTGCCAAAAGCTTTTAATAAAAATCTCGTCCAAATCCTAAAGAAAACCTTGTACGACAACAAAAGAAATTGGTATGAGAAGTTTTTAGAAGCCTTATGGGCCTACAGGACGATATTCAGAACTCCTACTCAGTCTACGCCTTACGCTTTAGTGTACGGGTCCGAGGCCGTCTTACCATTGGAAGTACAACTTCTATCACTCAGAATTGCAGTTGCAGAAAAGATCATTACAGTAGAAAATGCCAAATTACGATTGGAAGAATTGGAAAGCTTGGAAGGAAAAAGACTTTTAGCACAACAGAATTTGGAACTGTATCAAGCCAAGATGATCCAGGACCACGATAAACTAGTCCATCCAAGGACATTTAAAGTCGGTGACTTGGTTCTAGTTCTCAGAAGACCTATTCTTGCACACCGCAAGATAGGAGGTAAATTTGAGTCAACATGGGAAGGGCCATTCATGGTCGAGACAGTCTACTCAGGAGGTTCCTACCAACTGGTGAATTGCTATGGAGAACGACCTATGCTTCCAATCAATGGAGGATATTTGAAGAAGTATTACGCAACCTGATGTTTCGAAGGATGAACTTTAAAAATGAGGTCTCATTCCCAGAAGCACGGGTAGAGTAATCATTTGCGACTGGGTCCAAACCCAAAACATTAAAAAAAATGAATGATAAAAAAGAAAATCATTAACAAAAAATGTGTTAAAAAGAAAAAAAGACGTGTGAAATTGTAATAATAAAATGTCAATCTTTCCTTTTAAATCAATTCATTCCTGATCTTTCCCTCATCTCTTCCTACTTTCTTTAAAAATTAAAAGAGAAAAATAAGAATTTTTCATTAATAAATGTTTTTCTTATTGTTCTTATTCTTAGTACAGCCCCTGATCCTTTCCTTATTTTTTCACAGGGAAATGTCGAACGGGCGGTTGGTTCTGAACTTTAGAAATGGTGTGAATCTAGCACTTGATGAAAAGAGGGTGAGGGATGGAGCCGTGATCGAGATTGACTCTGACTTCACACCAGCTGGGCTACAATATGAAGAAAATGATTGGACCCCGATTGATCGGGAAGAGTTCCATAGCCAGACAGTGATGAAAGTGGGTGGCCCAAGTCAGCAATCCACCAACAAGAAGAGAAAAACAAACGCCGCTCATGCAACAGGAGAAGATAAGAAATTTAAGTTTGTTGTTGCTACAGCAGAGGGCAGGCTTGTCAGGGCCATGGCCGCAGAAGTCCAAGGGGTAAGGAGAGCTACTCTCACTGCCACCCAGCGGAGGAAAAAGAATCGCTGCATTCGCAAGATGTTAACCAAGTTAGCAGCAGATCAACATGAAGAGACAGTTTCTACCGTCAATACGAATACTCCGAAGGAATTGGTTCGTTAGGAACTGAAAAGGAGGAGATCAACTACAAGGAAAGCAGAACAGATAAAGGAAATTCCAAGAAGAGCAGAAATAGAATCAGCGCCTCGACGCCTGCGTATGCACCGGTTCGAAGAGTCTTGTTGCGAAAGCAACCCCGGTGGATGTCCCGACCGAGACTATCCCTGAGGAGCCAAGACATGCAGGAGAGCATGCCGAGGTTGAACCATACATTCCCCAGTACGTTACTAGACCTCGCCGATTGCAGATAATTCCAGAATATGAGTTGGAAAGAATGCAGAATGTTGAAAAGAAAACTTTTGAATACTTTGAGAGAATTGGAGGCAAGAGGATCAATATCTTAGAAGGCCTCGATCTGCATATAGATGTATTCTCAGATTACGAGTAGCAACAAATTGTAGATTGTGTCATTGAACTTCAGAAAATGGGCCGAGCCGGCCACCTGAGGGAAAAGACCTATTCAGAACCCCGAAGATGGATGCCAGGAAAAGGAAGAATTACAATCCAATGCGGATGTTGCTACAACTTCGCGGTAGACGAAAAGGGAATCCACCCGGAATACTCCGTCGCAATGGAGGTGGATCCGATGCCGAATATTATTAAAAGAATGGTAGAGAGGATGATAACATGGAGGGTATTGCTTGCAGATTGCATACCCAACAGCTGCATCATTAACATCTACAAGCAGGGCGACTGCATACCTCCACACATAGACCATCATGACTTCTTCAGACCTTTCTGCACAGTGTCTTTTGTCAACCAATGTAACATCATGTTCGGATCTGACCTCTGGATTGCAGACCCCGGTGAGTTCTGAGGGCCGGTGGAGATACCTCTACCGGTAGGTTCCGTCCTAGTGTTGAAAGGAAACGGAGCAGACATTGCAAAACATTGCATTCCAGGAGTGCCTGTGGAACGAATCTCCGTCACTTTCAGGGGAATGGATGACAGAAAAATGACTTTCCACTTTCAGCCAGATGTAGAGTTAGAGAGTCTCTGGCCCTACGAGCTGTGATTTACATGGGAAATATCACACCTCCAATGCACATCCATACAACATTCTTGCCAAGGATGACTTGGAAGGTGAAGTTATTGTCCATGTATCTCACTATTCAGACATGGATTTTGACAGCTGCTTTTAAAAGAAACTTGAAGAATCTCACACAATCCGTGTTGAATTTATATGGATTGTATGAGATATTGAATTCTCAAGGAAAATATCATCATGTTTTGGAGCAAGATGTATGATGTATTTTCGACGATATTGGAATGAAAATGACCATGTCATGTTTTTCCTTCACCTCTTTTTGTACAAATTGACTGGGAAACACCATTAAGTTAAATGAACTTCGAACAAAGAACATAGGGAAAATGAAAATAAAAATAAATGAGAACTCTTTTAAAAATTTGAATGTCAAAACGAACCCCAAATAAATGTGAACCGTAAATTGAAAATCAAGCTAAAATCAAATCACAACAAGCAGACTAAGACAAATTCCTGAATCTGAAATCCCCAGCCTTCGGCTATTCTCAGATCTCTTTTTGACTCTCCATATTTTCTACCCTCTTTTGAGAAGGTTGACTGAATCTACTGACACGGAACCACAAAAATTATCGATTTGGTTCTGATGGCATGGATTCATATCCTTCGCCAAATAATCAGACTTTGATCGATCCTTATGGGACGTGAAACACTTTCACATCTCATTCCAAATCTTCCGCTATACTCAAATCTCCACAGCAAATTTCAACCCTTTAAACCTTCAAGACTGGAACGTGATTCCAGTTCTCTTTAAACCTTTGAGACTGGTACTAGATTCCAGTTCTTTTTAAACCTTCAAGACTGGTACCAAATTCCAGCTCTCTTTAAACCTTCGAGATCGGAACCGGATTCCAGCTTCTCTTTAAACCTTCGAGACTCGGAACCGGATTCCGGCTCTCTTTAAACCTTTCGAGATCGGAACCGCATTCCGGTTCTCTTTAAACCTTCGAGACCGGAACCAAATTCTAGTTCTCTTTAAACCTCCGAGACTGGAACCAGATTCCAGTTCTCTTTAAACCTTCGAGACCGGTACCGCATTCCAGTTCTCTTTAAACCTTCGAGACTGGAACCAGATTCCAGTTCTCTTTAAACCTTCGAGGCTGGAACCAAATTCTAGTTCTCTTTAAACCTTCGAGACTGGTACCAAATTCCAGTTCTCTCCTTTTGAGACTGGTACCTAAATTCCAGTTCTCTTCGCAATCCCGAAGTTGGAACCTAGGTTCCAATTCTCATTTCAAATCCAGATTTCCTTGAATTGATTTTAAATTAAACCTCAATCGAAATTGGAACTCAGAACAAATCTAAATCTAAACTCACACATTAAAAAACTCGGAATAGAAAATGAAATGAAATCTAAATCAAATTTCCCGCATCTTATGATCCGGAATTAACCTCCTTTTCTTTTCCTCAGCCGAGAGTTCGTGGATCTCCAGTCTTGGAGATATACTCGATACTCCCCAGCAGAAATTTGTTTCTACTCTGTTCTAAGTGTGTCACATAGACGTCTGTGTTGGTTTTGTTGATCTCTTCGGTCAACGCCAATACGTGCGGTGTGCTTGGTTAGCACACCACCTATTGGGGGTCCATTTATTGACCTCATTTTTGTTGAGGTCTTTTCTCTTCTCTCTCCTTAGTACTTAGGATCTAGCCTTAGGCTTTCCCTTTGACTATCTTAGAGGACTAGAAATGGAACCCACCAATTAGAAATTCAAACACCTCTTAACCCCATAAGTTTGATTGTAAACCCCTAAGTCACTTGGAGGGTTAAGATTAAATGTGGAGGTTTAAAGGATGAGTTCCCTATAGGACTCTTTGGCCTTAGGACTACCCTGGGTGGCCTAGTATGGTGAGGGTTGACATGTACACATTACACTTTCACACACATTCGAAATCTAAAACCATTCATACCTAGCTTGACTTCCTGACTCATGTAGGTAATTCATATGGATGGACCTTAACCCCTGTGCCCTCGCTAAGAGGGTTACGAACAACATATTGAATGCCTCAAATGAGTCCTCTCATGGCTCTTATGGGCTTGATATGGCTTCATGCCTCAACCAAAGTGATTCCATTCTACTCAAACTTGATCAATCTTTATTTTTTACAAAAATTTCAATTTTTGACCTCCGGGACCCTACACCCACCAAACTTACCAAATGCCCTTGAAACTACCCAAAATTTGCAAAATCACCTAAATTACCCAAAATTCCTCAAAACCAATCCTAAACATTTCCCACCATTCAAATTGATCATCCTTAGCCAAATATACCTAAATTTCCAAAAATACCCCCCAATACCCTCCAAATACCCAAAATGCCCTTCTAACCAAAAATTCCCAAAAAATTCCAGAATATCCTAAATATTCCCAATTTCATTTTGTTCAACTATACCATAAACCAATTTTGTCAATTTAGCCCACTTTTACGAAAATCCCTAATTTGACCCATTTTTAACCCAAAGTGAACCCAATGTCAAACCAGATCAACCCAATTGATCTTAATTTTTATCCAATTCAGTCTTAAACTTTAATTAAATATCCCAAATATCAATCTAGACCAAATCCAGTCCAATTTGATTGACATTTGGATCCAATTTCAATTTGAAGCTTAAAGCTCAATTTTTGGCCCATAACCTAAACTTAACCCAAACTACCCAACTCAACCCCAACTAGCCCCAAACATTTTCTAAAACTTCCCTAACATCCCCACAAACAAAACACTAACTTGAATTGCCCCAAATTTGAACCTAAACTCCACCCAAACCTAACGTAAACCAAATATCCCCAATTTTGGCCTAAACCCACCATGAACCCAAATGGGCCCAAATCCCAAAATCAAAGCCCAACCAAAGTTGAAAACTCTTTGCAACAATCCCATAAACATTTCTCAACATTAATTTTACATCAAATCTAACATTAGCCCAACTTTAGCCCAAGTTAGCCTAATTTGACCCACTTTGGCCCCTTTACCAAAAAGTCCCAAATCAAACCCAATTCAACTCTAAATCACCTCAAATTTGTTTCAAATCACTCATGACACATCCCTAAACTAAACCCAACATTTGTTTGGCCCAATCCTTCACAAAATTTCCATCCACCAATTTTTTTTCAAACCTAAAGTCCCACTTTCTTAAACCATTCTAAAAGCACATTTTCACCAAATCCAAAAGCCCAAAAATCCATTACCAAGCCGACATGAAACCTTTTCTTCTTCATTCCTTTGATGATAATATTTGACCAAAGTCTTAAATCATCATGAAATCAACCCATTTGTAGCACCATGACAAATCCCATCAAAACAATTCAAAGTTTTCAAAATTCCAACTAACCCACTTTCATGTAAATGAGCCAAGCCATGGAGCCATGCCCAAGCCATATGTAAGCCTTGAGGATCCATAGACTTGTCATCACTCCCTAAATGGCAAAAGGGGGTGATCCTTTAAGCACTCCCTAAAAGTCATTAACCTATTACATGATTCCCCTTAACCTAAATTTAATCCAAATAATCCTTGATGGGGACTTCACCACACATGTGAGGCTGACTCAACTGATCCCCTTCAGCCCATATCAGGTCATGGGAGGGTGAACCTAACCCAAATCCATAGGTTGACCCACTTGGACCCAAAATCACCCCTCTCTCCATGCCACTTAAATCCAATCCTTTACACATGTCCAAAGGCAATTGACTGCACCAAACCGCAGCCCTGACTCCCCTGAGTCAGAAGGTGACCTGACTCTGGCCGGCCAGTCACCAGGCCGCCGAAAATGCCAGGGTCAAGGATCTTGGAACGAGCCGAATTTTAAATTCTCACCTGCTGAGCTGCCCCACTCCAATTGGCCACCACAGCTCTTCATCTCCTCCCCTGAGCACTCGATCCCAACCATCAATTGCCCCTGGGAAGCCCCGGCCATGGCTATTTAAACTAGCCACCCCCTCTCGGCCAAAAGTTTGGCTGAAATCAACCTTCATAGAATCCCTCCAAACTTCTCACGGAGCTTCCCCTAGCCAAGAGCAATCCATCCCCACTGTTCACTGCCCTAAATCCAATTGATTGAGCTCAATTTTTGAGCTTAATTCTCAGGCCAGAACAGGACATTTCTCAAACCTCAACCAAAATCCAATTAAACTCAACCACACCTGCACAGGACCAATAGAAGGAGTTCCCTAGTGAAAGTCCCCTCTCCAAGCCACCCAATCGCTCTAGCCTCCAAAATCTGAAATCGGGCCTGGTCACTTTCATACTTAGACCTTTCACCAGGGCTAGAGGCTTCATCCCTAGGCTCTTCCAGCTCCAATGAACGTGCCGATCACATTCAGTTGAGGGCCTCATTAACCTGACCGCAAATAACTCAGTAATATTTGCTTCCAAAAGATAGCCAAAAACTTTGACTCAATTTATAAATAGCGGCTAGTGTATAAAATTAATATTATGTAATTTAGAAAATTATTTTACACACCTAGGGTACTGCGCAAGTATACGTATCGTTTCAAGTAATATAGGGTTTTAAAACAAAGACCCCAGTTTCAACCCCACGGAGAAGAATTATAGTGATAAATTTTCTATATAAAAAAATAAAAAAATATTTTTATTTTATCTTTTAATTTGATTATAAATTACTATTAATTTACTAGATGTAAATAAAGAAAAAAATAATAAGAAAATGATTTTATGAAATCTATATAAAATAAACAACTTTCTTTCCTTCAATTAATCTAAGATTTTTAAGATAATTTAATATTCGTCGGAGAATTTGATATATAGTATTGTACAAATAGAAGCATTCCTATTCTTTACCTTTGATCCAGGCGCAAAGAACATTGGCTAATTTATAGAATAGGTCCGGATGTAATGTTAGTAGAATGGGTTAATTTAGGCTCACACTTCTACATGTCCAAGGGTGGCTATGGTCGGCCCTACTAGTGACCCTTTCCTAATCTATAAATCAAATTATAAGAATTTAGTCTGTCACTCTAAAAACTTATCAATTCTACGCCCTTTAAATCTTATCTTTTTATTTATTTGCTCTTCAACTTGAATAGCCCGCACATGGCCTTCGACTACCCAAGGATTCATGTGACATTTACAAGTTAAGAGTTCTTCTCCTTCAAGGTCTCAAAACTCTTCAACAAGTTTTAACAATTCAAATGGCCAATTTAAAAAGTAAAATTAAGATCAGGTATTAATGTCATCACAATGTTTTGAAAATATTTTGAATTTCAATTCTCCATCAAATCTTTATATTATCTTATCTATCTCTTCAAAATTGAAGGAAGAAAGAAAACTAATTACTCAGAACACATTGAAAATAAATAGCAAAACATGATAATTAAACTTTGAATCAAATATAAAAATACTTATCCCAAATATTTCTTCTACAGATCTTCTGATTCCTACTGACTCCACAGTGTAATGAACTCCAGATGCAATAACTTGAAAATAAACTCACTAAACTAAACAAAGGTGGCCCTAAATTTCTCTCTCTATTTCTCACTCTAAGGATGAGAGATCCTAAAGTGGATAAGAGAAAGGGTTACAATGGGATGGGCACGTTTTTTGAAGAAATGGACCCCTATTTATAGGCTTCAAGGGTTGTCTTGAGGCACCTCTTCAAAGCATTTCCACATTCAATGAATCTTCTAGAAGGTCAGTTTGGTGCCTAGACGCCGGAATCTGGGGCCTAGGCGCCGGACACCGCGTCCAGTTCTTCGCACCTCTTTACTTTGGCTCGCACCTCTTCATGTTTAAAACTGTTTTGGAGCATCCAGATGCAATGTATCACATGTCCTATTATCAAGGAACAACTGCCAGTCTTCTAGAATGTCCAATAACCGCTCACTCCATCAAAATAACTGATCAAACGTTGTCAAAAACTTAACAGTTTTTGTATCTAGTCTGGCGCTTAGGCGCCAGGCCATAATTTTTTATACTATATGTATTTTGCTCCATTTTTGCTCCTTTTTGCTCCTTTTTCCTTTTTAGACCTTTTTACATTACCTACATCCAAAAACACAAAAAAATACCTTTCATTAAAGCATAATATCCTTAGAAATTAATAAGAATTAAGACATAAAGAAATAGGTATTTTTTTATAGATCAAAATCCCCCAAACTTAAATATTACTTGTCCTCAAGTAACTCTTTCTACTATATAAAATATATAACCTTTGGAATAAAAGATAAATATTTAAGATTCCTTATAATTTTTGATTTTATAAAGTTTTTAGTAAACTGTTAACCTAATTTCACTAACTAGGTTTAAGTTTAAGAATTTAAAGAATATTTAACAACCAAATCATAAGATTTCAAACTTTCCATCCATTTTGAAAATAATAGAAATATATTATATTAAGCTTTCATAGATTATTTATAAGAAAAAGATCTTCTTGAAAAATCTTTTCTAAATAAATATTTATGTATAAAAATTAAGTTAAGTATGTAACTAGTTTTCTTCCTATAAGATAATTCAAGTGAAGCCAATTTTTGATTAGGCATTTCCTCAAGCTTCTCCTCTCTATCTCTTTTTATTTTCCATTTTTTATATATATATTAAGAGAGGATTACTATATCTGGATAGCCTGTTAATGGTTTTGAACTTCACTATCCTTAACTTATATTTTCAAAACTTATACATTTCCACTTAATTAATATAACATAAATAAGAATTCAAAAAGATTTCCAATCTTTTCTTTTTCAAGTGATAATTTTTTATAACTTAATAATTCTAAAATTCTATTATTTCTACAATGAATAGAAAAATTTTATATCGTATTCTTCTTTAAGTTAAATAATTATATTCTTAAAATGAATCAAAGTTAGTAAAATTTTGGTTAATTTCACTAAATTGTTTATAATTTCAAAAATAAAAGTGATCTCAAATAAATTCTTCAATCCTTAAGTTATGTTAAATAGTTTTTATTTTTATGAAAATATTAGCTCTTTAAGGACAAATAAAATTTAATTTTGAATGGATTTTCCCTTCCCCCAAACTTAAGATTTGGTATACTATGATAATTTGAAAGTATGAGAGAAAAAAAATCTTGCTTTTATAATGAAGATAAAATTTAAGCATGCTTTTAACTTCTAATCATGCTTTTATGAATAATTAAGATAAAATTTAAGCATGTATATAAAAAGTAAGCAAGCTAATTTTATGATGATATTAAATTTGAAACAGAATTTAAACAGAGCAAAATAATTAATTACTAAACATTAAACTAAAACAACGTATAAATTAATTCTAACTTCAGTCTCAACACAACAGAATCCTAACACTAATCAGTCAACATACATCAAACACAAAACTAACAAACAATCAAAATAAAACAAACTAACAGAGTAACACATCATAGAGATCTATAACAACTAGTCACTAGCTGTAGCCTCATCATCATCATCATCACCAAAGGAAAATTCTACGTCCTTAGGATCAACAAATGGTGTGAAACTAGGAAAAGTAGGGAAACTAACATCATGTTTTCCCTTTTAGAAATATGACTAGGGCTTCATCATACTCAGCATCATAACTACTCTTCCTCTGGGTATAATCAGATAAATGATCTAGTTTTCTATCAATAGTATCAATCCTGCAGTGAGTTTGAAATAACTCCTGCTGCTGCTCTAAAAACTGATCATGCATTGATTCCCAGAAATCTGATGGTGGTTCAATAGAAGTAGAGGGTCTAGAAGTAGAAGGTCTACCTGAAGTATGTGCAGAAGTACAAGGAGCGGTTGATCTCTTCCCTCGAATACGATCATAGTACTAACACTCTCCTACCTAATTGGCTTGGTAAACTTTAACTTCTCCTCAGAAATATCAGCAGTGACTCCATTACTAACACATAGTGAGTAGATCAGAGATGGGAATCCCAATCCAACAGAAGTGCTGGACCTCGCAGTAGGATCCACAAAATCATAAATAATGCTCCCGACATCAATAGGCTTCCTCTCCTGAATGCAGTAGTTTAAGATCACTCTATCTCTAGTCACTTCACTCAGGTGTTTGGAAGGTAACAATCTTGCAGAAAAAAAATAGTGCCATGCTTTAGATATACCATTTAATTCAGAGGATTTGAAGTTTACCCTTTTTCTGTTCCTGATCTTCCAAGATCCAAGTACTGTCGCTAGATAAGCTATAATCATATCCAAATCTCCCTCAGATGGTGATAATCCAGAATAATAGCACTCAATAGTCGGTGGCAGGCCATAAAATATGTTGATTCTTTCTAGACTAAATCCTACTCCGATTCCTCTGACAAAGACTTCATAATCCTCGGCATCCAGAAAATTTGCATAAAATTCTCGAACAATCGGGATAACAGCAACAGCAGTAAAATAACAAAATCGTTGCCAGTTGTGTGCAAAAATAGTGTTTTCAATCATTTCTCCAGGATGATAGAAACTTTGTTCAGAAATGAACTTTCTGGACGTCGCAAATTCATGGAAGCGAAAATGCACAGCCACAGTAGAAAATTTGCTGCTATCAAAGTTATCTCGTGCCTTCCCGCATTTAGATTTTGGAGCCATCTAAACATGAAAGAAAACAAGAATAAATTTAGGAATCAAAGATTTAAACTCTTTTTAAGTTTATAAAACTTAAAATAAGTTTATAAATCCAAAGAAATCACTCAAAATCGAATAATTTTTTTAAAATTTTCGGTTCTTAGCAAAACTTAGGGAAATCTATGGTGAAAATAAAAAATAAATGGTTTAAAGTGTAGATCGGACCTTGAGACAAAGAAATCGAGTGGTTTCATGCTCAAATCCTTGATGTTTTGACCTCAAAATAAATCTAGAGGATGTATTTTCGTGAAAATGGGGAAGAAGATGAAGCTTAGGTGTCAAAAATGGCTTTTGGGGTTATTTATGTAAATTCTCGGGTACAGGCCGAACTGGTGCTTAGGCGCCGAACTGGCGCTTAGGCGACGAATTCTGGCGCCTAGGCGCCAGACTCGCCGTTCACAAAATTTTTTTTTAAAAAATTTAATTTTCCACCAAAATTCATAAATTCAACTTCCAATTACTCATATCAGAGTAGAGCTTCAGTTTCTAACTTTTTATAAAAATCAAATATTAAATCCACCAATCAAACATAAGGTTTCAATCAAACTCACTAATTTCCATTTAAAACCTTCAATATTGACTCAATACATTCCAGATAAGTGCTATATTTGATTCAAGTTCCTAATACACACTCAAACATAACAATTTCCAAGCAAAAACAACACACATTGAACATGAAAGAAAATACACAAACAAACAGAATCGATTCTCTAAATCGATACAATGACTCAACAAACCATAATAACTATCTCATTACCAAAATATTCTAATCTTCACAAGGGAAATTGTGTATTCCACTTGGAAAAAACACTAACGCTCTCGGGAAATCCGTAGCTGTCTTTTCGTCAATCCACTTATTTTTCGCATACATTTCAACTTATGCATCTTGATAAGCCGCAAAATGATCAAATTGAAGTTTCATTTGCCATTCTAGAAGTTCAACTTGATGAAACATCTCATGAAGGTGATCTCCAATGCTTTTAAAATCCGCTTCAAACTTATCCAAACGACTAGAAATTCTCTAAACTTACAGCAATGAAACCATTGAAGTAGGGTTGAGGATCCTTTGAGACCTTGTCCCTAGCCTCTTCTCCATGATTTCTTCCTTCCATTTCTTCAAAAATTTCTCAAATCTCTCAAGAAGAAAGTGTAAGGGACGTAATTTTGATTGCTTGATGGTTAGGGAAGAAGATGGGTTGATTTAAAGGGGAAAATCGTGTGAAAAACTGAATATTTTCGATTTTTGCATGACCCAGTAACCGTGGCGCTTAGGCGCCAAATCTGGCACCTAGGCGCCGGACCTATTGATACATAGTTGATTTTGGTGCTTAGGCGCTGAATTCTGGCGCCTAGGCGCCGGAACTATGTTCAACTCTGTTTCGCCTAATCGTCAAATTTTTAAAATTTCATTCTCCAATATATGTAAATTATACTGGTAAGAGTAATTTAGACTCGATAACTCACATTGTAAACTATCATAATGATGGTTAACTTGATCTCCTTTTTACTCATATTCAAAATAGAGTGATCCTATTTTTAAATCTTACATACTTCAAAATAATTTTCATCCTAAGTCAACAAAGACTTAGGAGCATCAATTTTTTCTAAAGTAATATAAAATTAATTAAGATCGAGGCATAACCTTACATTAAAACACAAAAACACTCACAAACAAAGATAATTATGGGTTGCCTCCCACAAAGCGCTTGGTTTAACGTCGTCGACTCGATTTAAGTAAATCTTTAATCGAGTCGACTCAATTCATAAGCCTCTTTATAAATCTTTTTAATATCTCCCAAATAAGGCTTCAATCTTACTCCATTTACTTTAAAAAATTTTTCTGTTTTGGGATCTTTAATAACCACAGCTCTATAATGCTATACTTTCTTAACTAAATAGGGTCCAATCCATTTAGATCTTAATTTTCTAGGAAAAAGTCTTAAATGAGAATTAAACAATAATACTTTTTGTCCAGGCTCAAAAATTTTTCCTAAAATCTTCTTATCATGCAACATCTTCATTTTCTCTTTATAAATTCTCGCATTTTCATACGATTCGTTTCTAATTTCTTCCATCTCATTAAGTTGCAATAATCATTTTTCTCCTGCTTTATTCAAATTAAAATTAAACTCCTTTATCACCCAATAAGCTTTATGTTCAACTTCTACAGGTAAGTGAGAATGTTTACCATAAATTAACCGGTAAGGTGACATTCTGATTGGTGTCTTATAAGCTGTTCTATAAGCCCATAATGCAGAATCAAGTCTACCAACCCAATCAGTTATTTTAGGATTAACAGTCTTTTCTAAAATTCTTTTAATTTCTCTGTTTGATACTTCACTCATTCCACTAGTTTGAGGGTGATAAGCAGTTGCAATTCTATGTTTGATTCCAAATTTTTGTAGTAATGATTGAATTCTTATATTCCTAAAATGACTTCCACCATCAGTGATAATTACCTTAGGCATTCCAAATCTTGAAAATATCATTTTCTTTAAAAATTTTGAAACACTTTTGGAATCACAGTTTGGTAAAGCAACAGCTTCAATCCACTTTGAAACATAATCAACTGCTAATAAAATATAAATTTTTCCAGATGATGGAACAATTGGTCCCATAAAGTCTAAACCCCATATATCAAAAATTTCAACTTCTAATATATAGTTTAAAGGCATTTCATCTTTCCTAGATATATTTCCCATCCTTTCGACATCGATCACATGTTTTCACATATTGTCTCACATCTTTAAATAAGGTAGGCCAATAAAATCTAGAATTTAAAATTTTAAATGCAGTTTTATCTATGCCAAAGTGTCCTCCAAAATCAGAATCATGACATTTTTGAATAATATCAAAAGTTTCCTCATAAGGTACACACATCTTTGAATCATAAAATCTTTATCAATTTTAAATAAATGAGGTTCTTCCCAAATATAAGATTTAGCATCATATTTAAATTTCTAAATAAATTTATTATCCAAGTCATAAGGCAAAATATTGCTAACTAAATAATTAATAATATCAGCATACCAAGGTGTTTTGCATCTTTGAATAACATATAAAGATTCATCGTGGAATTTCTCATTTATATTTTCTTCTGAAATAATATCATTTTTAATTCTAGACAAATGATCAGCAATTTGGTTTTCAGTTCCTTTTCTATGTACTATTTGAAAATCAAATTCTTGTAGAAGTAAAACCAATCTTATAAGTCTAGGTTTAGAATCCTTCTTAGATAATAGATATTTAATAGCAGAATGATCAGTATGAACTATGCATTTAATACCAAGAAGATAAGGTCTAAATTTATCAAAGGCATATACTATAGCTAGAAGCTCTTTCTCAGTGGTAGTGTAATTTCTTTGTGTTTCAGTGAGAGTTTTACTAGCATAATATACAACTTTGAAAAATTTCTCATATTTTTGTCCTAATACAGCTCCAATTACAAAATCACTTGCATCACACATTAATTCAAAAGATTTATTTCAGTCAGGTGCAATAATGATAGGTGCAGTTATTAATTTTTATTTTAAAATATTAAAAGCATTAATACATTCTTTATTAAATTCAAATTTTGCATCTTTTTCTAATAAATGACAAAGAGGTTTAGCAATTTTAGAAAAATCTTTTCTATATCTTCTATAAAATCCAACATCACCTAGAAAACTTCTCACATCAGTAACAGTTGTAGGTGGTTGCAATTCAGCAATAATTTTCACTTTTGTTTGATCTACTTCCATCCCTTTTTGTGATACTTTGTGACCAAGTACAATGCCTTCCGTGACCATGAATTGACATTTTTCCCAGTTAAGAACTAAATTTATTTCTTTGCATCTTTTCAGAACTTTGGCTATGTTTTCCAAACAAGATTCAAAAGAAGTTCTAAAGACTGAAAAATCGTCCATGAATATTTCAATTCCTTTGCCAATCAAATCACAAAATATTGACATCATACATCTTTGAAAAGTTGCAGGTGCATTACATAAACCAAAAGGCATTCTTCTAAAAGCAAATGTTCCATAAGGACTTGTAAATGTTTTCTTTTCTTGGTCCTTAGGTGCAATAAGTAATTGATGATAACCAGAATATCCATCCAGAAAATAGAAATATGAGTGTCCAGCTAATTTATCGAGCATTTGATCCAAGAAAGGTAAAGGAAAATCACCCTTTCTAGTGGATTTATTTAGTTTCCTATAGTCAATACAAATTCGTTATCCAATAACTTGTCTTGTAGGAAAAAGTTCATTTTTATCATTAACAATGACAGTTACACCTCCTTTCTTCGGAACACAATGAATAGGACTTACCCATTGACTATCCGAAATAGGATAAATAATACCAGCATCTAACCACTTAATAATTTCTTTTTTAACAACCTCTTTCATGATAGGATTTAATCTTCTTTGCAATTCTATAGTAGGTTTAAAATTTTCTTTCATTAAGATTCTATGCATGCAAATGGAAGGGCTTATTCCTCTTATATCAGCAATAGTCCAACCAAAAGCTTTCTTATAATTCTTTAACACACATAGTAATTTTTCTTCTTGATTTTTGCTCAATTCAGAAGAAATAATAACAGGTAATGTTAACAAATTTCCAAGAAACGCATATTTTAAATGGGAAGGTAACATTTTTAATTCCAGTTCAGGTGCTTTTTTAATTGAGGGTAAAAGTATATCATTTTGAGTTATGACTAAAGTTTCCCAATTATCTTTAATAAAATGAGTCTCTTCTTGTTCTACTACTTCATCTTCATCAGTTAAAAATTCAAATTTTTCTTCAAAAATAACTTTACATTTTTCTTGATAATGTTTTTAATTAAATAATCAATTATATCCATTCGATAACATTTCTCTTTATCAGGGTACTTCATTGATTTAAGAACATTGAATTTAATTTTTTGATCATTAACTCTCATGGTTAATTCTCCTTTTTGCACATCAATCATAGCTCGTCCGGTAGCTAGAAAAGGTCTTCCTAAAATAATAGATATCTCTTTATCTTCTTCCATATCAAGTACTATGAAATCTACAGGGAAGATAAATTTATCCACTTTAACAAGGACATCCTCTATAACTCTCCTTTAGGATAAGTCATAGATCTATCAGCTAACTGAAGAGTTACATTGGTGGGAGTAATATCTCCTAAATCCAATCTTTGAAAGATAGAAAATGACATGAGATTAATACTTGCTCCTAAATCACATAAAGCTTTTGTGCAAAATTTTTCTCCAATAACACAGGGTATAGTGATACTTCCAGGATCCTTAAGCTTTTCAGGTAATTTCTTTTGAATTATTGCACTGCATTCTTCACTTAATGCAACAGTTTCAAAAGCTTCAAATTTTCATTTTTGGCATAAAATATCCTTCATAAATTTTGCGTAAGTTGGCATTTGTTCCAAAGCTTCAGCAAAAGGTATGTTAATAGTAAGTTTCTTAAAAATTTCAAAGAACTTAAAAAATTAATGATCTAATTTCTGTTGTTTAAGTCTTTGAGGAAAAGGTGTTGGTGGTTTTTCAACTTCCACATTAACAGGTATAACAGTCTGATCTTGACAAGGAGAGAGATTTTTTTTAGGTTTTTCAATCTCTTTAACCTCAATCTCTTTTTCAATTTCATTCTGCAATCTTTCTTTTAATTCCTTTCCACTTCTAATTTGCACAACTTTAACTTGTTAATGTTCTTTTCCAGTTTCCTTTGGATTGATTTTCAACATTACTAGGAAGTGTTCCTACAGGTTTGTTATTAATTAAAGTAGCAATTCGCCCCCATTTGATTTTCAATATTACGAATAGCAGTATTTTGATTTTGTAATTCCTTTCTTTTAATTCATTTCCACTTCTAAGTTGCACAGCTTTAACTTGTTCATGTTCTTTTCCAGTTTCCTTTGGATTAATTTCAACATTACTAGGAGGAGTTCCTACAGGTCTGTTATTAATTAAAGTAGCAATTTGCCCCATTTGATTTTCAATATTACAAATAGCAGTATTTTGATTTTGTAATTAATTATTCATTTGCATAATTAATTCTTCTATTAATAACTTTTTATGCTGATTATTAAATCCAGGAGGTTTATAATTTGAATTAACTTGATTATTCCAATTTCCAGTAGGATGAGATTGATTATTACCCCATTGTTGTTGTGAATTATTCCAGTTAAAATTAAGATGATTTTTCCACCCAGGATTATAATAATTTGAATAAGGATTATTTTTACTAGCAATAGCTTGTAAAGTTTCAATAGTTTGAGAATCTTAAATATTAGCAGAGTTAATATGCGAAATATTTATTTCAAAATTATCTAATTTCTTAGACATTGCTACAACTTGTGAAGCTAAGATAAAAAAGGCTTCATTATCGTGAATACTGGCCATCTTTTTATGATTAATCCTTTCGGAAGGCCATTGAAAATTGTTATTAGCCATTTCTTCAATTAAAGTGTAAGCTTCTTCAAATGATTTAGACATTAAAGAACCTCCAGCAACAGCATCAATAATTTATTTTAAAGATCCAATTAATCCATTATAAAATGTTTGAATAATCAACCAATCAGGTAAAGCATGATGAGGACATTTTCTTAATAGTTCTTTAAATCTTTCTCAAGTTTCATATATTGTCTCCCCGTCAAATTGACTTAATGAAGTTATATCATTTCTTAATTTAGTAGTTTTAGAAGGAGGAAAATATTTAGCAAGGAATTTTTGTGCCATTTCAGCCCATGTTTTAATAGAACCAGTCGCTAATGAGTTTAACCACATCTTTTCTTTATCTCTTAAAGAAAAAGGAAAAATTCTAAGTCTAATAGCATCATCAGAAACAATGTTATATTTAAAGGTAGCACAAAGTTCTAAAAAACTAACAAGATGTAAATTTGGATCCTCATTTGGTGATCCACCAAATTGATTCTTTTGCACCATTTGAATAATAGACGGTTTAAGTTCAAAAGAATTAGCATCTATAGTGGGTATTTGAATACTACTATGAGTTCATCAACTGTAGGGTTAGCATAATCCCTTAATGGTTTATAAACATTTTGATCATTAAGTTCAATTGGATTTTGAAAAGTAGCAATTTCTTGAAATTTTTAAATTTGTTTTCCCTTTTTAATTTTTCTAATTGTTCTTTCCAATTCAGAATCTAAAGGTATTAATCCTTCAGAACCAAATCTTCGCATAAAACAAGGAATAAAATATATATCTTTTTTTTTTTTAAGAAAATTTATACTATTCTATTTCTTTCTTCCTCGGCAACGGCGCCAAAAACTTGACCCGACCGCAAATAACGCAGTAATGTTTGCTTCCAAAAGATAGCCAAAAACTTTGACTCAATTTATAAATAGCGGCTAGTGTATAAAATTAATATTATGTAATTTAGAAAATATTTTTACACACTAGGGGTACTACGCAAGTATACGTATCGTTTCGAAGTAATATAGGGTTTTGAAACAAAGACCCCAGTATCGATCCCACGGAGAAGAATTATAGTGATAAATTTTCTATATAAAAAAATTAAAAAATATTTTTATTTTATCATTTAATTTGTTTATAAATTACTATTAATTTACTAGATGCAAATAAAGAAAACAATAATAAGAAAATGATTTTATGAAATCTATATAAAATAAACAACTTTCTTTCCTTCAATTAATCTATGATTTTTAAAATAATTTAATATTCGTTGGAGAATTTGATATATAGTATTATGCCAAATAGAAGCATTCCTATTCTTTTCCCTTTTGATCTAGGCGCAAAGAACATTGGCTAATTTACAGAATAGCTCCGGATGTATTGTTAGTAGAATGGGTTAATCTAGGCTCACACTTCTAGATGTCCAAGGGTGGCTATGGTCGGCCCTAATAGTGACCCTTTCCTATTTTATAAATCAAATTATAAGAATTTAGTCTGTTACTCTAAAAACTTATCAATTCTACGCCCTTTAAATCTTATCTTCCCATTTATTTGCACTTCATCTTGAATAGCCCGCACATGGCCTTCGACTACCCAAGGATTCATGTGACATTTACAAGTTAAGAGTTCTTCTCCTTCAAGGTCTCAAAACTCTTCAATAGGTTTTAACAATTCAAATGGCCAATTTAAAAAGTAAAGTAAGATCAGGTATTAATGTCATCACAATGTTTTAAAAATATTTTAAATTTCAATTCTCCATCGAATCATTATATTATCTTATCTATCTCTTCATAATTAAAGGAAGAAAGTAAACTAACAACTCAGAACACATTGAAAATAAATATCAAAACATGATAATTAAACTTTGAATCAAATATAAAAATACTTATCTCAAATATTTCTTGTACAGATCTTCTGATTCCTACTAACTCCACAGTGTAATGAACTTCAGATGCAATAACTTGAAAATAAACTCACTAAACTAAACAAAAGTGGCCCTAAATTTCTCTCTCTATTTCTCTCTCTAAGGATGAGAGATCCTAAAGTGGATAAGAGAAAGGGTTACAATGGGAGGGGCACGTTTTCTGAAGAAATTGACCCCTATTTATAGGCTTCAACGGTTTCCTTGAGGCACCTCTTCAAAACATGTCCACATTCAATGAATCTTCTAGAAGGTCGGTCTGGCGCCTAGGTGACGGAATTTGGCGCCTAGGCGTTGGACATCACGTCTAGTTCTTCGCACCTCTTCACTTTGGCTCGCACCTCTTCGCGTTTAAAACTGTTTTGGAGCGTCCAGATGCAACGTATCACATGTCCTATTATCAAGGAACAACTACCAGTTTTCTAGAATGTCCAATAACCGCTCACTCCGTCAAAATAACTGATCAAACGTTTTCAAAAACTTGACAGTTTTTGTATCGAGTCTGGCGCGTAGGCGCCAGCTTCTGGCGCGTAGGCGCCAGCTTCTGGCGCCTAGGCGCCAGGCCATAATTTTTAATACTTTTTGTATTTTGCTCCATTTTTGCTCCTTTTTGCTCCTTTTTCCTTTTTAGACCTTTTTATATTACCTACATCCAAAAACACAAAAAATACCTTTCATTAAAGCATAATATCCTTAGAAATTAATAAGAATTAAGACAGAGAAATAGGTATTTTTTATAGATCACTCATCTCCTGAACCAAGGCATGTAAAAAGTATGGATGTGTTTGTCTCTTCAAGATGAATTCATAGAGTATAAGAACACGAAAATCCATCGAGGAACGAGGGAGATATTAGTGTTTGAGTGTGGACGGTCACGGGTGCACACCAGTCAGAGACGATGACCAGCCGCCGTTGGATCGAGCGTGTATCGACTGGATGGCTCAGATTGCGTCGGACCAGGGAACTGTACGTGAACCGCGAGCCGCGTGGCGCTGAGTTGGATGGCCGTGGCAAATGGGAGCGCGCCGCATAGATCTTCGGAGATGCTAAGGATGATGTGGCACTGAGTCGGATAAGTAGGAAAAATGGAATTTTTGATTCAATTAAATGCCTGAAACTTAGAAAATCAATATCTTTTTGTAGAAAAATCACAAAAATAAAATAAAAATACCATCTTACTCAGTGAACAGAGGAGAATAATGTGGAAAAATAATTGAGTTAATTTTATGAGTATTTTATTTTTAATTAATTATTTAATCATTTCAGTATTTTAATTCTCCATTTGCATAGACAATTCACCATGACATGAGACCATAGGGCTTTTGAAGCCTCTGATCTTGGGAACATTCCTTGAATTTTTCAAGGTCAGAGGCCATCTCTATGGCAAGTTATGTATTTTTCAAGTTTATGTCACTATTTTTGGTATTTTAATTCTATTAATTAGCATATTTCTTAAAAAATTCTAGGAAAATTTGGGAAGTTTCTTAGGACTAGAGGACCCTAGGATAATTATGTTTTCAGTTAATTCATTAAGAATAACCCTAATTTACCTAATTTCTCAAAACTGAACTTTAATTAATTAGGGTTAACCACACATCAAAAGAACTTGAAAATAATTCTCCACTGATCTTTTAGATCAGGGGGACCTCACATAAAAATTTGGAATCAATTGGAAATGTTTAACCCTACTAAATGGATTAATTAGGTCATATAAGTAAAATTAAACTTTAAAAATTCTTAACTCCAAAAATACATTTTAAAAATTCACAAAATTAGTTTTGGGACTTCTCTCATAATAGAGGAGTCTAAAAAAATTAAAATTTGAATTTTCTATAAATTTTCATTTTTAATCATATTTTTAATTTTTTAATAATTAAAAAATCATAAAAATCACAAAAAAATTAAAAATCATAAAAATGTCATATTTCACCTCCTAATCACTTAGGAACAAACCAAATATTTTTCCTAAGCCTCAAAGTAAAGATATAGAATTTTAAAACCTTAAGACAAATTTTGAATTAAAAAATTAATTTTCCAACATTTTCACTAAATGAATTCTAATAAATCAAAGAAAAATCAGAAAATTATGAAATTTTCTTCTCTGGACTCCTTGAGGTCAGAGAGATTTAAGAAAAATATAAAAATCCATTTTTCAACTTTAATTTTATTTTATAATTGATTAATACTCCAAAACTAAAAAATAATTGTAATAAATAAAATATAATTCAAAAAATTACCAAAATTGGTCCAAATGGTCCACTAGTTATTAGAAACATCCCGTAATTTTCTTCAGGACAGAAACCATACCTTGGTCATGTTGTTGCATTTCCATTGAAAGTCCCTATTTTCTATTAAAATAAATATATAAATTAAATTAAAAACAAAAAAAATCATATTTTCTCCTCTAATGTCTTAATTGACATGTGAGTGAAGTGACATAAAAAAATTTCAAGCTCATTTGAGCTCAATTTGATAAGTTATGAAATAATTAAGCTTAAAAGGGCATATTAATAATTAAGAATTTTAACCCCTAATTAAAACTTTAGGTTTAATCAAAATGGGGGGGTAAAATATTTGATCTTAATTCTTTCTTAGATGATTGAAACTTTGGAAAATAAAAGGGTAGGAACTCATTGATCACTTTTAATAAACAAAAAAAATGAAACCTTAATTAATTAAAAAATTTGAATTTTGGAAGAATAATTAAAAATTTTGGATTATTAAAATAGGGGATATAATTTAAAGAGACTATAATCACTTAAACTAAAATCCCCAAATGAATCACTTTAATTATATTTAACTCTTAATTAAACTTAAGATGATAATTTAAATTAATAATCTAATAATAAAGAAAAGGTAACCCTTAATTAAATTAAAACTCAAAACATTTAATAACTTGATAATTAAATTGAAATAAATTTAAAACATTAAAAAAATTATTAATTTCAAAAATCACTTGAAAGTAAATTTAAAAAAAACTTGAAACATCAAAAATCAATTTCAAAAAAATAGATCTTAATTAAAAAATCAAACCAATTAAAAGTTAATCTAGAATATTGCAATTAAATTAAAATTAAATCATTAAGGTCTAAATTAAATAATTTAAACTCCTTTTTCAATTCAAATAGTTTAAAACACTTAAGAATAAAACAACTTGAACACTATTCCAAACTTAAATTTATTAAAATTTTATAACTAAATTAAATCACCTTAAAAAATTAATTCTAATTTTAATTGATTTGCCCCTAAAGACTTTTATCATTATAACTCTTAAATGGAGCATCAAGTGAGGTGTCACTTCATTCATGGATAATCAAATGTCCTAAGTTCACTGAGCAAGAGTTAAAACATAACTAAAAAAATTTTTGGACGATTGATTCATCTCTACAATAAAAATTCATTTAGACTCGAAATAATCTTAGATGAATTGAAAAGATGTTTAGAACCTGTTCTAAGCACTTCCTCAATACAATGAGGTGTTTTAAGAAGAATAATTGAACTTAATTGTTCTTTGGTGAAGAAAATTATCCACAAAATATAAAGAACTTAGACGTCATAGGAACTGACTAGCAGTAGGATTAGGATCTTGGTAGACAATCAAAACCTTTCCCTTAGCTCTACCTAGGTACTTGTTGCAAATATTTAAATGTTCTAACATGTATTTTAAGTGCAGCTTGGAATGAAAAGAAGACGCTGCAGGTACGCTTTCACTTTATTGCAATTTATTTTATTGCAAGTTACTTACATGTACTGCGCTTTACTTTTCTTACATGTTAAATAAGATTGTTGCATGAAAACTGAAACCTTTAGGATAGCCACAAAACTGAAACCCAAAACAAAATTAAAAGTCACAATAAGATAAAATTCACCGCCACAACATTCAAAATATAAAACAACTCAAAATTTAATCACAAATAGAACAACAAAACTACAATTATAACTAAATTAAAACGTCTTGTTGGATGATCGGGAATCCCTCGGATGATGTAACATACGTGTTGCTAACGGAATTTCCCACGGTCTAAATGAAAGTGTGGAACTCATTTAGTTGAGTTTAGCAAATTCATCTGGACTATGTGAATCCGATAAAAATAACGGTGCCGGAATGATGGAACCGTGGGATCTTAACCGGTGTTGTTTTGATCAACTTTAATATTCCCCTAATAAAACATTAAAGACATTTGGACTTTAAGAGATTTCTAAACCAAAACACTTTTTTCATCTCCTGAATTTCACATTCTAAAACTAAACCTCTGCAACAACAAGGAGCTTGGAGCATAGTGGGCAGCACGACCATCGTCATCAGCAAAACCTGTGTCTACTTCAACAAAACCTTTCTTAGCTTAAATAACAAGCCATAGGACTTCGAGGTAGTTTGTCTAGTGTAACATAAATCCTCAACTCTTTGTTAGGCATTTGAATAATCATGTTATGTAAATTAAGCCCTAACCAGTCTTAGGATTCCGAGATAGTCGTTTGGTACGACATAAACCCTCACATCTTCGAGACTATATGTGTGGTTATATCATACAAATATAAGTCTTGATTAATTAAAATTGGCAGGATTGAAACATTAATTAATTTTCCCTAATTGAAGCCAAACAATAGGATAGTTTGGGAAGTTTCCAAGATTCCTCTTGGATCATCAGCTTCTCCTACTTTTCTTTCCATTGGATTCTCAAAATAACTGTTCCAAATTTGATCCATTCCCAATTGAAATTTCCAAAATCCAATTGTTTGAAAACCCTAAACTCTGAAATTCTTGAGAGCAAAACCACTGATCATTATCGAGTTTTCTTAAATGATTCCCTTCATTTAAGATGTAATTAACTATAGGGGCTAGCCCTTATAGGGATCTTTAAGAACCCAGGTAATATAAAACCTACTTAATTCCTTTATATTAAGCAGGGGAATTTGTCTGCTTATAAAATTGGTTCGCAGACCAAACAGATGTCACAAATCTTCTAGTTTATTTAATCGAGCCTCATCATCAAGCAGTGTGTCCATCTTTTTGGGATAGATACATGGTTTATGGTGTGGTGCTCGTTTTTATAAACTATTCGGGATGTGAGATTTGTTTGATTTCATATCTTAAAATTTTCAAACTTAAAATTATTTTCAAAATCAAATGCTACTTTCCAAAATATATCTATATTTAAATTAAATTTAAAATTTAAAAATTGCCGACAATTTCTGTAGGCGACCCCTTTTTCTAAAATACAACACAACCTAAAAATACGCCGACAAGCCTCTAGTTCTTGGTCTGAGAAAAAAACTGCAGGACACCCATCCTTACCACCAATGGGGTTAATAAAGGAGCAATAGCCTTTACCAGCAGCTACATCATGTAGTTTTTGGGGGAAGACAAGCTGAGCAGGGTCATTAAGTGGGGATGGTCCCTTACCAACCACCCCAACATAAGTAGCCTTAACCCAATCAATGCTAGTAGAAAGATCAACTGGGTAAGCCATAAAAGCACAACAACAAACTCACTAAGCCACAGCTCAGCAATGGAACAGTAGAAAATTTTAAAAAATGAAAAGCCAGGAAGACCTAAAAAGCAACAAAGCCTTCCAGCACAACAAGGAAGAGACCAGTAAACTTTAGAGAGTAGCAGGAGACAACCACCTACCATCTCCACCAGGTAGTAAAGCTAGCAGTCATGCCCAAACCCTAGCAGAGCGCCGTCGCCAACCATCCTCATGATATATATATCCGCCAACTCCATTATATATATATATATATATGTATGTATGTATGTGTGTGTGTGTGTGTGTGTGTGTGTGTGGTAAAAGAGCAGCTCATGACTCCCTACATGTTAATTTCAAAAGGGATTACACAAGAGTGAGGAAGGAGAGGGGAACCTCATCTAAAGTCAAAAAGAAAATAGTATCATCCTAGGGGTTCCTCTTATCACATTACAACTCCAAACAGAAGACAAAAACAAAACTGTAATACACAGACCCAAATTACAAGTACACCAGTATAAATTTTACCAAAACCCAGTGATATTAATAATAGGCTAATCTGAAATGAGGAGCATCAAAGAGGACTGCCTCCAGCAAAAATGATAGCTGGGGAGGGCGGGAGGAAGAGACAGCCACTTCCATAGTGTCCAGTCCCCTTCTTGCAAGTTAATTGGCTGGCCTGTTACCCTCTCTAAAAATAAAAGAGAAAATGAAGTGTTTATTTATTATCAAAGCTTTGATTCTGTGGACCCATTGGGAGTAATGGTGGGGGAAAATCCTCCTGCAGATATTGGAGCAGTATGGTTGACTCTCGCTCCAACTTGAGGTGCTACCAGTTGTTGGAAATGACAAAAGAAATGGCCCAGTAGACTACCAACAGTTCAGCTTCTAATGGGTCAGCAGCTTCAACAGGTGCTTGGAAGAAACATAAACAGTGTCCCTTATGATCTCTGAAAATGCCACCAATGTCAGCCCCAACAACAGAGAAGGAGCCATCAACATTTACTTTAACAAAAGGATAGTCAGGTGGTGTCCACACAATCTTAATAACTCTGATCTGTTTAGTTAGACCCAGGGGAGAGTCTTTCAGGATTTGAGGAAACTTCTTGTATCTGACTAGTTTGGAGATATATGAGTGGCATTTTCCCACAACTATAGCCACTTTGCTGTGTTTGCCATCAAACTTGACACTGTTCCTATGCATCCATATGAACCAAGCAATGATAAAAGGGATGGCTTTGATTTTAGCCTTCAGCCAATAATGCCAGCATATATTCAGATCCTGCCAATCCAAAAGAATAGTATTGATATTGAACAAACCAGTAACATTAGACCAGACCTCATGTGAGAAAAGATAGTGGAAGAAAAGGTGTTGTATAGTTTATGTATGTTGGCCACATAGATAGCATTTAGAAGGACCCCTTATACCTTTCAACTTAAGGATGGCATCAGTGGGAATGCAGCTGTGGAAAGTTCTCCAAATAAAGAAAGACATGGAGGGGGTGAGGAATTTATTCCATAGTTGAGATCCCCCAATCAACAAAAGCTCAGGTGTGTATAGTATTATAAATGTGTTTGGTTAGGCTGTGCAACAAAAACCAAACCAAATGAATTTATCTGGTTTGGATCTGTCAAAAGGAAGCTTGGACACTTTAGTAACTGAGGATTCCTGCAATATTTAGTTAAGAAAAGTTGTTGACCAATTCTCTCCAATCTAGCAATCAACAACAAGGAATTGAGTTCTGGGAGCAGTGGGAATGGGGATTAACATCTCAGCTGGGAACCAGTGATCATGCCAGAAAAGGATGTCCCCTCTACCCAATTCCCACTTATACAATGTTTCAGTAAGCTGTCTGTGTTTAAGCATTTGTCTCCAAACCTTAGAAGCACATGTTTTATCTTGAACAAAAGTTGGATGAGTCCCCTTACAATATTTACCCATCATGTATTTAGCCAAAGAGAATTTTGTTGTCTGAATTGAATCCAAAGTTTGCAGAAATTAACTTGCTTAAGATGTTTCAGACCTTTGAACCCCACACCACCAGCCCCAAGATGTTTAGCTAATTTTTGCCAGCTAGCCCAGTGTAGTTGCTTCCTTTGCCTTGACCACGGGAATCTATTAAAATATCTCTCCATTTGAATTCTGGTACTCTTTTTCCTACAAGTCATTTGTAGCAATAAGAGGGGAAGGTAGTAAGTATGCTCTTCAGTAAAGTAATTCTCCCACCAGTAGACATAAAGGAATGGACCCATCTGGACAATTATGCATGAAAATCTTACCCAAAATCTCCTTAAATTGAATTTGCTTAGTTCTGCCTTTGATGAGGAGCACACCTAAATACTTCAGGGGGAGGTTGGCCATAGTGTAACTAGTGAATTGAGTGATCCAGTGAGTAATTGAAGCATTAATTTTGTCAGGGAAAAACAATTCACTTGGCAGGATTAATTTGCAGACCAGAGATGTGCTGGAATTGCCTGAGGCAGTGGAGAACTTTCTTGACTGGAGGTTTACTAGCTCTAGAAAACAGCATGATATCATCAGCATACATTAAATGTGATACAGTGATATTAGACCTGTGGTGATATCTGGCATAATGATGAGGAAGAACTTGTGAGTTTAGCATTCTAGACAGATAATCCATTGCTATAATGAAAATGGTGGGAGATAGAGGGTCTCCTTGCTTGAGAACCATAGTAGCAGTGAAGCAACCCCAGTACTGGACATTTATGAGGAAATAATGGTGGTTTTGTTGAAGCCATCTTTTGATAAGGTAGCAGAAAGCAGTAGGAAATCCTCTGGCCTGAAGAACATCCAGGTTGAAAGTCCACTCAATGGTGTCATAAGCTTTTTTGATGTCCAACTTATAAATCAGGTTGCCAACCCTGTAAGGCCTGTCCAAATCTAGTCGCAGCTCTTGAGCCAAAAGTGATAGACCTACCCTTTACAAAAGCAGATTGATTTTGGGTAATAATTTTCTCCAGGTGGGGTTGTAACCTGCCCACCAGAATTTTGCTAATGACTTTGCTGATAACAGATGTGAGGCTAATGGGTCTGAAATGGTTCCAGTCTTTGGTAGGAGTAGACTTAGGAACAACCACAATAGTAGAGGCATGAAAGTATTGGGGGAGATCATTACCAAGGAAGTAACTTTGGATGGCTTTAACAACAGTTCCCTTGCAAATACCCCAGACCTTCTTGTAGAAGTCTATAGTGAAACCATTAGGGCTAGCTATTTTTGAACTATCAATATATTTGATAGCATTCCAGATTTCCTCCTCTGAAGGGATATCAGTAAAAGAAAGGGAATTAATATATTGCACCTCCTCTCTGAAAAGGTTGGAGTCAACAAGAGGTCTGCTGCAAGGTTTTTGAGTTAATAATTTTGTAAAGAAGTTGACAGCATCGGTGGCAATTTCATTTCCATTCAGAAGAAGTTCCCCTTGCTCATTTCTGATAGAGTGTATAGCATTACATTTTCTCTTGTATTGTATATAAGCATGGTAAAACTTGGTGTTTCTATCCCCATCTTTAAACTTACTAATAGCAGCTTTTTGTCTAAGTAATTGATATTTCCAATCAATAGCAGTTAGAAGCTTTTCCTGACTTGCAACAAGGGCTCCATACAGGGTATCATTAGTAAGAATAGAAGATTACAACTCAGAAACCTCTTTTTCAGCCTGGGTCACACCTTTAAAGATGTCCCCAATGGTATTCCAGCTCCATTATCTTAGAGCTTTACCAACTTTCTATTGCAGTAGTTGTAGATGAGTTAAAGGGTTGGGATGGTAACAATCAGTCCATTGAGTAGAACTAGTGCCCAGGAAGGTGGGGCGTGCAGACCAAAAATTGAGATATCTGAAAGGAGGTAAGCTGTTTGAATTAATTGAAGTTGTAATGGTGATTAAGAGAGGTCTATGGTCTGACCCAGCAAAATTCAGATGAGTAATAAAAGTGTGAAGAGAAGTCTGGTGTCATTAATGGTTAGCCAAAAACCTGTCTAGTCTTTCCCATATTTTACCTCTCCTCCAAGTGAACTGATTTCCTTGAAATCCTAAATCAAACAATCCAGCATTGTGAATATTGTCATTAAATTCAGTCATTTTATGAAGAGAGGGGAACCTACCCCTAGATTTTTCAGCTGTGGAGCCTAAACAGTTGAAATCTCCACCTACAATCCAACTAGTTTGTACAGTAGTACTAATCCCCTGCAACTCAGTCCAGAGTTTCTTTCTGGCACTATTGGTGCAGCCAGCATAGACAAAAGTGACAGGAAACTCATTACCATTCACGATAAAAGTATTGTGGACAAATTGTGGGTGATCAATCACCAGAGTCCAATGAAGTTTTTTTTCTGCAAAGAATCTATATTTTATTGGAGGTATTAGCAAAAAGAGAGCAGCCTGGGAAACTAGATAAGTACTTATGAGGATTTTTCTGAACCATAGGCTCAAGTATGGCCAAGCACCATAATTGATATTTTTTATAGAGATTAATAAGTCTTTTTTAGGAGAGGGGGTGTGCAACACCCTTTATGTTCCAACAGAGAAGGTTAAACATCAGGGATGTAAGCAGGCTGGGATTGGGATCTTGTTCTTCCCCTACTAGAATTGGGTGAAGACCCTTGATTAGTGAGAAGAATGTGACTATTTATGTTTGATTGAGAAAACTCAGCTAGCTTCTGAAGTTCACTGGCCTATTTTTTAGCCAATCTGATTTCAAAGCCGTCTGCATGGTGTTTAGTTGATCTTGTGAAGGTGCTATCGCTGTCTCCACAAAATCATTGCTAGCAGAAAGCTCCTAGGAAACAAGCTCAGGTTTCTGCTCAAGGTTGGTGGTTGGTTCCACAGTAGCTATGATCTCCACTTCAATTCTGTGTTCAGTTTGATTTTCAAGGTTTTCAACAAGAGGAAACCCAGCACCAGGTATCCCAACACCCTGAATATCATTAGGCTTGATTGTAACTTGCTTTTTTGGAGGGGGTCTCAATCTATAACACTTTTCCTTTGAGTGACCAAACATCCTGCAATGGAGGTAGAAAATTTGTTTTTGTTCCAACACCACTTCCTACCAAAAACCTTCCCCTTCATCATTGGTGGTAAACCAAATTTTATCCAACTCAAGGAGTGTAATTTCCCTCTCCACCAGCACCCTAGCAGCAGCAGGACTGCACATGGTGTAGGTAGGGCGGTCAACTCTCAGTAGGGTACCCGGTGCTCTAATGATTTGAAAAATGGCATGTGTGTGATATAATTGAATGGGAAAGTTAGGGAATTTAAACCATAGTGATTTCATAGGGGGCTCCTTATTAATATCAAAATCAGGGGTCCATTTCATTAGTTTCATTGAAGCCCTAACAATCAGAAGAGTGTGCATGCCCAGGATTCTGGCATTATCCTCCTCACAGGATAACCTAATGAGAAGGTGCATGCCATCCATAAGCCCCAACTTCCATTGGCCAACCAAAGGTCGTTCTTCAAAAAATTTTCTGACAAGCTCCATCTTAGGATGTCCAAACTAAAATTATCCAATGAGAGTAGATTTTACTTCTTTAGTTAAATTGATCATTTCTTATGTAGTGAATTTAATAGCTGGCCTGCCATCCTTGGTACCCAGAGGTTGGATAAAGGGGCAATCAGTTTTGCCTGCAGCACCGTCATGTAATGTTTGGGGGAAAACCAAATGGTCAGAGTTTTTTTAGGCATTAAATCCTTTACTAACAGCACTAGCATAAGAAGTCTTTACCCTATGTTCATTAATATCCAAGTCATTAGGGTAGTTGGCAGCCATAACTGCAAACCAACCTCTCAAAAAGAAGGAGAAGGAGAAGTAGAAAGTCGAGCCAAAGCTCCCCACAAACAGACCGAGAGCCCAAAATCAAAAGTAAAACCAATGGAACAGTGATCTAATTCAAACTCAAAAACCAGGGAAAGCTTAAACAACCCCATCAGTGAGTTCCACAGCCAAAAGTACCACCAGAAGAAACTTAGCAGTCAAAAATCATAGTAAGACCAGGCAAAAACATTCAAGCGCCACCAAGGGGTCATCCCTGTGCCCCAAACCCTAGCAGAGCTTACCTCACAACCCCCATTATAATATATGAATCTGAAATATTTGCTGTTTTTTGGGGATTGAAAATTGCTGAAAAAATGAACTTAAATTTTCTTCATTTTGAACTTGATTCATTGCTTCTCTTACAAATTCTGACACAGAAATCTGCTATACCATGGTTCCTTCATATATGGTTTAAAAAGATCAAGGTTATTGCTTCTTCCAAGCATATTATTTGGTCTCACATCTACAGAGAAGGGAATCAGACCTGCAAATTGGCTTGCTTCTACCGCATCTTCTTCCTTTAATATAGTTTGTAGTTCCGATGTCTCATCCTTTCCTTTTTTAGTTCTCTATTACATGGGGATTTAATTATGATCCCTCATGTTAGATGTATCAACTCTTCTATTTAATATATTTTTGCTTCAAAATATATATATATATATATATATTATTCCATTAAGAAGAAGGTTTACATCTGATGTAAGGCAAGGATAATTTATCCCCCTTAATTAAAATAGCAAGCTCACTAGTAGTAGATCTACTTAGCATAGACCTAGAAGACATAGCTCCTTTCTTAGCAAGCCAATCAGCACATCTATTACCTTCTCTAGGGATATGACTCCACAATACCTTAATCTTAGTACATAAAATAGAGATTTGTTAAAAAACATGCATAATAAACTATAAAGGAGGATGAAGCCCTTTAAACAGATCAACCAGCCATTTGGAGTCCACTTCCACATGTATAAACTTCCATCCTAACATAGAAGCAATTTTTAAAGACCATAAAACAGCTTGTATCTCAGCATGCATCGCATTTTGTGCCACAATGGGAGAATAGAAATTCAACACACAATCACCTTTGATGTTCCTGAAGATGCCTCCTATGCCAGCAACATTAGCTTTAAAACTTGCATCTGTATTAACCTTAATCCAAGGTGAAATAGGTTTATGCCAATAAACTTTAGAAATCAGAAGAGCTCTTGAATCAGTCCTCCTTGGAATTTTGAATTTCAGTAACTTTTCTAATTTTCCAATAAGAGATATACAATTAATGCTAATTCGACTATAAGAAATCATACCATCTTCATATCTGATGTGATTTCGAGCCATCCAAATAAACCATAATATTATCCCAGGAATAAAATCAGCATAACCTCCTTCCAATCTTTCCAGCAATCCAATAGATTGGACCAATCAGCATGAATAAAAAGATTTAAATGAGCAATGATTGTATGCCAAGTCTTTAAAATTACTGGACTTTGAAAGAAGAGATGAGCAAAGGATTCCTCATGAATACCATAGAAATTGCATTTGGAAGGCCCTCTTATGCCTTTTAACTTAAGAATATCATCCAAAGGCAATATGTGATGAAAACATCTCCAGTAAAAAAATGACATAGAAGTAGTTAAGTATTTATTCCAAATAGAATTCCCCCAATCCACCTTAGGCCATAAGAAATATTTATTATAAACATATTTGGAAAATGATGAAAAAACAGAATTCTTAGTAACAATTCTGTCAGCCTGATTGGTATCAAAAGAAACTTGTTTAATCACCTTAGTTAAATCTTTGCCCACTTGATTGATTAAGATGTCTTCATCCCATTGATTACCATTCTTCCAGCATTGTTTAACAGTTAAAGGAGTTCTATCCAAATAACTTTCAGCAATTCGGCCATCAGCTAGCCAATTATCTAGCCAGAAGTCCAGTTTACCTTCTCCTAGTTCCCATACTAAACAGTCTTCAGCCATTTCTCTTACTTTAAGTAAATCAACCCAAGTTTTAGAATCACCAAACTTTCTCTGAATCAACAAAGGATGTGAATGTTTACAGTATTTCAGCTTCATATACTTAGCCCAAATTGTAGTTTGGGATCTAAAATTCACCCAAAGTTTACAATAGAATGTTTGATGTAGATGCAGAAAAGATTTAAAGCCCATACCTCCAGCAGAAATAGGTATACATAATTTTTCCCATTTCATCCAATGTATATTTTTATTTTTTCCTTCCCAAATAAATCTGTTAAACAATCTTTCCAAAACAAGTTGAGTGCTTTTCTTCATTCTTAACATTTGCAACAAATACATAGGATAGGATGAAAGTATACTTTTAACAAGAGTGATTCTTCCACTCGTAGAAAGAAAAGAATTTGTCCATACCGAAATTTGCTTGGACACCTTTCGATATAATCTCATCAAATTGAATTTGAGGTTTCCTGCCTTTAACCAAATGGACTCCCAAATATTTAATAGGTAGTTTAGCATATTTAAATCCTGTTATATCATTCACCCAATTTCTGGAAGAGGACTTCACTTGTTTGCTGAAAATTATTTGACATTTAGTAGGGTTGAAATTTAGACCTAAAAGATTCTGAAATAACTCAAGCAGCAAAGAAATTCTTTTGACAGCTAGCTTGGAAGCATTTGAAAAAACTATGACATCATCAGCATACATAAGATGACCCATATTATAATTAGCTTTGTTAGCAAACCAGAGATATTCATGAGTATTATATGCCTTAACAAGTAGTTTGGAAAGATAATCCATAGCCAATATGAAAATAGTAGGGGACAAAGGATCTCCTTGCTTGATTCCTCTAGAAGCTTGAAAAAATCCTTCTGAATTCCCATTAATCAGTAAAGTATAATAATTGACTTGCAGCCATCTATAAATCAAATGACAGAAATTAGGAGAAAAACATTTTGCCTTAAGCACATGCATAATGAACTCCCAGCTGATGGAATCATAAGCTTTTGATAAATCCAATTTATAGATCAGATTTCCTGATCTACATTGTCTATCCAAATCCAACATATGTTCTTGTGTGAGTAAAACATTATCAGTAATATTTCTACCTTTAACAAATGCTGATTGTTAAGGAGACACAATTTGAGGAAGAATCTTTTGTAATCTGAACACAATAATCTTGCTAATGAGTTTAGAAATAACAGTTGTAAGAGCAATTAGCCGAAATTTATCCCAGATACTTTTGACTTCATCTTTAGGAATAAGAACAATAGTTGAGACAACAAAGTATTTAGGCATGCCTCTCCCCTAAAAAACATTGAACAGCTTGAATTACTTCTGTTTTCACAATCTGCCATGCTTTGATGTAAAAAGTTGTTGTAAATCCATCATCCCCAGCAGCCTTATCCCCATCAATGGAACATAAAGTTTGCCAAATTTCATTTTCAGAAGGAATACAAGACAGATCCAGCTCCTTAGTAATTTTGACATCTTCTAAAAATAATGAATTATCAAATAAAATTTGTTGGAAAACATGAGATCTATTCATGAAATTCTGAAAATGATTTACAGCACTTGAAGCAATAGAAGGTAGATCAGTTATCCACTCTCCATTTTCAACTTTAATTTTCAAAATTGCATTGGAAGATCTTCTATATTTAATAGAAGCATGATAAAAGCTAGTGTTTCTATCTCCTTCAAGAAATCTTTTTACAGTAGCTTTTGTCTGAAAAATGATTCTTTCCTTTGAATGGCTTGTATCACTTTTAACCTTTAAAACCTTCATTTTAGCATCTCTAACTTTTTTTGAAAGATTCCCAAAACAGTTCCAATTCCAATGCTTGAGTTGTCTTGCTACTGATTTTTGAATAAGCCATAATCTAGCCCATGGTGATAATCTAGAATCGGGTCTCCAAACGAGAATTCAAAAAAGGCATAAACTCTTCATGTTCCGGCCATACAATAAAGAATCTGAAATTTGCTTTTGAATCTCTAACAGATAATGCAATAGACATGAGTAATGGTCTGTGATCAGATGAAGTGTAAGAAAGATGTGTAACTTTAGCATAATAGAAATCAACCATCCAAGCAGAATTTGCTAGTAATCTATCCAGTCTTTCATGCAACCTACCTCTTCTCCAAGTGTCCAAAGGACCCTGGAAAGAAACTTCCACCAGATTAGCAGCATTGATATTATCAAGAAAAGAAGTCATTTTTTCAACATCATAAGATTTTCCACCCCACTTTTCATTAGGATAGGCAATACTATTAAAATCACCACCAACTAACCATGGACCTTATATGTTGGATTTGAGATTAATTAGTTCCTGCCATAAATCTTCCTTAGCCTTATTAGAACACCCAGCATAGACAAAGGTTGCAGTGGTCTCTAAATAATCCCAAGACAATGATACGTGAAGAAATTGTTGATCATTAAGCAAAACTTTACAAGAAACATCCTTTTTACAGAAAAACCAGATTTTACTATTGATATTAGAGATAATATCATATTGTGAAAAAATTCTCACCAACTTAGGAGAAATCCTCTTAGTAAGAGGCTCCAAAATTGCAAAGCAACATAATTTATGGACTCTAACTAATTTTTTTAATCTTATCAGGGAATTAGAGTCTGAAATTCCTCTAATATTCCAACACATTAAATGAATCATATGTTTGGAGGTTTGGAGCTCCTAGTAGCTCTCCCACCATTGACATCATGTTCCATACCATGAGAATTATCCAACAGATTTTTTAATTCCTGCTTTCCTTTATATTTTCTTCTGCTTCTTTGAATCTCCCAATTTTCCTCCATCTCATTTCTGATATGTGGCAGCATTTCCAGATCAATAATCATTATCTGTAAGTTCAGCTACATTAGGATATGACATCTCCTCAGGTTCCCTTATAATTAGATTTTCCACGACGATTAGATCGACCAGCAACAACCCGATCGAAACCACGATGTGGGATATTCCTTCATTCATGATCTCTTGCCTTCCAACCACTTGTGTATCAAGTTGAAAAGCTGTCGTTTGAATAACGAGTCCAGCAACAGAGGCTGCAACCTCATCCGGATTTAAACTTTTTGTCCGCTTCCCTGAATCACCATCTTCCTACATAACTTCATTCACCACAGCATTAACACCTGAGCCAACATTCTTCTTCACCATTCTTAAATCTGGATGAAGTCTATAACACCTATCATGAATATGGCCAAACATTTTACAATGGTTACAATAAAAAGGTTTTTGTTCCATAGTAATTGATTGCCAATACCCATTATGTTCGATCCCAAGCCAAATTTTTTTAATCTCGAGGCAAAGTTATGTCCCTCTCGACCGAATTCTAGCGAGAAGAGGGTCTAGATAAATTAAAAGTAGAAAGATCAAGCTTCAATGGTCTGCCAATTATTGAGCCAATAGAGAACAAGACTTGATGATTGAAAAAAGGTAATTCGAGCCCTTGTAACTTATACCAAATTGGTATAATAGGTGGTTCATGTGCTGGATCAAAATCTAATGACCATTTCAGAATTTTCATCATAACTCCTTCAATTAAAATAGACTTCTTGGAAAAGATTTGTGCATAATCTTCTTCTTTAGTGAGATGTATCATGATATGTCTTCCATCAAGTAATCCTATCTTCCAATTTCCTGCTAGTTGGAAATTATCAAATACCCTTCTAATAATTTCCATTCTTGGATGGCCCAACTGGAATTTACCAATCAAGGTAAATTTGTAGTTCTCAGTTAACATATCAATCTCCTCATTAGAAAAGACAATAGCATTTTTACCAGATTTCTTAGTGCCTTTCTTGATAAAACTGCAATTAGCTTTTCCACCCAAAGATTCATGATATAGCTGAGGGAAAACCAGTTTATCCCCCAATCCATCTGACGATCGACCCACCACTTCAGCAAAGCTCTCCTTACCCAACAAAGGGGCAGCACCATCAGAATTGACAGCCATAAATCACACAGTCAAGAAAATAAGGCAAAACCAATATGAAACTTCCAAGAATCAACCAAAAAAGAACCAATCTGAGCAAGAAAATAGAAATCAATGAATCAAATAGTAATTGATTCAAATAAAACCAGAAGACCAATGAAGAAAACCAGAGTTAATCAGATGCAAAACCCAGAAATTCAATACCCACCAGAATCCTTCAACTCAATACTAAAGATCATCCAGAATTCAAAAATTGCCAAAGAATTCCCTCCACAAAAATCGGCTCCATCATATATATATTTTGGAATTCTATATATATATATTTTTTTAAACACTGGAATATATATATATATATATATATATATATATATATATATTAATGAAAAAGCAGTTAATTACATCTAACATGAGGATAATCTAAAGTATCCCCATGGAGCAACACCTTGAAAAAACCAAAAATAGAAGAAGAACAAGAAACTAAAGAAGACTCCAAGGCCTTTTTAGCTAAATAATTAGCCGGTTGATTCCCTTCCCTTAGAATATGACTCCAAGCAACATTTAAATTAGAAGCTAGGATTTTGATTTTGTTGATCCAATGAAGTAAGAACCAAGGAGATTCAGAAACATTCGAAATATATTGACCAGTTGAAGACAATCCATCTCCACATGAATACCATAGTAATTCATTTGAACGAGCAATTTTTAAGCTCCAATAAACAGAACATTGCTTCAATCTCCGGAATATTTGTAGAAGCCATAGGAGAAGAGAAATACCACAAACAATCACCTTTATGATCTCTACACACTCCCCCAATACCTGCTGAAAGACCTTTAAGACTTCCATCGGTATTGATTTTAAACCAACCATTAATAGGTTTCCTCCAATATACCGACTGAATTTTCCTTCCTTGATTAAAACTAGAATCTACGATATACTTCGAATCTTAAAAACATATGCCAAACAATGAGCAATAGTAATATTAACGAGATGGGAATTTTTTATCATGAATCCAATTGTTCCTTGTAACCCGAATAAACCAAAAAATTATCAAAGGGATGTAAAACTCCCTTTGTAATTTCCAATCATTCCAATGAGCGAAATATTAATCCAATTGTGAAAAAGATGACCTGAATTTAGATATCCAAGAACCCCCTTCCAAATATTCGAGAGAAACAGCAATGCATAAATATATGATTTAAACTTTCCTCCTCATTATGGCAAAGATGACACATAGAAGGGCCTCTTAACCCTTTCAATTTCAGAATATCATCCGTAGGCAATAATTTTTTAAACAATCTCCAACAAAAGAAAGAAATAGAAGATGATAAGAATTTGTTCCAAATAAGACCCCCTCATTCATTCTTAGACCAGCAAAAATATTTATTGTAAATGAATTTGGACAAAGAATGGCTAGAAGCATTCTTAGTTACCAATCTGTCATTTTTGGAAGGCATAAAAGGAGTATTAAAAATTATTCTAGCATCATCATTATTCACCAACCTCTGGACCATATCATAATTCCATTTACTTGTTAGACCAACAATCGACGACCCTCGAAGTATTTTGAATTTAATCCTCTTTGTTCTTTCGAATGACCATTTAGTAGCCAATTATCATACCAGAAATTTATATTCCCTCTCCTACTTCCCAAACAAACAGATCTTCAGCTTTATCCCTTACTTTCAGCAACTCTTTCCAGTTCTTTGAATCCCCAATTTTAGGCTGAACCTGTGAAGGATGGACTCCTCTATGACAATACTTCCTAAATAAAAATCTAGCCCATAAAGATTTCTACATTCTGAATCTAATCCATTGTTTACAATGGAAGATAAAACTCATATGTTGAAAATTTCTAAAGCCCGATCCACCACGAGTCATAAGGTTTACAAATTTTGTCCCGATTAGACCGATGAATTTGCTTATGACTTCCTTCCCATAAAAATTTGTTAAACATAGTAGAGAGGAGCCTTTGAGTGCTTTTCTTTAATTTTACCATTTGCGAGAATGTATAATGGAAAAGATGAGAGAACATGCTTTAATAAAACTATCCTTCCACCATTAGAAAGAAAAGAAGTAGTCCAGTTATTAATATGAGCCGATACTTTATCAACAATAGCATCAAAGTGTGCCAATTTTCTTTTTCCTTTAATGAGAGGAAAGCCCAAATATTTAAGAGGATAATTAGCTTCTTTAAAACCCGTGTAATCCATAATCCAATTTTGGAATTCTATATATATATATATATATATATATATATATATATATATATATATATATATATATATATATATATATTGTAGTTTTCTCAACAAGCATTTTGAGTTGATTATATTACCTAAAAGAAAAGTTGTGTTGCTGCATTGGGTACTCCCTTCCTAGCCATGGCTTAAAATTAACAATGATGGGAGTTTTACTTCTTCATCTGCTGGAATTGGTGTTGTTTGCAGGAATCATTTAGAACAGCTCGTATGGTACTTCCATGCACCTATTATCTCTTCCTCATCTTTGGAATCAGAGCTTCTTGCAGTTTATTGGGCCTTAATTACTGCCAAAGCTTTTCAACTAAAATATGTTTGGGTTGAGGCTGATTCTCAATAGGCTATCCATATTATGCAAGGCACTTCTCCTCCTCCTTGGAACTTGGTTTATTTAAATAGAGCCATTCTATATGTTTCTGGTTTTATTCAACTCAAATGATCTCATATTTATCGAGAAGGTAACCAAACTGCTAATTGGTTGGCCAAAGCTGCTACTTTAAATTGTACTGTATTGTTTTATGCTACACCTTCTGAGCCTTTAAGGCTTTTACTTTTGGAGGACTCTCTTACTCTCCCCTTTATGAGATGTACTTGATTTTTCAATTTTAATGAGCTTTCCTTTTTGCTAATATATATATATATATATATATATATATATATATATATATATAATTCTGATTTGTCTATTAAAACTCACCTCGTGGGATAAAGCGAAAGGAAAAAGATAGAAAAGAGTGTGAGTGTAGAGTAGGAGGTGAATAGTTCAAAGGAAAAATTCTATCCCATTATTTTATAACATGCCACTATTTATAATCGTAGAGTACCCTTAATAAAATTGCGTACTTACCCCCACTTCTAAAGGGCATTATATCGGTCATTATTCTTAATATTTTTTCCATATTTTATTAGGGGCGTCATAGATCAATATTGCTCCTTTGACATCTTTTTTTTAATTATAAATGTTACTTCTTTCTTTCCTATCTATAATTGTTATTGACACTCTTAAGTCCATAACTTATATAAACACCTTTATGTATCAATAACTAGTATTAACATCCTCTCATAAGTCTAAGCATTCCGACTAGTGAGTATTTGGATTAGTCGAGTTAACTGGTTTGAGTCAGCTATTTCATCTCTATTTCGATCATCTGACTTCACCATGGGAAACCAAGTGGCTTTGAGAGTGGCAATCGACCACCTTAAAGTGATTGGTACAAGTATTCCTTATTTATCTGGGGGCCCTTTAGTAGTAGGTCAGCCTTGTCAGCTGACGCTTCAGCTAGACATCATGAGTTCCTATAACCTCTTTGTCAAAATGGTTATTTTCATCTTTCTAATCTGATCTAATCTATTTGATCCCCTCAAGATTCATGCTGATAATTCTACTATAAACAATATATATATATATATATATATATATATATATATATATATATATATATATATATATATATATATATATAACCCAAAAAAAAAATGGCGGCTAAGGTGTCTGCTCTGCTAGGGTTCCGACCAAGGCCTCCCTCACCATGGTGGTGACTACCAGGTTAGTTTTCAGCCGGGGTAAGTGTGCACTTGCTACCTCCCATCCTCACTACTCTCTTCTAGTGCTTATGGTCTGGTTTGACCGGGTCCATTCATTTTGAAATTGGTTTTTTGGTGAGCTACTGTTCCATTGGAGTAAATGGAAAGTAACCCTCCCTTGGGGAGGAAAGCTTCTTATGGCTCTGCTGTGGCTTCCTCCCATTCTTATGGTTAGGGAGTTTTTCCTCAGAGCTTCCATGATGCTACTCATGGGATACCCAACTCGACTAGTATGTTTATTAAGCCAATCAGTAAAAAGAATGGGAAGCCTGCAATTTTCTTAACAGAGGAGGAGATAAACACTTTGGCTGATAGGTTTAAACTCACCTTGGTTGGAAAGTTTCAGTTTGGCCATCCTAAAATGGAGCTTAATAGAAAGGTCTTTGAAAATATGAAACTTTTTGGCTCTTGGAAAGTTGGACTTTTTGATGACAGGCATGTGATTATTCAGTTAAGCTTGGAAGATGATTATGCTAGGGTCTTATTCATGAAAGCTCTTACAATTGATGGAAAACTTATGAAGTTCTTGAAATGGTCACCAGAATTTGACCCATGTCTTGAACCACCCATTGCTTCCATCTAGTTTAATTTGCTTGAGCTCCAACTTCATTTTTATAAGAAGCATACACTCTACAATATTGGGTTAGCTTTGGGTAAACCTTTACTTGTTGATGACCCAACCACTGAGGTTACCAGGCCTTCAGGTGCTAGAATGTTAATTGAAAGAGTTGTTACTCTTCCAGAAGTGAAAAAAATGTGGTTGGGGACTGCCCATAATGGATATTGGCAACCAAATGTGATGGAGAAAAGGTCATATTACTGTCTACATTGTAAAATGTTTGGACACTCTTTGGACAGATGTTATAGATTGAAGCTCGATCTAAGGAAAAAAGCTCCATCTGTTGTGACCCATTCTGACCCAGTTGTTGTTTTAGAACCAGCTATTCATCCTATTTCCAATGATCCTGGTCTCCAATTGGACCCTGCCCATTTGTCACCTGATGAAACTGGTGGTATTAATGTTATTGGGAATGTTGAGAATGTTGGTACTCTTGTTGCAGATCCTGTTGTCACTGAATTGGCTGATACCCCCACTTTTCTTCCCCCTTCTGAACCTTCTTCGTCTGTTATTAAGCCTCTTCTTGGCAACCCTCCAGTTGATCCTTTCAGTGAAATTTTACCTTTGCCACCTGTGGACTCTGGTCAGCCTTCCTTATCAGCTTCAGCACCTCTACCACCACAAATAATTCTCCCACCAAGTACTTCATATCCTCCTCCCATTGTTTGCCATCCTCTTCTATTTCTGATCCTGTGTGTTTTGATAATGTTTCTAATGATTTTGTTGAGGATTGGAATGTTCATCATTCCAAAAAGAAAAAGAAACCTCTTAATTAAGAAACTTGTCTTCTGAGAATATAGTTCAACCCCATTCTGTTTATGAGGATCAGCATGTATCTTCCATCCCTAGGCTCACTAGGAGTGGAAAAAATGCTCCTAATGATTAAAATTTTGTGTTGGAATATTAGGGGGGCTGCTGCCCTTGGCTCCCTTAATAGATTGTTGAATCTTAATAGGATTCATAAATTATGGGCTTTTGTTCTCCTTGAACCCGTGGTTCAATACAACACCACAGAAATTACCAATAAGTTTTCTCAGTTTAAATTTGTAACCAATTGTTCCAACAAAGTCTGGTTTTTCAGTAGAAAAGAAATGAAAGTGACTGTTTCATTGGACCACCCCCAGTTCCTTCACATCCATTTTCACATTGAGCAGGTGACTGATTTGGCCACTTTTATATATGTTGGGTGCAACTAAGCTGATAGAGAAGATCTCTGGAATTCATTACATCATATCAGTAGTAACATGACAGAAATGTGGATTGTAGGATGGGATTTCAATAGTATAGCTAACCCCAGTGAAAAGAAAGGAGGAAGGGAACCTGACATCAGGAAAATGACTATTTTTTCCAATAATATTTCATATACTAGATTTTTTGATTTGGGTTATGAAGGATCATATTACACTTGGAAGAGAGGCAAGATCTGGGAAAGACTTGATAGATTCCTGGCTAACCAAGCATGGATTAATTTCTTTACTTCCACCACTGTGACCCATCTTCCCAGGGCTGGTTCAGATCACTCCCCCTACTGGTCAAGTTGACTCTCCATGGTATTCATAGTAAAGCTAAATTCAGATATTTGAATGTCTGGGCTTCTCACTCTACATTCCATCAATTTGCTTAATCTTTATGGATGGAACCTCTCCCCTACCCAATTAACAATCCTATTGTCAAATTGAAGATGATACAAAGAAGGTTAGCTAATAAGCTGAAGGAATGGAATTGGCAAGTCTTTGTCATTCTTCATTCACAAGTTTATGGTGCTGAGGAGCTAGTAAACCAATTAGAGCAAGCTAATTTGGAGGGAAGTATTAATGATAGTGAATTAATGGAGGCTAACCAGCAGCTCTTGACAGCAATTGAAACTAAAGAACAATTCCTGAAACAAAAGCTCCTTGTCAGTGGTTTACACAGGGGGACAGAAACTCAAAATATTATCTTGCAATCATAAACTATAAGAGAAAGCTAAATGAAATAACTAGAATTAAATGAGATGGGGAAGGATGGTTGACTGATGCACAAGCAATTGCCAATTCTGCTGTACAGTTTTCTACCAGTAGTTTAACCATGGCCCTCTAATCTGTCTTTTACATCAAACTGAGATCTTAACGAAATTGAATGCCAATTTTGATAGCTCTACTCTATCTGCTCCACCTGAGGAAGAAGAAATCAAGAAGGCTCTTTTTTCGTTAGATCCAGCTAAAACTGCTGGACTAGATGGCTATATTATCATCTTCTATTAGAAGGCATGGGATTTTATTAAGCTAGACCTCTCCTTGGCTATTCAGAGCTTCTTCCTTGGTACTGAATTACCCAAATACTTCACTGCTACCACAATTATACTTATTCCAAAGGATAATTCTAAATGAACTTGGAAGGACATCAGGCCAATTAGTACAACTACAGTCTTTCCTAAGATCATCAGCAGAATTATTGTTTCCAGAATGCAACCTTTGCTAGATGAGTTAATTTCAATTAACCAGTCTGCATTTGTCCAAGGGAGAAGCATTACTGATAATGTTTTATTCGCACAGGAATTACTGTTGGAGATTGATAGGCCTTGTAGAGGTTCTAATATTATCATAAAACTAGACATTGATAAATCATATGATACCATAAATTGGGACTTTATTCTGCAGATCCTTAAAGCTAGGAATTTCGCTGATGATTTCTGCTTTCTTATAAAAAGGTGGATCCATAATTCTCACTACAACATTTTAATCAATGGAGATTGTCATGGTTTATTTACTGCTTCCAGGGGTATTAAGCAAGGAGATCCTCTTTCCTCTTAGATTTTCATACTAGCTTTTGATTATCTGTCAAGGTTGGTTAACTATTTACAGCAGCAGCTACCATATATGAGATATCTGCACAGATCCAACTGCATTGTATCTCACCTTGCATATGCAGATGATGTCATCTTGTTTACTAATGGGAGCAAAGCAGCTATTAGGAAGGTTATGTCTATGTTAGAGTATTTCCAGAAAGCTTCTGGACTTTCTTTCAACAATTATAAATGTCAATTCCTCCCCAACAACAAGCTGCCTCCTGATCAGGTTAACTGGATCAAAGATTTCACTGGATTCTCCACTACTACCTAACCTCTCAAATATTTAGGATTCCCTTTTATCAAAGGAAGGAGAAAGCAATCCCACTATGATGAGGTGGTGAAGAAAGTGACCTCCAAGATCCAATGCTGGACCACCTCATTTCTATCTAATGGGGGTAGATTGACCCTCCTCAAATCGGTTCTTTCTACCTACCCCTTGTATATCCTTCAAATGATCAAGTTAAAGAAGAGTACCCAAAGAATGCCGAAAGTATCATTCAACAAGTTCTTATGGACTGGTCAACATAAACAACATCACTAGACTTCTTGGAATAAGATATGCCATCCTACTGCCTCTGGGGGATTGGGATTCCAAAACTTATCACACATGAGTCATATCTTCTATTGTAAATAATGGGTTAGATTCAGGCATGGGCAAGGTTTATGAAAGGCAAATATTGTCCCAATTCTCACCCCTCTCTTGTGACACCTAAATTAGGAGACTCCATAAATTGGAAAGCTCTTCTTCAAGTTAAAGATACTGCTGAAACTCTTTTCATCTGGGATGTGGATGAAGGCCAAATCAATTTTTGGGTTGACAATTGGTTGGGGAATCATTCATTAAAGGAATACCAACCTACTAGCTCTACAATTATTAAGGTATCAAACTGCTGGGTACATGGTAAGTGGAACCTCTCTAAGCTTTGTGAGGTTAATTCTCCCCAAATTATCAAAAGTATTTTGGATCTACCCAATACTCCCTCAACTCTTGATACACTTATTAGTAAAAATGGCTCCCATCATAGTCTGTCCAAGTTTATTTACCATTAACACTACCAATGGCAATCTATTGATTGGGGGAAGAGTGTTTGGCATGCTAAAATAACCCCTTCCATGGCCTTCTTCTACTGGAGAGTATTTAGAAAATTTCTTCACACTGATGACATTTTAAACTTAAAGGAATTAGAGGACCATCCAGATGCCAGCTCTTCCACTCTGCTAAGGAAAGCTTAAATCATATGTTGCTGCATTATGGGATTATCAGGAGTGTATGGTCTGCTGTATTAGCAGGTGAACAGCTACAGAATCTTCTATCCAACCGGTCTAATCTCAATGCCTATTGGGATACCTAGAAACATCATTCAAAAAAACACATTCCTCTTTTTCTGGTTTATCTGGGTAGCTAGAAATGCTTCCATGTACCAAAACCTTTCAGCCAGCCCTAACAAGATAAGCATACATTGCCAATCCTTTATTATAAAGTTGAATGGATCATCTGCTATTTCCTCTAGGAGGGAAGCTTCACCTGCTATCCAGTTGGTTCTATGGAGGGCCCCTTCTCAGCATTGGGTAAAATTAAATACTGATGGAAGTTACACAAGAAGCAGGGCTGGTATCGGAGGACTTTGTAAAAACTATAAAGGGCCTTGCTTCTGGTATTTTGCTACTCCTATTGAGGCTCTAAATGCTCTTGAATCTGAAACTGTTGTTGTCTTTTGGGGGTTGAAATTGGCCTTAGCATTAAAACTAAACAATATACATGTGGAAGTGGATTGCTTAGAACTCTTACTGGTACTTCAACTGAAGACCTCCCCCCATGGTACCTACTCTATTGGTTGAAAAACATTCAACATCTGGTTGCATCTATTCAGATCATTTGGTCTCATGTCCCTAGAGAAGGCAACAAACCAGCTCACCATCTTACCTATGAGGCATCTTCCTCACAGTTACTTACTTGTCACAATATTCCATCCTCCTTTTTGTCTTTTTTACTGAATGGGGATTGTTTGGACATACCCCATCTTAGATGTAATTTTCCTTTCTGATTAATGAATTTCTGCCTTTTGTAATATATATATATATATATATATATTTGGCAAAAGACCAACCTGAGAAGACACCTCCGAGTGAGGGTCCCCAAGATGGAGAATTCATTCCAAATGATTAAAAACTATACAATCTCATAAGCACTCAAAAAGGCTAAAAAAAATCTCAAAAAAGGAAGATCAAGAAGGTCCCCCTCTAACAAAAAGGACAAATTGGGAGGTAGAATTTTACTAATGACATTACATTCTGAATTAAGTTCAGTTTTAGCTAGCCAGTTGGCTGGTTGATTGCTCTCCCTTGGGTTGTAGTAGATTTTGAAGTGAAGGTTTCTGAATAGAGTTTAGATCCTGTTAACCAAGGTGAGTAATTGCCATGGATAGTCCAACTGGGAGTGAAGAAAGTTAACCAAAAGTTGTGAATCAGTTTCAAAAATCACCAGTGGTAGTTCTAATTTAACTACAATATAGACTACCCAAAGCATGGCAATATCCTCAGCCTGTAAAGCATCAAGTGCAACAGTAGGGAGGAAAAGAAGAGAATTCCTTTACCATTCCAATCCCTAAAAATTCCACCAATACCAGCATCTAGATATTTAAAGCTCCCATCTGAATTAACCTTTATCCAATTTTTGTTGTTGGGTTTCTTCCAATGCACCAATGTATATGTATGAGTCTTGTGATGTGTCATTACAGCAGGAATCAAGAAATCAGGAAACTGTTTCAGCTGAATAAGCTTCCTGAAGTAAGATAAGCAATTGGCAGCTACCATTTTTATTTTTGTTTGGTTCTCCTCAAATTTGTATTGATTTCTGGTCATCCATATAAACCAAGCTACTACACAGGGAATTGTAGACAAGTTGAGTTGGTTCCAGTCCTACCAACAAACATGGAAATTCTGCCAGGAAACAGTCAAAGTACTAATATATATATATATATATATCTATATATATATATATCTATATATATATATATATCTATATATATATATATATATATATATATATATATATAATTTTTTTTAGAAAGAAGGAGCTATCACTGGCTCCTTACCTATTAAAAACTAAAATAATTAATATGGGAACAAGAGAAAGGGATGAGGGATCCCTCAATAACCAGGTCCTCCAACCACAACAAAACAAAACAGAAAACAAATAAAAGTAACTCATATCCCAAATACAAGTATACCAAAACCAAAAACCTAACGAAATTAAGAAGGGGAACTACTCTAAGTTGAAGGATCTCCAGCTGATCTCCAGACAATTGGAATTGTAGTGCATGAGGGGAAGAGGATGAAACCACAACTTCAGGAGAGGTCATCCCACATATGGAAAGCCAATTAGCAAGTTGATTTCCTTCTCTATAAATGAAATTGAAATTAAAAAGGAGTTGAGTTCTGAGTATATTGATGTGATGTAGCCAATGAGAGTGTATCCAAGCAATCGGGTCAACATTTTTAAGGAGTTGGATGAGGACTTCAGAATCCACCTCAACCCAGATCGGAATCTAGTTAAGCCTCAAAGCACTCTGCAATGCCCAATAAACAACAATCAATTCATCTTCAAGAGCATCAGTAGCCATGACAGGTGCTTGGAAAAACAGTAGGCACTGGCCAGAAGAATATCTAAATACACAACCCACCCCTGCCTCATATTATGAAAAACTCCCATCAGTGTTTATTTTGATAAAATCAGTCTTAGGTAGTTTCCAATAGACTTTACAAACTTTAGGGAAGCTAACTGAGACTGGAGAGAAGGAATTCAGAATGGAATGAATCATTTGTGTTGAATCCGTTTGTGGGTAAAAGATATACAGTTGCTCACAACCTTTGCAATTGTTGGGGGGCAAGCATTGAATTTGGCCTGGCTCTTGACCATCCAGATGAACCAACTAACAGTAAAAGATATACTCTCCAGGTTATTGATTGTCTAGCTCTACTAGCAACTGTGGAACTGATCCTAAAGTAAATTCTCTTTCCCAATGTTCAGATAATGGAAAAGGTGAATCCAAACAGCCTGGGAAAAACTGCAGGTGAAGAACAGGTGAGCAATAGATTCCTCCTCAACTGAACAAAGGTAGCATCTTGAAGGGCCTTTCAAACCTTTTAAATTTATAATGTCATCAGTGGAAAGCAATTGGTGAAAAATCCTCCAGGAAAAGAAAGTCATAGAAGGGGTTAAGAATCTATTCCAGATGGCCTTCACCCAAGGTTCAATTGGCTAAGTGCAAATTTTGGAAATTTTGAAGGCACTGATAGACTTGTTTAGCAGCATTCTTGGTTGTATTGGAAAAAGCCATTATGCCATCTGCATATACTAAGTGTGAAACTGCCACTTTGGATCTTTAGTGATAAGTGTAACATTGTCGTAGACTGAGCTGCCTATTTAACATTTTTGATAAGTAATCCAGAGCAAGTATGAAGATAGTGGGGGAGAGTGTGTCACCTTGCTTTAATCCTCTGGCTGCAGTAAAGAACCCGCAGGCTTGTCCATTGATTAAAATGGAGTGAACATTGTTAGATAGCCATCTTTGGATCAAATTACAGAACACGGCACTGAAACCTCTAACAACTAATACATCCATAATAAAATCCTAGCTGATAGTATTATAGGCTTTCTTAATGTCCAATTTATGGATATGATTATCCCTTCAACAATGTTTATCAATGTCTAGCAAGAATTCCTAGGCTAGAAAAACATTATCAGTTATTGATCTCCCTTGGACAAAAGCAGTTTGATTAAGATAAATTAGTTTATCTATAAGGGGTTGCAACCTAGTCACAACAATTTTACTGATGAGTTTATTAATCATAGAGTTGAGAGTGATTAGCCTATAGTGATCCTAAGTCTTCTGCATTTCAGATTTAGGCACTAGTACTATATTTGAAGCACTAAAATATCTGGGAAGGTTATGGCCCTGAAAAAAGCTTCTAATAGATGCAATAACCTCAACTTTGATAATGTGCCAGGCTTTTTATAAAAATCAGCAGTATACCCATCAGGGCCTGCTACTTTGGAGCTATCAATGGAATTAGGAGCCAACCAGATTTACTGTTCAGATGAGAGTTTAGTAAGCTCAAGCCTATTTGTAAATTGAAAGTCCTTATGGAATAAAGTCCTATCAATGGGGAGTCTTCATGCTGGCTGCTTACCCATTGGCTGTTGGAAGTGTCTCACTGCATTCAAAGAAATATCAGAAGAATTATGTAACTACATTCCCTCAGCAGTCTGGATAGTATAAATAGTATTACACCTCCTTCTGTATTTGATATAAGCATGGTAGAATTTGGTATTTCTATCTCCCTCTTTGAAAATATTGATAGCAACCTTTTGTTTTAAATATCAATCCTATCTCTCAATGGCAGTAAGGAGATTAACCTAGGCAGTCATCAACACTTTTTCCTCAGCAATGCCATTTTGCACATCATTTTCTAGCTTCTGAACCTCTTTTTCAGCATCAGCAACAGCATTAAAAACATCCCCAAAAGATGCCCAACTCCATTTTCTCAGAACCTTCTCTACCTTAATATGAAGTAGGCTAAGTTTAACAAGAGGGTCTGGGTGAGAAATCCCCCAACAAGCAGAAGAGATAATTATGCAGAAATCAAGATGGGAAGACCACATTTTCAGTTATCTGAAAGGTGAACTAAAAACTTTATTACAAGGAGCAGTAATGAAAATGAGAAGTGTTCTGTGGTCAAACCCAGCTAGAGTGAGATGAGTAACAAAGGTTAAAAGTAATTGAGCCTGCCAAAGATCATTCACCAGCACTCTATCAAGCCTTTCCCAAATTTGACCTCTTTTCCAGGTGAATTTAGGACCCTTGAAGCCTAAATCAAACAAGCCTCCCTTTTTGATATTATCATTGAAAAGGGTCATTGTGGTGAGATTAGGGGCCCTCCCACCTAATTTCTCATCTGAGGACTTGATGAAATTGAAATCCCCCCCACCCCGCAAACTACGGGGAAGTCTACTATGCACTGATAGTTTGGAGGCAGTGCAAAAGTGCCTTTCTGTCATCCTTACTGCAGCCAACATTAATGAAGGATTCAATTCCTTGATTACTATGCAATTTGAAGGAGATATTCACTAATTGATAATTATCCACCAAAACAGTACAGGAGATTTCCTTTTTACAGAAAATCCAAATTTTATTATTCTTGTTTGCAAAATGGGGTAAACCAGTAAGTTTTTTAATCAATCTTTGAGAATGAGTATGAACCAAAGGTTCAAGAATGGCAATGTCCATATACAGTGTTTTTTTGTAAGGTGTAGTAATGTGTTAAAAGATAGGGGATTAGAAATACCCCTAATACTCCACACTAGGAAATTTATCATGCATTTGGAGGTAAAGAAGGATGAGATCTAGACCTGGTTCTACTAGAATAGGGTATAGAGTGGGAGACATTAGGAGATATAGAGCATGGTTTCCCATTCACACTTGGATCTATAGAGAGTGTTTGGAGATCAACCAATTAATTTTTCTTATTTCTGGAAGTGTGGATGTGCCAGTCCTCCTCCATTTCTTGTTGTAATGCTTTCATAGTGCCATTAATAGGGGCATCAGTCACAGGAGTAGGGTGTACCCCCTCAGCACAGTCCTCTGATTTCTGTCCAACTGAGGATGTCCCACTGACTCATTAAGCTGCTGACTACCAGGGATTACAACTTCAGGTGAGATCAAATCTCCCTCACAGTCTGTGAGAGGTGTAATTTCAAGAGTGTTGGTTTCATCAACAACCTTTTCAGTGTTAAATTCTGGGGGATTAATCTCCTGAGGAGAAAGTCTGGGAAGAACCTCTGTAGGGGGAGTCACTATGGCAGGTTGCTTAGAAGCAGTGGAGGGATTTGTCCTGGTTGGAGGGTGAAGCCTAAAGTACCTATCCAAAGTGTGGCCAAACATTTGTAATGTTGATAGTAGAAAGGCTTTTGTTGTAGAACCACATCCTGCTAGAAGCCATCCTTCCCAATTTTTTATCCACAACCTTTTGATTTCAGGGAGGGTAATATCCCTCTCAATGAGAATTCTGGCCACCCTTGTTCTAGCTTTATTGAAAGTAGGGATATCCACCATAAGAGGTGTCCCTAAAGCTTGTCCAATGTTAACCAAAGCATTATCGTTGAAATACTTATGGGGGAGTCCAGGCAGCTTGAACCAAAGGGGCACAACAGGAGGCTCCTTGCTTGGATTAAAGTCTGGGGTCCATTTAACCACTATTGTGGAGGTTCCTGCTATGGTGATGGACTGTTTAGCCACCAACCTAACATAATCTTCTTCAACTGATAATTGTATCAAGAGGTGTCTACCATCTAACAAACCAATCTTCCAAGCTCCCAAAAAATGTAATGATTCAAAAAAATTCCTGACATATTCCATTTTAGGATGTCCCAAGAGAAATTTACCAATTTTTGAGAATCTAACAGCATCAATGAGGGAAAGAACTTCTTGTTCAGTGAAGGAAACAACAGGTTCCCCATCCTTAAAGCTGACAGGATGAATGAAAGGGCAAGAGCTCGTCCCAGCCGCCGCATCATGGAAGGCTTGGGGAAACAACAGTTGCTCATTGTCTTTAAGAACTTCAATACCTTTACCCACTACTCCTAAATAAGTACCTTTGCCTAGTGGGAATTGGTCTCTAACTCAATGGGAAAGTCCATCAAGCATAGCCAAAAGAGAACCCAATGGAACAGTAGAATTTCAAAAACCAAATAAGCCGGGAAGGATCAAAACCGCTCCTCCACAGTCAACAAACCCACCTAACAAAAAGTAGCTCCTCTAAGTAGAAGAGGGACACACCTACCACCAGCTGCCACCACCAGATGGTCATCTTCCCCGAAACCATAGCAGAGCAAGGTAACCAGCCATGTATATATATATATATATATAAACCATGAGGGCGGGAACCTGTGCTCTGCTAGGGTTTGCATGGTGGCGGCGGTGATTGCCGCCGGTGGCCTTGTCCTAAGGTTGGTGGTTTTGGTCTACATGACTTCCTGGTGTGGTACAGGGAGTGAGGGCTCTCCTGCTCCTATTTTTTGGTGTTTTGGTTTTAAGGTTACTGTTACATTGGTTTTATGGCTCAGGAATTGCCTATTGCTGATCATTCCCTGGTGGGTAAAAGTTCATATGCTGAGGTTACTGTTAAAAATGAAGGAGGGTCACTTTGGGAGACAAACTGGTGTTCCCACAGATCTACCATGATGCTATTGAAGGAAAAGTGGAATGTGAATTCATTAGAAGGTGCACGAAGAAGGCAGGTGAACTGGATTTAATCATTACTAAGGAAGAAATTAACAAGCTATCTGAACCGTATAAATTTACTCTGGTGGGTAAGTTCCAGTTTGGTCTTCCCAAACTAAACATTTTGCGTAAGGCGATTGATGACCTTAAGCTACTGGGGCAACAGAAGATTGGGGTGTTTGACAGTAGACACATCATGCTTCAACTTACCAAGGAGGATGATTATGCTCAGGTATTCTCTAAGAAGTTCATTATGGTGGAAGGAAAGACCAAGAAGTTGTTGAAATGGGCTTTGGATTTTGATCCTTTTCAAGAACCCCCAATTGTTCCAGTTTGGTTTAACCTCCTGAATCTGAAACTACCTTATATTCATCATCAAATCTTATATGACATTGCTGACTCCATGGGAAGACCTCTCAAGTTAGACATGCCTTCAGTAAATATTTCTGGAATATCTAAAGCTAGATTTCTTGTAGAAAGGGACATAACTTAGCCATATATTGATGGTGTATGGTTGGGGACTGCAAACAATGGTTATTGGCAGCCAATTGTTCTTGAATATTAGCTAATGTATTGCAAACATTGCGATATATTTGGACATACTGTGGATCAGTGTTATAGAGTCCTCCCTGAACTTAGACCTTCTAAGGTTGCTCAAAAAGAACCCTTGGTTGAAAACCAAAATCATCGCTAGTGATCAATAACTGAAATTTCTCGACCTCCCCTCTCGATGTCCTTACAAATTGATACTGCAGATAGAGAAAATCTTGTTCATACTAGGATCTGGCGGTTTAGAGGATGGTAATGTGGGCGAGAGGTATTCAACAAATTCATTCTCCAATAATAGTGGAAAATCCAACAAATCCTGAGAAGAACCTACATTCAAAGAATATGTTAGATGAAAATAATGACGGGGGAGTATCGATACTCGAAAGTAGAGAGGATTTCAGTCCCAGAAATTGGCCTAGTACCCAGAGGATTAGCCCACCAAACAATGTGCTCCAACAATCTCCCAAAATCCCCCCAGATATAACAGGTGATAAAGTTGATGAGGTTAGAGAGCTTGCTGAGACACATGCAACTGAACAGGCTGTATTTGATCACTTGTATGCAGAAATGGAAGAAATTTGGACAGTTCAAAAAAGTAGAAAAAAAGAAAAGATGCTATGGAACTTAAATATCTCTCACAAAATAATATTATTGAAGCTTTGGATCTAAATACTTCTAAGGCCCCTCCCCCTAGGTTGACTAGGGCAGGTAAGGCTACCCATCATGATTAACTTGCTGTGTTGGAATGTTAGGGGTGTGGCAAGTCCTGGTACCCTTAGCAGAATTAAAAATCTTAACAAGACTTATAGGCTTTGGATCATTGTCTTGTTGGAGCCAATAGTCCATAGCAACATTCATAAGTATATCAACAAGTTCTAGGGCTTCAATTTCTATGCTAATAGAAATAATAAAATTTCGTTGCATAGCAGAAAAGAGTTAACTTGCTAGGTTCTTACTGATGATCATCAATTTGTTCATGTGCATTTCAAAATTGCCCAGTTTTCTGGGCTGGCCACTTTTATCTATGTTGGGTGCTCTTCTCAAGATAGAACATTACTTTGGGATAACCTCATCAATATCAGTGGTGCTATTCAGGACAATTGGATTGTTGGAGGTGATTTTAATAGCATTGTTGATTCCAGTGAAAAGTTGGGTGGGAGAACTCCTAATCTACAGAACATGATGCAATTCTCTTCCAGAGTTAATAGTGTTGAATTGTTTAACCTGGGCTTCAATGGAACACCATTCACTTGGCAAAGAGGAAGAATTTTAGAAAGATTAGACAGATTCCTTGTTAAAAGCAGCTGGATGAATACCTTCCCTATCACTAATGTACATCATTTACATAGAACAACTTACGATCATTCTCCCCTCCTCATTAAGATTTCTTTTGTTCAACAAGATGGCTATCTAACTTTCAGATTCCAAAATGTTTGGGCTAAACATCCGAACTTCTTAGATGAAGTGAAGATGGGGTAGAAAATCTATAATGGCACTGCTGATAATCCTTTGATTAAGCTTTGGAGGTTACAAAAACAGCTGCCTAGACATTTAAAGATATGGAACAAAGTTGCATTTGGTAATGTATTTGAGAAGGTAAAGCTAATTGAAAAAAAAGGATAACTCAATTGGAGGCTGAACAGGTATTGGGGATGGATAATCATATTATTATTATGGAAGCTCAGGAACAGTATTCCCAAGCTTTGACTCTTGAAAAAGAGTTCCTTAAACAAAAAGCTGTTATTAATAAAAAGCTTTTTGGTGACAGAAATATTAAATATTTCCATGTTGTGATTAAATACAGAAGACAACTAAATGCTATAACTAAAATCAAAGCTCAGGAAGGTCAATGACTTTCTGATCCTATTCAGATTAAGGAAAATGTTGTTCAATTCTTTAAAAATCACCTTGCTGCTAACCCAATTAATTCTGTTGTGTTTAGGGGGATCTGTTTAGTGATCAACTAAATACTGTTCACAATTTGCAATTGCTTAACTTACCTGATGAAGCTGAAATACTACAGGCTCTTAAATCCTTAGATGGGAACAAGGCTGCAGGACCTAATGGGTTCACTCCTATTTTGTATTTAACTGCTTGGGATATTGTTGGGAAAGATGTTGTTGAAGCTGTTCAGGCCTTTTCACTGGGACTGATCTGCCAAACTATTTTGCTGCTACAAGTTTAGCTTTAATTGCCAAAGATAATAAGAAAACTTCATGTAATGATTTCAGGCCCATAAGTATTATAAACACCTTGAATAAGATAATTAGCAAGATCATTGTGTGCAGACTAGTGCCTGTCCTACATCTGCTAGTAAGTGCCAACCAATATGCTTTTTATTCAAAGTAGAAGTATCATTGATAATGTACTGCTTACTCAAGATTTTTTGTTGGAGATTGAAAAACCTTGTAGAGGACAGAATTTAATTTTTAAACTGGATCTAAAAAAAGCTTATGACTCTCTTAGCTGGAATTTTATCAATCTTATGCTTAAGGCAAGAGGTTTCTGCCCAGCTTTCTGTCAGCTTATTCAAAGATGGCTATCAAATACATCATATAGTATTCTTATTAATGGTATAAGTCATGAGTTCTCCCAGCTGGGAGGTGATTAAATCAAGGTGATCCATTATCTCCCACAATCTTTATACTTGCTTTTGATTTTTTATCAAGAATGCTAAACTAAGCACACAACATGTTTCCATATCTTTGTTATCATCATAGTTCTAAACCCATTATAAGCCACCTAGCGTATGCCGATGATGTGATCATCTTTACTAATTGGAATAAACAGGCAATCAAAAAAACTTTAGAGATCTTCAATCATCTTCAACAGGCGTCTGGCTTTGAACTCAACAATCAGAAATGCCAGTTTTTGGCAGGTAAACATTTTAAAGATCAGATTTGGCTTAAAGATACAACTGGTTTCTCTCTTACTGACTTACCTCTGAAGTATTTGGGAGTTCAATTGATAAAAGGCAGGAAAAAACAAACACACTATGATGAAGTGGTTAATAAAGTTTCTTCTCAAATTAACTGTTGGACCAATAGTTTTCTTTCCAATGGGGGAAGGGTTACTCTACTTAAAAGTATCCTAACTACTTTTCCTTTGTTTACTATGCAAATGATTAAAATGAAGAAAAGCATACAAAGAATGTTGGAAACTACTTTTAATAAATTTTTGTGGGAAGGTCAACACAAACAAATGCATTGGGCTACATGGAACAAATTATGTAAACCCATTCAATCTGGGGGTCTGGGTTTTAAGAGCTTTCAACACATAAGTCAGATTTTCCAAAGCAAGCAATGGATGAAATTCAGAAAGAAGGATACATTTTAGGCTCAATTCCTTACTGAAAAATACTGTAGAAACCTTCACCCAGATTTAGTTATGGTTAAACCTGGGGATTCTCAACAATGGAAAGGTTTACTCAAAGTTAGGAATCTGGCCAATCAATTCTTTTGTTGGGAAGTTGGAGATGGATCTGTTAATTTCTGGTTGAATAATTGGTTACTAGATGAATATTTAATTCCCCTTCCTAATACTGCAGTTAATTATAATAAAAAAGTAGCAGATTTCTGGACTAATCACCAATGGGATGAGGATAAACTGAAAGAGGTTGTGGACATATCAACTATTCAGACTATCAAATCTGTTCAAATTGATCAGATGATACCTGATAAGCTCATTGTTAAGAAACCTTCCTCTCAATCACTCAACTCCTTTATCTATCATTCTCAGCACAATTGCAACCAAAATAACTGGGGAAATAAAATCTGGAACACTTACCTGACACCATCAATGTCATTCTTCAGCTGGAGATTGTTTCACAAATTCTTGCCAACAGATGATATACTTAAATTGAAGGGCCTTAGAATAGCTTCCAGATGCTGGTTATGTTGTACACAGGAGGAATCTACTGCACACCTATTTTTTAACTGTCCTGTGACTAGGGAGATCTGGATTAGAGTGCTGAACTACTTTCAAATTATAAACCATTTTAAAGAATGGAATGTTGTACAAGATTGTTGGGAGGATTGACATACTCATAAACTATCTTTATGTTCACTAATCATTTGCTGGTTTTTTTGGATGGCTAGGAACAATAAGAAATATGGAGATCTTTTATGTTCTCCTAATAAGATTTTTGTTAATTGTTGTACTAATTTGTAGAAGTATAGTCTTACTCAACTGCAGAAGAACAGAACCAAGATCAAAGTTAAGACTTTTCATTGGCTTCTTCCTCCCCCATCTTGGGTTAAAATTAATTTTGATGGAAGCTATACTTCTCAGTCTTCTGGAATCGGGGGGGGGGGGGGGTGTGCAGGAACCATAAAGGAAGGCTACCAAAACCAACATTCCCCTAGCAAAAGCTTCCATCAGTATTTAATTTCAGCCAAGATGAAGGTTGAGGTGTCCACCAAATCTGTGTGAAGGCCCTTCCATGAAGAGGGGCTGACACTAACCTCCACCCTTCGCAAAAATTAGTGGCCCTTTGGTGTTGGACAAGCTTATGGAAGTATGAAATGTAATTGGTGGTCATAGTCTGTACCAAAGGGGGTTATCCATCATACTTTGCTTGATTCCTGCACATCTAGATAAACCATGCAACAGTACATGGCACAAATAAGAGTTTCATTGCATGACAATCTTTACAACAATTAAAGAAAGAGTGCCAGCTCAAAGTAATAGTATCTAAGGTCAACTTGGCCAGGATATTGACCCAAATCTTCTGAGAAGTAGAGCAGCTGAAAAATAGGTGCTCCAAAGATTCCTCAGCATTGTGACATAAAGGACAGCATGAAGGACCTTTCAAGCATTTTAATTATCATTAGTATGGAAAAGCCTACGCCAAAGTCTCCAACAGAAAAATTCCATAGATGGGGTCAGCAGTCTGCCCTAAATTGCCTTACCCCACTCAACCTGCTGCCAATGGTAAAATTGAGTATAAGAGAAAGTTGACAGTTTCAGAGAGGAACCATGTTTTGTGATAATTTATCCCTTTACCCAGGAGAGAAAATTGTGTGCTTGACAGACTGGACCTGCCCACTGGATAAAATGGTATCAAGTAGTCTGCAGTTCTACTAAGTATCTACCCAAAAATCTTTGACTAGACTATGATAAATGGGACTTTGCTGAGAACAGGTCAATTTCTCCCTAGTCCACACCCACTTATCCAACCAGAAATTAATGTGTCCATCCCCCAGCTCCCAAATGAATAATTTTTCAGCTTGATTTCTAATCTGCACCAAACTGTGCCACATCTTGGAATCCCCCAACTTGGAAGAGATAAGTGATGGATGTATGTTTATGCAATATTTCTCCTTCTTAAAGATGGCCGATAAACTGTCTTAAGATCTGAATCTCAACCATAGTTTTTAATGGTTAATAAAACTGAGGTATTAAAACTCCTGAAACCTAAACCCCTAGGATGTATGGGCTTACAAACCTTGTGCCAAGGTAGCCAGTGATATTATTTCTGTTGCCCAGCCCACTTGTTAAAAAGCCTCCCAAGAGTGACCTGAGTACTCTTCTTCATTGTGAACATCTAAAGGGCATAAGAGGGGAGGGCAGTCAATATGCTTCTCAACAATGTTACTCTTCCCCCATTGGACAAGAAGGAATTATTACAACAATTGAGTTGGCTCCTGATCTTTTCTATGAACTCATTGAATTGGGTTTGGTTAACTCTGCCCTTGCTCAGTTGCACCCCAAGGTAGTTTATAGGGAGAGAAGATGGAGTACAACCAGTGTACTCAGAAATCCAGTGTTTAATGTGAGGTTGAACATGGTCACTAACAAAGTGATGCGGACTTTTTATATTGTAAGAACTTATGAACCCAAATTTATATATTTATAATAATTTGGTAAAGTCTAAATTCAATGCAAGTATACGTATTGTATCAAGTAATACAGGGAGTCCTGGTTATCGATCCCACAGGGAAGGCACGTTCCTTACAACATATAATGTAATACTGAAATCTAATACTCAAATCGCAATTAAAGTTTAAGTTTACTTATACTAACAAGATGCAAAAAACATTAACAGTTAAGCAAACCACATTTACTTCTAATATCTTTAAAACAGAATTAACTAACACACACACTAAGCTTTGTATTTGAATGGTTTTTATATATATGAAAAGTGTCTTTCCTCTTGCAATGAGTATATGATGTGTGAATGATATAGAATGATTATTTATTTTATTGTGTCAAATAGGAGCATAAATGTTTCTTTACACTCAAAAGAGTACCCCCTCTTCCAAGCATGTAAAGAACATCGACATATCCTAAGTTCAGTCACTAAATCTAAGGCTAGGCTGGGAGGATACCGGCTGTCACTACGAAGCTCCCACTCACCCTTGACCTGAAGGCTAACCTTCGACTTTAGTTACTAATATTAGGACCAAATTGAGGATCTCAGCCTATCACCCTGAAACCTCTAATTTGAAGCCCATCAAAACACATTTCCCTATTTATTTGCACTCAATTCCCATGAACTACACAATTCATTCATGAACATTGAATGGATTCTTCATTATTGTTGTAGGACACTAGATTCTTTTGGAGTTAATGTACAACAACAGATTTTTACAATTCAATTGGCCAGATCAAAAAGTAAATTAAGTTTGAAATGAAAAATCATCACAATTTCTTCAATACTTTAAAAGCACATCAAATCCACATCATCACTTAATCACATCTCTATGCAAGAAGAAAGATAAAGGAGACTACTCAGAATTAATAGAGAAGACACAATAAAACATGGATTTTATATATAAAGTAAAATACATACAAACTACAATAGAAAATGCAACTTATCTCTTTCTCTATCGTCCAATTAATTACTGGAGTCTCGGGAAAGTAGAGCCGGCAGCACCAGAAGCTGCTTTCTCCCATTTTGCTCCTTTTCGCTCTGAATTCATTCCTTTTTTACTTCTTTTTTCTCCAATCACCTAAAATTATTATACTTGCAACAAATCATGAAAAATACCTTTCTTTAAAGTGCAATATCACCAAAAATGGGTAAATTTATATAGCAAAAATAATATATATTTTTGGTGCATCAAAATCCCCCAAACTTAACTATTACTAGTCCCCAAGTAATCCTTTTACTACATAAATATATAACTCAAGGCAATGTACTTTTCACCTGTAGGACACTAAAACTTTTCATTCAAAGGAATTATTGGTAAGTCTTTTAGAAAGAAATTCAGTAACTCAGGTCAACACTACTGGAATAAGAATATTCAACAATCAAGTCTAAGGGTTCTAGTCTTCTATTTATTTCAAGATAAACCATAATTTGTCACATTAAGAGTGCCTTGAAAGACTATATGAAAAAGGAGTTCATGCAAAATTCATCAAAATGTAGGTCAGTACGTTAAATATAAATTCAAAAATGATATCAAGTTCTCCCTTTAGGGTGGCTCAAGTGAAGCCAATTTTTTATTAGGCGTCTCCTCAAGCTTCTCCTCATAAATATTTTTCTTTCTTTTTCTTTTCTTTTTCTTCTTTCTTATTTTTTTTGGATTGTTTTTCAATCCTTCTTTTCTTTTCTTTCTTTTTTCTCTTTCCGTTTTTCATGAGGATTACTATATCTGGATCGCCTTTAATGATTTTGAACTTCACTCTCCTCTTTCTAAATTTCAAACTTGAAACACCTCCATAATTTCTAATTAGGTATGAGCTTTATTATTCATCATAAAGTTACAATATCTTCTTAACTCATAATGCTTTAAGTCTCTTAACATTTCAAAAATACAGTTTTCTCTACTTTAAATAATTAACTATAATCAAATCATTTCATACCAAATATCTTATCCCTATAAAATTAGCCTTTATAACTAAAAAATTTAATAATTGAGGTTCAACTGCCAGAAGTTATGCTAATAATTTTTGAAAATATAATAATTGAGAACAAATAAGAGTTAATATTTTTCTACCCTCCCCCAAACTTTAATTTTTCAATAAATTTGAAACAATAAAGAGTAAAAGACACTAACCTTTTTGTGTCGGGATCTTGAAATCTTCATAAGCTATCTGGTATTAGTCAAAATTTACAGCTAGGAGGTATGAAACAGTTAGTCACAGTGATATATAATTTTTTAAACATTTGCGGGATAAAGAGATATCAACTTTTAAAAATTTAAACATCCAACAAAACACCACAACTACTAAACAAACTATCACAGCACTACACATTTCATCTAACAATTTTAACTTTTCGTTACAATACTACAGTACATCAACAGGCTTGCACATCACATAGAAAGTAAATAACTACTACATCACAAAAAGACAACACATAAAAAGAAAAATAGAAACAAAAATAGACAAACTACCACTCTTCATCACCAGCTTCATCAGTAGAGGTCGACGGGACTGTGTCTATACGATGTATAGCTTGAGGCAAGTAGAGAATATCACATCGGTGTCCCCCTCATGAATGCTGACACAGGCATCATGATAAGAAATATCATACTCAACTCTTCTTCTCATATAATCCTCATTCACATCACTTCTAGCCTCAAACAAATTCATCCTACCATGGAGTCTGTCCATACTATCACTCTGTAATATCAATTGCTCCATAATATCAGACAATGTGGGGGGCTCAGACGTAGATGGAATGTCGTAGCTCTTAGTAGGAATATCAGTACTCCTACTCTCATCTTGTGCTCCCACATAAGACTCATAAGTACGAATTATAGTTTTGGTAATTGATCTCAGTGGTATAGCTACCTCTTCAGAACTGTTGAATTCTACTCCAGACTGTACACATAGGGCATGAATCAGGGTAGGATGTCCTAATCCTCCAGTGGTCTCTCCTTTAGCAATAGACTGAATGTTCTTGAAGATAATAACTTCAATATCAATCTTCTTCATATTCTAAATACAATAATTCAAAATTTCTTTATCCCTTGTAACTTCTCTATTGTGATAAGAAGGTAACAGTCTTGCTGATCCGATTTTTGTATTTCCAAATACAAGAATTTGTTACCACTGCTAGAAAATTTAATTTATGGCAAAGGCACGAAACACTTTACCCGGAATAACATGCTATATAGATGTGTACCAAATTTAAATCTACGACAATAGCATTAAATAAAACTTGATTGCTACTGAATGTTAGGCCGTTAGTGATTAATACTTTTTAAATATATGTTTATATAGCAAAATATAATTTTAATGGAAAATATTTTATATACTTTTTGGGTAATACGCAAGTATACATATCGTTTCAAGTAATAAAGGGCTTTGAAACAAAGACCCCAGTATCGATCCCACGGGGAAAAATGGTAATAAATTTTTAAATATTGTATTTCAAAATCTTTTTTGTATTTTAATCTAACTATAAATTACTTTTAATTTACTAGATGCAGATAAAGAAAACAATAATAAGAAAATGATTTTGTGAAAACAATATAAAATAAACAGCTTTCTTCCTTTCAATTAATCCAAGATTTTTAAGATAATTTAATATTCATTGGAGAATCTTTATTATGGTATTGTGCCAAATAGAAGCATTCCTATTCTTTACCCTTTGATCCAGGCGCAAGGAACATTGGCTAATCTACAGATCAGGTCCAGATGTATTGTTAGTTGAATGGGTTAAATTAGGCTTACACTACTAGATGTCCAAGGGTGGCTATGATCGGCCCTACTGGTGACCCTTTCCTTATCTATAAATCAAATTATAAGAATTTAGTCTGTCACTCTAAAAACTTATCAATTCTACACCCTTTAAATCTTATCTTCCTATTTATTTGCACTTCACCTTGAATAGCCCGCTCATGGCCTTTAACTACCCAACGATTCATGTGACATCTACAAGTTAAGAGTTCTTCTCCTTCTAGGTTTCAAAACTCTTCAACAGGTTTTAACAATTTAAATGGCCAATTTAAAAAATAAAGTAAGATCAGGTATTAATATCTTCACAATGTTTTGAAAATATTTTGATTTTCAATTCTTCATCGAATTTTATATTATCTTATTTATCTTTTCATAATTGAAGGGAGAAAGTAACTAACTACTCAGAACACATTGAATATAAACAACAAAACATAATAAATAAATTTTGAATCAAAAATAAAATACTTATCTCAAATATTCCTTCTACAGATCTTCTGATTCCTACTGACTCCACAATGTAATGAACTCCAGATGCAACAACTTGAAAATAAACTCACTAAACTAAATAAAAGTGGCCCTAAATTTCTCTCTCTATTTCTCTCTAAGGATGAGAGATCCTAAAGTGGCTAAGAGATAGTTGTTACAATGGAGGCGCCATTTTTTGAAGGAGTGGACTCCTATTTATAGGCTTCAAGGTTTGCCTTGAGGCACCTCTTCAAAACATGTCCAAATTCAATGAATCTTCTAGAAGGTCTGTCTGGCGCCTAGGTGCCGGAATCTGGAGCCTAGGCGCTGGACACCGCGTCCAGTTCTTCGCACCTCTTCACTTTGGCTCGCACCTCTTCGCAATTAAAACTGTTTTGGAGCGTCCAAATGCAATGTATCACATGTCTTATTATCAAGGAACAACTGCAGTCTTCTAGAATGTCTAATAACCGCTCACTCTATCAAAATAACTGTTCAAAAGTTGTCAAAAACTTGACAGTTTCTGTATCGAGTCTGGCGCGTAGGCGCCAACTTCTGGCGCCTAGGCGCCAGGCCATAATTTTTTATAATTCTTGTATTTTGCTCCATTTTTGCTCCTTTTTCACCCTTTTTCTTTTTTTGGACCTTTTTACATCACCTACATCCAAAAACACAAAAATACCTTTCATTAAAGCATAATATCCTTAGAAATTGATAAAAATCAAGGCATAAATATAGGTATTTTTTTCATGGATCAAAATCCCCCAAACTTAAATGTTTTACTATATAAAATGTATAACCTTTTGAATAAAAGATAAATATTTCAGATTCCTTATAATTTTTGATTTTATAAAGTCTTTAGTAAATTATTAACCCAATTTTATTAACTAGGTTTAATTTTAATAATTTAAAGAATATTCAACTACCAAATCATAAGATTTCAAAATTTTCATCCATTTTGAAAATAATAGAAGTTTATTATACTAAGATCTCATAGATTATTTACAAGAAAAAAAAATCTTCTTGAAAAACCTTTTCTAAATAAATATTCATGCATAAAAATTAAGTAAAATATGTAACTAGTTTTCCTTCTATAAGATAATTCAAGTGAAGTCAATTTTTGATTAGGCATTTCCTCAAGCTTCTCCTCTCTTCTCTTTTTTTTTTTTTAATATAGAAGATTACTATATCTGGATAGCCTGTTAATGATTTTAAAGTTCACTATCCTTAACTTATATTTTCAAAACTTATACATTTCCACTTAATTATTATAACATGAATAAAAATTCAAAAAGATTTTCAATCTTTTCTTTTTTCAAGTGATAATTTTTTATTACTTAATACTTCTAAAATTCCATTATTTCTACCATGAATAGAAAAATTCTTTAATCTTATTCTTCTTTAAGTTAAATAATTATATTCTTAAAATCAATCAAAGTTATTAAAATTTTGGTTAAGTTCAATAAATTCTTTATAATTTCAAAAATAAAAGTGATCTTAAATAGATTCTTCATACCTTAAGTTATGTTAAAAAGTTTTTTTTTAAGAAAATATTAGTTCTTTAAGGACAAATAAAATTTAAATTTGAATGTATTTTCCCTTCCCCCAAACTTAAGTTTTGGTATACTATGAACATTTGAAAGTATGAGAGAAAGAAAATCATAATTTTAAAAAAGAATTTTTATAAGTATGTAAAAATGATCTTAAAAAGAAAAATTTACTTCTACTCATGGTTTTATGAATAATAAAGATAAAATTGAAGCAGGTATAAAAAGTAAGCAGGCTAATTTTTATGATTATACTAAATTTAAAACAAAATAAAAGTAGAGCAAAATTACTAATTACTCAACAGTAGATTGAAATAAACATATCATAAATTAACTCTAATCTCAGTCTCAAACACAATATACTACAAATTTTCTAACAACAGAATCTTAACACTAATCAATCCAAACAGGTACATAAACAAATTAACATACATCAAACATCAAACTAAATAAACAAACCAAACAAAACAAACTAACAACAAAGTAGCACAACGTAGAGATCTATCAACTACTAGTCACTGGTTGTAGCCTCATCATCATCATCGTCACCAAAGGAAAACTAAACATCCTTAGGATCAACAAATGGTGTGAAACTAGGAAAAGTAGGGAAACTAACATCATGCTCACCCTTCAAAAATCTGATGAGGGCTTCATCATACTCAGCATCATAGCTACTCTTCCTCTGGGTAAAATCAGATAAATGATCAAGTTTCCTATCAATAGTATCAACTCTACAGTGAGTTTGAAATAACTCCTGCTGCTGCTCTATAAATTGATCATGCAATGACTCCCAGAAACTTGATGGTGGCTCAGCAGAAGTAGAAGGTCGGGAAGTAGAAGTTCTACCTGGAGTAGGTGCAGAAGGAGGAGCAGTCGATTTCTTCCCTCGAAGACGATCATATATGCTAATGCTCTCCTGACCAGTCGGCTTAGTAGTCTTCAACCTTTCCTCTGAAATATCTACAGTGACTCCATTGCTAATACATAATGAATAAATCAGAGATGGGAATCCCAGTCCAACAGAAGTGCTGGATCTCGCAGTAGAATCCACAGAATCATAAATAATATTGCCGACATCAATAGGCTTCCTTTCCTGAATGCAGTAGTTTAAGATCACTCGATCTCTAGTCACTTCACTCAGGTGGTTGAAAGGTAACAATCTTGTAGAAATAAAATAGTGCCACACTTTAGAAATACCATTTAACTTGGAGGATTTGAAGTTTACCCTTTTTCCATTCCTGATCTTCCAAGATCCAGTACCGTCAGTCAAATAAGCAATGATCATATCCAAATCTCCCTCAAATGGAAATAATCCAGAATAGTGGCACTCTATAGTCGGTGGCAGGCCATAAAATACATTGATTCTTTCAGGAGTAAATCCTACTCCGACACATCTGACAAAAACTTCATAATCTTCGGCATCCAGAAAATTTGCATAAAACTCTCGAACTATAGGGATAACAGCAACAACAGTGAAATAACAAAATCGTTGCTAGTTATGCGCAACAATAGTGTTTTCAATCATCTCCCCCGGATGATAGAAACTTCGTTCTGAAATGAACTTCCTCGACATCGCAAATTCATGGAATCAAAAATGCGCAGCCGCAGTAGAAAATTTGTTTCTATCGAAGTTGTCTCGTGCCTTCCCGCGTTAAGATTTTGGAGCCATCTAAGCGTGAAAGAAAACAAGAAAAAATTTAGGAATAAAAAATTTAAACTCTTTTTAAGTTTAGAAAACTTAAAATAAGTTTAAACATCCAAAGAAATCACTAAAAATCAAAAAAAAATTTCAAAATTTTGGTTCTTAGCAAAACCTAGGGAAATCTATGGTGAAAATAAAAAATAAATGGTTTAAAGTGTAGATCTGACCTTGAGACGAAGAAATCGAGTGGTTTCGCGCTTAAATCCTTAATGTTTTGACCTCAAAATGGATTCTAAAGGCTGATTTTCGCGAAAAAATGAAGGAAGAAGAAGGCTTAGGCATCGATAATGGCTTTTGGGGGTATTTAAGAAATTTTTCGGGTACAGGCCTAACCGGCGCTTAGGAGCCGAATTTTGGCGCCTAGGCGCCAGACTCGGCTTTCACAAAAAATTATTTTTAAATTTAATTTTCCACCAAAATTCATAAATTCAACTTCCAATTACTTACATTAGAGTAGGGCTTCAGTTTCTAACTTCCAAAACATTTTCCAAAAATTTTAAAAATTAAATATTAAATCCACCAATCAAACATAAAGTTTAAATCAAACTTCACTAAATTCAATTTATAATCTTCAATATTGGCTCAATATATTCCATATAAGTAGCATACTTGATTCAAGTTCCTAACACACAATCAAACACGACAATTTATAAGCAAAAACAACACACATTGAACATGAAAGCAAATACACAAATACAATCGATCCACTACATTGATACAACGACTCAACAAACTAGATAATAACGATCTCATTACCAGAATACTCTAATCTTCACAAGGGAAATTGTGTATTCCGCTTGGAAAGAACACTAACACTCTCGGGAAATCAGTAGTCGTCTTTTCGTCAATCCACTTGTTCTTCGCATACATTTCAACTTGAGCATCTTGATAAGCCACAAAATGATCATCATCTGCCATTCTAGATGTTCAATCTGATGAAACATCTCATGAAGGTTATCTCCAATCCTTTTAAACTCTGCTTCAAACTTATCCAAGCGACTAGAAATTTTCTCTAAACTTACCGCGATGAAAAAATTGAAGTAGGGTTGAGGATCCTTTGAGACCTTGTCCCTAGCCTCTTCTCCAAGATTTCTTCCTTCCATTTCTTCAAAAATTTCTCAAATCTCTCAAGAATGAAGTGTAATGGACGTAACTTTGATTGCTTGATGGTTAGGGATGAAGATGGGTTGATTTAAAGGTGAAAATCGTGTGAAAAACTGAAAACTTTCGGTTTTTGCCCGACCCAGTAACCGTGGTGCTTAGGCACCAAATCTGGTGCCTAGGCGTCGGACCTATTGATACATAGTTTAACTCGGGCGCTTAGGCGCCGAATCTTGGCGCCTAGGCGTCAGAACTATGTTCAACTCCGTTTCACCTAATCATCAAATTTCAATGTTTCGTTCTCCAAGATAGGTAAATTATACTGGTAAGAGTAATCTAGACTCAATAACACAAATTGTAAGTAATCATAATGAAGGTTAACTTGATCTCCTTTTTACTAATAATTAGAATAGAGTGATCCAATTTCTAAATCCTACATACTTCAAAATAATCTTCAGCTTAAGTCAACAAAGTCTTATAAGCATCAAATTTTTCTAAAGTAATATAAAATTAGTCAAGATCGAGGCATAACCTTACATTAAAAACATAAAAATACTCAAAATAAAAGATAATTATGGGTTGCCTCCCACAAAGCGCTTGGTTTAACGTCGTCAGCCCGACTTAAATAAATCTTTAATTAGGTTGACTCAATTCATAAGCCTCTTTATAAATCATTTTAGTATCTCCAAAATAAGGCTTCAATCTTAATCCATTTACTTTAACAATTTTTTCTTGTTTTGGGGTCTTTAATATCCACAGCTCCATAATGGTATACTTTCTCAATTATATAGGGTCCTATCCATTTAGATCTTAATTTTCCAGGAAAAAGTTTTAAACGAGAATTAAACAATAAAACTTCTTGTCCAGGCTCAAAAATTTTTCCTGAAATTTTCTTGTCATGTAACATCTTCATTTTCTCTTTATAAATCCTTGCATTTTCATATGATTCATTTCTTATTTCTTCCATCTCATTCAAATACAATAATCGCTTTTCTCCTGCTTCATTCAAATTAAAATTAAACTCCTTTATTGCCCAATAAGCTTTATGTTCAAGTTCAACAAGTAAATGACAATGTTTACCATAAATTAACCGGTAAGGTGGCATTCCGATTAGTGTCTTATAAGCTGTTCTATAAGCCCATAATACAGAATCAAGTCTATCAACCCAATCAGTTCTTTTAGGATTAACAGTCTTTTCTAAAATTCTTTTAATTTCTTTGTTTGATACTTCAGCCATTCCACTTGTTTGTGGATGATAAGCAGTTGCAATTCTATGTTTGATTCCAAATTTTTGTAGTAATGATTGAATTCTTACATTCCTGAAATGACTTCCACCATCAGTGATAATTACCTTAGACATTCCAAATCATGAAAATATCATTTTCTTTAAGAATTTAGAAACACTTTTGGAATTACAGTTTGGTAAAGCAACAGCTTCAATCCACTTTGAAACATAATCAACTGCTAATAAAATATAAGTTTTTCCAGATGATGGAACAAATGGTCCCATAAAGTCTAAATCCTATATATCAAAAATTTCAACTTCCAATATATAGTTTAAAGGCATTTCATCCTTTCTAGATATATTTCCCAACCTTTGACATCGATCACATGTTTTCACATAATGTCTCACATCTTTAAATAAGGTAGGCCAATAAAATCCAGAATTTAAAATTTTAAATGCAGTTTTATCTATGCCAAAGTGTCCTCCAAAATCGGAATCATGACATTTTTGAATAATAGCAAAAGTTTCCTCATAAGGTACACATCTTCGAATTATAGAATCTCTTACAATTTTAAATAAATGAGGATCTTCCCAAATATAAGATTTAGCATCATACTTAAATTTCTTAATAAATTTGTTATCCAATTCATAAGATAAAATATTGCTAACTAAATAGTTAACAATATCAGCATACCAAGGTGTTTTGCATCCTTGAATAATATATAAAGATTCATCAGGAAATTTCTCATTTATATTTTCTTCCGAAATAATATCATTTTTAATTCTAGATAAATGATCAGCAATTTGGTTTTCAGTTCCTTTTCTATCTACTATTTGAAAATCAAATTTTTTTAGAAGTAAAACCCATCTTATCAGTCTAGGTTTAGAATCCTTCTTAGATATTAGATATTTAATAGCAGAATGATCAGTATGAACTATGCATTTAGTACCAAGAAGATAAGGTCTAAATTTATGAAATTCATATACTATAGCTAGAAGCTCCTTCTCAGTGGTAGTATAATTTCTTTGTGTTTCAGTGAGAGTTTTACTAGTATAATATACAACTTTGAAAACCTTTCATATTTTTTGTCCTAATACAGCTCCAATTGCAAAATCACTTGCATCACTCATTAATTCAAAAGATTTATTCCAATTAGGTGCAACAATGATAAGTGCAGTTATTAGTTTTTCTTTTAGAATATTAAAAGCATTAATACATTCTTTGTTAAATTCAAATTTTGCATCTTTTTCCAATAAATGACAAAGAGGTTCAGTAATTTTAGAAAAATTATTTATGTATCTTCTATAAAATTCAGCATGACCTAGAAAACTTCTGACATCAGTAACAGTAGTAGGTGGTTGCAATTCAGCAATAATTTTCACTTTCGCTTGATCTACTTCCATCCCTTTTTGTGAAACTTTGTGACCAAGTACAATGCCTTCTGTGACCTTGAATTGACATTTTTCCCAGTTGAGAACTAAGTTTGTTTCTTCACATCTTTTCAGAACTTTGGAAATGTATTACAAACAAGATTCAAAAGAAGTTCCAAAAATTAAAAAATCGTCCATGAATATTTCAATTCTTTTGTCAATCAAATCACAAAATATTGACATCATACATCTTTGAAAAGTTGCAGGTGCATTACATAAAACAAAATGCATTCTTCTAAAAGCAAAGGTTCCATAAGGACTTCTAAATGTTGTTTTCTCTTGGTCCTCAGGAGCAATAAGTAATTGATTATAACCAAAATATCCATCCAGAGAATAGAAATATGGGTGTCCAGCTAGTTTATCGAGCATTTGATCCAAGAAAGGTAAAGGAAAATGATCCTTTCTAGTGGTGTTATTTAATTTCCTATAATCAATACAAATTTGCCATCCAGTAACTTGTCTTGTAGGAATTAGTTCATTTTTATCATTGACCATGACAGTTACACCTCCTTTCTTCGGAACACAATGAATAGGACTTACCCATTGACTATCTGAAATAGGATAAATAATAGCAGCATCTAACCACTTAACAATTTCTTTTTTAGCAACCTCTTTCATGATAGGATTTAATCTTCTTTGCGGTTCAATAGTAGGTTTAAAATTCTATGCATAGAAATGGAAGGGCTTATTCCTCTTATATCAGCAATAGTCCAACAAAAAGCTTTCTTATAACTCTTTAACATACCTAGTAGTTTTTCTTCTTGATTTTTTACTCAGTTCCGAAGAAATAATAACAGGTAAAGTTAACGAATTTCCAAGAAATGCATATTTTAAATGTGAAGGTAACATTTTTAATTCCAGTTCAGGGGCTTTTTTAATTGATGGTAAAAGTATATCATTTTGAGTTATGTCTAAAGTTTCCCAATTATCTTTAATAAAATGAGTCTCTTCTTCTTTTACTTATTCATTTTCATCAGTTAAAAATTCAAATTTTTCTTCAGAAATGAAGTTACATTTTTCTTGATAATGTTTCTCAATTAAATAATCAATTATATCCATTCTATAACATTTCTCTTTATCAGGGTACTTCATTGATTTAAGAACATTGAATTTAATCTCTTGATCATTAATTCTCATGGTTAATTCTCCCTTTTGCACATCAATCATAGCTCGTCTGGTAGCTAAAAAAGGTCTCCCTAAAATTATAGGTATCTCTTTATCTTTTTCCATATCAAGTACGATGAAATCTACAGGGAAGATAAATTTATCCAGTTTAACTAGGACATCCTCTATAACTCCTTTAGGATAAGTGATAGATCTATCAACTAATTGAAGGGTTACAGTGGTGGGAGTAATCTCTCATAAATTCAATCTTCAAAAGATAGAAAATGGCATGAGATTAATACTTGCTCCTAAATCACATAAAGCTTTTCCACAAAATTTTTCTCCATTAGCACAGGGTATAGTGAAACTTCCAGGATCCTTAAGCTTTTCAGGTAATTTCTTTTGAATTATTGAACTGCATTCTTCACTTAATGCAACAGTTTCAAAAGCTTCAAATTTTCGTTTCTTGCTTAAAATATCCTTCATTAATTTTGCAAAAGGTATGTTAATAGTAAGTTTCTTAAAAATTTCAAAGAACTTAGAAAATTGATGATCAAGTTTCAGCTGTTTAAGTCTTTGAGGAAAAGGTGGTGGTGGTTTTTCAACTTCCACATTAATAGGTATAACAGTCTGATCTTGACTAGGAGAGAGAGTTTCTTTAGGTTTTTGAATCTCTTCAACCTCAATCTCTTTTTCAATTTCATTATGCATTCCTTCTTTTAATTCCTTTCCACTTCTAAGTTGCACAGCCTTAACATGTTCATGTTCTTTTCCAGTTTCCTTTGAATTAATTTCAACATTACTAGGAAGTGTTCCTACATGTCTATTATTAATTAAAGTAGCAATTTGCCCCATTTAATTTTCAATATTACGGATAGCAGTATTTTGATTTTGTAATTGATTATTCATTTGTAAAATTAACTCTTCTATTGATAACTTTTTATGTTGATTATTAAATCCCGGAGGTTTATAATTTGGATTAACTTGATTATTCCAATTTCCAGTGGGATGAGATTGATTATTACCCCATTGTTGTTGTGAATTATTCCAGTTAAAATTAGGATGATTTTTCCACCCAGGGTTATAATAATTTGAATAAGAATTATTTTTGCTTGCAATAGCTTGTAAAGTTTCAATAGTTTGACAATCTTCAATATTAGCAGAGTTATTATGTGAAATATTAATTGCAAAATTGTCTAATTTTTTAGACATTGCTGCTACTTGTGAAGCTAGGATAGAAAAGGCTTCATTATCATGAATACATGCCATCTTTTTAGGATTAATCCTTTCAGAAGGCCATTGAAAATTGTTATTAGCCATTTCTTCAATTAAAGTGTAAGCTTCTTCAAATGATTTAGACATTAAAGAACCTCCAAAGAATGAAGCATCAATAATTGATTTTAAAGATCCAATTAATCCATTGAAAAATGTTTGAATAATTAAACAATCAGGTAAAGCATGATGAGGACATTTTCTTAATAGTTCTTTAAATCTTTCCCAAGTTTCATATATTGTCTCCCCGTCAAATTGACTAAACGAAGTATTATCATTTCTTAATTTAGCAGTTTTAGAAGGAGGAAAATATTTAGCAAGGAATTTTTGTGTCATTTCATGCCATGTTTTAATAGAACCAGTTACTAATGATTTTAACCACATCTTTGCTTTATCTCTTAAGGAAAAAGGAAATAGTCTAAGTCTAATAGCATCATCAGAAATATTGCTATATTTAAAGGTAGCACAAAGTTCTAAAAAACTAACAAGGTGTAAATTTGGATCCTCATTTGGTGTTCCACCAAATTGATTGTTTTGCACCATTTGAATAATAGATGGTTTAAGTTCAAAAGAATTAGCATCTACAGTGGGTATTTGAATACTACTATGAAGTTCATCAACTGTAAGGTTAGCATAATCCCTTAATGGTTTATAAATATTTTGATCATTAAGTTCAATTGGATTTTGTAAAGTAGCGATTTCTTGAAATTTTTGAATTTGTTTTCCCTTTTTAATTTTTCTAATTATTCTTTCTAGTTCAGAATCTAAAGGTATTAATCCTTCAGAACCAAAACAACGCATAAAAAAAATAGAGCAAGGAAATTTTTTTTTTTTAATTTTATTTTTTATATATATTTTTAATTTTTATATTATTATATTTTTTTTGTTTTTGGAAATATAATATTTAAAAATCTATAAATTGTACCTTCGATTCCCTGGCAACGGCGCCAAAAACTTGACCTAATTTTTGTATTTCCAAATACAAGAATTTGTTACCACTGCTAGAAAATTTAATTTCTGGCAAAGGCGCGAAACACTTGACCCGGAATAACTTGCTATATAGATGTGTACCAAATTTAAATCTACGGCAATAACATTAAATAAAACTTGATTGCTACTGAATGCTAGGTCGTTAGTGATTAATACTTTTTAAATATATATTTATATAGCAAAATATGATTTTAAAGGAAAATATTTTATATACTTTTTGGGTACTACGCAAGTATATGTATCGTTTCAAGTAATAAAGGGCTTTGAAACAAAGACCCCAGTATCGATCCCACGGGGGAAAAATGGTAATAAATTTTTAAATATTGTATTTCAAAATCTTTTTGTATTTTAGTCTAACTATAAATTACTTTTAATTTACTAGATACAGATAAAGAAAACAATAATAAGAAAATGATTTTGTGAAAACTATATAAAACAAACAACATTCTTCCTTTCAATTAGTCCAAGATTTTTAAGATAATTTAATATTCGTTAGTGAATCTATATTATGGTATTGTGTCAAATAGAAGTATTCCTATTCTTTACCCTTTGATCCAGGTGCGAAGAACATCAGCTACTCTAAGGATCAGGTCCAGATGTATTGTTAGTAGAATGGGTTAATCTAGGCTCACACTACTAGATGTCCAAGGGTGGTTATGATCGGCCCAACTAGTGACCCTTTCCTTATCTATAAATCAAATTATAAGAATTTAGTCTGTCACTCTAAAAACTTATCAATTCTTCGCTCTTTAAATCTTATCTTCCTATTTATTTGCACTTCACCTTGAATAGCCCTCGCATGGCCTTCGACTACCCAAGGATTCATGTGACATCTACAAGTTAAGAGTTCTTCTCCTTCCGAGTCTCAAAACTCTTCAACGAGGTTTTAACAATTTAAATGGCCAATTTAAAAAGTAAAGTAAGATCAGGTATTAATATCCACAATGTTTTGAAAATATTTTGATTTTCAATTCTCCATCGAATTTTATATTATCTTATTTATCTTTTCATAATTGAAGGAAGAAAGTAACTAACTACTCAGAACACATTGAATATAAACAGCAAAACATAATAAATAAATTTTGAATCAAAAATAAAATACTTATCTCAAATATTCCTTCTACAGATCTTCTGATTCCTACTGACTCCACAGTGTAATGAAATCCAGATGCAACAACTTGAAAATAAACTCACTAAACTAAATAAAAGTGGCCCTAAATTTCTCTCTCTATTTCTCTCTCTAAGGATGAGAGATCCTAAAGTGGCTATGAGAGAGGGATTACAATGGGGTGTCGGCACTATTTTTAGGTTGTGTGATATTTTGAAAAGGGGTCGCCTAACAGAAGTTGTCGGCGAATTTAAATTTTAAATTTAATTTAAATATATATATATAATTTAGAAAGTAGTATTTGATTTTGAAAATAATTTTAAATATGAGATTAAACCGATCTCACATCCCAAATAGTTTATATGAACGAGCACCGCACCACAAACCGTGTATCTATCCCTAAGGATAGACACACTGCTTGATGGTGGGGCTCGATCAAATAAACTAGAAGTTTTGTGACATCCGTTTGGTCTGCGAACCAATTTTATAAGCCGACAAATTCCCTCGCTTAATATGAAAGTATCAAACGGGGTTTATATTACACTGGGTTCTTTAAAATTCCCTATAAGGGCAAGCCCCTATAGTTAATTACATCTTAAGTGACGGGAATCACCTAAGAAAACTCTCGATAATAATCAATAATTCTGCTCTCAAGAATTTCAAAGTTTAAGTTTTCAAGGGATTGAATTTTGGAATTTCAATAGGGAATGGATCAAATTTGGAACATTTTGTTTTGTGAATCCAAAGGAAGAAAGGTAGGAGAAATCACTGATTCGAAGTGAACTTCGGTAATTTCCCGACTATCCTATTGTTTGGCTTGAATTTAGGAAAGTCCTAATGTTTATTTAGTATTTCAATCTTGCCAATTTTAATTAATTAGGGCTTATATTTGTATGATAAAATCAAACAAATAGCTCTAGAAGATATGAGGGTTTATTGTCGTATCGGACGACTACCTCGGAATCCTAAGACCGGTTAGGGCTTAATTTGCAATGCAAATGCCTAACGAAGAGTTGAGGATTTATGTTGCACTAGAGCAAGCTACCTCGAAGTCCTATGGCTTTGTTGTTTAATTCTAAGAAGGTTTTGCTGAAGTAGGTTCAAGTTTTGTTGATGACGATGGCCGTGCTGCCCACCATGCTCCAAGCTCCTTGTTGTTGCAGAGGTTTAGTTTTAGAAATCATAAATCAGGGGATGAGAAAAGTGTTTTGGTTTAGAGAAGTCTTAATTTTCCAAGTGTTCTTATATTTTGATTAAAACAAATCTTAAAGTTGATTATAACGACACCGGTTAAGATCCCACGGTTCCATCCTTCCGGCATCATTATTTTTATCGGATTCACTTAGTCCAGATGAATTTGCTAAACTCAACTGAATGAGTTCCACACTTTCATTTAGACCGTGGGAAATCCCGTTAGCAACACGTAGGTTACATCATCCGATGTATTCCCGATCATCCAACAGGACGTTTTAATTTAGTTGCAATTGTAGTTTTGTGTTCTGTTTGTGATTAAATTTTGAGTTGTTTTATATTTTGAAATGTTGTGGCGGTGAATTTTATCTTGCAATGACTTTTAACTTAGTTTTGGTTTCAGTTTTAGGGACTATCCTAAAGGTGTGGGTTTTCATGCAACAGTTGTTTTATCATGCAAGAAAAGTAAAGTGCATCTGCAATAAAGTAAATTGCAGGGAAGTAAATGGCAATAAAGTAAATTGCAATAAAATAAAAGCGTACCTGGAGGGTCTTCCCGTCATTCCAAGCTGCACTTAAAACTCAATTAGAATATTTAAGCAAGTTCCTAGGTAAAGCTAAGGGAAAGGTCATGGTTTTCTACCAAATTCCTAATCCTATAGCTAGTCATCTCCTATGACGTCTAGGTTCTTTGTGTTTTTGTTTGAAGACGATTTTCTTCATCAAAGAACAATTAAATCCGATTGTTCTTATAAATATCCTATCATATTGAGGAAGTGCTTAAGAAGAATCTTAAACATCTTTTCAATATTTCTAGGATTGTTTTAAGTCCAAATGAATTTAATTATATAAATGAATCAATCGTCCGAGGTTTTCAAGTTTTGTTAACTCGCTCAGGTGAATTAAGACATTTGAATGTCCTATGAGTGAAGTAAGCACTTCATTTAATGTTTCATTTAGGAGTTATAATAATCAAAGCTTTCAAGGGTAAATTAATATTCAAATGATTTGATTTAAGTTAAAGAGTTTAAATTTGGAATAGTGTTCAAGTTGCTTTTAATTTCTTTATGTCTTAGGTGACGTTATATTTAATTCAATTTAATTTAATTGAGCTTTAATTTAACTTAATATAGTTTAATTTAATTTGATTTGATATTTAATTAATTTGATTTGATTTAATTTAATTATTTAATTTAATTTAATTATTTAATTTTAATTTAATTTAATTTTATTTTATTTAATTTAATTTGATTTAATTTAATTTGTTTAATTATTTAATTTAATCTAATTTAATTTAATTTTAATTTAATTTAATTATTTAATTTAATTTAATTTAATTTAATTTTAATTTAATTTAATTTTAATTTAATTTTAGTTTAATTTTAATTTAGTTTAATTTAATTTAATTTTAATTTAATTTTAATTTACTTTATTTTTTAATTTTAATTGAAATTTTAAAAGAGTTTAATAATTCAATTAAGTCTTTTAATGTTTTACATTTGAGTTATCATTTTAATTAAGAATTGAGTATTAATGATATAATTAGTTTAGGGATTTTTAAATTAAAGAATAAATCTCCTCCTAATAAATATCCCTTATTTTAATAATTCCAACTTTATTATTCTTCCAAATTTAATCTATTATTTAATTAAAGTTTAATCATTTTAAAATTATTTAATGGGTTTCTACCCTTTAATTATTTAAATTTCAATCATCCAAACCAGATTAAGATCAAATATTTTACTTGTTGATTTTTTTATTAAACCTAAAGTTTTAATTAAGGGTTAAAAGTTTAATTACCATTTTACCCCTTAAGCTTAATAATTTCATAACTCACTAAATTGAACTCAAATGAACTTAAAATTTTTATGTGACTCCACTCATATGTCAATAAAGACATGAGAGGAGAAAATGTGATTTTTCTGTATTTAATTTATTTATATAATTATTTTTGGTGGAAAATAGAGATTTCCAAGGAAAATTTGATAACATGACCAAAGGAAAGTTTCTGTCCTTAAGAAAATTAGGGGACATTCCTAATGACCAGAGAAGCACTTGGACCAATTTTGGTGATTTTTTGAATTATATTATTTTTATTATAATTATTTTAAGTTTTGGAGTGTTAATTAATTTAAAAATAAAATAAATGTTGAAAAATGGATTTTATATTTTTCAAAGATCTCTCTGATATCAAGGAAACCAGAGAAGCAAATTTTGCAATTTTCTGATTTTTCTATGATTTATTATAATTATTTTAGTGAAAATGCTAGAAAATACATTTTTTTAATTTTAAAATTACCTCAAAGCTTTAAAATTCAATATCTCACTAAATAGACCTAAGAAAAATGTGGGATTTGTTCTTAAGTGATTAAAATTCAAAATGTGACATTTTGGTGCATTTTATTATTTTTGTGATTTTTATTATTTTTTAATTATTAAAAATATTAAAATATTATTAAAAATCAACTTTTTTAGAAAATTGAATTTTAATTTTCTTAGATTCCCCTGATATCAGAGAGGCTCCAAAATCAATTTTGTGAATTTTTGAAAAGTATTTTAAAAGTTATGAATTTTTAAAGTTTAAAATGGCTAAGTGACTTAATCAACCCGATTAGTGGGACTAACCGAGTCCGATCGACCTCAAATTTTTATGGTGGGTTCCTCCGATCCTAAAGGTCAGTGGAGAATTGATTTCAAGTCAATTTAATGCCTGGTTAACTCTAATTAATTAAAGACCTATTTTGGGTGTTTAAGCCAATTAGGGTTGTTTTTAATGAACTAAGCCAAAATCTATTTTTCCTAGGGTTCTCTGGTCATAAGGAACATCACCAAATTTTCCTAGAATTTATTTCACAACATGCTATTTACTGGAATTAAAATACTCAAAACAAGTGACCTGAACTTGAAAAATCAAGAACTCTTCATAGGGATGGCCTCTGACTTTGGAAAATTCAGGGAATGTTCCCAAATTCGGAGGCTTCAAAACCCCTATGGTCTCATGCCATGGTGAATTGTATGCAAGCATGGAGAATTAAAACAATGCAGAGAGTAAATAAATTATAAAAAATAAAATATTTGATGAAATAAAGTGATTTCTTTTCCACATTATTCTCCTCTCTTCACCGAGCAAGAGGGTATTTTTATTTTATTTTTCTGATTTTTCTACACAGAGATATGAATTTTTGAAGTTTAGGGAATTAAATAAATCGGAAAATACCCTAATTTTCTATTTATCCACGCGGCGCCGCGTCAACCTCGGCAGCCTCCGAAACGCCGCGTGGCGCGCTCCTATTCGGCGCCGCCATCCGACTCAGCGCTCCGGGGGCCCGCTGTATCGTTCCGTCTTCTGATCCGACGCGATTCTGGCCGTCCGTGCGCGCGTGTATTGAATGGACGGCATCCGTTCATCGTCCCCAAGTGTTCTCACCCGAGAGCCGTCCACACTAAATCCCTAAGATCTCACTCGATTCTCAATGGATTTTTATGTTCTTATACTCTATGGATTCGTCTTGAAGAGACGAACACATCTATACGGTTAACATGCATCGAAACTAAAGCATTTGAAATGGAGAATCTCCGAAGCTCGGGATGAAGAGTTAGCTCATACCTTGGCTCGTAGAAGTGTGGCTTCAATCCGAGAGTTGTTGCACCTTCGATTGGGTCCCGCAAGCTCCGCATGAAGTCTCCCGGTCCGGTGAATTGTCCGGATATGATTTCGACCAAGCCCGATCACAAAGCTTGGAGGTCGGGGCAACCGGGTGGTCCGGAGATGGGGCTTTTGATGGTGGACACCTTCTCTTGGTCCGGTGAAGGTGTAGAGCCAATCAATTTGGGAATTGGCTCACCGTGGAGAAGTGTCCTCGGTTTTGGGTGGAATTTCAACTCTGAAATTGAGCTTTCAGAGGAGAAATGGCAGGGGAATTCCACTGGGGATCAAGTGCTCTAAGGGTGGAAGAGGGTCTGGAACAATTTTGGCAGAGTTTTGGCAAGGTTTATGCTTCTCTCCTCTCATGGCCGAGAGGGGTGGAGTTTAAATAGAGCTGGCTGGGGGGCCTCCCAGGGGAGTTAGGGCTTGGGATCAGCCTGCTCGCGGTGAGGAGAAGAACAGCCATGGTGACCACTAGGCAAGGGGCAGCTCAGCAAGTGAGAATTTCAATGTTGGCTCACATGTGAGCTCTCGGCCATGGTGTTTTCCGGCGGCCTGGTGGCCGGCCGGTCAGGCATGGGTCACCTTCAAGGTCAGGTGGGTCGGGGCCGGAGGTTTGTGCAATCAATTGGCCATGGACATGTGTAAAGGCTTTGATCCAAAGTGGAATGGGGCATGGCTAGATTTGGACCTAAATGGGTCAACTCACCCATTTGGGCTAGGTGCACCACCCAAGGCCTGGTTTATGCTGAGGAGAAAGTGATTTGGATCAGCTTCGATTAGTGGGGTCAAGTCACAATCCAAGTACAATTGAAGCTTAAGCATGGTTTAGTGGAGTCATGGAAGTGGTTAATCACCTTTAGGAATTAAGGAAAGAGCCTCCTCCTTTTGCCCAAAATGGCATGGTGACATGTAAAGAGGCTCTCATGGCTTGCATATGGCTTATGCATGGCTCCATTTGGCTTGGGAAAAGTGAAGTCAATTTCATGGAAATGGATTTAAGGAAAATTTTGGTATTTAGGGGTGATTTGGCATGAGGCTTGATTTGGAATTATTTGATGATGAATTTAGGACTTAGGGATGATTTTAATTGAAAGTATGATGAGGGGAAATGTCATATGGGCTTTGGAAGAATTTTGGGCTTTTTTGAAAGGGTTTTAGATGGGCTTTTAAGATGGATTAGGAAAGTGGGCTTTTGAATTTTAAAATGGATTTTGGGATGAAATTTTGTAAAGAGGTTGGGCCAAATAATTGTTGGGTTTAGCTCATGGATGTGTCATGAGTGACTTGAAGCAAATTTGGGGTAGTTTGGACTTGAATTGGGTTGAATTTGGGTTAGGTTTGGGTTTACGTCAAAAAGGGGCCTTTTAACCTTGGGTTGAGTTTGAGTGGGACTTGGGTCTAAATTTTGGGAAAATCATGCTAGGGTTTTGTTTGTGTGAATGTTAAGGAAGATTTAGAAAAGATTTGAGGTTAATTGGAGTTGAATTGGGTGAGTTTGGGTTTAGGTCAAAAAGGGGCCTTTTAACCTTGGGTTGAGTTTGAGTGGGACTTGGGTTCAAATTTTGGGCAAATCATGCTAGGGTTTGTTTGTGGGAATGTTAAGGAAGATTTAGAAAAGATTTGAGGTTAATTGGAGTTGAATTGGGTGAGTTTGGGTTAAGTTTGGGTCATGGGTCCAAATTGGGCTTTAAGGCCAAAAGTGAGATTGGATCCAAATGTCAATCAAATTGGACTTGGATTTGGTTTAGATTGGTATTGGGAATGTTGAACTAAAGTTTAGAATTGAATTGGACCAGAATTTGGGTCAATTAGATAGGTTTGGTTTAACATTGGGTTCACTTTGGGTTAAAATGGGTCAATTTGGGGGTTTTGACAAAAGTAGGGTAAATTGACAAACTTGGCCCATGGTGTAGTTGGACAAAATGAAATTGGGAATATTTAGGATTTTCTGGAATTTTCTGGGAATTTTCTGAATTTTTGGATTTTTAGGCCAAGAAGGGTATTTTGGGTATTTGGAGGGTATTGGGAGGTATTTTTTGGAATTTTTGGTATTTTTTGGGTATGGATGATCAATTTGAGTGATGTGGAGATGTTTGGGATTGATTTTGGAAAATTTTGGGTAATTTGGAAATTTTGCAAAAATTTGGGTAATTTCAAGGGTTTTGGGTAGGTTTAGTAGGTGTAGGGTCCCGGGGTCAAAATTGAAAATTTGGGAAATTGAAGATTGGGTGAATCTAGGTGGAAGGAAATCATTTTGGTTGAGCCATGAAGCCATTTCAAGCCTATATGAGCCATGAAGCCATTTCAAGCCTATATGAGCCATGAAAGGACTCATTTGAGGCTTTCACCATGTTGTTCCTAACCCTCTTAGCCAAGGGCTTAGGGGTTAAGGACCATCCATGTGAATCACCTACATGAGTCAGGAGGTTAAGTTGGGTATGGGTGTGGTTTTAGGAAGTGTGTGGAAATGTAGTGTGTAAGTGTAGTGTAAGTCGGCCCCTTCACCGGACCGAGGCCACCTGGAGCGGTCCTAAGGCCAAAGAGTCCTATAGGAACTCATCCTTTAAACTTCCACATTTGATTTCAACCCTCTAGGTGATTAGGGGTCTACGGTCGAGTTTGTGGAGTTTGCGGGGAGTTAAGAAGTGGTTTGAATCTCTAAAAGGTGGGTCCCATTTCTAGTCCTCTAAGACAGATCAAAGGAAAAGCCTAAGGCTAGATCCTAAGTACTAAAGAGAAGAAGAGAAGACCTCATCAAAAATGAGGTCGACAAATGGACCCCGATAGGTGTGGTGAGTCGACGGAGCACACCGCGCGTATTGGTGTTGACCGAAGCGATCAACAAAACCAACACAAACATCCAAGTGACAAACTTAGGACGAAATAGAGGAGTTTTCGCTGGGGAGTAGCAAGTATATCTCTGAAAACGGAGATTCCTGAACTCTCGCTGGGGAAAGGAAAAGGAGGTAAACTCCAAATCACATGACTTGGGGGAATTTCGATTTTAGATTTTATTTTGTTTCAATTTAAGTTTTGATGTGTGAGTTTAGATTTTAGTTTGGAGTTTCAATTTAGATTGAAGTTTGTCAAAATTAATTTGAAGACATTTGGATTTGAAATGAGAATTGGAATTTTGAGGTTTTAGATGTAACATCTTTAACCTCGAAAGAAAATTGAATTGATTAGATTGAATCGTTGCAATGAGAAGAGATCTCAGAGCAATGTGGTGTTGGATGTAAAAATCCTTAACCTCAAGAGTTTGATTTTGATGTATTTCGGTGCGATAGGAAAAGAATCCTAAAGCGAGTGCGATCTTGGATGTAAAATCCTCGACCCAAAAATGTTTGAATTTGATGTATTTAAGTGCGATAGGGAAGAATCCTAAAGCGATGCGATCTTGGATGTAAAATCCTCGACCCAAAAGGTTTGAATTTGATGTATTTCAGTGCAATAGGAAAAGGATCCTAAAGCAGTGCAATCTTGGATGTAAAATCCTCGACCCAAAAATTTGAACTTGATGTATTTCAGTGCAATAGGAAAAGGATCCTAAAGCGGTACGGTCTTGGATGTAAAATCCTCGACCCAAAATTTTTGAATTTGATGTATTTCGGTGCAATAGGAAAAGGATCCTAAAGCGGTGCGAGTCTTGGATGTAAAATCCTCGACCCAAAAGTTTGATTTGATGTATTTCGGTGCGATAGGAAAGAATCCTAAAGCGATGCGGTCTTGGATGTAAAATCCTCGACCCAAAAGGTTTGAATTTGATGTATTTCGAGTGCAATAGGAAAAGGATCCTAAAGCGGTGCGGTCTTGGATGTAAAATCCTCGACCCAAAAATTTGAACTTGATGTATTTCGAGTGCGATAGGAAAAGGATCCTAAAGCGGTGCGATCTTGGATGTAAAATCCTCGACCCAAAAGTTTGATTTGATGTATTTCGGTGCGGTAGGGAAAGAATCCTAAAGCGAGTGCGGTCTTGGATGTAAAATCCTCGACCCAAAAGTTTGATTTTGATGTATTTCGGTGCGATAGGGAAGAATCCTAAAGCAGTGCAGTCTTGGATGTAAAATCCTCGATCCAAAAGTTTGAATTGATGTATTTTAGTGCAATAGGAAAAGGATCCTAAAGCAGTGCAGTCTTGGATGTAAAATCCTCGACCCAAAAGTTTGATTTGATGTATTTCAGTGCAATAGGGAAGAATCCTAAGCAAGTGCGAGTCTTGGATGTAAAATCCTCGACCCAAAAGTTTGAATTGATGTATTTCGGTGCAATAGGAAAGGATCCTAAAGCGAGTGCGATCTTGGATGTAAAATCCTCGACCCAAAATGTTTGAATTGATGTATTTCGGTGCTAATAGGGAAGAATCCTAGCAACGGTGCGGTCTTGGATGTAAAATCCTCGACCGAAAAGTTTGAATTGATGTATTTCGGTGCGATAGGAAAAGGATCCTAAAGCGATGCGGTCTTGGATGTAAAATCCTCGACCCAAAAGTTTGATTTGATGTATTTCGGTACGATAGGGAAGAATCTAAAGCGAGTGCGGTCTTGGATGTAAAATCCTCGACCCAAAAGTTTGAATTGATGTATTTCAGTGCAATAGGAAAAGGATCCTAAAGCAGTGCAGTCTTGGATGTAAAATCCTCGACCCAAAATGTTTGAATTGATGTACTTCAGTGCAATAGGGAAGAATCCTAAAGCAGTGTAGTCTTGGATGTAAAATCCTCGACCCAAAAGGTTTGAATTTGATGTATTTCAGTGCAATAGGAAAAGGATCCTAAAGCAGTGCAGTCTTGGATGTAAAATCCTCGACCCAAAAGGTTTGAATTTGATGTATTTCGGTGCGATAGGAAAAGGATCCTAAAGCGATGCGGTCTTGGTTGTAAAATCCTCGACCCAAAAGGTTTGAATTTGATGTATTTCAGTGCAATAGGGAAAGAATCCTAAAGTAGTGCAGTCTTGGATGTAAAATCCTCGACTCAAAAGTTTGAACTTGATGTATTTCAGTGCAACAGGAGAAGAATCCTAAAGCAGTGCAGTCTTGGATGTAAAATCCTCGACACAAAAGGTTTGAACTTGATGTATTTCAGTGCAGTAGGGAAAGAATCCTAAAGCAGTGCAGTCTTGGATGTAAAATCCTCGACCCAAAAGTTTGATTTGATGTATTTCAGTGCAATAGGAAAAGGATCCTAAAGCAGTGCGGTCTTGGATGTAAAATCCTCGACCTAAAAGGTTTGAATTTGATGTATTTCAGTGCAATAGGGAAAGAATCCTAAAGCAGTGCAGTCTTGGATGTAAAGTCCTCGACTCAAAAGTTTGAACTTGATGTATTTCAGTGCGATAGGGAAGAATCCTAAAGCGAGTGCGGTCTTGGATGTAAAATCCTCGACACAAAAGGTTTGAACTTGATGTATTTCGGTGCGGTAGGGAAAGAATCCTAAAGCAGTGCAGTCTTGGATGTAAAATCCTCGACCCAAAAGTTTGATTTGATGTATTTCAGTGCAATAGGAAAAGGATCCTAAAGCAGTGCGATCTTGGATGTAAAATCCTCGACCTAAAAGGTTTGAATTTGATGTATTTCAGTGCAATAGGAAAAGGATCCTAAAGCAGTGCAGTCTTGGATGTAAAATCCTCGACCCAAAGGTTGAATTTGATGTATTTCAGTGCAAAAGGGAAGAATCCTAAAGCAGTGCAGTCTTGGATGTAAAATCCTCGACCCAAAAGTTTGATTTTGATTTGATTGATATTTGATTCGAGATCTGGAAGAAATTGAATTTGAATTTGATTGAGACTTGAAGCCTGGAAAGATTGAATTTGGAAATTTGGAAGGATGAGTTTGAACTCGATTGAAATTTGATTTAAGATTTGATTTGAAATTTGGAAGATCAAGTTTGAAACTTGATCGAGATTGGGTTTGAAATTTGATTGAGAATTTGACTTGGAATTTGGAAAGATCAAATTTGAAATTTGATCGAGAGTGGATTTGAAATTTGATTGAGATTTGATTTGGAATTTGGAAAGATGAATTTGAAATTTGATTGAAAATTTGAAAGGATGGAATTTGAGATTCGTGTTGATTTCGTTTATCTTTTAATGATTTATTTTATTTTATCGTTTATTTAACGTTCATGTGAATTTGGTATTTGTCATTTTTAGATTTTTTTTTTTTTTGATATTTTAAAATTTAACAGGAATGAAGCGGGATAAGATCAGGAAAGAGATTTTGATTTGGAAAGGAAAACAAGGAAAACTTATTATCATGACTTTATTTATTTTAGCACATTTTATTATTTTTGGGTTCGGACCCAATCATAAGTAATTACTTCGCCCGTGTTTCTTAGGGATGAAGAATTCATTCCTTCGAAACATCGAGTAGCGTAATACTTTTTCAAGTATCGTCCGTTGATCGGAAGCATATGTCGTTCTCCACGGCAATTCACTAGGCTGGTAGGAACCTCCCGAGTATACTTGCTTCAACCACAAATGGTCCTTCCCAAGTGGGTTCAAATTTTCCTCCTATCTTGCGGTGTGCAAGAATAGGTCTCTTGAGAACGAGAACTAAGTCACCAACTTTGAAGGTTCTTGGGCGGACCGGTTTGTCATGGGCACGAACCATTTTAGCTTGGTATAGTTCTAAATTCTGTTGCGGCTGCAAGTCTTTTCCCTTCCGAGCTTTCTAATTCTTCGAGTCGTAGTCGGCGTTTTCTTCGTCGTGATCTTGTTTGCAATCGCAGTTCCGAGTGAAGGAAGCCGAACCTCTAAAGGTAACATCGCCTCGGACCCATACACCGGAGCGTAAGGTGTAGCTTGAGTAGGAGTTACGAAGGTTGTCCGGTAGGCCCATAAGGCTTCTAACAATTTCTCGTGCCAATTTCTCTTATTATCGTCCAAGGTTTTCTTTAAGATTTGAACGAGAGTTTTATTAAAAGCCTCGGCGAGACCGTTTGCTCTTGGGTAGTAAATTGTTGAGTATCTCCGAGTCGATTCCGTGTCTCCGACAAAATTGTTGATTTGTGTGCTTCGAATGCCGACCCATTATACGAGATGATCTGCGCGGCACTCCGAAACGGTAGACAACTTGGTTCTTGAAAAACCGTAGCACGTGGTGTGCTTTCACTTCTCTAAGTGGGCCTTACCGCCCACTTGGAAAAGTAATCTGTAGCCGCAAGAATGAAACGATGTCCTTTTGAAGATGGTGGTTCTATTGGACCCACTATATCCAGTGCCTCAACATTCGAATGGCCATGACGCAATTGTCGGGTGTAGCACATTTGGAGGTTGGTGTAGAACCACTCCGTGCACTTGGCATTGGTGACAGCTCTTGGCGATTTTCATGCAGTCGGTCATCATTGAGGGTCAGTAGTACCCTAGTCTTTTAATTTTCATTTTCATCTTCGGACCCGATTGGTGAGCGCCACAAAGTCCTGAATGCACCTCTTTAACAATTTCACGGGCCTCGGACCCGCTTAGGCACCTTAGCCACATTTGATCAAAAAGACCTTACGTATAATGTGTTGTTTATTAATGCGTAGGACGAGTTCTTTTCTTGATCTAATGGGCTAGCGACCTATCGTCCGGTAGCTTTCCTGTTTGCGAGTAGTCTATCAATGGCTGTCGCCTGATCTTCGTGTTTTCCGTCACTTCTTCTGTAATCGCTTCTTTCTCTTTTTCGATTTGTGTATTGTGTCTATGTCGAGTCGTGATAGGACCTAACGTCCGTGAATCGACACTTCCATTGATTCATCTTGCAAACGAGCAAATTCGTTTGCGAGACGGGCTAAAGCATCTGCTAAAGCATTCTCTTTTCTAGGAATTTTGTAGATTGTCACATTTGGAATCGATTCCAACAATTTGTATGACATCTTGGAAGTATTGTTCGAGTCTTGGTTTAAAAATTTTGTACTTGTCCGACAATCTGTTGAATGATTAACGCGTGAATCCCCGTAGATGTTGATGTCTGTTATCCCCATTTGAATAGCTAATTCCAGATCACATTATGAGGGCTTCATATTGCGCTTCGTTGTTTGTACACGGTTCGTCAAGTGGTAGGAGTATCTTAACATCCCCGCTCCGGTGTTATAAAGATTAGCCCGATTCTGCCTTACCGGGCACTATCACTTGCGATTCTTCGTCTTTGTGTGCTTGAAGATGCTCCGTCGAAATATAATTCCCAACGTCGATCATCAAGGTCTTCTAGGTTCATTATTTGTTCATGCGGCGGATCGTCATTGAGAGGAGATTCGGCAGGCAAAGGGTGTCTTTGCGAGGAAGTACGCTAAGACTTGTCCCTTTACGGCACGCGGAGGCACGAAAGTTATATCGAATTGCAATAATATCATTGACCATCCGGCAAGTCTGCAGGAAAGTGTTGGACGAGTCATCAAGTATTGCAATGGATTAAACTTCGAGATCGGAGTTGACCTTATGAGAAAGCATGTAGTGCTCGAGCTTTTGAGCGGCGAAGATCGGGGCCAAACAATGCTTTTCAATTGCGGGATACCTTACTTCCGTCGGAAGTAAACGACGGCTTAAGTAGTAAAGAGCATTTTCTTTACCCTCATCATTGACACAGGCTAACGGGGCTCCGAGAGAGTCATCTAAAGCCGCGGTGTAAAGTATCGGCGGTCTACACGAGACTCGGGCTGCTAAGACGGAGGTGTCATTAAATATTGTTTAATGTCTTCGAAGGCCTTACGGCATTTCTCTTCCTAAATAAATTTGGCGTCCTTTTTAACTAGTGCCGAGAAAGGCTGACACCTACCCGACGGGTTTGAGATAAAGCGTCGAAGATATGTCGGCTTCCCTTGAAAAGATCGTAATTGTTTTAAGGTTTTGGGAGGCGGCATTTCTAAGATAGCTTTAATCTTCTCCGGATCGATTTCAATTCCACGATGTCGGACAACGAATCCTAAGAATTTCCCGGAGGTGACGCCGAAGGCGCATTTTAAGGGATTCATCTTAAGGTTAAATTGTCTTAATCGTTCGAAAACAATTCTCAAATCATACGAGTGGTTTTCCTTTACTTTGCTTTTGATGACGACATCGTCCACGTAGCATTCGACTTGATTGTGGATGAGATCATCAAAAATTCTTGTCATTGCTCTCTGGTAGGTTGCTCCTGCGTTCTTCGATCCGAATGGCATCACTGTGTAGCAAAATACTCCGATCGGCGTTCTGAATGCTGTAAGCTTTTCATCTTCTGGAGCCATTTTTATCTGGTTGTATCCTGAAGATCCATCCATGAACGAGAATATTTCATGTGTCGAAGCAATATCGATCATCAGTTCTGGAATCGGTAGAGGGAATTCATCTTTTGGACATGCCTTGTTTAAATCTATGAAGTCCACACAAATTCGATCGACCATTCTTCTTTCGACTGGCACTACATTGGCTAGCCAAGTCGGGTATTGTTCTTCACGGACAAATTTAGCGTCTATTAGCTTTTTAACTTCGAGCTATAACTTGTTGTTCTATTTCTAGACGCATTCTTCAGGACCTTGTACGTAGGAGCAGTAGGATCCACTCCTAGCTTATGGACTGCAACCTGCGGGGCTAATCCTGGCATCTCATCATAGTTCCAAGCAAAACGGTCCTTAAATTCCATTAATAACTTGATTATTTCTTTGGAGTCTTCTTTGTTGAGTAAGGAGCTAACAAAGGTAGGTCTAGGCTCTTCGCTAGTACCTAAGTTAACTTCCATTAACTCATCTATTGTGGATTTAATTTCTTCTTCGAATTCTGGTGGAGCGTCTCCAATTTGTAAATCTTCGAGTTTGTCTGTAGTTTCCATGCAATTTTCCTTAGGCTTGCAAGTGACAACCAAGCAAAATTCAGTATCGTCAACTGACCCTACTGTGCCGAATCCGAGTCCATACTTTGAATTGGGTGGACGACCGAAATTATTCCATAACTTTTCAAAATGTTGAGATTGGCCTTTTGTCCATTGTCGAGGTAAGAAACCACGTTGAATTAAATTTTGAACACGAGGAGAGTACCACTCAAAAGGTAATTCCATTAATTCGATGAAGTGACATCTTCGAATTGTACATTATTTTCGGTTTTGGAGGAAGAAGCACCGCGGTAGAATTTGATCGGCTTTGCACGTCACTACGTACCTCTTTGACCTCCATACCCTCGATCTTATTAGAATGGATCGGAGTTAGGGTCATAGTATGTACGTAGTGGTTAATCTTCTCATACATTGATTTGTATTCTTCGTTCTTTTCATCTTCGAGGGAGATCTTGTATTGCGGCTTCTTTCGACTTATTGTTGCTGCTTCTTGCTTGACTTCTTTTTCTTCTTCGTAACTATCTTCCCAATCAACATTGATGGCTGGTTTCCTCTCGTCCGATTGTCCTAGTGTCTCTACCACGGCCTCGTCCCCGGCCTCGACCTCGGATGCGAGTTGTGGAGAAACCTTCACCATCTCGCCGGAAGGGAGTGGTGAGTGACTGATGGACTAGAACTTCAGGTTCTTCGTTGTCCCGAACTTTCTTTGTTTCATTTGTTACGGTATCTCTGGAGAAGATCGTTTTCTTTGGCGGTGCATAATAAGCTGCATCTTTATGGATTCCAATCTCATGTAAGGAGAATGGTTGTAAGTCGCCTTTGATGCACTGTTCCCCTCCATCGTAATATTTGATGCAGCGATGCGGAGATGATGGTACCATCCCGTTTTCATGTATCCATGGTCGGCCCAGTAGAGCGTTGAACGATGTTTCGAATCGATTATATGAAATTTTGCGGTTGTCTTTGCTAAATCACCGGTCTTCATCGGTAGCGTTATTGACCCGAGGGCTCTTTCTCCTTTACGGTTGAATCCTCTTAATAACATTTTGTCGGCCTCGAGCTCACGAGCATCAATTTCCAAGTATGCTAGTGTTCGAAGACTCATTATATTGATTGATGCTCCTGGATCCACCAATACTGCGGAGAGCGTAAACTTCCCGATTGTAGCCGAAATGTACAACGGTCGGTTGTGATCCGCTGTCCCAGTAGTAGGTCGTTGTCCAGTGAAGGTAACGCCTCGTTGTTCCTTTAACGAGCAAACCTCATCTAAGGAATCTCCGGCCATTTGAAGCTAAGCAAATTTCGGGATCGAAGTAAGGCCTTGATCGAGCTTCTCTCATCTCCTTTGATAAGATGAGAGCGTCGTAAATGCTCGGTTGGCCGGTAGTTTCCTAAGATGGGCTAGAACGTTGTAGTCCACTTTGTTCTCATGCGTCTCGGCTTCTTCTCGAACGGGTATCTCTTCCGTCGGGGTTGGTTCTTCTTGAACAACCACTGCTTTCCTTTGTCTTTTGGACCCATTCTTGGAGGTAGAACTTTTCCACTTCTTGGGTTGACTTCGTAATTTCTTCGAATCTAGTGTTGAGTTTGTCGGTGTCTCCTCCCGAATCGGAATGAGTGGCTCTTCGGATTATCTTCCAAATCCGAAGGCTCTAACTCTATCGTAATCGGAGCTCCTCGAAACTCACGGATAGATCCGTTGCTTGTTGAACTCTCGTAGCCTCCTTGATGGATGCCTTCTTCGTCATTTTGATCGTCGAGATCTTGTATGATTTGAGAATTGTTGTTGGTATCGAAATCGACGCCGGATTGTCGCTAGTTACGTAATCGTTAGAAACGATCAACACGTAGCCAACGCCATCACCCTTATCATTATATGATCCCACCGAAGTGAGCGGATAATCATACAAAATCGGAGGTTCGAGGGATTTCTCCCCCGAATCGGAAACAACTATCCTTAGGATAAGCGGCCCCTAGTCTAGCCTTAGGAGTCTCGGTCCCCTCTTCTTCGTCAATTTTCTTCTTCTCTTCGATTGTCTCCTGTTGAGGTGGCTCTTCTATCGCAAGTGATAGTACCGGCTTAACGGGTCTCGAACTCGATTGAAGCTCGCACCGAAGCGGTTCGGATGTTGTCTAAAATCTTCTTCGAAGATCTCGTCCGAGCGGTAGATCCATCCATCGTCGGTTGCATAGGGATCTATCGGAATGACGGGATCGGTTGAGATAACATTGACGGAACCTCCTTTACGGGGTTCCTTCATGTACTCCTTCGGGATTGTTATATTTCCTTTCCGAAGGTTGTCGTTGAGCCAACTTTTAAAGGTAATGCAATCTTCATCTTGTGCCCAAGCATCCGATGGTAGGGGCAAAGTTGGGATCACCTTTCTTGTTGACTTCCTCTGGTCTTTTAGGTTCTGGCGAGTCGGAAATCTGGAGTCTTCATTAGGCTACGGAACATTTTCGGTACTGCTTCATTTTTGAACGGATATTCTCTGCTCAGAAGATCCCTCAATGTACGTTGCGGACGAGACGGTTGTTCATACTGCGGAGACGACTGATAGCTGGACCGGGGTTGCTTGGTAATTTTGTTGTGGTTGTTGCGGCCGTTACGGTGGTATTTGCATCGGTTGTTTGCCTTTGTCAACTGCCTGCAACGATCCGGATTTCTTTTCGAAGGTCTTCACCGCTCTGCTTGTCCGTCTTGTCGGCAAAACTTAATTGCTTCGCCTCTTCTTTGCAAGCTTCCGGCCTTGCTTAACAACTTCTCAAAAGTCTTAATAGTGAATCCTTTGAGGAGAAGTGCTATCGGGCCGTGAATGCTTTTAAGCAAGATGCCGATCGCATGTTGTTCTTGCGAGTTGTGGTTCACACTTCATGCTTAAATTTCTCCATCGAAGTATGTAATCCACTAGAGTTTCATTCGGCCTTTGTTTCTCTACCACTAAATCACCTATAGTGATGTGGTGCCGAGCTCCGACAAATCAGCTTAATGAAGAGGCTCTCTAGCTACGAGAATGTCTTCACGGAACCGTTCGGGTAATTCCGCATACCGGTCGAAGGCGATTCCGACGGACCGGCCGACGAATCGTCGGAAGAGTAGCGCATCGCTCCCGCCGCATTGCAACAACGCGGCACGAAAGTGTGCAACATGCTGTCGGGGGTTCTCGGTTCCGTCGAAGGTCTTAAACGAGAGGTGGTACGAAGCCTTTCGGGTATTGGACAGCGTCGAATTCTTACGGGTAAGGTCTACCCGTCCGAATGGATGTCCCGTTCTTCGATTGTGCTACAGGCTTCTCGCACTGTTGCTCTACCAAGTTCTTGATATCCTTTTCGGGATCATACTTTGTCTTGTATCCTTTTGATTCGGTCATCCCCATTGACGGATGTAATCTCCTTTCCTCCGTCTACGATGTGAATGACTTCGGGGTGTCTCTCTATGTGGTTGTACTTGACTGCGGAGAGTGGCCGGAGCTACGGCCATCTCTTCCATCCTTTTCGCCATTTGAGCGATCGTGTCGTCCTTTTCTCGAAGGCTGTCTCTTCATCGGTTCGGCTCCTCTCTTCTGCGTGCTGCAGGAGCACCTTGAAGTCGATGAAGCTCGTGTCTCGACCATGTTGATTTCGCATATTCGTTATCCATGAATTCCGATGAGTCGATCTCATCTCCGAACTTTTCTTCTCTTTCTTTTGCCAACCGTCGGATGTCGGTTCTCAACTTTTCCATGGCATCTTCTAGCGGAGCTTTCGCTGTATCTTTGTGGTTGTCATGCGATGGTTGCCGGGTCCTTTTTCACGAGTCCCCTTCATCGCGGTAGCACTTTCTTGATTCCGGCCTCACGGCGAGACTTTCTTTCTCGGTGCCTGTCGTTTCAATCTCAGTCGCCCCGTAGTGGGACGCCACACCATCCTTCTAGCGCGAAGGTCTAGGACCGGATGGTCGTTGGCCAAATGCTCGGAAGGTGGTATCCTCCCTAATCTGTAATCCCGATACTACGACGGGCGGGCTAGCCTTCATTCTCTTGCTTGGCTTTTCTATCATGACGGCGGGTTCTACTTGGGGCCCAAGACGGGATTTGAGCGGCACCCGCCCTATCCTTCGTAGAATTTCCGACACGGGGCGGTTTTCCTTCCTTGCTAGGCTTTTCTACCAAAGTTTGCGGTCGAGCAAACGGCGTAGTTCTAGTTCTTTTCTTGCGGCTATCGTTTGTAGTATGCGAGTTCGTGGTAATGTGGCAGCAATCTTTCGAACATTCTCCTCATCCTCTGCATCGGAGAGGGGATGGAACCTGCTTCCTCCCAAAAGTGGTATGTAGTCAGGCAGTGGTGTATATTCTGGTAGCGGTGTATATTCTGGTAACGGTGTATATTCTGGCAACTCTGGAATTTCCTTCAGGAAAGCAATCTCAGCAGCTCTGGCCTCTCTGGCAATCCTTCTATTTCTATTTCTTCTTTGGGTCTTTGTTAGCGACGGAATCTTTGAACTGGACCCGATTTCGAAAACAGAAGGTCTTACAGGAAGATCCGTACCCTCCACGGTAACAGGTTTACCATAGTTCTGGATTTCTTTCCCTCTTGATTTGGCAGAAATCGGGGTAGGTGCAGAAACAACTAGACCAGTGGGGGTAGTAAGAACGGTCCTCCCGCGGACGGCGATACTCCTCCTAGTCGGGATCCTTTGCGGGGGAGGAAACTCTTGGGTCGATCTAAGGTTGAACTCGAGCGGTGGCTCCTCGGCTTCGGATACCTTGTTCGTCGGTGCAAAGAGGGAGACGTTGGTGACCTTGACGTTCGTGTTTTCAAATCCTCGTCCAAATCGGATGATCCCATTGTCGGGCGAGCTCATCCTTATAGACGGCGAAGTCCGAGTCCGTTGGTGAAGGAGAAAATCAGTTTCGGGGCTTCCATTTCTGCAAGGTAGATTCTAGTTGTCAGTCCCAAGTTATGCTTCTTTTCTTTAGGACGAAAAGAAAGGAATTGAAAAGAGTCCGAAATCATTTTTGTTCATGTATTTATAAGAAAGAATCATTTGTTAAAAGAATCACTTATTAGAGGGTTTGTTTATTCAGAGCGGAACGTTCAAAGGTGAAGAGAAGGTAAGGAATCCGATTCAGAAAGGAAAAGAAAGTCTTAAGCAAGACTTCCCGACTCGAAGGATCATTCCTAAACTAACACCTATCGGAGGTCCACCCCACCTCGAAATGAGGTAAAAGGATCTCGGAACCTCTCCGTTTAGGGGTGTCTAAACGGTGGCTCCTAAATCCGACGGAATGTTGGCTATACTTGTTCGAGATAGAAATGAACATAGTATTCCAACGGAAAGAAGGAGTAGTTTGATCCATTAGGGACATGGATACACTACCGATTTTTGAAAACGGAATTATTTGATTATAATGGAGAGAGGAATCCTCCCAGCAGAGTCGCCGAAGTCCTAATTAATTAAAATTAGCAAGATCAAAACATTAAATAGATATTAGGATCTTCCTAAATTCAAGCCAAACAATAGGATAGTCGGGAAATTACCGAAGTTCACTTCGAATCCGTAATTTCTCCTACCTTTCTTCCTTTGAAATCCCAAAATAAAATCTTCCAAATTTGATCCATTCCCTATTGAAATTCCAAAATTCAATCCCTTTGAAAACTTAAACTTTGAAATTCTTGAGAGAAAAATTATTGATTATTATAGAGAGTTTTCCTAGGTGATTCCCATCACTTAAGATGTAATTAACTATAGGGGCTTGCCCTTATAAGGAATTTTAAAGAACCCGTGTAATATAAACCCTGTTTAATGCTTTCATATTAAGCGTGGGAATTTGTCTCGGCTTATAAAATTGGTTCGCGGACCAAACGGATGTCACAAATCTTCTAGTTTATTTAATCGAGCCCCATCATCAAGCGGTGTGTCTATCCTTAGGGATAGATACACGGTTTGTGGTGCGGTGCTCGTTTATATAAACTATTTGGGATGTGAGATCGGTTTGATTTCATATCTTAAAATCTTCAAATTTAAAAAATTATTTTTAAAATCAAATACAACTTTTCAAATTATTTATTTAAATTAAATTAAAAATTCGCCGACAATTTCTGTAGGCGACCCCTTTTCAAAATACAACACACAACCTAAAAATATGCCGACAAATCATTGCACCTAATTGGAATAAACCTTTTGAATTATTGTGTGATGCAAGTGATTTTGTAATTAGAGCTATATTGGGACAAAAATATGAGATAATTTTTAAAGTTATATATTATGCTAGTAAAACTCTTACTGAAACTCAAAGAAATTACACTACTACTGAGAAAAAGCTTTTAACTATAGTCTATGCCTTTGATAAATTTAGACCTTATCTTCTTGGTACCAAATGCATAGTTCATACTGATCATTCTGCTATTAAATATTTAATGTCAAAAAAAGATGCTAAACCTAGAATGATAAGATGGGTTTTACTTCTACAAGAATTTGATTTTCAAATAGTGGATAGAAAAGGAACTGATAACCAAATTGTTGATCATTTATCTTGAATTAAGAATGATATTTTTATTGAAGAAAATATAATGAGAAATTTCCTGATGAACAGTTATATGTTATTCAAGGATGCCAAACAACTTGGTTTGCAGATATAGTTAACTATTTAGTTAGCAATATTCTACCTTCTGGATTGAATAACAAATATATTAAGAAATTTAAAAATGATGCTAAATCTTATATTTAGGAAGATCCTCATTTATTTAAAATGGGAAGAGATTCTGTAATTCGAAGATGTGTACCTTTTGACGATACTTTTGCTATTATTCAAAAATATCATAATTCTGAATTTGGAGGACACTTTGAAGTAGATAAAACTGCATTTAAAATTTTAAATTCAGGATTTTATTAGCCTACCTTGTTCAAAGATGTGAGAGATTATGTTAAAACATGTGATCGATGTCAAAGGATGAGAAATATATCTAGGAAAGATGAAATGCCTTTAAACTATATATTGGAAGTTGAAATTTTTGATATATGAGGTTTAGACTTTATGGGACCATTTGTACCATCATCTGGAAAGATTTATATTTTATTAGCAGTTGATTATGTTTCAAATTGGATTGAAGCTGTAGCTTTACCTAACTGTGATTCCAAAAGTGTTTCAAAATTTAAAAAAAAATGATTTTTTCAAGATTTGGAATGCCTAAGGTAATTATCACAGATGGTGGAAGTCATTTCAGAAATATAAGAATTCAATTATTACTGGAAAAAATTGGAATCAAACATAGAATTGGAACTGCTTATCACCCATAAACAAGTGGAATGGCTGAAATATCAAACCGAGAAATTAAAAGAATTTTAGAGAAGACTGTTAAACCTAAAAGAACTGATTGGGTTAATAGACTTGATTCTGCATTATGGGCTTATAGAACAGCTTATAAGACACCAATCGGAATGTCACCTTACCGGTCAGTTTATGGTAAACATTATCACTTACCTGTTGAACTTGAACATAAAGCTTATTGGGCGATAAAGGAGTTTAATTTTGATTTGAATACTGCAGGAGAAAAATAATTATTACAATTAAATGAGATGGATGAAATAAGAAATGAGTCATATGAAAATGCAAAGATTTATAAAGAGAAGATGAAGATATTACATGATAAAAAGATTTTGGGAAAAATATTCGAGCCTGGACAAAAAGTATTATTATTTAATACTCGTTTAAGACTTTTTCCTGGAAAATTAAGATCTAAATGGATGGGACCATATATAATTGAGAAAGTATACTATTATGGAGCTGTGGATATTAAAGACCCCAAAACGGGAAAAATATTTATAGTTAACGGATTAAGACTAAAGCCTTATTTGAGAGAAATAAAAATGATTTATAAAGAGGCTTACAAGTTGAGTCTACATGATTAAAGACTTAATTAGGTAGGGCTGACGACATTAAACCAAGCGCTTTGTGGGAGGCAACCCATAGTTATTTTTGTGTGTTATTACTTTTTTAATGTAAGGTTATGCCTTGGTCTTGACTAATTTTATATAACTTTAGAAAATTGGATGCTAACAAGTCTTTATTGACTTAAGCTAAAGATTATCTCAAAGTATATAAAGTTTGGACTTTGGATCACTCCATTTTGTATGTGAGTAAAAAGGAGATCAAGTTAACCTTCATTATGATTATTTTAATTATTGAGTTTATATTGATCTTATCATTCTAATTTACCAATTTTTTAGATCGAAACTTTGAAATTTGACGTTAGGTGAAACAGAGTCGAACATGGTTTCGGCGCCTAGGCGCCAAAATCTGGCGCCTAAATGCCAGAGTAAACTATTTGTCAATGGTTCTGGTGCCTAGATGCCAGGTTTGGCGCCTAAGCGCCACAGTTACTGGATCGTGTAAAAATAAAAAATTTTCAGTTTTTCACACGATTTTCTCCTATAAACTACCCCATCTTCGTCCCCAATTCCTAAGAAACCATAGTTATGACCTTTACACTTCATTCTAGAGGAGATAAGAGAAGATTTTCAAGAAATGGAGAGAAGAAATCAAGGAGAAGAGGCTAGAGATAAGTATTCTAAGGATCCTCAACCTTACTTCAATGGTTTCATTGTTGTTAGTTTGGAGAAGTTTTCAAGTCACTTAGATAAGTTTGAAGTGGAATTCAAAAGCATTGGAGATCCCCTCCATGAGATGTATCATCAAATAGAACATTTGGAATTGCAGGCAAAGCTTCAATTTGATCATCTAGCGGCCTATCAAGATGCTCAAGTGGAGATATATGCTAAGAACAAATGGATCGACGAGAAAATGGCTACGGATTTTCCAAGGGCGTTAGTGTTCTTCCCAAGTAAGACTAGTAATCTTCATTGCGACGAAAATAGAAATCTCTAATTTGAAGATTAGATAGTAAATGTGGTTAGATCGAGACTTTATCCAGTGTTTCATTGTATTGATTTAGTAAATCGATTGTATTGTTTGTGTGTTTGTTTTATTGTTCAATGTGTGTTGTATTTGCTTTGAAATTATTTTGTATGATTGTTAGTAAGACTTGAATCTTATTGTTGTACTTATCTGAAATGTATTGAGACCAAAATTGAAGATTATGAATGGAATTAGAAGAGTTTGACTTAAACTTGTGTTTAATTAATGGATTTAATTTTTAATTTTTAAAATTTTTGGAAAATATTTTGGAAGTTGGAAAGTGAAGCAATACTCTTATATGAGTAATTAGAAGTTGAATTTGTAGTTTTGGTGGAAAATAAATTTTTTAAAGTGATTTTTGTGAACACCTAAGCGCCGGTTCGGCCTGCTACCCGAAAATCAGGATTTAAACCCCCAAAATCCATGGACGATGCCTAAGCTTCATCCTCTTCCTCATTTTTGTGAAAATACACCCCCTAGATCCATCTTGAGGTCAAAACGTCACGTTTTTTTAGCCCGAAATCACTCGATTTCTTCATCTTAAGGTCAGATCTACCTTTTAATCCATTTATTTTTTATTTCTACCATGGATTTTCCTATTTTTGCTAAAAGCCAAAATTTTGGAGAAAATTTTTAATTTTTAAAAATTCTCCATGGATTTTTAAACTCATTTTAAGTTTCTCAATCTTAAAACAGTTTAGATCTTTGATTCCTTAATTTATTTGTGTTTTATTTCACGTTTAAATGACACCTAAATCAAAGTGCAGAAAAGCACGAGAAAATTTCGACAGCAGCAAGTTCGCTACTGTGGCAGCGCACTTTCGTTATCACGAATTTGCGTTAACAAGGAAATTTATCTCAGACCGCAGTTTTTACAGTCCTGGAGAAATGATCGTGAACACGATCGTTGCACACAACTGGCAGCGATTCTGTTATTTCACTGCCTTTGTTGTTATTCCTATTGTACAAGAGTTTTATGCCAACTTTATGGTTGCGGAAGACTATCAACTCTTAGTTAGAGGTGTCGGAGTGGGATTCACTCCGGAACGGATCAATATTTTCTATGGCCTAGCACCTACCGTCGAGTGCTACTATTCTGGTTTATCTCCATCTGAAGGAGATCTGGAGATGATTATTGCATATCTGACTGACGGCAATGGAGCTTGGAAGATCCGGAATGACAAACGGGTAAACTTTAAATCTTCTGAGCTGAATGGTATTTCAAAGGCCTGGCACTATTTTATTTCTGCTAGACTACTTCCTTCCAACCACCTGAGTGAAGTTACCAGAGATAGAGCTATCCTGAACTACTGAATTCAAGAGAGGAAGCCGATAGATGTTGGCAGCATTATCTATGATTCTGTGGAATTGATTGTAAGATCCAGCACTTCTGTGAGATTAGGATTCCCATTCTTGATATATTCTTTATGTGTGAATAATGGAGTTACTGCTGATATTTCAGAGGAGAAGCTGAAGACTACAAAGCCTATTGGGCAGGACAGTGTTAGTATTTATGATCGTCTTCGCGGAAAGAGATCTACTGCTCCTTCTACTTCTGTACCTACTCGTGTAGAGCTTCTACTTCTAGACCTTCTTCTTCTACTGCTGAGCCACCATCTAGTTTCTGGGAATCATTAATTTCTGGAACAGCAGAATGAATTATTTTTAACTCACTGCAGAGTATATACTATAGACAAGAAGATTGTTCATCTATCTGAATATACCCGAAGGAAGAGTGATTATGATGCTGAGTATTCAGAGTCTTTAGTTAGATTCTTGAAGGGTGAGCATGATGTTCAGTTCCCTACCTGTCCTAAATTTTCACCGTATGTTGATACAAAGGATGTGGAATTTTCTTTTGGTGATGACGATGACGAGGCTACAGATAATGATTAGTAGTTTGATTTACCTCTGGAGATTAGTTGATTTTGTTTTTAGTTTATTTCTTGTTTGTTAGTACTGATTAGTTTGTTGTTAGTTAGTGTCGCTTTGTTTAAGTAACTTTGTATTTATTTTTTTTATGTTGAGACTGTTTTTAGAGTATCTAGTTTGATATGTGTTTAAGACTGAAATATGGATGAATTTTTTTTCATTTTATATGATAAATGTTTATTTTTGTTTTCAGCCTGCTATTTAGTATTCTTATATAGTTATTGATGTAGTTTTGTTTCTGTTATTGTGATTAGTATAGTCGTTTAATTTAGCTAATGATATAAAAATTGAGCCTGCTTACTTTTATATATGCTTCATTATTTCAGTAATATAAATAAAAAGCATGTGTAGAAGTAAATTTTTCTTTGTAGACTGTTTTTACACATTTATAAAAATTTCTTTTTAAAATTATGCCTTTCTTTCTCTCATACTTTAAAATTTTTCATGATATATGAAAACTTAAGTTTTGGGGAAGGGCAAATACATGCAAATTTAAATTTTATTTATCCTTAAAGTGCTAATATTTTCTGAAAAATATTAACATAACATAAGAAATAAAAAATCTATTTAAGACCACTTAAATTTTTTAAATTATAAATAATTTAGTAGACTAAACCAAAATTTTAATAACTTTGATTGATTTTAAGAATTGAATTATTCAACTTAAAGAAGAGTAAGATTAAGAATTTTTTCTATTCATGATAGAGATAATTGAACTTTAGAAGTATTAAGAAATCAAGAATTATAACTTGAAAAAGAAAAAGATTGAAAGTCTTTTTGAAAACTATTCATGTTATAGTAATTAAGTGAAAATGTATAAGTTTGAAAATATAAGTTAAGGATAGTGAAGTTCAAAACCATTAACAGACTATCCAGATACAATAATCCTCACTGTGAATAAAAAAAAAAGAAAGAAGAGAAGAAGTGAGGAGATGGCTAATTAAAAATTGGCTTCACTTGAATTATCTTATAAAAAGAAAACTAATTACATATTTTACTTAATTTTTATGCATGCATCTTTATTAGAAATGATTTTCAAGAAGATTTTTTTTTCTTGTAATAATTTATGTAATCTTAATATAATAAACTATAATTATTTTCGAAATGAATGAAAAATTTTTTAAGTCTTGCATTTTGGTAGTTAAATATTCTTTAAATTCTTAAAATTAAACTTAGTGAAATTTGGTTAATGATTTACTAAAGCCTTTATAAAATTAAAAAATACAAGGAATCTTAAATATTTACCTTTATTCCAAATGTTATACATTTTATATAGTAAAAAGGGTTACTTGAGGACAAGTAACGTTTAAGTTTGTTGGGTTTTGATCCATGAAAAAAATACCTGTTTTATGCCTTGGTTTTCTCAAATTTTTAAGGAAATTATGCTTTAATGAAAGGTATTTTTGTGTTTTTGGATGTATGTGATGCAAAAATGTTCAAAAACGATAAAAAGATGAAAAAAGATGAAAAAGGAGCAAAAATGAGCAAAAAAGGAGCCAAAATGCAAAATTGCCAAAACAATGAGCCTGGCGCCTAGGCGCCAGAATCCGGCGCCTAAGCGCCAGCTCGATACCAATTCTGTGACGGTTTTTGTAACTACTTTAGATGGTTGTTTTGACGGTTAGAGCAGTTATTGGACCATCTAGATGATTGGCAGTTATTCCTGGATTATAGGACATGTGATACATTGTATTTAGACACTTGGAAACGGTTTGGATCGCGAAGAGGTGCGATCCAAAGTGAAGAGGTGTGAAGAACTGGACGCGGAGTCCGACGCCTAGGCGCCAGACACACTTTCTAGAAGATTCATTGAACTTGGACACATTTTGAAGAGGTGCCTTAGGCAACCCTTGAAGCCTATAAATAGGAGGCTATTTCTACAGAGAAAACGCCCAACCCAAGTAGCCTAATAAGAAATCTAAAAATTAGAGAGATAATTTTAAGGGACACACTTTTAGTTTACTTTCCTTCATAAATTAGTGAGTTTATTTTATTTAGAGTTTGTATTGAGAGTTTGGAAGAGGTTGTGCTTTTGAAGTCTATTTCACTTTTGAGTTAGAAGGAATCAGAGGTTCAGTTGGAGAAACACTTGAGATAAGTATTTGTAATTTTATTCAAAGTTTTATTTATATGTTTTGTTATTTAGATTCAATGTGTTCTGAGTAGTTACTTTACTTTCTCCTTTCAATTAAAAAAAGATAAATAAGATAATATTAAATTCGTTGGAGAATTAGAAACGAAAATATTGTTTTAATATTGTGATGATAGTAATACCAGATCTTAATTTACTATTTAAATTGGCCATTTAAATTGTTAAAATCTGTTGAAGAATTTTGAAACCTAGAAGGAGATGAATTCTTAACTAGTGGATATCACATGAATCCTTGGGTAGTCAAAGGCCTTGTGCTGGTTATTGAAGGTGAAGTGCAAATAAATAGGAAAATATTATTCAATGAGTGTAGAATTGATAAATTTTTTGAGTGATAGACTAAATTCTTGTAATTTGATTTATAGAAAGGGAACGGGTCACTAGTAGGGCCGACCATAGCCACCCTTGGACATCTAGTAGTGTGAGCCTAGATTAACCCATTCTACTAACAATACATCCAGACCTGATCTATGGATTAGCCAATGTTTTTTATACTATCGAGCGAAGGTAAAGAATAGGACTACTTCTATTTGACACAATACCATAAATTTATATTCTCCACGAATATTATATTATATAAAAAGTCTTGGATTAATTGAAAGGAAGAAAGTTGTTTGTTTTATTATTATTTACATCACTCATTATTTTATTATTGCTTTAATTTTGCATTTAGTAAATTAAATATTAAATATTAAAACTTTAAAAGAAATACATAAAAATAAAATTGAAATGTTTAAAAATGTATAAACCTCCTCATGGGATCGATACTGGGGTCTTTATTTAAAGCTCTATATTACTTGAAACGATATGTATACTTGCGTAGTACCTCTAGTGTGTAAAATATTTTTCATAAAATTATATTTATATACACTAGCCGCTATTATTATTTGGGTCAAAGTATTGACTATAACATTTTTTTGAAAGCATAAATTACTGCGTTATTCGCGGATCGAGGTCAATTCGCCAACTTCAGAATCAAACATGACATAAGAGAGAAAAAATAGATCTTCAGCCTTTGGTTTGGAGGTCTTCTCCTAAGAGAAGGATTATTCCAAAAACTTTATCAGCCTACGCATAAATAAACACAATCATCACACTTTAAAAATAAGTAATAATACAAATATACGTTTTATAGATCAAAAAAAGTTTTTCAATTACTATTAAATTTACCATTTCCTTTTTCAGGCAACGGCACAAAAAACTTGATGTAGTGCTTTTGTATTTCAATATATTTTCTTATAGACACCAGAATGTAAATGCAAGTATACGTATCTCAGAAGTAATACAGGGCTCTAATTGAATCTTGGTTATCGATGCCACGGGAAAAGTGTAAATTTATGATAATAGCACCAAAACACAATGTTAAAAATGTATAAAACTTACTAGTGAAAAGAATAAGTTAACAATGTTTAATTATGCTAATAGAACTAAGTTTACCAAACTACTTTTTAATCTTCAAAGTAAATATACTATTTTTTAACAAAGCTTAACTATTTTATAACGAAACATTCAAATATAAGAA